>CM075341.1:45658469-46367170 GCA_037788925.1 Mytilus galloprovincialis | reverse complement strand
ATAGAGAAGTTATCAAAGAGCAGAGAAAATCAAAAGCGACAAGTATGATGGGTGTAAACAACAGAATAGATCACACTTATAATACTGACTACTGTTCTACTAAGAAAGTGGTTTTAATCACAAATAACTGTTATGCTTCAATGAGACTACAACCCAACACTGAAAATACCGGTAACCACAGTGGTTTTAATCAGGAATTTTGAGAGTGGGGTTATGCTTAAATGAGACTGCAAACCAACATTACAACATTGTACAAATAACCACATCTAGAGTGCAAACTATAGACAGGTGTTTATACAATATGTTAGGCACCAATTTTATTGCCACTTTTGCTCTAACTTGGCTTAGTGTTGAGTTGGACCTGTTGATAGTGTAATCTGCAGAAATATACAAGCTTAAAACAGTTAAATGCTCAAATCTTTTGTTCTTACTAATGCTCGCAAGTCTGGTGACTTTGTTTGTCTGATATGTCAAACAAGTATTTTGTTATTCTATTAGTTTATGGGGTATTGGTTTTCTTATTGTCGAAGGCCATACAGCGACTTACAGTTGTTATTTCTGTGTCATTTGGTTTCTTGTGGCGAGTTGTCTCATTTGCATTCATACCAGATATACTTATTTATATAAAGTCCCATTGGTGGCACTCCGCTGTTTTCTGCTCTTTGGTTGGGTTGTTGTTTATTTGATACATTCCCCATTTCTATTCTCAGTTTTTTAGAGCCACGCTCAGGAATATCATATTAAATGGAAAATATATTCACTCCATTTGCAACATACCTCTGTGGTGTTGTGGCATTCTCAGCCTATTGTGGATTCCTTATTATTCATTGGATACTAATTTTCATGGATTTAGGTGGTAAAGGAGAACCACAAATTTGAATGTGTCTATAGGGATCTATGCATTTTGGTCTTTTGTGGATAGTTGTCTCATTGGCAATCATACCGCATCTTCTTTTTTAGACTTTGGCAAATCATGAAATCAAATATCCCAGAATATGCAAGTTTTCCTCTATCCAAGACAATTGCATTTAGTACCCACGAAAATTAAATGAAAATGCATGGTTTATAATTGAATGTCTATCTACTGTTTTACATAGATCCATTTTTCTCTTCATTCACAAGTAATGTATCATGCTTTGTAATTTGTTTTGATAAAGATTTGTTTTTGTTTAGAGTGTTTGATTAAGATTTGCAGGTGCTAAGACAGATCTCTAAATAACCTGTTATAACAATAATCAAAGGAGGGTTGTTGTGAAGACTAGCATCTATAGTATTCCCATATTTTCGTCTTCCTTTTTTTAAATGTTTAAACAAGCTTTGTAGCATCTGCCTCGATGTTAATTATATATAACACTTTATCCAGATTACAGCTTTGGTCCATGTATATCTGTAAAAGATTTTCTGAACTTCCTGGAATAAAACGACCATCCAATTATGATCAGTTAGTTTAAAATACTGAATTTAGTAATTTTACAATGCTTTTTCAAAAATAAAAACTCCGTTTTAAATTTCGATAGCTTGAAGCAGCAGATCCTGAAGTCGCAGTTATTAAACTCACATTGGTGTAGATAGTTCAAAAATCACCCAGATAATAAATGTACACAAAACTTTCTAAATTTACCACTTATGTGACTTATATGTAAACTAACAAATTCTAATTTTGCTAAACTTTTATTCCTGGAAGTTTAAAATCTTTGAGGATAGAGTTAAAGGATTCTTACTTTATAAATTCAGTGATCAGGGCCCTTTGAGTCAAAAAACTTAACTCATTACTAGGAGTACAAAATTTGTTCTAGAAACATCAAGTCTAGTCATCTGACTGGTTGGATTGTGACTCTGAGTACATTAATCATGCTCCAAATGTTTATGACCTAAAGGGCTCAGTGTAGATTCAAAAGAGGGACGAAAGATATCAGAGGGACATTCAAACTCATAGATAGAAAATAAACTGACAACACCATATCAAAAAATAAAAAGACAAACAGCAAATAATAGTACAAAAGACACAACATAGAAAACTAAAGAATAAGCAACACAAACCCCACCAAAAACTGGGGGTGATCTCAGGTGCTCCGGAAGAGTAAGGAGATCCTGCTCCACATGTGGCACCCATTGTGTTGCTAATGTTATTATAAATCCAGTAAATAGTCTAATTCGGTAGGTCATTGAGTTTTATGTGTAGTTGTTTCAGTTCATATTGGCTTTAATATTCTAATCAGTAAAAAAAACTTATAAATAGTGTAAGATACTATTGAAATCATAAAATACTTTTACAAAACATTCAAGACATTGATGTTTCTTAAATGGAGAATTTTTGGTTTCAGAAGTAAATTTAATAGCAATTTTATAAGAAAATTAATAAATCTAGACAAAATCTATAAACTATGAAATTCTAATCTCTATATATCACAGGCTATAAATGTTGTTGTTGTTAAGAAGAAGTGCAGATCTAAATATCTACCAATAGTTCAAACAAAATCTTATAGAATCAAAGGACACCATGCTGTTAAGATTCTATTTTGGGATTCCAGTGTTTTGTAGGGCAAAAGGATGAGCAAAAAATAGATGATAACATTGAGATTCTGTTTACATTAAACTTGAATGGCTTTGATTTAGTAGTACTAATCTTTTTAATATTATAGGTTATCTTAGTTGAACAATGGTATATCAGGTCTGTTCAGTGAAAAGGTTTTGTTTTGTGATTTTGTTTTTTTTAACTAAGAAGCAGCAGTTTCTTTTCAGTTCATGGAAATGAAATCTGTAAGAAGTAATCCTTTTTTTTCAACATTTTAAACAATTTTTGTTGGTGCAGATTTACTTTGCTGAATTGAATGTCTTAAAATAGCTCACACATTGTTGTCAATACAAAACCAGCTTTGATGCCCTATTTTCTAGTTATTTAAATGCCTGTACTATGTCAGGAATATGACAGTTGTTTTCCATTGTTTGAGCTTTTGATTTTGACATTTGATAAAGACCTTTCCATTTTGAATTTTCCTTCAGTGGTTTTTTTTTTATATTACCTTTTAGATATATAATCTTGAAATTCACTCAAAATGCTAGGGTAATATTGTGAATGTTGTGTTAGATTCAATCATTTTAGTCCGATACTGTCTTAAATGAATTTTATTAGTAAGGTTTAAATTAGATACTGGTTGAAAGAAGAATTATATATACAAGTTACTTTGATAAAAAAAAAAAAAAAAAAAATGAGGAAACCTTGAAATTATTAAAGTTCACTCACTCCCAAATAGAAAAAAAATCTCCCAGAAGAAAGTAAAAATCAACATTGATAGATGAATCTAAATTACATTATTTCTATTGTCCATTTTTTATCCTTCATTCTATAGCCATGTGTGTATTAACTGTATCGGATGCACATAATTGGATGTGACATATTAGTCAATGAGAAAAGAGAATGTATATCATAAAATAACAGACAAAGCTGGAGGAATGCATCTGTATCTATTTATTGATGAACGAACATGTAATTTATTTTTATGTCTACACCAAATATATGTTATTGACATTTGCTATAGATCTGTTGATTTCAGTAATTATAGGATGGAAAATAGACCAGTTTTACTGATGTAGGATAAAGGGGGATTAAAATTATGTGAAAGTGATCTGATTCATGAGTGATTATACTGTAGACTCTATTACCAAACAGAAGCTAGAAATGGGTCAATGAGGGGGTATTGACATCAAGTCAAACCTGATCTAAAGGTCACCTTTATACAGTGAAATACAGGTTTATCTCTTTTTGTCCTTCTTAATACTACAGTAATACCTTTACCAGTTTAGTTTTCTCTAGTCCTGGGGCTGATGTTCATATGTATAAAATTGAGAAGGGTCCAATCATAATATCAAAAATTTTGGGTCACTCATTGGATGTAAAAATGTGAGTCTTTTATGATCCCCAGTTATCTCTTTCTACCTGTGAGTCCCTGATGATCCCAAGATATGTATTTCTACCTGTGAGTCCCTGATAATTGCTAGTAATATAAATCTCTTTCTACTCGCGAGTCTGCTGATCCCCATTTATCTCTTTCTACCTGTGAGTCCCTGATGACCCCCAGTTATCTCATTCTACCTGTAAGTCCCTAGTGATCCCCATTTATCTTTTTCTACCTGTGAGTCCCTGATGACCCCCAGTTATCTCATTCTACCTGTAAGTCCCTAGTGATCCCCATTTATCTCTTTCTACATGTGAGTCTTTAATTAACTCTGCTTATCTCTGTACCTGTGAGTCCCTGATGATCCCCATATCTCTTTCTACCTGCAGAAATCGTAAATACCAATGAACAGAACAGAATATATTACTAATTGATTACAGATGCTTTCTCTTGTTAATTAATACATGTGTGAACCATGATTCTATTTATAGCTCATTCCCTATAACAATCAATTGTAGGAACCTTGAACTTGTTTTTATAAGTCACACCCAATGCAATAAAATAGATGGTATAAAGATTGAAAGAAATTGAAAGAAGGGGGACCCTATTGATTTGGATTGATATATACATATGTGTAGAAGAGATTATATATACTCTTGAAGAAATTCTTCAGATTTGGGTAGTCTCATAATACAATGTTAGAAAAACAAAAAAATATGAATTTTAATTGTAGGTGTCTTCTTAGTGTTAAATTGTTAGCTATACCAGGGCCGTAACTATCTATGAGGCAGGGGAGGCAACTGCCTCCCCTGAATTTTCCACACCAATTTTTTTTTTTTGAAGTAATAAAATGCAATATTGACAATATGTACACCAAGAACTTTAATTTATATTTTAAACAACACAAGTTTACAGTTTTAACAGTGTTATCATGATACGTGATATATGCATCATTTTCCGGATTTTTGATCGAAAGTGAACCGTTTCAGTACTTGTATTTTGGGTTTTTTTTTCGTGTGGCCGTCCGTCTGTTATTCAGTATTCGTACGAGAACACATATGAAACCTTGCTTTCGACAATTTTGAATAAAACTTAACTATTCACATTTATTTAGGGGCTCAATTAAGAAGAGGGAGTTCCCTTTGAATCGTGAATCTTTTATGATATCGGGAATTTTTACAGACTGAATCAGCTGTTTTAACCGCTTCTCCAGATCGTACGAGAACATTATGGTCAATGTCTTAGTAGTTAAACACCCCCATTCGTTGTAGCAGGGACTTTCTATACTTATAAAATTGAGAATGGAATACTAAGTATATACTTGGCAGTATTTAAAACCCCTGTTTTAAGTTGTATACATGTCTGTTCAGCTTTCAACATCGTTGAAATTCATGGTCCTCGATAAAAAAATTTATCTTGCGTTCCATGATCTTAGTTGCTTTATATGTTTTTTTTAACTTACCAGTTTGATTTCTAAATAACTATCTTTAAATAGTTATACAGGTAATAATTGTTTGCATAAAAATTGCTTCAGGATCCAGCATTACTGATGTTTCTTAAAGTAAGGAAATCGAAGAAAAACGGGTCATTTTTAGCCATATTGAGAAAAAAATCTGTGGTCACAATGTATTTAATTTTAATAATTATAGGCCAAATTACAGCCTTCAAGACGGAGCCTTGGCTCACCCCGAACAGCAATCTCAGCTTGTTTTTGCATAAAAATTGTTTCCAGGTTCAAGCAATACTACATGTAATGTCTCTTAGAGTAAGGAAATCGAAGGAAAACGGGTCATTTTTAGCCATTTTACTGAGAGAAAAAAAAATCGGCGGCTCTAAAACCCCTGCCTCCCCAGAATTAGAACCCTAGTTACGGCCCTGTATACTAAATTAATTTTTGGTATAATTTAATATAGCATGTCAGTCTGTTACAAAACAGGGTTCATTAATTCATATTTGATAATAATTTGATTGAAAGATTGTCTATTAGAGCTGGAAGTTTAACTTCAATTGTTTAACTTCAATTGTTTAAATTATATAAGAATAAAGACTAATTTGACCTTTCTACACTTACACAAAATCTTTTTTAAAGAACTCGATAAAGAACAAAAAAAACAATTCTGATTGAGTTTATAAGAACAAAGTCCAATATTTTAAATATAGCTAAAATGTAATGGACCCATGCAATATTTTAATCATAAAAATGAAGTGTGAAGTATTTGTCTAGAAATAATGAATATATACTCTCTCTCCAATGGTAAACAGACAAAATAGTGATTATATATTATATTATTATAGAAAAAGAACATGTGGTACATCGCCAAAATGAAACATCTCTTCACAAGAGACCAAATGAAAGAAATTAACAACTGTAGGTCTTCACCAATGAGCAAAGCCTAAACTGCATCATAAGTCAGCAGTTTGATGATTGATGTGTGTAACATGTTTGTTTTTTAAGTCGCATATGTTTGATTGAAATAAGAATAAAATATGCAATATGCTAATGATGCTGTAAATATCTGTAAAACATATTAGTTTGGTACAAATAGGCATTCTTACATTAGATCAAAATTAAACAAGACTGTTGTCAAAGTATTACTATGTCAGTGCATATTGGTCAAAACAAGGAGTTATTTGAATCTGGAATCATTTTAAATTCTGATATATTGATAAGGCATTATGATGATATTTAGAGGAGGTTTCATGGCTAAGGGGATTTATATTAGTAAGTTGGTGAGAGTTACCTTGTCGCTATGCATGCAAACCATCCATATTTTTCAACTTACGGTATATATTTCCATACAATATTGCAGAGTTTGAATTCTTCAAGATACCAATAATTCCCTGTATTATCGTAAAGTCAGATTTTTTTTATATTTTTGGGGAAAATTAAATGTCTTAGTAAACATGTCCTGTTTTGTCCTAAATATTCTACTATGAACAAAGAGCTGTGAATAGTGGATGCACACAAAATTGACATTTTATTAATTGCAGTTTATAAACTTGCACATCAAAACAGTCCTTCCTTTTTAACTAGCAAAAGACCCCATATTGACCACTTAACTTTTATATTCAATTGATTTTTAAGACACCCTTCCTGCAATAGTTTTGTAGGTTTGTTGAGATAGTCTGACACTTAAAAGTTTGCATGGACTTAAAAAGGAGTAATATAGATTTATTGATCATAGCAAATACTTAATTTTTTACCAGAAATAATTTAGGTGGCCATGTTAGTATTGTTTACTGCCTTACTGGGTATTAACTATAAAAAAAAAGAATGATAATTAATCATCGGAGGGTCATAGATCTTTGCTCTACATCCTTAAATAGGCGTTCGGGATACTTTCTTACTGCCTTTAAATATAACATGACACCCAGCTGTATCTATAATTCATTGTTTTTACAAAACTGATGTAATTTATTAATGCTGTACTTAATCGTAGTCTTGGAAAAATGAGAAAAGGAATGCTACAGTCCATTGTTGAAGATGCACATAGACCTAGATAAGCAACACAGGCTATTTAATGCCTTTAGTTTGTTTTTTTGGCTATTGGTGGATGTCTAAAACATTTGCTATTTTGATAATAAAATTGATATTTTGAAAATCTGAAGCTGTAAAATATTTTTCTGTTGTTTGACTGATGATTTTTATCCACTTGCTTTTGAGGTCTCTATTTTTATGATTTTAGCATAAACAATTATTAGTCAATGTTAGACACTGATTAACATTCAGTTTTATTCTCCTTTGCAAATTTAAAGTTTGTTCGAAAAAATTATTTTCCTTCAATGCAAAATCATTAATTGCTTGCATGATATTTTATTCTATAGGAATACCAATGATTTCAGTCCTGAAAGAATAGCTTTAGAATTACAAATGGATAATAAAAAGTGTTTAGTTTAAATTATCTTTTCAATTTTAAATTACATTTAGAAATGTGTTCTGAATTACATGAATTATGCTTAAGTAATCAACTTGTTTATCAGAAATCTTCCTTTATAGAATAGATTAAAATATAATTTGAAGATTGTATACACACTAAATAGAAAAAGACAAAACTTTTTTAAAATAAATCTAATTGTGCATTTTCAAGCAGTTAAAGTCATAGAAAAATTTACATTTCTAGATCAGTGACCGTCTAATTGGATGGAATCTATTTAGCGAACATAGATTTTGAACATTTATTTAATTCTAAAAGATAATTGGAACACGGGAAATCAATTGGGATTCTAACCATCATAATTAATGCCTCTCCCTGATCATCACATATTATACATAGAACTGCATTATAACCCTTATATTACACACAAGGCTTTGATATCATGTGAAACACAATTAACAAGAGTTTCTTCCATTGCTTTGGTATTTTGTTGAAATCTTCAGATTAGTACAATTAATGCAATTTATTCCAAGAACACGTAGATATTTTCTCCATAATGCTTAACTCATTTAATAAAAGAACATATGAAGGAACACAATGAAAAGTAAAAGTTGAAGATAAACAAAAGTTTAAAAAAACGCTACAGAAATAAGTAATGATTGAGCTCCAATTAAAAATACCCGATAAACCCAGACTACTATTTTGGGGAAACATGCAGTGCCTTTTTCAACTTCAAGTGTGCAGGCGTTTCATACACTTTCATGTTGACGTACATTCCTATTTGTATGTGGTACTTTTCATTACATTCCAAGAAAATCTTTAAGTAAAATTCCTGAATTCAGGCTTTTACTAATCAGTAGTAGTACATATAGGAGGGGAAAAGTACTATTGTGAATTCATTATTATTCGTTGGATACCAATTTTCGTGGGTTTCGTGCATACAGGTGAACCATGAATTCAAATGGTCAACGAATATCATATCTTCAATAGGCTTTGTATACAGAGATTGACAAAACCACGAAATCAAATATCCACGACTATGAAAGTTTTCAGCAATAAACGGAAATTTATACCCACGAAAATAAATGAATCCATAGTAATTACACAGGTCTTCTAATGAATGGCCTTAGTGTTCTATTTGGAATTACTAGAGAGTACACTTGAAATTAGCAAAAGGTAGCTAGGTCTGTTTTGATGGAATATATTCAGTCGTTTAATAATCTTGACAATATGTACAGTTAAAAAATCTGAGAAATTGTCCAGTCAAATACTGTTAGTCAAGTATTTTAATAGGATTGGTAATTTGAGCCTTAAGGTTATGCAAAAAATCTTAAATTATATTGCTGAGCTTGATAAGATGATAATTGTGTTTTACTAGACTTAAAAAGAATTATGCAATTTTAACATGTGTATAACAAACATATAAAACTTGTCTAAACATCAACCCAACAATGTTAGATCTGTAAATTTGCTTTCACAATTTTTTTTTCTTCCCTTGCTGGGATTCGAACCCATTCTACTGAGATATCGTGACACCAAATTGCCTGCACTGTAGCTATCCCGCTAGACCACACAACCACCTGGGCTTCATTAAAATGAAGCTTTTAGTGGCCAGGTGTTACCTTTCCACATCAGTTTTAATCTAGCGTCATCGTACTACAGTACATGATATATAAGGCATGGAGATCTTATTTTTACAGATCAGCTAAATTATCTGTAGTAAAGGATCCTACAAATTACTGTAAGATACAGGCTCAGACCTACCTAACAAACATAAATAGATATATATATATATATCTTTCAACATGTAGAATAAGTTATAGCTCAGGACAGCAAACATTTGATACAAAGGCAGAATTGATTTTTAGCTCACCTGGCCCAAAGGGCCAAGTGAGCTTTTCTCATCACTTGGCGTCCGGTGTCCGTCGGCGTCCGTCGTCGGCGTCCGTCGTCGTCGTCCGTTGTCGTCCTGCGTTAACTTATACAAAAATCTTCTCCTCTGAAACTACTGGGCCAAATTTAACCAAACTTGGCCACAATCATCATTGGGGTATCTAGTTTAAAAAATGTGTCCGATGACCCGGCCAACCAACCAAGATGGCCGCCATGGCTAAAAATAGAACATAGGGGTAAAATGCAGTTTTTGGCTTATAACTCAAAAACAAAGCATTTAGAGCAAATCTGACATGGGGTAATATTGTTCATCAGGTCAAGATCTATCTGCCCTGAAATTTTCAGATGAATCGGACATTTCGTTGTTGGGTTGCTGCCCCTGAAATGGTAATTTTAAGGAAATTTTGAAGTTTTTGGTTATTATCTTGAATATTATTATAGATAGAGATAAACTGTAAACAGCAATAATGTTCAGCAAAGTAAGATCTACAAATAAGTCAACATGACCAAAATGGTCAGTTGACCACTTTAGGAGTTATTGCCCTTTATAGTCAATTTTTAACCATTTTTCGTAAATCTTAGTAATCTTTTAGAAAAATCTTCTCCTCTGCAACTACTGGGCCAAATTTAACCAAACTTGGCCATAATCATCATTGGGGTATCTAGTTTAAAAAATGTGTCCGGTGACCCGGCCAACCAACCAAGATGGCCGCCATGGCTAAAAATAGAACATGGGGGTAAAATGCAGTTTTTGGCTTATAACTCAAAAACCAAAGCATTTAGAGCAAATCTGACATGGGTAAAATTGTTCATCAGGTCAAGATCTATCTGCCCTGAAATTTTCAGATGAATCTGACATTCCGTTGTTGGGTTGCTGCCCCTGAAATGGTAATTTTAAGGAAAGTTTGCTGTTTTTGGTTATTATCTTGAATATTATTATAGATAGAGTTAAACTGTAAACAGCAATAATGTTCAGCAAAGTAAGATCTACAAATAAGTCAACATGACCAAAATGGTCAGTTGACCACTTTAGGAGTTATTGCCCTTTATAATCAATTTTTAACCATTTTTCGTAAATCTTAGTAATCTTTTAGAAAAATCTTCTCCTCTGAAACTACTGGGCCAAATTTAACCAAACTTGGCCATAATCATCATTGGGGTATGTAGTTTAAAAAATGTGTCCGGTGACCCGGCCAACCAACCAAGATGGCCGCCATGGCTAAAAATAGAACATGGGGGTAAAATGCAGTTTTTGGCTTATAACTCAAAAACCAAAGCATTTAGAGCAAATCTGACATGGGTAAAATTGTTCATCAGGTCAAGATCTATCTGCCCTGAAATTTTCAGATGAATCTGACATTCCGTTGTTGGGTTGCTGCCCCTGAAATGGTAATTTTAAGGAAAGTTTGCTGTTTTTGGTTATTATCTTGAATATTATTATAGATAGAGTTAAACTGTAAACAGCAATAATGTTCAGCAAAGTAAGATCTACAAATAAGTCAACATGACCAAAATGGTCAGTTGACCACTTTAGGAGTTATTGCCCTTTATAATCAATTTTTAACCATTTTTCGTAAATCTTAGTAATCTTTTAGAAAAATCTTCTCCTCTGAAACTACTGGGCCAAATTTAACCAAACTTAGCCATTAGCATCATTGGGGTATCTAGGTAAAAAATGTGTCCGGTAACTCGGCCAACCAACCAAGATGGCCGCCATGACTAAAAATAGAACATGGGGGTAAAATGCAGTTTTTGGCTTATAACTCAAAAACCAAAGCATTAAGAGCAAATCTGACAGGAAGTAAAATTGTTGATCCGGTCACGATCTATCTGCCCTGGAATTTTCAGATGAATCGGATAATCGGTTGTTAGGTTGCTGCCCCTGAATTGGTAATTTCGAGGAAATTTTGCTGTTTTTTTGTTATTATCTTGAATATTATTATAGATAGAGATAAACTGTAAACAGAAATAATGTACAGCAAAGTAAGAACTAAAAATAAGTCAGTATGACCAAAATAGTCAATTGACCCCCTAAGGAGTTATTGCCCTTCATAGTCAATTTTTAACAATTTTCTTAAAATTTGAAGATTTTCAATAACATTTTCCACAGAAAGTACTGTTATAGATAGAGATAATTGTAAGCAGCAAGAATGTTTAGTAAAATAAGATCTACAAACACATCACCATCACCAAAACACAATTTTGTCATGAATCCATCTGTGTCCATTGTTTAATATTCACATAGACCAAGGTGAGTGACACAGGCTCTTTAGAGCCTCTAGTTTTATTTATTTTCTTATGTTTGAGTTTGAAGTAAGTCTTATGCAAATGGATTAACCTTTCAATTTATCAAAAGAGACTCATTATGTTGAATTTTGATCAAAAGAAAAAAAATAGTTGCTGACCTGTTTATTTTTAATGTTTGCATATATCAGCATTGTTCAATGTCTTTGATAGTCGGTAGGGATATCATACATACTAGCTTCATTAAATTGAATTAGGTCACAGTGACACAATAATTTTCATGGTGATATTTATAGAATCAAGAATAAACAGGGAATGTGTCAAAAGACAACAATCCCTCAAAAGAGAAGGCCATCAATAAGGTCTTAAACATAGTGAGAAAATCTCTCACCCAGAGGCTGGATCAGCTAGCCTCTAAACAAAAATGTATTTAGTGAATGTCTCTCCTGCTTTCTGTTTCATTTCTACACTTAATTCACTCGCATAACATCTAATAAAGCTAGTACTGTGTAGACATTATAAAAATGTACTACTAATGCGCTACTTAAATAGAAATTATACAACTTTAAGTATGTTTATGATGCTGTCTTTTCTTACAGAATATAATAGAACAACTTATTTGTTACGCTATGATTCAGACTCATTGTCCTGTGAAATTTAAATTTATTATATATATGGCTTCCGCTATTATCCAGTTCATAATTTATTGTTCAGAACAGGAATACTTCACACTTATTCGTTTTAACTGTACAGTATATTGCATTGATAGGAATATTATCTAAAAAATACTTTTGTCACGAGGAAAATAATGGGTTTTAAAATTCCAGGTTTATTTTATTTCATTCATGAAGTTAACTTTGATGTTTTGAATTGCTTTATTATAACTTTGTACTTTAATGCAGTGACAACTGAATTTTCTTGAGCATTGAAAGAAGTTGAAATAAGAACAGATAGACAAACAGAAAAGACAATGGAGTAAGAGATATTTAAAACAACAGAGAAAACCATTAAAAAAAATGTAAAATAATTTTCAGTTCAAATCTTTGAGTTTCACAGATGCAATGCTACAGTTAAGCTAAGTGATGGACCCAAGATTTTCAAAAAGACAGACTTTGAGAGACCCAGTACAGTGGTGAATCCAGGGAGAGAGTTATGGGGTTGGAAACCCCACTTTTCTTTGATGATCCATGCATTTGAATTGGGACATATAGTTAGATCCCCACTTTATCCTGGGTTGGGAATCCCCTTAAAAAATGGCTGGATCCATCCCTGCAGTATATGAAAAAATCCGAAAAATGTGCTATTGAAACAAAACACAAAATATTAGTCTTAAGTGGGGTTAGGGTTAGAGCCCCTTCCTCTTGGATTCTCCCAGGGTGAGAAAGGTAAAGTTCTGTATAGTACTTTTTACCACACACCTCTCATTTGTCCATAACAAATTTGTAGATATTTACATAAATGAATGTTTTCTTATGAAAAATTGTGCAACAGTTACTTCTGGTAGGCTCTTATGGAAAATTACCAAGATTTTCTAATATTTTATGCCAAATGTTTATGGATTGTCAATTAGCGCAGGTGCTTTAATATACATGTGAATTTGGTTGTCTATTGTTTTAGTCTTTTTCATCGAATTTAGGTTATTAAGTTGTTTTAATGATACAAGATTTTTTCAGTATTACATTGTTTTTGATTAATAAAGACTTCTCTCTGAGTTACAGAGATTTTTTTTAATCAAAAGAAGTTCATGAATATGGTATAAAATTGCAAACATTTATACATCAATAATTCCAATAAACCAAATAATGAAGCTATTACTAGAAGCCAGTCAACATTTATTAACCGTTTTTCCTTTCCTGAAATGAAAATTTTTCCTGGCAGATATTTTATTGCTTTCAGATTTTCAAATATCAGTTATTTATTACAATAGCAAATGTTTTGAACGTCTTTGACTTCATTTATTGAAGTATCATAAATATGTTCTCCCAAGAGCCCAGCTTAGAGAATAATCAATACCATCTTTTTATCAACTGCATCATTTGCACAGAAAGGAGGACAAATTGCTTGGAATATTTTCTCCCATTAGAGTATCCATTATTCAAACATTAACATATATATTTATTTAAACTGGTCATCTCAGGAGTCGGTTTCACAAAAAATATTGATTGTACAATTTTTTTGTGAAACAGACTTCTGTCCTTCAAGAGTTTTACAAAAGATATTTAGATAATTGACCATTTTCATATAACCATCTTTTGACTTCGAAGTTTATAATTTTTTTCAATAGGGTAACCTTCTCTGTGGTAGGACAGTCTTGTTAATTTGTTCAAGAATTTACAGCATTCTTAAGAATAAGTAAAACATTGTGTGTTAACCTGCAAATTTCTTTAAGATGTTCAACTGTACTAGAACTATTGAAAAATTATCACTCATGTGATTCAAACCTGATATTATAAGGTGTGAATTTCATTACCTGAATAACGATGCCGTTTCACCTGAGAAAAGCTTCTTACTAGTAATATACTGGTAATTCATAATTACTCTCTGAATTGATCAGGTACATGTACAGTCAAACCCACTATTACGGTCATCTCGTGTCTAATGTTAGGTCCTTCCCTTCTTGTCCAGATGTAATAATACTTTTTGAGCCCTTATAATCCAATTCAAAGGTCACCTTTGCTTAAGGTAACTTTCCTATGGTCAGAATCTTGACCTTATATCAGATTTATAGCTGATGGACTGAGAACTTAGTGAAAACAAGTGTTAGAATCGTCATTAAGATTCAAACTTTTGCAGTGACAGTTATGACCATACACTACATCTCTAATGGATAGATGTAAAAATCTGCTATATAATCAAAGGATGTAATTTAATAAGGCAGAGATGACCATTGAGAGATTCTGGATTTTGAAAAAGGGGCCAATAACAAGGTTTGGAGTAAGTGGGGCTTATAAAGTCTGGATTAACCATATACATTTTATATGTCTATATTAGCTCAAAAAGCCCCCCCCCCTCCCCCTCCACCCCTTCCCATCAAAAAAAATATATTTTAAAAATTATATCTGGTTATTCTTTTTCAGCATCAATTGGTTAGATAGCTCCCATTTATTTATTCATCTGAATTTCAAATTTTGACTTTTCAAAGTTTTGGGATAATCTAGATATATGCTCACACATGTAAATGCATGTCCTTTTAAAGCTGTGTGACATCTATTTAAACTGTGCTTCAATGAGTTATTACTGTCTTTACTCTGACTTGCACCTGCAATAAAATATTACATCAGTTCATTTTGTACTGTTAACATTCGATTCTGTTATTCGTTTACTTTTTGTTTCTTGTAAAAATTTAATTGCATAGAACTTCAAAAAGAAAGCCTGAAGTTTAATGCACTGAAAATCTTGTTAAAATGAACCACTGTTATTAGTAGCTTTGATGTGTGCTTGGTTAATAATTATCCAAATACCTAATTGCATTTAATTCTAAATCTTAGTACAATTTGACGTAGGATATTTTAGGAGTTATAGATTTTTAAGCTTATCAGCGTCAAGGGGGAATTTAACACATTGCTGGGCCTGAGTTTGTCAGTTTTTTAATGTCTGAATTCTGAAGGAATCTATTTTAGAATTAGCTAAGGGCATTGTAGACATACTCTTATATATATCACAAGCTACTGACAGTTATCCCGATGGATGCTAATATCATAATAGGTCGAGAAGTGGTTTGAATAATACCCATTTTCCTTGGGAAATTTTGTGAGATAAGGAGCTTCGTCTGATATTGACAGGTCTTCATGAAGTGGTCTTACAGACATTCCTTGACGTCTTTCATAAAATATATTCCCAAGAATGTTCATTTATATTTTGAGGTTCAAAAAGGAGGCTTTTCTTTGTCTACAATAACAGTGAATAAAGTTTTTAGGACTCAAAATTTATTTTTTTTTAAAATGATTTAGCTTAAGCACTGGACACTCTTGGATATGCTGACATTTGATAGAGATGTAATAGGAAACATAATGTACCATTTATGGCATATAGTATTGAAGATTGTTCTCATTAGATAATAATGGTCACTTGAATAAATCAATAAATGTACATTATTTTCTAAGGTGGTCAAATATGAAAAGATGCTTTTATGCTTTAGCTGTAAAATTTATTGTGAAACTGACTCCAGATGTACATATTTTTCATTGGCAGTAACCTTAAATAAATTTGTCTAATAAATCTATATTTTCTAAGTTGACAATGCTCCACTTCAGAGCTTTTTTTTATTAAATATGTTAATGCTGATTTTTAACTTTTTATGAATATTATACAGATATATATAAAAAAGGGACATTATGAATTAGACATTCATTTCTTAATTCTGGATTTGAATTAAGGTATACTTGTGAAATTGTTATATCACCTCCAAAATATTAAATAAGAAAGTCAGATACCAAAGAAATAGCACAATGTAATCTAATAAGTCATTTCTTTGTCTAATATAAATGTTTTATTTTCTTACATAATTGATTCTTAAATTTAAGTGTGAACTATTTAGACTTAAAGAATAAAGTTTACATTGGTCTATCTTAATCTGAAAATAATCTTTCAATGCTATTTTATTAGTTAGGCCACACCAATTTAATTTCTTGTTCTACGGATTTTTGGACTCCAAAATTTGGGGCGAGCGAGCGATTTGAAAATTTTAATAAAAAAATATTTAATTTGCAAATTTTTGAGGCGAAGCTTGAAAAGTAAAGGCGAGCGATTATAATTTTTTTTGTAAACATAAATAGTAGGTTTTGACAATATTAAAACTTGATTTATCACTTGTAATTTGACATTTCTTTAATTTCTGAAGTATTTTTTCCCTGTTCACCAAGAAATAATTAAATCTGGTCTATGTATGTGTGACTGACAATGAGACAATTCTCCATCCAAGTCATAATCAGTTTAGGGGCAACCCCTTAATGTTATAAATATCCCTTTTACATGTTTTATGAGGGATCAATATAAGTTATATTATATCTGTTTGTACAAAAGGGCTCATATTTTCTCAAAGAACTATATATCTATCTGGTATTAAATGGTCAAAACATGTTCAAGAATTTTGTAATGTTCCTGGACTTTAACCATGTTAAATTAACACATTGACTTTAACAGTTTAATATTATTCAAAATAAGTCATGTAAGTGGACCCCTCTTTCAGAAAAAGTTGTTTAAAATATGATGTAACTCTCCTCTGTTTGAGTACAAAATTCTAAGTTTTCAAAGGTTTTGTATAGAAGAACTATACAAATCCTTGGTATTTCTATTTTCTTTTCTACATCAGTAAAATGACCCCTTGTCTAAGGGAGGGTTGTTCTCAACCTGATAATAACAAACACAGGTCAAAGTACGGCCTTTTACACAGGGCTTTGATACAGACCAAACAGCAAGCTATAAAGGACCCCAAAATTATTAGCGCATACAATTCGAACAGGAAAACCAACAATCTAATTTATATATCCAAACGGGAAAATACCAATGAACAACATCAACAAGCGATAACTGCTGAACGACAGGCCCCTGAATCAATCAGGACAGGTGCATAAACATGTAGCGGCTATGGATAGTTTTGTTTCGCCAGCATACAATATAATTGCAGTTGAAGGCAAATCCTTAAGAAGTTCTTTGTACTTTATTCTAACAACGAACATTTTTTATAGGGAATATAAGTAAGGGGGAAAGAAACCAATTATTTTGTTCTTTACAGGTATTTCCGCTGAACTTTGTAAATTTATTTCGGAGCACTCCCACTATAGATAAATAGGTTTCATGCTGAAACAAATATTCTCACATATATTTACACAGTGTGGTGGGGTGCTTTTATGTTTAAAATCGTTATATACTGGTTAGACTGTGATTTTAAAAACAAATGTTGATATCTTTTTATAATATTTACAAAAAAAACGGTGCGGGAAATGGACATGATTACATTTCCGGATGCGGGAAGCGGGAATATAAAAATAATAAAAAAATTCTGTTTTGAAAAAAATAGGTGCGGGCAGGTCCGTCGAACAAGGAATCAAATTGGTGTGGCCTTAGTGCAGTTTAAAAAACAAATGACTGAAAAAATAAGTGCAGTTTAAAAAACAAATGACTGAAAAAATAATTTCAAACAAAAATTGTTCCAAAAATAATTTTAATTGATTGCTGGTTGCTTAACATCCAGTGGCTTAAATGCATGAAATGGTTGCCACTGGATAATTAAGGGACAAACAATCAACCAATTATTTTCTATGGTCCAAGGTTTCTTGCTTTACATAAATCCAACCTTCTTCTTTCTGTATGCAAAAATTAGAAGCCAACTTCTATCTTTTGTGGATAGTTGTCTCATTGGCAATCATACCACATCTTCTTTTTTATATTCCCAGTTTGCTGTATAACCTTGATCTTGTTCAACCTTCCGCCACCTTTTATGACTTTTCATCATTATCCTATACCCATTCATCATATTTAGTATTTTCACTAATAATTAAAGTAGATCATAAATTTTTCTCACTATTGTATTGATTGTCCTACAAAATTGGATACAAAATAATCTAAAAAAATGATGTTGCATTGAAAAACTACATTTGTCGATAAAAAATAATTTTAGCCGAAGAATAGAATTTTGATAAAAAAGAATATGTTTTATCTTTCATGACGATTGATCTTAGATTGACGAAGAAAAGATCACAAGATCAACACAAACAAATGAACATGGTAGATTAAATCAGGTTTTTTTACAAGATACTAATGTTTTCTCCTTGAATTGTCTTGGTAAATATTGTTTTGATACAGCTGATTAAACAGTAGTGGGAACTGAGTATTGTTTGTCAGGAAATCATAAATCCATTTGGAAATAATGCATCTACGTCAATGGATAAACATATTTTGTTAATTTGGCCTCTCAAAACAAGGAAGGCCTTTCAATCTGAAAAATCTATTGACTTGCAATTTAGAAGTATTGTGCAGTTGCCAATGCAGGGGGTAGGGGGTTCAAGGGTGTAACCATTGATTTGAAAAATTTTAATTTTTGGCTTAAAATTATTGATAGAAATGTTGGCCCTTAATGCCCAGCAAAATTTTTAGTTCTTTTTTACAGTTATGTCCCCTTTCTTTTGATGCCTGATCCATTGTTGTGTGCCTTGAACATATTTTTCTTTATTTGCAAACCTTATGTTTTTCATAGAGTTTTGTTATTTCGTTGAGTCAGTTGCTGTCTTATGTAGCTATACTTAAGATTGTTGTTGAACCTCAGTTTACACCATGGGCCATCAATGCCATTTTCAGAAAGACTATTTATTGAGATCCTCAGTTGTTAAACCTTTATTAAACTAACTTATTTAATCATAACTGCTGTAAATTTTCTATGTGATCAAGAATTTATATTGTCTATTATTCCTGGGACATCTTGTTTTACTTTTCAATTGAATTTTATGATATACAGTCTAAGGTAAACAGCAGTGCCATGCTTCAGCCAAAGTCTGTAAACAAATCTGTTGTTCCTGGGACCTCTTGTTTTACTTTTCAATTGAATTTTATGATATACAGTCTAAGGTAAACAGCAGTGCCATGCTTCAACCAAAGTCTGTAAACAAATCTGTTGTTCCTGGGACCTCTTGTTTTACTTTTCAATTGAATTTTATGATATACAGTCTAAGGTAAACAGCAGTGCCATGCTTCAGCCAAAGTCTGTAAACAAATCTGTTTTTATCCTGGGACCTCTTGTTTTACTTTTCAATTGAATTTTATGATATACAGTCTAAGGTAAACAGCAGTGCCATGCTTCAACCAAAGTCTGTAAACAAATCATTGTGCTTTTGTCATTTACGGGTCCATGGAGATTAAGTTCATCATTTAGACCGAAAAATTGAAAACATACACTTTCCTATCCTTCAAAAATGATACTTTGTATTGCATGTCAGTTTGAATTAATATTAAGTGCCAGCAATATTGTTTAGAATTCTCTAAGTAGTATTCTCTTCCTCTTTTTTTTTTGTGTCTGGCTTGGTGTGAATCACTCTCTAGTGTGTATCTTTGGTCATTAACTTTGAACTGACCAATCAAATTAGAGAATACCATTGCAGTCTATAGAGAGAACAACTTTTGTAATTAAATAACAACGGTTTGGGAGAACATTATCCATAGCTCAGAGAACTTGGATCTTTATGAGTGGCAAAATTCCAAAGACAATGTTTTTAATCTAGGGTCAAAAAGAAATTTAGAATGTATTATAACCCCCATATGGCAACTGTCAAAATTCCAAAAAAAACATGTGAAAGTAAATTATTAAAGTCATGGGCAACATCCTTTAAAAAGTTAATATAGAAAAGATTAAAGAATTTATTGATGTTGTAAAAGAGTAAATTATTTCATTGATATAAATGTATAAAAAAAATATAAGTTGAAAAGTTTTTACTGTTACAGCAATTACAAATAAAACTTTGTCAGGGTAAACATTTTACTACAATAGTGAAGCTGTAAAAACTATTGTACCCTAACAATGATTTAAAATTAGGGAAAAATAGATTAGACAAAAAATGCAAGAAACCAGCAAACAGTATTCTAAGGTGGAGGAGAAAAATACAGAAGAACTTCTTTAAGTTTGTTTGCCTTGTAAATGACATACCAATACCATAAATCGCATTGTGTGAAATTATAAAAAAAAGGGCTGCAGTTTTGCAACCTCAATATTAACATCTTAAAAAGACTCAGTGAGAGATTTGATCTTTTAGTTTAGTTTTTGCCTGTGAGTCCTTATAAGTCTGAGTTAAAAATAATATTATCAATTTAAACCTTTAATTAGTATATTGATTAAGTATGTCTAATCTGTTGTTAATTTTGTTCCAGTGTCATTTAATTCAAATAGCCTTAAACTCTTGAATTATATATGTTTTGTCAAATTCTATGGTGGATAGATTTTATTATCATTGCTATGATTTTTTTGAAATTGAAAGGAAAATAAAAAGCATATTCGTTAAATGTAAAGAAATTATTCATGTAATACACCTACAAAAATGTTCTTGATAATCTTTAGAAGCAGGTGGTTAAACGAATTATTTTGATAACACAAGGAGTTTAAAGCAAGGTTGGTTAAACGAATTATTTTGATAACACAAGGAGTTTAAAGCAAGGTAACCAGGTACATGTATATAGCAATGAAAATAGCATGCTACAGTTAAAAATGTCATGTTGGAAACACATATGTATGTAATATTTTGTTGTTGTAAATGCACCTTTTGACACCTGACTGCAAAAAAGATGAAGACAGTTTGTTACAATTAATTCAGGAAGTTAAAAGAGACAGAATGTATATATGGTTTCACCAGTGAAGGGAATAGCTTTAAGTGCAAAACCTTTCAGAATTTGAGTCCTCAATGCTTTTCAACTTCATACTTTATTTGGTCTTAGGCCAATTAAAATTAATTGCTAGATTTTCATCCCCGCCCACCCCTCTGAAATCGTCCCGCCCCGATTTTTTTTATTTAACAAAAATACGATTTCCGGATTTTATCATGTCCGTTACCGGGAACCATCGATAATTTCGTTTCATTCAACACTTCCTGTTTCAAATTTCGTTTTTGTATTTCTCCGAGTAATCTAATAACGATATGATTGAGTCGACATATTCTGCTGCTCTATTATGAAAACATCTACCGAGAATAGAGATTGATAACGAGAAGGGCATGGAATATTCGAGTAACGAGTAAAACGCCTTGTCATTTAACGAAAATTGCGATAGTCACAAGTGAATCGAAAACCGTGTTTTTTCTTTATTTATACGATGACTTTGTGTCAGGAAATTTGGACTGTAAATGATATCCAAAGCGCAAGAATCGTAGAACAAATTGGTACAAAAAACATGACTGGATTAAAGAAATTGACACAAGCACGAATTTGTTTGATTTATGACCGTATATTGAGAAAAAAAAAGTCGACAAACACGCATTTTAATTCCCTTAAATTTACCCATGGCTGTTGTTTTTGTTGACAAACAGCAAACACCCTCTGTAACTGTCCCAATACCCTCAATTTAGTCATTAAAAAACTACTTTTTGGTTAAGTTCATGTTTTACATCACATAATTACTTTCCACACTGAGTTTACATTTTATTTTGTACTCATAAGGCAACAACCATTTTCTTATCTGGGGGGGGGGGGGGGGGGGGGGGGGCCTGGGATTTTTTTGAAAAAAATATTTTGATGGCCTAGCTGACCGAAAAAAAAATTATATTTTGCACTGAAGCTGAAAAAAAATTTTATGCTGTCACCTGCTTGAAATTTTTTTTTTGCACTGCTGAATTTGAGAATGGTGAAACTACCAACAGACGAGACAGTAAAACAGCAGATTATAAACATCTGTCCAGTATACAGATTAAGCTAAGATTTCTATTTATAGATCTTTATACCTTATCACTTTTTGTATGTTCCTATAATAGTGTTTGATCCAAAAATATTTATAAGAATTCCAAATCTCCCGCATATATATGTTACTACTGTAAGACCATACTTAAAACTGTAACTATTATAAACATGAAATGGTCATTTTATAACAGGAATAGATATGGTATCATAAGCAGTCTTTTAAGATAGCCCTGATTGTGTATGACACAGACTTGTATACTGGTAGTATTTTCCGTTTGGAATGTCAATTATCATAGTTGGAAACAGTGGATTTTATAAGTTGGAGCTACTCACTATTTGCCATTACATATGGCAATGGTGGCCACTTCAATTGCAGTATTAAAATTTAAGGATACCTGTATGACGGACTCCGAGAATATCATAATGTAGAAAGTGGGCTGAAAAAAACAACTGAGACAACAGCCAATGTCAGGATATAGATAGAGCCATGCACTTTACATTTTACATCAATTAAAAAATTAAAATGAATTTTATGTTGATTTTATGGTTTTGTGAAAAAAAAATTGTATTTCTGTTCCACATTATAGGAAAAAAAATTTTGCTTTCCTTCTCGTAAGAAAAAAAAAATTTTGTCGGAGGAAGGTTCTGAAAAAAAAATTATGAACACAATAAAAATCCCAGCCCCCCCCCCCCCCCCCCCCCCCCCCCCGATAAGAAAATGGTTGTTGCCTAATACTTGTGTTGTATACAATTGTACCAATACATTTTATTGATTTTATGTGGACTACAAACCATTGCTTAGAAAGCAAAATAAATTTGGTGTAGGTCTAGTCCAACTGAAGAGAGCATTTCTCTTCCCTTTGATGTATACTATAAATAGGTTTCTAAAGCGGCAATTACATGTATAACAGTGGTTGCCAATCAGGGATTTTTATTTAAGAGTTTAAAAAATAGTGTCAGATTCCTTATACAACATGTATATACATTATACAAGCTTGTTTTCCACTAGCATATACCCCGCGGTATGAAGAACTTGTGACAAGGGTTTCATATGAAATAAAATTTAAAAAATAAAATCCTCCCACCCGCCCCATGTTTTTCAAAAATTTGGATGAAAATCTACTAATTAATTTTAGTTGGCCTTATCAACTTCTTTGATTCAAGCATCACTTGTGAGTCTTTTGTTGGCAAAACTGGCATTTGGCTTAAAAATGTTTAAGCTTGGTATCTATGATGAATTTAAATATATTTTCTGTAAATTGTACTTTTTCACTTAAATGGAAAATTTAAATTCAAAGTTCTCACAATTATTATTACAAACAAAAATTATAAAAAAAGAATTTACCCATAAATAAACCAAATTTACAATCCCATGCAGTGTAGTAGTTGTTTGACCTTTACCTAGTTACAAAGACTTAAGAGTAATGCAACCTGATTGAACTAACAAATAAACAAGACTTAAGCACTGATAGAGAAATGTGTTAATTGATTAGCCAGTAAAACAAATGAGAATTTCAGACTTTCTTTGCATTTAAACAAGTTGCCAATATAGACCCTAACCATTGTTTTTGTAGACAGTAATTTCCTCAGTCTTAATGAACTCATTACATTCAGTGCTGTCCAATGAATGATTTGGTTCTAACAATGTATGGAATTAGCATATTATTTCATGGTGTTTCGGATATTGCTTTAGTTTATGGTAAACCGTTAATGGTTCTTAGATTAAGGAGAGACAGTGTGATCAACAAGAGGAGACAACCCACTAATAAGGATTGATTGATAGATTGTTTTTCGCTTCTTTTTATGCCCCACCTACGATAGTAGAGGGGCATTATGTTTTCTGGTCTGTGCGTCCGTTCGTCCGTTCGTTCGTCCGTTCGTCTGTTCGTCCGTCTGTCCCGCTTCAGGTTAAAGTTTTTGGTCGAGGTAGTTTTTGATGAAGTTGAAGTCCAATCAACTTGAAACTTAGTATACATGTGCCCTATGATATGATCTTTCTAATTTAAATGCCAAATTAGAGTTTTGACCCCAATTTTACGGTTCACTGAACATAGAAAATGATAGTGAAAATTTCAGGTTAAAGTTTTTGGCTTCAGGTTAAAGTTTTTGGTCAAGGTAGTTTTTGATGAAGTTGAAGTCCAATCAACTTGAAACTTAGTATACATGTGCCCTATGATATGATCTTTCTAATTTAAATGCCAAATTAGAGTTTTGACCCCAATTTTACGGTTCACTGAACATAGAAAATGATAGTGCAAATTTCAGGTTAAAGTTTTTGGCTTCAGGTTAAAGTTTTTGGTCAAGGTAGTTTTTGATGAAGTTGAAGTCCAATCAACTTGAAACTTAGTATACATGTGCCCTATGATATGATCTTTCTAATTTAAATGCCAAATTAGAGTTTTGACCCCAATTTTACAGTTCACTGAACATAGAAAATGATAGTGCAAATTTCAGGTTAAAGTTTTTGGTCAAGGTAGTTTTTGATAAAGTAGAAGTCCAATCAACTTGAAACTTAGTATACATGTTCCCTTTGATAAGATCATTCTAATTTTAATGCCAAATTAGAGAATTTATTCCAATTTCACAGTCCTTTAAACATAGAAAATGATAGTGTGAGTGGGGCATCCGTGTACTGTGGACACATTCTTGTTTTTTACAGGCACAATGATGGACATGCGTATGGATTTCTTGTTGTTTTCTTAATGTCCAGTGGCAAATATCTTGTGCATGTTCAGTTATAAGATGGGAGTGTCCTTTCCAAATACTGCATGTGGATTCATTTATTTTCGTTGCAACCAATTTTTGTGGATTAAGGGAAATTTGTATTTTCGTGGAAACTGGATCTCATGATTTTTCATAAGCCTATTTACAAACCTATAGGAAATTTGTACTTCGCTGAACATCTCAATTCGTGGTTGACCTTTACCCACAAAATCAATGAAAATTGGTAATCAACGAATAATAATGAATCCACGGTAGAAGATTGTTTACAAAACAATACTTTGAGTTTGACACTTATGATATCTTCCTTTAGGTCACACTTATGATTATTATCTTCCTATAGGTCAAATAATTAAAACTTAGTACAGATAGTTTCCAAAGTTTATTTTTCTAACTCACCCAAGGAATTAGTTAAGTATGCAGAAAATGCAGTTTTGAAATCATTTTAATCTAAGTTCTAACATGTAATAATTGATATTAACAATGCATGTTTTCATCACAAAGACTGCTTTTGTTTCATGCAGAATTTTATGTGATTCGTAGCAACAGTGTGCCAAGTATTGTTGAGATTGTTTTAAACTGACGTGAATTTTGACATTGTGTTTTTTCCACTTTTTTCCCCTTGTCTATCAGTCCATCATCCAAAAAATATTTTCATTGCACTGTCTTAAAAACTACTGAAAAGAATGAATACATATTTTGTCAGAAACTCTACATGCATGTGCCTTTTGGATCTTTCAATCACCTTTAAAGTCCTGGTTTTCAGATACTTTGAATTGCTAGAGGATTAGTATGCTAAAAATAGCATGCAAATAGCATTGTAATTTTTTTAGTTTACTTTATACCTGGAAAATATTTCATTAATGGAACCAATTTTTACTGCTATTCTTTGAACTCACTTATCCTTCATTTGCATTTAATCTCAGCAGTAACTTGATGCACAATGGTTTATTTTCATACAATTTTATTCTGCAAAGAAAAAATATAATAGAAACAAATGGATATTTTATACATACTCAGGATCAGCTAACAAGCTGGTTAAAATCGATAATAAGAACTCTTTTCTCAGCATGAACAATCAATATAGATTGTTAAGAAAAATATCCCAATCTGATTAGTACATAATCATGACTTTCAATGAGATAAAAAAATATATATCTAGTGCTAATATTTACTTAACAAAATTTTGTTATTCATGGGGGGAATGAGTTAAATTTAAACTCTGTATTCAATTCTGATTTCAATCAAAATTCAACTTTGAAAAATGACATTTGGATGTTAATTAGTCTCAGAGCTTTCAAAGAATTGAGTCAATAACCTAATTTGTTTGTGTTTTATTTATTAATTTAAGTCTTGGTGTGTACTTCTATGAGTATTCTCCTTATTCTTTCTAAGACCACAATCTTGTGGAATCATGCTTGCCCTTTTATAGCTGACTATGCGGTATGGGCTTTGCTCATTGTTGAAGGCCGTACAGTGACCTATAGTTGTTAATGTCTGTGTCATTTTGGTCTTTTGTGGATAGTTGTCTCATTGGCAATCATACCACATCTTCTTTTTTATATTGCCAGTTATAGAGATTTGTTCTGCAGTTAGCTGATTTTAAACCATTCTGGTCAAAGTAAATTTAAGGCTTTATATTATGTAACAATACAGGTTGATTCAAAAAAAGAAAAAATGAAATCAAAATTTTTACTTTAATGAAACATGTTCTGTCCCAATTTTAACAATAATAAAAACAATCACAAACATTTTTGAATTTACAGTATTTGGTCTTTCCAAAATATAGATACTGTAAAATATCAGATGTGTCAGTCACAATGTAAAACACTCAGTACATTTTACATTTTTTTGCAAGTACTTTGAAGTACACATGGACCTTTAGGCCACGGTTTTTTAATTTGTTGGTTTACGGATTTTCCCCATGAAAAAGTCGGGTCGGTCGGTCGGGAAAAAAAAAGAAAAAAAATCATCTTTGAAAACAGAAAAATATGCAAAATCAATATATATTTCACCTTTCTAACAATATGTTTGTTATGCCATTTTATCATCATTTCTTAAATTTTAGTTCAATGAAATATTATTGCTCAGCTGTTATAAACATCGCACGACATTGTCTAATAATACAGTAAAAAAAGGGGGGTGCACGGACAAAGATGAAATTAAATCGTCATTTCAGAAACAAGAAAAATAGATTCGCGTAGCTCTTAATCAATTTCAGAAAACTTGGTGAATAATGATCTTCAAGCACGAAAACTGATAAAGAAAAAAAATGTAAAAACGTCGTACGAAAATAAGTTTCAACACACGTGTCAGAAACCTAATAGACTCGTCCATTGGAAAAACGAGATTATCGGGTCAATCTGTTGTCTCGCATTCCCGTTTTTTATTCAAATGGACGATAATTTTTTTATTATCTATGAAACAAGAAAATTCCAAATGATTTGTTAATATTCAATACTTCAACTTGATGCCTTCAACCTATCCACATTTGGACAAGTCTATTTCTATGAGATGATGCATCTTACGGACTGATGACAAATAAGGGAAACGAACTTATTGTGTAATTGGTTTTAAACACAAGTTTCGTTCCGCAAAATTATTTGTGCAAACGACATTTCAAGGTCAGTTATTATGATAATTGATTTGTCTATATTTAAAAACGTAAACTGGAAGTTTTATTTTTTCACAACAGCAAGTGTTATCAATTTTGTTAGTGATTAATGCATTTCATTTCATAAAAAAAAATTAAATCATTTTAATTATTTTTCAGGGATAATGCATTTCTTAGGGTCGGCGGGAATAAAAAAGCATGAAAAGTCAATTTTATTTTTATTCTGGAAATCGGCAAAATCGGGTCGGCGGATCCGTAAACCAACAAATTAAAAAATCCTGGCCTTACCTTAGAATGAAACAGCTTTTTTATTTTCACTTATTTGAAGTTACAGTCACATGAACCTTGACTTTAGTTTGAAATTTAATTGCAGAATTTCCCCACTCTATACACACCTCAACCAACCTTTTAATGATTTAATCTTTAGAGAAAGAAAATTCAGTTTCTTAGAATATTGCTAAGTTTATGTTTTACTAGAAAATGACTTGCATGCATCTGACAATTAAAGGTCTAAATTATGAAGTGTCTTCTTTTATTGCTTTATCTGTTGGTGAGACCCTAACCTCAGAGGAGACTCACATATTTGATTGTTTGAGTTTTGAATTCTTGAAAGATTCCACTGTTCCCCCAGTTAGACTGTAAGAGTACACAGAAAAAATAAAAAAATTAAATAATATGTCAGTGTTTCATACATTTCATCTTCCCGATATACAGATGGAACAAATAAAAGCTGTCTATTTATGTTTTTACTTCCTGAAGAAGTATAAGAAAATTTCTTTACATTTTTTTTCAGTCAATAATGTGTCAAAATGTACAATTTATAACAATTATTATGAAGTAACTTGTATTTAACATGACAATTTAAGTGGTATGCATGCTATTTTTATTGCTGTATACATGTACCTTAAATTGTTACCTTAAACTACCGATGCTGCATACATGAACCTGGGTACCTTAAACTACTGATTTTACAGAAATATCTGTCCAAACAGCTGCTTCTAAAGATTATTAAGAACATTTTTGTAGGTGTATTACATGAATAATTGATATACATTTGACGATTATAATTTTTTGATTTTTATTTAATTCATGATAAGAACCATTATACCCAAGGCCATAGCATGGATTATGTTACAACTCATTAAAAGGCCAATTCTTAGGAACATTTTTTTTTATCCAATCCATTTATGTATAAAATCAATTTGCTTCTGAAATTTTATCCATTATTACAACATTTTTTCATGTATTATCATCAGCATTATAAAGGCTATTTTGACTTGAATTTTGAAACCCCCTTGCAAATTGTGTTTTTGACATCTTTTAAATGAAGTTAGGTTGCTGTCGCCAAGATATACCCACATAACATTTTATCCCTTGGGCTCTCATCCCTATTTAGTCTTTTGCATAGATGTTACTTCACACAAACATCAGTCTGCAGAAAACAGAAAAGGTAGTCAATCATTTAAGTCATTAATTATTGTAGTTTTGAAAGACAAAAAAAAGGAAAAGGCTTTTGACATCTCTATTGATCCTTGAAAAAGTTCAAAAAATCTAGACATGCTAGTGTCAAATGAATTCCATGATCAAACATAATTTTCAGTTTTGTTTAATAAACTGCTTGTTGATGTTAATTATAGTAAATGGTCTGTGTGAAAAGGAAATGCATTTTGTCTGATGCAGTTTGCAGAAGTATATGGATTGATTCTCTTGGCTGTATTTTATCCTAAACGTTTCATTTATAATTGATCAGGATAAACAAATACATTTGACTTGACAGTACTCGAAAAATTGAAAGCTCAGCTAATGTTCAGTCCTATCAGTTCTATTGTATAATAGGAGTGAAAACATAGCAGAATTGATTAAAATTTATGTGTATGCAATTTGTGCAGTGGGTTTTATAATGTTTGATTGTTTATCAATTCATTGCCAATTTGCATCAGAACCTGTAGATTCATATCATCATCAAAATCTATATTTAACTTTCAGCGATAAAGATCCTATAATCGTTAATTTTGAATTGAACAATCATCAAGAGTATGATTAATGAAATTTGACAAAACTATTTTAAGTGTATTTTCTTCTGATATTGTTATTATGGAATATTGAATGCGGGCAACAGATTGATAATGATAATTTAAGAGAGAGAAAAATATCCAGATGAGTTATAGTATGGAGAAATCTCAAGGTTTTTTACCTGCCAACCCCTGAAATTGAAGTTGCATTGTATTTGAAGATTTAGTGGCTTTTCAGAGTGTTTGAGTATTTATTGCCATAGAGGCAACCATTTTCAAGGTCAGGAATTAATTTCACAAAAAATCTTACATTATTAAAGTTAATTTGTAAGTATATACTGATTGTGTAAGACTCTGAATAAGACCAACTTTAGTTGTAAAATTTTTTGTGAAACTAACTCCAGTCTGGTGTCCAAAGTTAGTTAAGGCATGTCTATGAAGACTTTCTTAAAATAATAAAGGGCTTGTACCCAGAGAGGGGTGTGTTTGAGACGTTGGCAAATGGTCTGCTGCAGATTCAGTTATCTTTCATAGGTGCCTGAGTTTTTTGTGGATATTTCTTTTGTAACAATGTTAGGCCCAAATCTGCATACATTGAAAAATACATGTATATATTATTAGTGGCTTTTGTTCAAACCTCAAACTGAACATTAATAAGGCTCTGATCTGAAATACTTCCTGTTTTGTCAATGTTATCTATCTTTTAAATATATTCTTTAGGTCCATTTCAGCTGATAAATATTTATCATATATCCTGGGCGTTTTGCATTTGCGCCGATCTCCATTTCATTTCCGCCAATTTTTTTACAGGTAAATTACAGGTGAAAAGATATAAGAAGATGTGTTATATGAGTGCCAATGAGACAACTCTCTATCCCAGTCTTGTTATTTTTCATTTATCATTAAAGACCTCTTCGGTTTGCCAGTTGTGCAAATGTAATGAATGGTCAATCATAACATGTATATAACTGTTGTCCTCTGCTCACCACAGGGAGGTTGAAGTAGGGTTTCGAGCAGGATAAATCAATATAAAAGCTATATATTTACATACTTTAAAATCAAGAATTAAAAACCTACGATAAAAGCACTGTTAATGCTAAAATGCAGAATTATAAATCTTTTTACAGCATTCAAATACATAAAAAAAAGGAATATATTCAAATCATAAATCTGTTCTTGTAGAGTGTTTATAGGCAGCACATCTAATATATTCCTTTCTTGTGATTTCGTCTCTTCTATATTTGGCATGATTTTCTTGATAACATGTATAAAAACATATAAGTTGGGGTGCAGCTGCTGAGAAATGAGGTGGATAGCGTTACATTGTGCACTTGTATATATATAAACGAGTCTAAATACATATATGTACTTAGTCCGAAGGCTAAAAATTTAAGACATTTGTCATCAGTAGGAGCATCAGACATATTGTCAAACGTGAAGCAGTCATCGATTTCATTTGGGGGAAGGAATGGAAACCCAAAAAAATGGGATAGCCATTTACCAATGTTGCTTGATTTGTCTTTATATTCTGTGCTGAGCCCATGTAAAAGTATTAACTTACCTGTAACTTACCTTTAAATAAAAAAAAAAAATCGGCACAAATGAAAAAATGAAATCAGCCCAAATGAAAGAATGAAAAATTTCAAAATCGGCGCAAATGTCATACGCCCTATATCCTCTATATAGATATTTATGACCTCTGAGAATTGAAGCCATAACTCAAAGAGGTGTGTCTGTAATTAATATAATAATATAATGTGCTAAATATTGACCTATATTGTAAAGATGCCACTAGAAAAATGTATTGTTATGATTGCAGTTATCATGGCAACATATGTTTAATACATAAAATATATAATAATCTTGTGAAGATGATTTTATTCATTTACATTCTTCATTTATTTTTTGTATTAGAGAAGAAAATATGAAATTAGAGTTCTCTGTTGTTGGTATACTTATGGATTTTTGTATTAAATATTTATACTAATTTATAGGCAAATAGTTACTGTTATATAGGAATGGCATCTGGTCTAAAACAAATATTGGTAAATATTGCTTTCTTGAGTGAAGAGGTTATAATAGTTTTCTCTGAAGCTTGCCATGCCGTATCTTTAATTAGTAAGAAAAAGCATTGTAGTTGTATAAGAGATGTTTTTCGGTTAGAATTATTTATATTAAAATTGTAATATTTAAATAGCAGAGTATATCTTTTATATTTATGAACCAGCTGAGGCTCACCACCTGGTGCAGAATTTTCTCACTGCAATTTGAAGACCCATTGGTGGCCTTCGGCTGTTATCTCTCTTTTGTCGGGTTGTTGTCCCTTTGAAATATTCCCCATTTCCATTCTCAATTTTATATCAGTCTGTCATCTTAAAAGATAATGACTTGCAAATTCAGCTGTAAGGCAATGGGTCATTTAAATTCAATATTGCTTAATTTGTGCAATGGCAAATTAAAAATTAGATTAACTTTTGATAGAACTTGTGGAGAAGCATTTAGCACTCAAACTTCTTATCATATTCGATGCATACAAATATATATACAATAGTTGCTAACCCTCTATGTCATTTGGTCTCTGGTGGAGCATTGTCTCATTGGTAATTATACCACATCTTGTTTAATGTATTTAAAATATTTAAAAGTCTAGAGAATAACTTTGAGAATGGTAACAACCTATCCAAAGGGCAGAAAATTTGAAATATCTACAATGAAATTTTTCTAATAGGGGCCTGGTTAAAGTCATAAGAAATGAGTGACTGGTGAAAAATAATGTTCTTCAAATTCTTGAACCATGCAATTCATACAAACATCATAAAATTAATCTTCTGTGCACGAATTTATCATTTTTTTCGTGTAAATTTCGTATAATCGTCAATTTTTTTTTCAATCGGTCAATGTTGTTGTTAAAATATGGCAAGTAATTAAAGTTTGTGTTTTGAAGCCGTAGTTTAACGACTGTCACTTGTTTGTCAACAATCGACAAAAAATCAACAAAATCATGGAAATTGAGCACGTGTTTAACATGTAAATTCAGATAATAGTCTATTTTAAGGACATCCATGCGTATTGTGATCACCCGATTTTTACAAGATGGGTCACACTAAGGTCACTTTGCATACTTAAAATATGTCGGGGGTAGGGGAGAATTCCAGGAAGCAATTAAAAGAAAGTAAACTTCTTCTAAATATGAATAAATTAAAGAATTTTCTTCAGAAAAAGGTTAATGTACATAAGTTTTATAATGAAAACTATCCATGGAGTTATAAAAAACATATGCATTATTTTTTTTGATTTGAGGTTTCTTATGAATTTAAATATCATATCGCACCATATCTATTTATGTTGGTGAAATTTGCCTCACTAATATTTTTGCCAATTGTTTATGTTAGTTAATATTATAAACTGCTAGGGCCACGGTTTTTTAATTTGTTGGTTTACGGATTTTCCCCATGAAAAAGTCGGGTCGGTCGGTCGGGAAAAAAAAAGAAAAAAAATCATCTTTGAAAACAGAAAAATATGCAAAATCAATATATATTTCACCTTTCTAACAATATGTTTGTTATGCCATTTTATCATCATTTCTTAAATTTTAGTTCAATGAAATATTATTGCTCAGCTGTTATAAACATCGCACGACATTGTCTAATAATACAGTAAAAAAAGGGGGGTGCACGGACAAAGATGAAATTAAATCGTCATTTCAGAAACAAGAAAAATAGATTCGCGTAGCTCTTAATCAATTTCAGAAAACTTGGTGAATAATGATCTTCAAGCACGAAAACTGATAAAGAAAAAAAATGTAAAAACGTCGTACGAAAATAAGTTTCAACACACGTGTCAGAAACCTAATAGACTCGTCCATTGGAAAAACGAGATTATCGGGTCAATCTGTTGTCTCGCATTCCCGTTTTTTATTCAAATGGACGATAATTTTTTTATTATCTATGAAACAAGAAAATTCCAAATGATTTGTTAATATTCAATACTTCAACTTGATGCCTTCAACCTATCCACATTTGGACAAGTCTATTTCTATGAGATGATGCATCTTACGGACTGATGACAAATAAGGGAAACGAACTTATTGTGTAATTGGTTTTAAACACAAGTTTCGTTCCGCAAAATTATTTGTGCAAACGACATTTCAAGGTCAGTTATTATGATAATTGATTTGTCTATATTTAAAAACGTAAACTGGAAGTTTTATTTTTTCACAACAGCAAGTGTTATCAATTTTGTTAGTGATTAATGCATTTCATTTCATAAAAAAAAATTAAATCATTTTAATTATTTTTCAGGGATAATGCATTTCTTAGGGTCGGCGGGAATAAAAAAGCATGAAAAGTCAATTTTATTTTTATTCTGGAAATCGGCAAAATCGGGTCGGCGGATCCGTAAACCAACAAATTAAAAAATCCTGGCCTAGGAAAGATTGTTCATTTTTTAAGAAGTCATCTAGCTTGCATGCTCACATATATTTTGGTGACAGATCATAATTATAGATAAAATCAGGGAAACACTACATAATTTAACCTCATGATTGAAATGCGACCATGGAAACACACATTGACACTTTAATCAATTCATTTATCATTTAATGTATTTCAGTTATTTCCTTTTAAAATGAAGCTATCATTTCTATATAGCTATGTGATAATGTTCAAAAGTTCCTCAACATAGAAAAGCTGCTAGAAAATGTTTTTTAAAAGGGGGTTGTGGTTCTTTTCAGTTTTAGATTATTTTATCTGTAAGCAAAATCATCCTTGCAATTAAAAGAGGATGTCAGTTTACCAGTAGTTATAAGCTCATTTAGGGATTTAGGTTACATTAAAACCATGGATTTAGACCCTGCAACATGATACGAACATTAATTTATAATGCAGTAATTAGATAATTATGAATTTAAAACTCTATAACCATTGAATTTTAATAACAAACACAATTTACATGAAAGCCATGATTTCTGTCATATTTTTTTCTGTATTAAAAAAAACTAAACCCCCGGTATGTGGTATGTTTGTGGATGAGACAACTCTCCACCCAGAGTCCAAATGATGTATAGGTTAGCAAGGTTACATTATAGTAGGGACAGGTGAATAAGACTAGTATTTACTTGGCCAACTTTCAGCACTGGTCAGAACTAAAGTCACTTAATGTGTACAAATTAACATGTGGAAATCATGAATGAATATATTGGTTAATTGATGTTAATGATCTTTTGGTTAACTTAAGTAATGTATCTATTTTTTATGCCCCTGCCATTAGGCAAAGTGGGCATTAGGTGTTACCTTTGTCCTTATGTCTATCAGTCTGTATGTCCATAATTGGTTTCAATTCTCAAACTTTATTTCATGAACCAAATGGTATGAAATTTATTCACAATACTTATTACCACAAAACACAGATTTTGGTGGCACCTGACTTTTACAGTTTTTCGTTATGTCCCTTTATAACATTATAACATACACAAAAAGGGGCATCAATCGGACCCATTCTCCATTTATTTTATTTATGATGTATTGAATAAGTAAGCTGTCTTTCCATACAGTTTAAGTTGTATGTCTGAAAAGTGCTATCTTACAATTAATAAAATGAGAATGGAAATATGGAATGAGTCAAAGAGACAACAAACCGACCAAGGAGAAGAAAACATATTCATGCATCTTTAAATGTCACATTCATCAATAAAACATTTTGTTATGTTCTGCCTGCGAGCTTCTTTTGACAAACATTACGACTGGTACAGTGGCTATGAACACAAAAACTCTTTGAGGGAAAAGGCATGTTTATCTGTTTTAAATGTAATTGTTAATAAGTTTAAAAGCAGAAAGTTCTGCCAGAATAGATTCAATGGAAGCCTATAATATAATCAGATTCAATGAAAACCTATAAATATACTTGATCGCACCCTGATAATGAGACAGGATTGTTAATTTTAGCTCTTAATGTTCTTGATTGAAAAGGAAATGAAAAATAGATTTGATACTCTGCATGATAATGCATGTCATCCTGAGAGTAAAGCAACCTCAATGTTTCTATTTTACATATTATGCCAAGAAAATAATGATAGATAGTCTTTGTATGTCATATCTGATATTTCTAATCAGTAATTATGATTTGATTGAATGATTTTATCTTCTTATAAGTCATTTGTCTTAATAGGAGTTCATGTTTCCTGGATAGTTTTAATTGATGAGAAAGAATGATTGATTTATGTAGAACAATAGTTTTAAAAGTTATAGCTTTCTATCATACAGTCACGTTACTCACGTACGCAAAACTAGGGTTGTATCATATTATTTGAGCAATAGTTTTCTCTCATATAGTTATGTACGCCTTTACTTGCAAAACTAGGGTTGTATCGTATCATAAGAGCTATAGCTTTCCCTCCTATAGTTATGTACGCCTTTACATGCAAAACTAGGGTTGTATCATATTACAAGAGCAATAGCTTTCCCTCCTATAGTTATGTACGCCTTTACTTAAAAAACTAAGGGTTGTATCATATCATAAGAGCAATAGCTTTCTCTCCTATAGTTATGTACACCTTTACTTACAAAACTAAGGTTGTATCATATCATAAGAGCAATAGCTTTCTCTCATATAGTTATGTACGCCTTTACTTAAAAAACTAAGGGTTGTATCATATCATAAGAGCTATAGCTTTCTCTCATATAGTTATGTACGCCTTTACTTACAAAACTAGGGTTGTATCATATTATAAGAGCAATAGTTTTCCCTCCTATAGTTATGTATGCCTTTACTTACAAAACTAGGGTTATATCATATTATAAGAGCAATAGCTTTCTCTCGTATAGTTATGTACGCCTTTACTTGCAAAACTAAGTTCATTTTTCAATAGAACAATAGTTTCCAAGCATGTATTCTGTAAAACTATGATCATAACAAAAGACAAATAGTATTTGAAGTGGGAATAGACCTTATATTGTAAGGATGTCTATGCCTTATTCTCTTTATTAAAGCAATAGTAATTTTAAAGCAAAAGCCCCAAGTCACAATGTGCATATATACTGTCAAAACTTTATTTGTATCAGTACAACTATTTAGCCCTTCTCTCATGTCTCTTATACAGTCACATGCCCCTTTCCTCCATAATGACGCTTTTTGACGCCATCCCTTTACTCCATAATGACGCCTTTTGACGCCTGTGTAGTACCTCAGTTTAAACGCATTGACTACAAAATGTCTGCACTAGACTTAAAAGAAATTGTATCCAATGTGAAAAGGATATTCATGAGAATATCTGACTTGAATTTTGTTTATGAAATGTTCGTTTTTACAATGCATTAATACTTTAAACCTGGTGATTTTTTTTTTTATTGAAAAAATCCTATGGGAATCAAGTATGTGAAAAAAAAATTCCATGGAGGAAAGGGTTATAGGCAATTCTAGGTCATCATGTCATTGTGTTTGAATTATAGTTTTTTTAAAGCGAAAGCCTTAATTCCCTCATATGGTCATGTATACCTTTACAACATGCAAAACTTTGGGTCTTCAAATATGATTGAGAGATAAAGGAATTTACAGACGATTACTGACATATTTATTTACATAAATCCTTGACTTAATTGATGCTATTGTCCTTAAAGAGATGTCACTTTGATTCCTTATCAGAAATGTTTGGTTTACAATAGGTTTGGTATATTTCATGAACTTAGATACCAAAATATTGGAGCCATATTTTCATAACTTACAGAAGTATCATTAAAATGCAATTCTGGTTTTAAACAGCAGATTTCATGTTTTAAGAACACTATTTTGACATTTGTGAATACTAAATTAAAACTGGTAATACAAACAGAAATAGACAAAATGAAACCCATCAACCTCCAAGTCAAATTGATTTGTTAACAGACTTCAAAAAATGTATTAATTCTGTTACAAATGTGTAAAGCAATGCACATTAATTGATTAGCCGTTGTTTTTATCTCATTAAAAGGTTAGGAATCCTTGATAACTCATGCTTCATTTCTTTTTCTATTTTCAGAAACGAAGATTACGATATTGACAACACCTGTTGGCTAAACAAAGGGAAGATAACTCATTGGAATTATCATATCACATCAATTGATAGCATGTGTGTTCCATTATTGGCAAGTCATAACAACTTCATTATAGGGAGTGGATACATTACACAGGGGTAGAAATCCCCCATTAGTGGACCCCCTATGCCATGTGCCGATACCAAAAATGGATCCAACTTGTTTCTAGAAATGCTGGCTATGTTAATGTATGAAAGATGTGTATAGATTTTATTTTTTTTTGTCATTATTGTTTATTATATGTTTTTATTTTAGTCTCACGTCCTGCTCAATACAAATTAGGGTCATTTGTGACAATATTACCATTATATAATATTTTAAAGCATAATAGATGCAGCCTTATTTTTAATTAAGCTTTGTATAGATTATATTATATTAAGTTTTTTTAGTTGTAGATATTTTGGCATTGATACATTTATTTGCTAATTTTTCTGTCTTTCCTGACATAGTTTGTACATTTTTAATTTGGTTGAATATGGACCAAAAGTATGATATATAAAAAATTCCACATCTGGATATTTACTTAGCCCTCTTTAAAAGATAAAGATAGTCTGTGCTTTGAGCAAAGTTTTAAGCAGATCATTAATTAAAGCGGAAAGCTATTATCTCAGATTATTGTACAGGTGACAAAAAGAGGGGTGTGACAATTTATGACAAAATTCTGTTAAAATCAGGTAACATAACTTGAGATAGAAACAATTAGCACTTTTTACACCAAACAAGCACATATTAGAACAGTGAAAGAAATTATAGTTTTTGCTTGTAAAACATATTTTGAAGATGAAAAAAGGATAAATACTAAAATGTCTTCCACTATATATTAAACTAATGTGTGCCATTAACATCATTAGCTGAATTCCATTTGATTTTTTAAATGGATATACAATATATTGGTCCATGTTCAACCAACATTTGTAATTGAATTTGGTAGCTGGTTAGAAGTTTTCTTGATCATAGCTCAAGTTCACCTTTTGGTAAATGTCAAGGTCGTTTGAAATTAATAAGTGAAGACAGATAGTCAGGCTCCACTTTTTATCTTTTTATTGTTTAAAATTTCAGACTTATCTTTGTCATTTGATTTTATGCGGATGGTTTTGACATTGGCAATCATCCCATCTCCTTATTTTTATACGACCGCAAATTTTGAAAAAATTTTCGTCGTATATTGCTATCACGTTGGCGTCGGCGTCGTCGTCGTCGTCGTCCGGCGTCCGAATACTTTTAATTTTCGCACTCTAACTTTAGTAAAAGTGAATGGAAATCTATGAAATTTTAACACAAGGTTTATGACCACAAAAGGAAGGTTGGTATTGATTTTGGGAGTTTTGGTCCCAACATTTTAGGAATTAGGATCCAAAAAGGGCCCAAATAAGCATTTTCTTGGTTTTCGCACTATAACTTTAGTTTAAGTTAATAGAAATCTATGAAATTTTGACACAAGGTTTATGACCACAAAAGAACGGTTAGGATTGATTTTGGGAGTTTTGGTCTCAACAGTTTAGGAATTAGGGGCCAAAAAAGGGCCCAAATAAGCATTATTCTTGGTTTTCGCACAATAACATTAGTTTAAGTAAATAGAAATCAATGAAATTTAAACACAATGTTAATGACTACAAAAGGAAGGTTGGTATTGATTTTGGGAGTTTAGGTCCCAACAGTTTAGGAATTAGGGGCCAAAAAGGGACCCAAATAAGCATTTTTCTTGGTTTTCGCACCATAACGTTAGTATAAGTAAATAGAAATCTATGAAATTTAAACACAAGGTTTATGACCATAAAAGAAAGGTTGGGTTTGATTTTGGGAGTTTTGGTCCCAACATAATAAGGGGCCCAAAGGGTCCAAAATTAAACTTTTGTTTGATTTCATCAAAATTGAATAATTGGGGTTCTTTGATATGCTGAATCTAACTGTCATGACTGTGTATGTAGATTCTTAACTTTTGGTCCCGTTTTCAAATTGGTCTACATTAAGGTCCAAAGGGTCCAAAATTAAACTTAGTTTGATTTTGACAAAAAATGAATCAGTTAGGTTCTTTGATATGCTGAATCTAAAAATGTACTTAGATTCTTGATTATTGGCCCAGTTTTCAAGTTGGTCCAAATCGGGGTCCAAAATTAAACTTTGTTTGATTTCATCAAAAATTGAATAAATGGGGTTCTTTGATATACCAAATCTAACTGTGTATGTAGATTCTTCATTTTTGGTCCTGTTTTCAAATTGGTCTACACTAAAGTCCAAAGGGTCCAAAATTAAACTTAGTCTGATTTTAACAAAAATTGAAATCTTGAAGTTCTTTGATATGCTGAATCCAAAAATGTACTTAGATTTTTTATTATGGGCCCAGTTTTCAAGTTGGTCCAAATCAGGATCTAAAATTATTATATTAAGTATTGTGCAATAGCAAGTCTTTTCAATTGCACAGTATTGCGCAATGGCAAGAAATATCTAATTGCACAATATTGTGAAATATCAAATTTTTTTTTAATTAGAGTTATCTTTCTTTGTCCAGAATAGTAAGCAAGAAATATCTAATTGCAAAATATTGTGCAATAGCAAGATTTTTTTTTAATTGGAGTTATCTTTCTTTGTCCAGAATCAACTTAAATCTTTGTTATATACAATATACAATGTATATTCACTTTTTACTACCAACTGATAAATTAAAATAATCTTTACCATTCAGTGATAACAAGCATTTTTTTTACATCTTAATATTTTATGATGTATTTAAATGAGTAGTTATTGTTGCAAACTCCATTAGAAATTTTAATTGAGATTAGTTTTGGAATAAGGGAAAGGGGGATGTGATTAAAAAAATTGGGTTCAATTTTTCTCATTTGAAATTTCATAAATAAAAAAGAAAATTTCTTCAAACATTTTTTTGAGAGGATTAATATTCAACAGCATAGTGAATTGCTCTAAGAGAAACAAAAATTTTAAGTTCATTAGAACACATTCATTCTGTGTCAGAAACCTATGCTGTGTCAACTATTTAATCACAATCCAAATTTAGAGCTGAATCCAGCTTGAATGTTGTGTCCATACTTGCCCTAACCGTTCAGGGTTCAACCTCTGCGGTCGTATAAAGCTACGCCCTGCGGAGCATCTGGTTATATCATGGTTTTTTTTTAACATAATGAGGCTGTATATAGGTCAGAACTGAAAGTCCTCAATTCCCTTTTTAATAACTTTCTTGCTTTTAAAACTTCCTACAAATGCTACTGTGATTTAATTTTATAGAAAGATTTTGGTTTGTCCATTTTATAGGTGGTATTTTAGAATTACAAAGCTTCATGTTAAAGAATTTTAATCTTACTGTTGACGAAATAATAAACTAGTTTTAAACTTGCCTTTGACTTCAAAAAGTAATTGTTTGTTAAATGTAATTAGGTCAAGAGGCTTCATAATTGACAAGATTTAGGTCAGTTGTAATAAAGTCCAAGCCCTTAAAATCTGTAAATAGGTATACCAATTACTTAAGTGATCCACTATTTTAGAGTAAAAATCATGAAAGAAAACCATTAAAGATGATAAGTGTAAAAGTTTACCAATCAACTACTAATGGATTTTATTTTAACTTCCTTAAATTAAAATAACCTTAAATTTGCTATGAATGGAGAGCTATAAACATTAAATCAGCTTGAATTGCATCATTCAAGTTCCAGAGAAATCTCACAGCGCTTATTGAATTTCATTATAATGGCACAGTGTCAATTTGAATATTATTTGCACAAAATGAAATGCATTAATTGGGTTTTCTAATCATTTTGAAAAGAACTGTTATGCAGGAGTTTTAACAAATCTAAGATAATCGGTTTTAAAACCCATTTTCTGTAGAAGGTTATCATATGAATATGTCAATTTGAAAATTAGAATTTTCAGCAAACTGGATTGATTACTATTTGTAGTTAATATCTATTTCTTGTTCAGTTAATGTGTTTATCAACAAGTTTTTTTCTTGTTTAAGATTCTCTTTCCTTTTGAACATGTAACTTAAAACCTGTCAGGTTATGATAATTCATTCTAAAGTAGCTTTATTTTATTTTTTTTTAAAGTTTTTTAAATGTGTAAAATTTAAGCCTAGGGTGTTATTGTAATTTTATATTTTTAGGTCAAATAGCTAAAAATTTGAAAAGAGCAAACAAAAATCTTCTAAGTGTCTGAATTGAAGTATTTAAAATATGAATTTTGCAAAAATTAGCATATTAGAACAGTTGAGATATTTTCTGTTTAGACATTGTTTTCACCACTTTTTAAAACATTTTCTTTATAAGGAAAAACATGTAACATGAATTAAGTCAATACTGTCATAAAAGTCATTATTAAATCCATGTCTATAAAAATAACACTTATTCAAGCTTTTTCAAAGTAATAAGATGTTTTGTTAAAACACAATGCAAAAAAACTATAAGATTTAACTGGTTATTCAAAATCTGTGTATTGATTATTTGTAAAATTACCAAATAATTGATGACAGAAATTAGAATTGGTCTGTAAAGTGAAATTTGTCATCATTGAAATAGCCAAAAACTTTAAACAGAGATAAAAATAAAATCTGCAATAACTTTTTAGTCCCCTTTAAGTGAATTCTGTCATTATTGATATAGTCAAAAATTTTAAAGAGAGATAAAAAAAAATCTGCAATAACTATAACAGATTACAAGAAAATTAATCCCCTTAAATTGAAATCTGTCATTGATTTAGCCCAAAACTTTAACCAGGGATAAAAAATCTGTAATAACTATAACAGATAACAAGAATATAAGTCCCTTTAAATTGAAATCTGACATTGATTTAGCCAAAAAATTTTAACCAGGGATAAAAAATCTGCAATAACTATAAACGATAATAAGAAAATTAGTCCCTTTAAATCTTTCATTATTGGTTATTAAAAGCCCAAAATTTTAAACAGTGATATAAACAATCTGTGAATCTATATTTTTACTGATAACAAGAAAATTAGTCCCCTTAAAGTGAAATCCATGTAGATGGAGAGATGACAGAAGCTATTAGGGATGTAATGATTTTTGATTCCAGTAGACACTGATCTATATTGTTGTGACCTTTTGGATACAATATTTTATTCATTAGATTACCCCTTTTATGTATTAGTTAGTAATGAAATTGACAAATTTATTTCTCTGGATGTCTGTATAAATAAGTCTTTAGCTGCCTACATGGTAACTTTTTGGCTCCACACTTTATAAGATTAATTATAAACAAGGAGAAAGTTCACCGTAGTTCATTTGTTAAAAGAATAATCAAATCAAAACAAAATTTTTAAATGGATTGGATTCTAAAAATGTATAAATAACATTTTTTTTTTTTTATCATTAAGCACAAGCCCTTAAGACAGGCTAGTAAAAATGTTTTGGGATTATAAAATATTTCTAAAAAGAGGCTCACAAACCATGTAGATTTATACATGTTGGTGAAGGATTTTCTGGCTTGTAAGTGAATTTTTCGTAATCTTGGCTTGGACTTGCAGTGTTTTTATGTTGACCAGTTAGTTGAATAATAAATAATTGCTTTGAGTTCTTCTAATAATATTATCAAATGTCTTTACTGTTTACCTCCTGATTTCAAAAGACATATGATTTTTTTCAGGCCACTAAACTTAATAAATAATAAATATTGTGGAGGATTCAATTCATAAGCACAACATTTTCATACGTATCTTTTTCACTTTTCCAATACATGCTTACAAACAAACATCATACCTGAAGCTTAAACCTAGCAGTGTTTTTTCTATAAGTTTGAGTGCTAATTTGACAATCAACTCATTTTACTTAAGAGACAGATTTATATGTGTTAAATCATTGAGACTGATACAACTAGCCATTTAATTCATTATTATTTTGTGCCAAAGATTTAGGTTAGGGTTTATTTACTTATTTTTGTGAAGTATTTAAACTTATTATTTCATTAAACATTGGACCCAATCCATGAAAACTATGAAATATACTATTTAGAATGTACGTCAGGATGTTTAAATAATAAATAGCCTTATATTGTCATCTTTATGTAATAATCATTTTAAAAACTCTGCCCTACTTTTCTTAGTTTGTACAAAGTTCAAGCACACTACCGATGTATTGAAACTAGAATCATTCATATTATTTTGAAATTCTTTAAAAAAACTGAATTGACAAAAAGAAAGAAATTATTCAAATTAAAGATTTGAGTAATTTGGGATCTGAATTGTGTAGTCTAAAAAAGCTGTACCTCTGTATAACTTCTGTTGAACTCTGTTATTCTGGCATTTCACTGAAACATTTTGTAACATCGGAAAAAAAATCTGAATTAAAGCAAACTAAAAACTTCAGTCATTACATAAGAAAAGGAAGCATCATATTACCTTAAATAGCTTTTAACTTTCATTTTAAAAGAAGTCTTTTTACTAGGACTAGAGAAATAAGTTTTTTGTGGGGGGTTGCCAAGTTTAGGAATTCTTTGCCAAATGCCAGCTTTTCCAAGACTAAATAGCATGTTAATCTACTTATAAAATCTTGATCTTCATGCTGAAAGGAGTTTAACTTTTGATCTTCATGCATAAGTGACCTCTACATGAGATTTTGTCTAAAATTTGTGGTACAGGGTACAGGTCTATGTAAATCCTGAAATAAACTGGATTTTTTCCCACTTTTATTAAAAAATGACAAGAAAATATCAGTTAAGCTTACTGTTGACAAACTTGACCTTAACTCTAAATAAAGAAACTGACCAAAAGCACATACTCAAACATAACAAAACATCACTGTAAAATGTAAACAGAGAAAACTTTTGTTTTTAGAAATGATGATAAATTTATGTAAGTTTATAAAAATCCCCTTATCTATTTTTATCACAAGGATCTGATAAGGATTGTTAGAAATAGCATCAAAAGCTTAAAATTTGTAATAAATTCATGCTGTGCCTTTCAGATCTCTCCTGACTATATATCACTTTGCTTTTTTCTTCCAACATTTGACGTAATGTTTAGAAAAACGTAAAGATAGAATTGTTCGAGTTGACGTCATTTCATAACAGGCCTGACAGCAGGTTTTCAGCTAGTAGTAATAGATCAATTGTTTGCAAATTAAGAAGATAACTTTCATCTTTATTTCACAAGATAGTTAGAGAGAGAAAAAAAAAGTTGATTTTCAGACAATTCCCTTGGCAAATTCATTTTATGCAAATGAGCGCTATTTTAGTGAAGATAACACCCAAGGCAAACTTTCTTGAAAATTATTTATTAAGAATGCTGCGAATACAGTTGACAGAATAATTTTCCATATAATAGTTGATTAGTTGATTAGTCGTTTATGAATTGTTCTTTTTTAAATGTAAATATACTGAAAATAAAAATTGTATCTCGAAGTAATAAAAAAATGATTTTTTTTGTATGATAAAAGCTTTGTGATAGGATTGAATGATGACCTTTTTTCCGATTTTTACAAAAACATTAGTCTAGAAAGATGATTTTCAATAACTGCTAAAAGGCATTGGACATAAATGTTACAAACAATTTCAAAAATGATAGATGAAGCAAGTCAATTTCCTGAACTAAAACGATGAATATCAAGGCAGTTTTCAAAATCCAGATTTTTGCTCTTTGTTGTTAAAAAAAACAACCCACTTTTTCATCTATGATTCAATCATTCAATGGTAAAAAAGTTCCCCAGACGGCTATTACAGAACAAGTGCCATTCCTGATAAGTTTTTTATGGTGTAAGTTTAAGGCAATTCTCTATAGAGGGGCATAAAGGGGGGTATCTGCATGGAAGAACGCAAAATAAAATCGCTGTTTCACGATGAGCAAGCAATTAAAAATTTCCTGCACATTGATCTTTTTACCGATTTCACAAAACACAGTGAATAACGCAACTTTTTCACGGCTGCAGGTGAAAGAAATTGAGAAAACACTTTCCACGAAAATAACCCTTTACGCCCTCCTCTATATTTTGGCTACAATTACCTTGTTTTATTGATTGTTTAGAAATTACAAACAATTTTGTCCTCTCTTACCAATTAATCTGCTTGTCAGAACCATACTTAACTACTCCTAATATTGATCTGTTCTGGCTATTCTTCAATTCCCACAATCAGGTGCATATGTTTTTGTTTGAAAAATTTAAGATTTTTTTTATATTGAACTTTGAAATGGACTATGAGTGAAAATAATGTTTAAAATTTTTCAAGACAAAAAAAATAATATCAAATATTGGAAATTTGAAATGGATTATGAATAAAAAATAATGTACAAAATTTTTCTAGACAAAAAAATAATATTAAATATTGGAAATTTGAAATTGACTATAGATTAAAACAATGTTTGAAAAATAAATAAGCTATTATCATTGATGTTTCCTTTTAAAACATTTATAATCCTGGGGGATAAAGTTTGTGGTTTTGTTAACTAAATAATTTTGATTAGGATTATTTTTTTTTAGATTTAAATTTTTTGTTGAGGTCTAAATTTTATCCTTGAAATATCATTCCTTAAATATTTCACACAATACTATTACAATTATTGAAATGAACTCATCCACGATGGTTTTCTTCACTATTTGTTCTTTCATACATAATTGTATCTAAAAATGTAAGGGAGGGAATTGCCTGTGATTATGGACATACAAAATCTGAATTCTACTTTTCATGAGGGGGTAATCTCTGGTGAAATCATTTATCTGTTTTTCAAGTTTGACATTGCAAAACAAATGAAGGGGCGAGCATCAGCTGACATTATGGACATTCAGAATCTGAATTCTACTTTTCATGAGGGGTAATCTCTGTTGAAGAAATCATTTATCTTTTTTTCAAGTTTGACATTGCAAAAAAATGAAGGGGCGAGCATCAGCTGTGATTATGGACATTCAGATTGAATTCTCCTTTCATGAGGGGTAATCTCTGTTGAAGAAATCATTTATCTTTTTTTCAAGTTTGACATTGCAAAACGTCTAACCTGCTTAAATACTCATTTGAAAACAATTACATGGAACCAAAGAGCACTTGAAAACAAAACTTTCAATGTTTCTACAAATGTTTTTTATTTGTACTTTACTGTTTAACAATCATGATGCACTTGTCAGTATAATGAAGAGATATTCAGTTGTTAGGTTGGCAAATTGAATTCCATTTAACCTTTAAATTAAGTGAAAAATTGCTGTGAAAATGGAATGATAATTGTTTTAAACTTTTACAAACCAAACTTCAAAGTTGAGCTTGAATTGCCAAAGAGATTGGATTAGGGTTTGAAATTACTTGGTTTACAATTTAGATTGCTTGAACAGACGTCATGATTTGTCTGAAAGATTTACACAGTTGTAAAACAAATACTCTTACATTTTGAATCTCATTTTCTTTTGCAGCTACCAATTTATCGTTATGCTGTACATTTTGAATCTCATTTTCTTTTCGCAGCTACCAAATTGTTTTTATTTTTAGTATTCTGTAGTATGTTTTGACTTTTATTATATTTTTATTAAGTTGTCTCATTTAGTATAGAGCTGTATTAGTTTACTTTTATTTATATAATTAAGTTCAATAATGACAGTTTTAAAAAAGAAAAAATCATATTTTGCCTTGACTATTTTCCCAAAAGTGCTATTTTTATTGTGGATAATTGCAGAATGATAAATTTATATTAAGGTGTTTTTCACCACCAAAGATGCATTAGATCCTGATGGTTATCAATTGAAGCTTGAACCAAATTACGTTTGTTTTTTTAATTCAGTATAGTTCAGCTGTTGTTTTTATCCTTTGTTTAAAATTCCTCTAACCATGCAACCTACGATTCCTTTTAGGGGACTGATATAATTGCCAAGCCACATCAGTTCCCCTTTAAAATTGTAAGGATACTTGATGAGAGAAATTTTTAACAGTGTTATCCTTAAATAGATGTGTTAAGATTGAAAACATTCCCAATGTTACATTGTACAGTTGTATCCAAGCAGTTTGAACCTGTTCCCTGCTGTAGGTACTGTTCCCTTGTCAAATGTAAGAGTAAAACAGATGGGTTTTAAGTGTGATTGTAGTGTAAATGTTTTACAATGATACTTTCGAATTTTTTTTTATCAGTTTTATCATAAGATCCTTTAAAACAATGCAAATCATGAGCAATGGATAATTGCAAAGAAGAACAATTGTGTATCATAATTTATGATAAAATCATGTTATTTAAAATTAAAATTTTATCTATGAAATCATGAATACCAAAAATAAGGGCAATATTTAGAATGGTAGATATATTATTCTATTATACCAGGGGAGATAACTTAAAATTGTTTCAAAGAATTATTATTTAGAGAATTTTTACCATTGTAATATGCTATATATTTATCTTGTAGTTAAATGTATGCATTTTCATTAAATATTCTAAAAAACTTTACATCAGCTCCTTCATAAACTATCTGGAGTCAATCAAGCTTGTTCCTCAAATATAAAATGGTAAGAAGATGTGTGAAACTGGGTTGTATTTCAACGAAGGAAATACATATCAAATTAAGGGTTAAGGTTGGAAAACTTTTCTCTTTCATAAGATGTAATGGACTGAATATTTCATAGTTCAATATTCATTGGTCCTTAGTATTACTTGATGTATTTTTCTTCACTTAATCTTAAATTTGTACAATCTATGTTATAGAATCTTCCATGATAAATGTGGCCTTACTTATGTTTGAACCAGCTGGTTAAACAATTGTTGAAATGTTTAAATTTCAAGTGATAATTCCTGATATTCTAGGAAATGATTACAATTTGATGAAAAGAAGATTTTGTGTAAAGGAGAAAGCAATCCAACAATTTAAAATAATATCTTATTCTTTTAAACCCTGTTATGATTTTGTTCGAAAACTTTATTTAAAAATCTCTTGTATTAAGGTTTGATCATTTTAATTTGCTTTCAGTTTTATGGTAGTTTGTAGTTTTGGTTTTTTTTTTGGTTTTTTTTTTGGGGGGGGGGGAGTTAGGGAAGGGGAAGGGAAATGAACATTTGAAGCACCACATTTATCATGAAAGGAAATATTAAAACTTGTTACTGTATAAAAGTGTAAATAGTATATTGAAGGTCAAACCCATACGTGATTCTGTTTTTGTTATAAATGATGTTATAGAGTATATGAGGCAAAGAGACTGTGATCACGTTATTATCATTTTGAATATTTTTATATCTTTGTCACTTTTTGTGTATGGTGTACTTACTTAAACATACACATGAGCAAGAATTTTATAAGTTTTATTCCCATGTGAGACTTTTATTTGCTTTTAAAGGGGGTTATATCATAGCAAAGGTCTGCTTTGCATAAAAAGTATTAAAATCTAGTTCAATGTGGCTAGCTCTTTTCTTGAATTTCTATGGTTATAACATAGGGGAATAAGTTAAGTTATGGGGTTGTAAATATTCACTGTATATGAATGAATTTTTGGTGCACAAATTACAAATTTTAAAGGGTTGACAACTTCAATGCAAACTCTTTAGTTATGAATGAAAATTTTTGCTCATGTTATAAATAATAGCAATTGTAAATAGACTCCAAAGTTTCATTTTATCAGCACTTTCATGATTTACTCTCAACTGCACTTAAGAATGAATGGATGGAATCAGAATAAAAACCTATGCAGAACTAAGCTCAATTGATATAGTTCCCACAATGCAATCTTAATTATAAATGTACATTTCATATAAAAAGTTACAGTATCATAATAATTAGGAAATATATCAACATGTTTATTTTAATTCTTAATACATATTAAAAACACTCCATGTACACTTCTGCATTTTATTTAATTATTCTGATATTTGAGATTTATTATCAAATTCATCATCAATGTCACAGATGACTTAGATTTGCACAGATTTGAGCAATTGTCTCAATTACTACACTAGTTTTACAAATTTCATCTTATTAGATTTTAAAATTTCTTTTTAGTAGAATATTTTCATGCAAAGCCAATTTTGACTTTAATATTTTATTAGTGAAATGGAATTTTTAAAAATGGTTTGTAAACACTTGCCCATCATGAAAAACCACATTATAAGGATTAAATGAACAATTTACTTTACATTTTAAATTTATTTTGAAAATGTATATTTGAAAATCTGTGGTTATCTCCTATAGTTTCTTAAAACCCTTCTTTATAAGAGAATCTTTGACCCTTTAAATATAATGGGTTTTTTTTTTAAAGAAAATTATTTATCAAATACCGCATTTAATATTTCTGAGGCTTTTTTTCTACACAATGTTAGGGGCTTTTTTTTTCCTGACAAGTTATAAATGCATTGTGCTCAAGTGTCCGAAATTATACTGAGAAATATCAAAACTCATAATTTTAACTTTCGTTTTAGTTTTTACTTTTGCATAGAAACATTTTATTTAAGAGTTTATATAATTTTACTGTTACCTACTTAAGTATACATTTTACTTCTACATATTTTTATTATAGATGGTCTATAACTGTGGATTCATAACATTTGTGAAATAAATAGTGACAGAAAAATTGAAAGTGATTAAACATTTTTTACAAATAAGGAGATTATCGGTGATAATTTACTTAATGTAATAAAGTTTAAATTTTTTATTTTGTGGGACAACTTTTGTGAAACTTATATACTATTATACTTTTTTTTATTTTACTAAATAGGTTGGCTCAATTAGAAAAATCTAAATATCTTTTCAAAGGACAAATATTAAATTTGACCTTTTTGTACTGAAATTGTAACTCATTATTGTCAATTTTGTTGGTAATGAGACTATAATTATTGCATCAGATGATAACAATACATCATTTAAGGCAGTCAATTGGCATTTAACATTTGACGATATTCATTTTTATCATTTTTATGGAAGATTTGATGATATGAGATTACATCTAGTAGTAGCTTGGATAATACAGAAAAAAATTATGTGTAATTCACTGCAAAAAATCAAAAATGGTAATTTTATGAAACGTTTTAACATTGCGAAATTTCAATAGCTATATTTCATGTAAAATATGACAATGCTTATCCGCATTCAAGTTTGAAGCAAGGGGTTAACCTTGACTAGAATTCATACTTCCAGTGAAGTTTTACTTACCAATATGGAGGGTATTTATTTATTATTTATTCTATCACAAAATAAGAATTTTCTGACTATTTTCTAAGATTGAAGCTGTGTATAATTCAACTACAGTCATTCTTGTTAATTAAAATATTTAGAGGGAGAAGAAAACTTTTTCATGTTCATTTGAGACACATTTAATAGGCTTTATTGTCTACATAGTACGAAAGGGAAGATCATGTATTTGTGAATTTTATACCATATGATGTAAGAATATGAATATTCATCAGTATGTATGAAAATGAATATTCATCAGATGTAAATGAATATTCATGAGAAGACCTCACAACATTGATAATGTATGAAATCCATAGTTATGTTTTACTTTGTTTTAAATTGAAATCTTGTATTGTTTTAATCAGTCCCTATGTAAAGTGTTATTATTATATGATATGCTCATATAATCAACTCTTAAAAGATTCCAGTTTATTCTGGGAACATTTCTATTGTATGAATCAATCAATTAAATTTATCATATTGCGAAATCTGACAGTTAAGGGAAATACTTCTTTAAGTTCTAATGTCTCCTTTATAAACTACTTACTATTATACATTTCTCTGTAGGACCTATTTAGGGTTCGTCAAAGGTAAAATATCAAACTTATTCATAGTAAAATTATTGTGTTATAAATAATAAAATTCATAATTTGCCATACAAATTTGGTTATGTATTTTTTTTGTAAATCTTAGAATTTCCTTCCTAGCTGTCAAATAGCCTTGGAACCTAAATTTGAATTTCATCTTTTTTAACTTCTCTTAACACATTTAATTTGAACTCTTGTCAGACAATACTAAGAGTAAACATGTAAATTCTGTGTTTTGGGAAATACTGGTAGTATAAAAATCGATTAAAATCTCTTGTGGTTTATTTCTTAACTGCTGAAGAAATATAAATTTCACAGTTTGTCAAAGTTAATTCTGTAGAAATCTGATTTATTTGATTGTGCTGTCTGATTTTCAAAATATATTCAGTAGATGGGCCTCAAATATGGGTTAGATCACATAAACTATCGTAGAAAATGTCAATTATGATCAAGTCAATCATGGGTTCAATGTCATGATATAAATTATGCTTTTCAACACATTTCATATATCATTTAATTAATTTTAATTGCATATTTCTAAATGTTTTGCACATTTTCAATTTTTCGTAGTTGTTTACAAGGTTACGTCGTTGTAAACATGATACAACACATAAAAATAGATTTTCTTGTACACAGTCGTGTATAATGCATAAGTGGCATTTTTAGCCAGATATACTACAAGTTAGAATAGAAGGGGCATGATCTTAGATATTCAACTTTTATAAACAAATCTTAGACATCATATACTATTTAAGTTTTTAAAATTTAAAAAAAAAAAATCATTTTTGCAAATTATTTATGAAAAGTAAAATTATATACTTACTTAAAATATCACTAGTGTAGTTATGAAATAATTTCTTTAAACCATGTTATGTAGACTACTCTTATAATACTCAAAACCTGATATTATTTTGAATTTCAATCAATTGTTGATATTATTCTGTTTTTAAAACCAAATTATATTTCTGGGAAACTGGAGAAAAAAATCTTGTTATTGTTTTGTTTAAAATGTTTATACCTCTCAATGAAAAAGGTTTTTATTTATTGATAATAAATAATCTACTGCTTTTTTTGCAAACAAATTTTAATATGAATTTAATACATTAAAAGTGCAAAAAATAATTGATTTTTACCAAATCTTTGAGAGATTAAAAATGTTCCAATTTTAGGGTTGAATTGTTGTGTGATTCTCTCCTGTGACTGATTAAAATACTGTTTTTAAAATCTTTCCTAATTTTATCATTGTACATGCATTCAGGGAAAAACCTCTCATTACTTTGTGTATATATATAATTGTTATTTATATTATGGAGTTGTAGAAACCTTTTTTTTTCATTTGTTATTGCATTGAATTAACTGTTTGAAATGCAAGCACAAAAAACCAAGAATTGTAATAAACATCACTATTTCAAAGTAAAATCTTTAATTTTATATTTTCTTGACAATGATCCCCTGGATGGTCTTAAGGTAGCTTGGTCACCTGGAGTGCAATGGTTTGATGGTTCGAATCTGGGCCAAACCAAAGACAATAATAGTGATATTTGCTGCTTTTCTCCCGAGTATGCATTAAGGAATAGAATGAAATTCAAAACAGTGTGGCTGTGGCCATTGATTGACACATTAAATTCATCCATTGACTGGGACAATTTAGGTGAACGTTTGTATGTAATGACCACTGCTCACTATGTACTTTTTAAAGACACTTAAACTATGGGGTCACCAAAGGTTCTCAACACCTTAATAAAGTAATTCGAAAAATTAATCAGAAATAACACGATGTTTTGATTTATATCAATTATATAAATCAAAACATAAAGGTTATTCCTGATTAATTTTTCGAATTATTTTATAATTAAAGGCGTTAAGAAACCTTTGGTGACCCCACAGTTTAAATGTCTATCGTAGGTACGTCGTGAACAGTGGTTGTTACAGACAAACGTTCACGTAAATTGTCCCAGTCAATGGATGAATTTAATGTGTCAATCAATGGCCACAGCCACACTGTTTTGAATTTCATTCTAAGAGCAAAGACTGGTCAGCTGGGAGTCAGAATAATGTGACCTGGTCAAAGTGACATATCTTTCTGTGGACTGTCACATTGTGAGCTTGCACCTTAAAAATCGAATGCAGTGTGTTTTCAAAATTAGAGTTTTTATCTCAATTTTACAATCCACAGAACATAGAAAATGATAGTGTGAGTGGGGCATCTGTGTACTATGGATACATTCTGGTTTCATGTGAAATACTCCTTGATTATGAGTATTAGGATACCTTTATTTGATACTGTAAATACGGGTATTTAAAGGGAAAGAATGTCAACATTGAAAGTGAAACAAAGGTAAATGATTTGATTAACTGATTCGATCCACACAAAATCATTCTTATAAAGGTAAAAACGACGATAAACATAAATTTTAAAATCTATACTATGAAAATCCAATTGCACGAGTTGCTTAATCTATTTATATCTGTGTTAAAGTTTACATCGCTTATATATGGTCATAGAAGGTCAACTCGATAGTTAATTAGATGGCGTCTTGGCTAAATTTCACACGAAACGAAGCAACACCTTATCGAGACCATGTTCTGTAAATTGTTAATTGGATATTTTTGATAGTTTGGAAAAATGTTTCACATTGTTTATGTTTACATCGCTTATATATGGTCATAGAAGGTCAACTCGATAGTTAATTAGATGGCGTCTTGGCTAAATTTCACACGAAACGAAGCAACACCTTATTGGGACCATGTTCTGTAAATTGTTAATTGGATATTTTTGATAGTTTGGAAAAATGTTTTACATTGTTATAAATAACATAAAATATGAGAATTTGAGTCAAATCGGTGAACATAAATTTGGCAGCTAGTATTCCTTTAAAGACACTAAAAGAGCAATGGGTCATTTATGTTTGGAGAATGAAATGGTGTAAGGTGTACATGTCTGTCTAGCATGGTTCATATGAATTCGACCTTTTTGGCATGGATCACTTGTCGATGTTTTTGTAGTTTGGTCTGTTTCTCCGGCAATAGGACCAATATATCTGGTGTAGGTGTACATGTCTGTCTGGTATGGCTCATCTGACCTCAAACATTTTTATGATTCATTGATAATGTAAAATATATATGTTAATTGAAGTAAAAACTTCATGTCATTTCAACATAATTCACTGAACAACATAATTCAAGCATAATAAGTAAAAGAAGTCTAGACATTTCAGAGCAATGGTACTCACTATATATTGCATATAGTATATAAAAACTCAACGAATGATTGATAATTGTTTATTTAATGACCGGTGGCAAAAATTAATGCATACATGTATTATGAAAACAATAACAAAATCATAATAAATCTTATTAATTTTCTGCGATTCTGGTACAAAGTGGAAGAATGACATGCTGTAAAAAATAAAACATATTTGACCTAATACATGCAATATAAAAAAGAAGATGTGGTATGATTGCCAATGAGACAACTATCAACAAAAGACCAAAATGACACAGAAATTAACAACTATAGGTCACCGTACGGCTTTCAGCAATGAGCAAAGCCCACATCGCATAGTCAACTATAAAAGGCCCCGATAAGACAATGTAAAACAATTCAAACGACAAACTAACGGCCTTATTTATGTAGTTTTTTTGTCAAAATAGATATGAGTCAAGTCCTTAACCAAAAAGATATTTTACACGAATTTTCAACTTAGAAATATCTGAGACTACTATTATAGTAGTCTCATGAAATATCTACACTAAAACGCAAAACATTCGAAAGACATTATCGAACAAATACCACCAAAAAATCGTGGAAGCGGTACAGGACCAAAAGGAACCTAAAACTTCGAGCCATATTAATCAAAGATCAACTTCGTCCTCAGTCAATATGCTTCTCTTGGGTCGAAGTTACCTCGTATAATGGACCTCATACAAAGGCTATAATCTCCATCATCCTAAACTCGCCTCTGCATAGAGTATGTTTACCTTAAATCACCAAACTCAGTTATACATAAAAACAAACCCCCATATAACATTATCATGCGGACAAGCTTGAGTCGTACCAGCAAATCTGTCATTTACAAGATAATGTACGTAAAAAAGGTACAATGTACAGAAAAGTCAATCACATATCTGCACTGGCTGCCTCAACGTTGATGTCTACAGAGACAAATCAGAAACAGTTGGCTTGCTAATAATTGAAAACAAAATATATTCTTCGTACTGGGAGACAGAGGATTGACTACATTGCAAACTGAGCTTTGCATAATTATAAAGTGTTGTTTAATAAAGAATGTGAAGTTTCTGATCACAACGTTCTCTGGTCTCTAGTGTACATAGCTGTCTCGTTGACAATCATACCACATCTTAGTTTTATAATGAAATCTCGCTTTCTCGATTGGAACCCATTGTTTAGTTTAAATCAATTGTCTCAGTGAATCGGAACAAATGTTTATTTAAAAACACAAACCGTGACAAACATGGGAAATGCGATTGCTTGTGGCAAATATATCAAGTATTTTCTTTGCAATAAGCACATTATGAAGTGAATATTTGCTTTGAGCCGAACTGAGACAATGTGGCGGTGTATTATGATGCTAGCACATTGGACAGTATATAAGCTGACATATGCCATCCTTCATTGACACTTTATTCTGGGTGCAGTCTTAAACACCCGGTGAATGAAATTAAACATGCAGCTGAATAGTTATAAATTTGATTGATCCCCTATAATACATAAGGAACTTTGGTTCAGGTTAACATAAAAATGGCCTTTCTGTTTAGAATTCTTAAATCTGTTCACAAGTCAGGACTATTTGTTTAGGGGCCAGCTGAAGGACGCCTCCGGGTGCGGGAGATTCTCGCTGCATTGAAGACATATTCGTGACCTTCTGCTGTTTCTGTTCTATGGTCGGGTCGTTGTCTCTTTGACACATTCCCCTTTTCCATTTCCAATTTTATTAATATGTATATCTTGTCAATGAAGGAGGCCAGAGTAACCTGAATATTGCTGACATCAAAGTGTCTTTTTTGAAGTGTGATTCGTTGATGACGCAAAATTATTTTTATTTTGTTAATTTCTCAGACAAACATGCAGATGTGCCATCAATATCCAAGGGGGATACTTTTGGTCACCTTTTCAGGCTTTGGAATTTAGTGAACTAGAGTCAGGAGCCTGTAATTCAGTGGTTGTCGTTTTTTAATTTGTTTTTCGTTCATTTTTTGTACTTAATAAATAAGGCCATTAGTTTTTTTTTTCGTTTGCATTGTTTTACATTGTCATTTCGGGCCCTTTATAGCTGACTATGCGGTATTAGCTTTGCTCATTGTTGAAAGCCGTACGGTGACTTATAATTGTTAATTTCTGCGTCATTTTGGTATCTTGTCACGGGAGAGTTGTCTCATTTGCAATCATACCACATCTTCTTTTTTTATATTTTATACACTAAACAATCATGAAAAACAACTTCTCCGACCCTAGCTAATATTTTCACGAGATACCTTTGTTTTTTTGTGGTGTAAAACATATGTTGAGCAGTAAACCTCCAGGAATCTGTTTATCGTTAAAGACTATCTGTAATGAATATTCAAACTACAATTTCAAATTAGCACTATGTTTTTATTATTATTCAAGACAAAGACGTATACAAAAATCAATATATTACATGTACATACACTAGCACTATAATGTTTATGATAACACAAGTTTAGAATAAGAAGTTTTGCTCACTAAACATTGCAAACTCTGTGAAATTGGTGGGCTGATGACGAAACCTTTTCCTTGACTGGTCTCTTTGCTCTTGAACTAGCTGTACATGTGGTGCATATTCTGGGAATTTTTCGAGGAAATAGTTTGGTACTTGACGCTTTCTGTTATTTGCTCTGCTCCTCTTGTTGGCAAACCACGACTTGACTTGAGGTACTGTTATACCGGTTGTAATGGCTAGCATTTCCTTTTCTTCCTCTGATGGGTATGGATTGGCGATGTGTTGCTTGTACCATGCGTTCAAGGCTTCTCTGGATTTACCGCCAAGTTGACTGTACGTGTTATCATTGTCTGTGTCTTTCTTCTTTCCGGTAAGCTTATGTTTGATCGGATGTGTGTTTCCGGTGATGGATAGAGTATTAAAACAACGAACTCTTTTGTTTGCCATCCATTTCTTCACCTGTTTGGTTGTGAGGTTTGTAATGTTTGCTAGTTCTTCTACTTCGTCATCGTTAGGGTATGGATACGTCACATGAGCGTCATACCATGCTGTCAGTATCTGTGTAGCTTCTGGTTTAATCTGGCGTGTCTTTGGCAGACATCTATCAGTTTTCGGTTTCTTATGTTGTTGGTCAATTGGAAGGTTACTTTCTTCTTCAAATTTCCGCTTTAGTGATTGTCGTCTTTGTAGATTGGTTGTCTGGTCAGTGGGTGGTGCTACCTGCTGGTATTGCATGTAATCCTGTCGAGGTAAATCAAATGTTTCCATTAAATTTGAAATATGAGCTGAAGCGGATGCACCAAACTGCTGAAACAATTCTGTACTTTCAGGGAGAACATCGGCAGATTCCATGGCCAAACTGAGAACGTCTATGTCCTGAATCGGTGAACTCGTATCATTTGATGAGAAACTGTTAGATGCTGATTCATCTGAAGCACTATAGTTTATAGCTCTTTTCGTAGTTTGTTGGATTTGTTTTGGTGTAGTTTCTAGTAACAAGAGTTCGTCTAGATTACGATTGGTGTCTTCTATCAGCTGAAATCGGCATTGGTCAAATCTGTCATGAATGAAATGAGTCTGACCTTGTGAGGAGCTGACTTCCAAGTATCTGGCTACTTCCATTGTGCTCACCTCTTTTGAATATCTACATTCAATGTCTCGAGCTTTTGTCACAACCTGACGGTTCTGTTGAGATCTGAATTGCAAGAATCTCTTCTGAAGATTAAGATGAGCAAGGTGAATATTTGAGCCTCGACCAGCAGTACTGTTCTTGGTATCCCATTTGACGTTCAGTAAGTTTGTTGGTACCTGCATATGTAAGCATTCTTCTGCCAACAACTTGGATAGGTCTTCAAACATTGGGTTTTGTTGCAAGTTCTGTAAATAATTGTCTTTATTTTTGTACAACGGTTTCAGTTGCTGTCCATCAGCGAGTAGTCGTCTGCGAGCCTGTTTGCTGCTGATGTTGTTTCCATGGAAACAGTGTAAAGGTTGAGATGTAACTAGGGGATCATCCTGTTTCCTATTGAAGATTGATATTCCTGTTACCGGTGACATGCTATTGGATTTGTTGTCAGAGAACAACAACAGAGACGGTGACAGAAACTTGAGAAAATCTGGCGTTGTAATTTCTGATTGGCCGTGGCTACGATCGTCTCCAAACTGGAATACGTGGTTCTTGTATGGGGTCTCCATATCAAAGCTACTTTCAGTATATCTTTTTGAGTTTTTTTTTTTCGAGAGAATATTTTTTTATAGTGCAATGTTGAGATTATGATTTAAACTGTAATATTTAACACTATATATAGTGTTTTCGTGAAGTGACGGGAGTCTCGTTCTCAATTTGAGTATGTGTACACGGAAGCAAAGTGTGTACTTGTGTGTTATGATAGCAGAGCAAACTGAGCTGTCCGAATAAGAACCCCGTATCAATTATAAATAACATAATAGTACACTTGATTAAAACCATTTAAAGTAATTACATTAAATTGATTGTCTTTAATTATTTTTAAAAACAATCGTTTGTGTAAATAATTAAGTAAACTAATTATAGCACTTTAGATGTGTATTTATTAATTATCAAAGTTTGTTTTAATCGTAGGTTACCTATAGTTGTTCATTTCTGTGTCATTTGGTCTCTTGTGGAGAGAATATTGTCTCATTGGCAATCATACCACATCTTCTTTTTTATACATAGTGGCAAAAACCCTGTACTTATATTGGTAATTCATATTTCATACCAATATACATTTTTATGGTTAAAATAAATAAGATATACTAGTTTATATTAAAGAAGACAAACCTTTAGTATGTTTTGCTGTAAGTTGATAAATAATTATCGAAAAAAAAAAATGCGTCTCTCGAATCACAATCTTTTATAATACTGGAGCTGCAATTGCGTTGAGAAATTGGTCAAGGGCATAACAATATTTCAAGTGTTAGATAATCAACATTCTTGATTTACATCTTTACATTTTAGAGCAATCATTTTTTAAATAATCTGCATAACAAGACCATCGAGGAACAATACAATTTTCGCACTTGTTTGTTTTGAATTTCTTGAAATGTCTGGTATTAATTCATCTTGTCAAAACATTTCATCGTCAGATAGTAATGATGAATCCCTTGATACAAATCACGAGGATAGAGAAAGAAAATCGATCTGCAGTTTGAATCTGTGTTTGTAACATGGGTGTCTGTTGGGACCAACAAAAAAAGTATAACACACACGCCCTCATTTTGCAAGTATAAAATACACGTATTCATAAAAAAGTCACAATCAATTAAACAACTATTCTATTTAGGAAAGTCGAAAAAAATAAATGCCCCAAAAAAAAAAAAAAAAAAAAATCACTAGGAATGTTTTTATTTTCACTCGAAATTTATATTTCAGGTATTCAAAATAGATAAAAATTGGTGACACAGGCTTAATTCCGCCATTGCAACTTGCATAACGAAACATCCTTCGAAAATTTCAAACATTAAGAATGAAGACTTTGTGTTAACTATTCCTCATCATTGAAAGGAGAAAAACCAGCTTTTAAAATAAAATAAAAAATAATTAAGAAAACGTTTATTCTGACATTCTCATACAGTAAAAGCTCTACAAAGAATAATCAACATCATGGATTGGTATATATAATGTTACTGTACAAATCCTTGCTAACATAGATACATAGAGGTATTGGTACGCCAATGAGCCATCAACAGAACGACATAACACAAGCAGTAAAGTAAAGTAATCTTTATTTAAAGTCGGGTTACCGGGCCACGTCCACTTGTATTTTTGTCCATCTGATGAGTTAAGACTTTTTCAACTGATTTTTATAGTTCATTCTTATGTTGTACTGTTATACCACTGTCCCAGGTTAGAGGGAGGGTTGGGATCCCGCTAACATGTTTAACCCCGCCACATTATTTATGTATGTGCCTGTCCCAAGTCAGGAGCCTGTATTTCAGTGGTTGTCGTTTGTTTATGTGTTACATATTTGTTCTTCGTTCATTTTTTTTTTTTTTTTTTTTTTTTTTTTACATAAATAAGGCCGTTAGTTTTCTCGTTTGAATTGTTTTACATTGTCTTATCGGGGCCTTTTATAGCTGACTATGCGGTATGGGCTTTGATCATTGTTGAAGACCGTACGGTGACCTATAGTTGTTAATGTCTGTGTCATTTTAGTCTTTTGTGGATAGTTGTCTCATTGGCAGGCAATCATTCCACATCTTCTTTTTTATATTGCATATATACATAATAACAAAGAACATGAGCTCTTAAGAGCTCTTTAACCGACTGATATTAATAAACAAAACATACATGTAATAACATCAGATACACATACAACACAAACATACAGGCAGACATCACATATATATATTAATGCATAGAGAGCACATGAAGAATAAAAGCTAAGCAAGATATATTAAAACAAGTGTCTAATAACAGCACATATATAGTAGCACATAGTATTTATATCAGAGTAGCACATGCAAACTTAACAGTAAATCCAACAAAACATATCAACACTGTGCATGGTATTAACATGCATAAAAGGAGATACATGTATAAGGTATACGTCAAGGATAACAATATAGAGCTATAAAGGAACATCACCATTAAAGAAAGGAAAGTATCTATAGGAAACGAAAAATTGTCCTGTTTTATTTCAAGGCTCTTTATATGACTATTATCATGTGTAATAATATTAAGATAAAAAATAAGGACAGATGTCGTCATTTATTTTTTATTTTAGGAAGAGTAAATTCAAGAAGAGAAAGTGCAGTAATTTTGCATATTAATATTAAAAAAAATGAATAACAGTTTACAGAGACATCAATCCAACGACAAAAGCAAAACAGTAAATCCAACGAATCATATAACCTATAAATTATCTTATAAATATAGAGCCGGTATAGATTTCTGTTTTGTTGACAATTATCTCTCAGTGGTGTTTTAATGGGTCTCAGTTGTGAAGTTTTGACATGATTTTCATTCGTAACCGTAAAATAATCTGTAATAAAGGAAGATCAGTTTATCGCAGGCTCAACAAAAATGGAGAAACAATTATTAAAATTTTTCCTCGAGATTCTATCTTTTAATTGTTAGAAGCTTCTGTCTAAGTTTGGTAAATATCCAGGATGGTTTATGAATCTAATAAGAGTTTTAAAAACTTTAACTGCGGTCTAAGTAATGTTAACTGGAAGAAAACAATCCATTTATAAGTAATATGTATACAGAAAAACAGGAAATAAATGTTTACGAAATTCCCTTCTAGATACTTGCCTTTGATCATTAACACGTTTCTATTCAAGTTTGGAACACATCCTGAATAGTTAGAGAAAGTTATTAAAATCTTAAAACATTTTAACCACAGAGCGTACGAAAATGTTAACTGGCAGAAAAAAACTAAGTCCATTTACACATAAAATAGGGATAAACAGGACTTTATGTTTACAAAATGAAATTCTGGATACTTTCTTATGGCAATAAACAAGCTTCTGTCTTAGTTCGGTAAAATTCCAGGATAGTTTAAGAAAGTTAAACTTTAACTACTGAATGAATGTAATGTTAATTGGCCAAAAAACTAAATCCATTTATATTAAACAAAATACGAATAAGGATTTTTTTTAACAAAATTTACTTTTGTATACCATCTTATGATCATGAAAAAGTTTCTGTCAAAGTTCAGTAAAATTCCAGAACAGTTTAAGAAAAATTTCAAAAAGTTTATCCACACTGAAATGAATATTTGTGGACGGCGCCGACGCCGACGGAATGTAGGATTGATGTCAGACATTTCATATCAAGAGGCCGTCTATATACGAAGTATGAAGCATCCAGGTATTCCACCTTCTATAATATAAAGCTTTTAAGAAGTAAGTTAACGCTGCCGCCACCGGATCATTATCCCTATGTCGCAGACTCGACAAAAATAAATTGACAAGAGTGCACACACTGAAATGTCTCGCCTTCTTAACTAATCATTGATATTATGTTGATAGTCCTAAGTATAAAGCGTTATTACAACTGTCACATAAACTTAACATTAAACAAGATAGTTAAACAAAGACCAATGAACCATGAAAATGAGGTCAAGGTCAGATGAACCATGCCAGGCAGACATGTACAGCTAACAATGCTTCTATACAACAAATATAGTTGACCTATTACTTATAGTTTAAGAAAAATAGACCAAAACACAAAAACTTAACACTGTCCAATGAACCGTGCAATTGAGGTCATGGTCAAATAAAACCTGCGGGACTGACATATAGATCATAATATATTTCCATACACCAAATATAGTTGACCTTTGGCATATAATATTAGATAAAAAGATCAAAACTTAAAAACTTAACTTTGACCACTGAACCATGAAAATGAGGTCAAGGTCAGATGACATCTGCCCGCTAGACATGTACACCTTACAATCATTCCATACAACAAATATAGTAGACCTATTGCATAAAGTATGAGAAAAACAGACCAAAACACAAAAACTTAACTATAACCACTGAACCATGAAAATGAGGTCAAGGTCAGATGACACCTGCCAGTTGGACATGTACACCTTCCAGTCCTTCCATACACCAAATATACTAGCCCTATTGCTTATAGTATCTGAGATATGGACTTGACCACCAAAACTTAAACTTGTTCACTGATCCATGAAATGAGGTCGAGGTCAAGTGAAAACTGTCTGACGGGCATGAGGACCTTGCAAGGTACGCACATACCAAATATAGTTATCCTATTACTTATAATAAGAGAGAATTCAACGTTACAAAAATTCTGAACTTTTTTTCAAGTGGTCACTAAACCGTGAAAATGAGGTCAAGGACATTGGACATGTGACTGACGGAAACTTCGTAACATGAGGCATCTATATACAAAATATGAAGCATCCAGGTCTTCCACCTTCTAAAATATATAGATTTTAAGAAGTGAGCTAACACCGCCGCCGCCACCGTAGCCGCCGCCGCCGCCGCCGGATCACTATCCCTATGTCGAGCTTTCTGCAACAAAAGTTGCAGGCTCGACAATAAAAACCCTAGTTGTAAAAGCAGTTACTTACCCCATGGAAATGAGATCAAGGTAAAAGTAACCCTGGTTGATTCACACATTTACAACTTTCAACCCATTCCATTAAATTTAGTTGACCTGATGTTTATAGTATTATCAAGGATTTGTATAGCATTGTCTTACTATACAAATCCTTGGTATTATGATATCCTACCTAAAAACTTATTCTGACCAATGAATCAGGAGTACTCTTTAATCAGTGCTTTGTGTCCTACTGGTAAGTCTGTTTGTTAGTTGTTTATTTTAGTGCTTTGTGTGGACCATCCTAATCAGTGCTTTGTGTCTTACTGGTAAGTCTGTTTGTTAGTTGTTTATTTAAGAGCTTTGTGTGGACCATCCTAATCAGTGCTTTGTGTCTTACTGGTAAGTCTGTTTGTTCGTTGTTTATTTTAGTGCTTTGTGTGGACCATCCTAATCAGTGCTTTGTGTCTTACTGGTAAGTCTGTTTGTTAGTTGTTTATTTTAGTGCTTTGTGTGGACCATCCTAATCAGTGCTTTGTGTCTTACTGGTAAGTCTGTTTGTTAGTTGTTTATTTTAGTGCTTTGTGTGGACCATCCTAATCAGTGCTTTGTGTCTTACTGGTAAGTCTGTTTGTTAGTTGTTTATTTTAGTACTTTGTGTGGACCATCCTTATCAGTGCTTTGTGTCTTACTGGTAAGTCTGTTTGTTCGTTGTTTATTTTAGTGCTTTGTGTGGACCATCCTAATCAGTGCTTTGTGTCCTACGGGTAAGTCTGTTTGTTAGTTGTTTATTTTAGTGCTTTGTGTGGACCATCCTAATCAGTGCTTTGTGTCTTACTGGTAAGTCTGTTTGTTATTTGTTTATTTAAGTGCTTTGTGTGGACCATCCTTATCAGTGCTTTGTGTCTTACTAGTAAGTCTGTTTGTTCGTTGTTTATTTTAGTGCTTTGTGTGGACCATCCTTATCAGTGCTTTGTGTCCTACTAGTAAGTTTGTTTGTTAGTTGTTTATTTTAGTGCTTTGTGAGGACCATCCTAATCAGTGCTTTGTGTCTTACTGGTAAGTCTGTTTGTTCGTTGTTTATTTTAGTGCTTTGTGTGGACCATCCTTATCAGTGCTTTGTGTCCTACTGGTAAGTCTGTTTGTTAGTTGTTTATTTTAGTGCTTTGTGTGGACCATCCTTATCAGTGCTTTGTGTCCTACTGGTAAGTCTGTTTCTTAGTTGTTTATTTTAGTGCTTTGTGTGGACCATCCTAATCAGTGCTTTGTGTCTTACTGGTAAGTCTGTTTGTTCGTTGTTTATTTTAGTGCTTTGTGTGGACCATCCTTATCAGTGCTTTGTGTCCTACTGGTAAGTCTGTTTGTTGTTTATTTTAGTGCTTTGTGTGGACCATCCTAATCAGTGCTTTGTGTCTTACTGGTAAGTCTGTTTGTTCGTTGTTTATTTTAGTGCTTTGTGTGGACCATCCTTATCAGTGCTTTGTGTGGACCATCCTTATCAGTGCTTTGTGTCTTACTGGTAAGTCTGTTTGTTCGTTGTTTATTTTAGTGCTTTGTGTGGACCATCCTTATCAGTGCTTTGTGTCCTACTGGTAAGTCTGTTTGTTAGTTGTTTATTTTAGTGCTTTGTGTGGACCATCCTTATCAGTGCTTTGTGTCCTACTGGTAAGTCTGTTTCTTAGTTGTTTATTTTAGTGCTTTGTGTGGACCATCCTAATCAGTGCTTTGTGTCTTACTGGTAAGTCTGTTTGTTCGTTGTTTATTTTAGTGCTTTGTGTGGACCATCCTTATCAGTGCTTTGTGTCCTACTGGTAAGTCTGTTTGTTGTTTATTTTAGTGCTTTGTGTGGACCATCCTAATCAGTGCTTTGTGTCTTACTGGTAAGTCTGTTTGTTCGTTGTTTATTTTAGTGCTTTGTGTGGACCATCCTTATCAGTGCTTTGTGTGGACCATCCTTATCAGTGCTTTGTGTCTTACTGGTAAGTCTGTTTGTTCGTTGTTTATTTTAGTGCTTTGTGTGGACCATCCTTATCAGTGCTTTGTGTCTTACTGGTAAGTCTGTTTGTTCGTTGTTTATTTTAGTGCTTTGTGTGGCCCATCCTAATAAGTGCTTTGTGTCTTACTGGTAAGTCTGTTTGTTAGTTGTTTATTTTAGTGCTTTGTGTGGACCATCCTTATCAGTGCTTTGTGTCTTACTGGTAAGTCTGTTTGTTCGTTGTTTATTTTAGTGCTTTGTGTGGACCATCCTTATCAGTGCTTTGTGTCTTACTGGTAAGTCTGTTTGTTCGTTGTTTATTTTAGTGCTTTGTGTGGACCATCCTTATCAGTGCTTTGTGTCTTACAGGTAAGTCTGTTTGTTATTTGTTTATTTTAGTGCTTTGTGTGGACCATCCTAATCAAGCCTTGTTTACCTGATTTTTAAAGTTTGATATTTTTTTTTACAATAAAGTTTGATTTTATGTCAATCTAATACACCACTGTCCCAGATAAGACGAGTGTTGAGTTTTCACTGACATGAAACTTGCCACAGTCTTTATGTTATGCAGGAATATATATATTAGATATACTGTTCCCAGTGTTATGTGATTGTCCAAGTCTGGAGCTTGCAATACGGTGGTTATTGTTGGTCTGTCTATTTTGTTTGCTTTTTGTTTATCATTTTGTAAATAAAACAGGCCATTTGCTTATAGTTATTAAAGTATTAAAACTTATTGATGTCCTTCTGAGTGCATTAACATGTAATGGATAGGTGTCTCATTGGCAATCATTACACAATACTTAACCAATGAAAATGAGGTCAAGGATAACAGACATATGTCAGATCAACTGACTCAGATGGAAACTGAAAATAAGTTATGAAGTATCCAGGACTTCTAGTTCTGAAATATAAAGCTTTATACAAATAGTATTAATCTGCGGCGAGATTTACAATCATGTCTTATATTTCACATGAGATAGGGGGAAAAATACCCCTTCTCCCTATTTACCCATATATGTTGTTTTTCTAACAACAGTGCACATTGTTATGTTTATTGGTCAGTAGGCACAGTGTCAATGGTAGATATTTGACAGAATTTCTTAAATTCATTCACAACTATTGAAGACTTTGGGCAAATAGAACATTTTGTACAGAGTTAGACTCATATTATTAAAGGCTGTGTGTTAATCTACAAATATCTTGTTTTTCTTTTGTGTTGAAAGGATTCTGTCTCAATGAAATTCCTCATATCTTTTAGTATGGTCAAGTTTGGTTTCACTATAGAAAGTGGTTTCAAGGGATAGGATTTGGTTAATTTTACAGACAGACCACAAACACAGAGTGATGGAATTATGTCACACCCTCACTTGACCAAGTGATCTGAAAAAAAAAAATATGGTATTTTTTTTTTTTATTTCTGTATTTTTGTAAATTACAACAAACAACAAACATGTTTTACATGTAAATTAAAAATAGGTATGATACAAAATAATAATAAGTACAAATCTAAATTCAGAATTAATCATCAGATAAAGTAAATATAGACCAGGATAATACTGTCTGCAATATGACGATTTAATTTGGCATTTATTTTTGTGACTCTTGGAAAAGTGAAGGTCAGAATTAATAAACGAGATTCTTAAAATATAGAATGGAAATGGGGAATGTGTCAAAGAGTCAACAACTGGGCCAGTGAGTTAAATATACAACCTAAGGCTACCAATAGGTATATAATGTAGAAGAATATCTAAATTAAAATTAGAGTTTTAACATTTGCAGCATTTTTTACTTCAATATACATTGTATCAATATCAAATCAGTGGCGGATCAAAGGGGGGTGGGTCAGGGGGTTGGAACCCCCCCTTTTTTTTTGGACGATCAATGCATTTGAATGGGAGCATATAGTTGGAACCCCCCTTTACTCTGGGTTGGGAACCTCCCCCCCTTTTTTAAAATGGCTGGATCCGCCCCTGCAAATTTTACAGTATCTATATTCAGCAAAGTCAATATTCTCTATGTATTCAGTATTCATTGATATAAATTATCTAAAGAAAGCTAATTTTGGGATGTAAAAATAAAAATAAAAATATCTGTTAACATCATAGATTCAATACAAATATTCATCATTATAATATAGGAACAATTGTCTTGTTTTTATAGTTTTGTAATGTTTAGATACATAAAATCATTTTTTTTTTACAAAATCAAACAAATGCTAAATAACCAAATAAAAGATATTTATCAAAGAAAATGATAGTTAATAGACAACCATAATAATTTTGTTTCAAACAAAAAACTTTAAAATAATTCAAAACATTTTTTCTTACATTATTGTCAAATGAGTAATTTCAAATTATCATACAGATTATAGAACACGACATTACCAATAAGGGGCAGATTGGAGAGGGAGGGGGAGTGTGTACCCAGCACATTCCACCTATTAGAGTTTTTATATTTGAATTAACATAAATATAAATTTTGGCAAAAAGCAGATAACAAAAATCTTGTAAACTGACTTAGTAAAATTGATTAGGGCATCACATCCCCCATTCTCAAATCATGGCTCAATAACTGGTTATTCCTTAAACATGTATGCTGTCATTACAACGAGTTAAATGTAGATATGTAAATATTAATAAGGCATTATCTGATAATACACATAACCCCAATTTCACCCTCATTAACACATATTGTTCAGCAATAAACAATAAAAATATTTTGATACAATAAATGTAATACTGTTTCTTTCAATGATGTCAAGGTTTTTCTTTAGGTTAGTCTCAAAATCATTTTTTTTTTAAAAGTTAACAAACAGCAAAAAGAATCAAAGTACTACTTTTTGTGGAAGATTTGATTATCAATTGAGAGAATCAACCACATTATATGATCTCATATGATAAACTTCTGCTTGCTGAATCACAGTGATAAATTGAATAGAAAATGAAAACAAATCATTAAACAACCCTATCATATCACATGAATTTAATATACAGAGGTCAGAGGAGATAGGTCACAGTAAACAAACCAGTAATCACCAGCATTTGCAGTAAGAGGGGCCTCGGTGGACAAGTGGTCTTAGTAGTTCTCCTACTGTAATCACTAGCCACGCAACACTTAGGTTGTGAGTTTGAACCTCACTAATGTGCGTGTGCACTTGACTCCAATCTTAATTGTCTAGGATTCTTATTTTCATATCAAAGGTCAGTGGTTTTCTCAGGGCACTCCAGCTTCCTTCACTAATAAAAACTGTCTGCCAAGAATTAGCCAAAAAGGGGGGGGGGGTATGGTTTTTTTTGGAAAAAAAGTTTGTTTCCAGTTTTTGGAGAAAAAAATAATTTGTTTTTGATTCTGAGAAAAAAAAAATTGTTTGTTTCACCCTCAGCTGCCACTATATGTAATGCTAAAATTGAAAGAAAAAAATTGTTTTCGAATTGTCGCGAAAAAAAACCATAGCCCCCCCCCCAGAAAATCAAATGGTTGCTGCCTAAACTGACCTAATGGTTATTATATATAATTACATTGTTGACAAGAATATAATGCCTACACTGTCATAAACAGCATACCATGTCTCTCTTTGTGTGTTTCTCATTATAAGACAACTTTTTTCAATTCAGTGAAATAAGGAAAAGTTTCTTCAGTAAAAAAAAATCCACCCAAAAATAAGGCTTCTTATAACAGTAAAAAGTATGATGTAACCACTTTTTTGGTTTGTGTGGTTTTGACGATTAACACAATAAAAAGAACCATGATTTTTTGTGAAGTTCAAACTCTAAAGATTATGACATTAATCCGATTTATTTTGACCAGGTTAAATACACTTCATGAAACAACACTAGGACAAATGATTTTTAGAAGAGCATAGCAGGTGATTGCCACATTGGCAAAACTACTCATATTTGCTATTGGTTGATCAATTTGGCAAACATAGAGGTGTAAAATTAGGCAACTTACTTGTGTTTTAAATATTAATAGAAGAATTGATTCAATGTCTTCAATTTCTCAATCTATTGAAACCCTTTTATTTGGTAAAAAAAAAATTCTTTTCAATTACACCAACATCAAGAGGAACAAGAATGTGTCCCGAGGACATGGATGCCCCATCCACACTATCATTTTCTATGTTCAGTGGACCATGAAAATGGGGGGAAATCTCTAATTTGGCATTAAAATTAGAAAGATCATATCAAGGGGAACATGTGTACTAAGTTTCAAGTTGATTGGACCATCAAAAAACACCTCAACCAAAAACTTTAACCTGAAGAGGGACAGACAGAAGAATGAACGAATGAACAGACAGACACACAGACCAGAAAACCTAATGCTCATTAATGGGGCATTAAAATATGAAAACTTAAAATGGAGTTGTGTTTTTTAACAATCTTTTGGCAAGTTTTTAAGTTTTGCTAAATTCTGAAATTGATAAGAATAATTTTCAATCACTGATAGTAAATCAAATTAAGTAAATTAATATATTCTTACATCCAAACATGGCTATTAATAAGGAAAGTCTCACTAAAAACACTTATGAAAATAAACTAGCATGTTTATGTCAAAAAATTAAATACTGACTCAAAAATAATCTACAACAATATTTACAATATGTAATGCTGCCTTATATACTTTAATACACAATATATACATGTATATCTGTACAAAATATTGTACTAAATATTATACATATATACAAATGTAGAACTTTCATACAGAGATTAAAATTTTATAAAAAAAAAATTACGAACGTTTCAAGATCAATCTAATCATAAGATTTTTTTTGTAAAAAGAGTAACAGACTCTCTTTGACATTTCATGCCTAAAATAATCTACTACAAAATTTTCTGACCATTTATCATAAACAATTTTTCCTACTGGTAATAGCTATTGAATTGATGATAAAGCTGAAAAAATGATGGCTGATTATATATTACATTTTTGTACATCATGGTTTATTATGTTATGAAAACATTGGGGTTCTGATCCTGGATCCTGCTTACTGTTTTGTCAGACTCCCGTATCCCGCTTACACTATGTACGTAAGCAATTCTCATTATTTTGTCATTTCCCGTTTTCCGCTGGACCTCATTTCCCGTTTTCACGACACAATAATTTGACTTTCACGTGTCACGCTTACAAAAAATCGGCAATCCCGCGTCACTCTTAGACCCCAATGAGACCCACATTAAGGTACACATCCAGTGCATATTATATAATAGCACTTTAGTGTAATTTTAAAAGACAATTGGGAAGTTTTTAAGTTCTTGGAATTAAAATGAATGAATGAGATTTGTGACCTTTACAAAGTATTAAGATGTGACTTTGGTAAAAAATGCCCATTTCAAAATACAGATTACTCTAGCTTTATGGATAATATATCTTTGCGACTAGTATTGAGATCTAATGGTTTAAAGAAAGCTGACAGTGTAGTATTAACTGTATAGAAGAATATTCAATAAATTCAAAAATTTATGACTGGAATCATTATCTATATAAAGAAGATTTTACAAACCGTCAATTTCACATCTGTATTCAAATTTAAAGAATGCATTCATTTCCAAATTTACACTTTAAAATGAAAGAACATCATGAACATTCATTTGGATAAAGACTATTCTTTCATAAGTAGTATATATTTGTGAATGTAACACTAAAAATAGATTTTTTTTTTATCATGCAGCCTTGCCCATTTAGCACAATTAAAATCTTGTGACAATTTTTTTTATGCCTAAATCTTATTTCAACTAATAATGAACTAAAACAATACAAAAAGACAAAAACATGAGTGTGATTCTTTTACTGAATAGTATGTACAATAAATTAATCATGAAATATCACAACCAAAAATACTTAACTTAAACATATCATTTATCTATATGATGGATGAGGTCTGTATTAAAAGTTATAAAAAGTCTGAACACAAAAATCCACTGGCAAAATATTTGTATTACTCCAACTGCATGAGAATATGAATAATTCAATAGATCAAACATTAAATCTAAAGAAACAATTTGGTAGAGAACACACAAGTTTTTATCCTTATTGTATTTTAGAAATTTGTGCTTTTTTTTATTCTGCAGAACATTGTGGCGTGATAATGGATACTGAATGTACCATTTCCTGAAATCACAAAAAATAATCTTGTAAAGGTTGTTAAACAGTTGCAATAATAAATACATGCACATTTCTTTGTAAGTTTTGTATGAAAACACTTGTAAACAATGGTTCAACTGTCAGAATAAAAATACAGGTTTTGTGAGCTTTCTTATCATTAAGATAGTAAATTGCAGTTGTTTCCCTTTAAACAACTTGATTGTATTTGTTCGGCCTACTTGTTCCTTACAATGACAAGCTGCTGAATTTTTTTTATTACATAGAAAATATGAAATTAAAAAACAATGAACTCAAGAACCTTTGATGCATAAAAGTGTAGTTGTTTCCCATTAATCAATGTCTGTACATTAATAAGTTGCTGATCTTTCGATGATTAAGTAGAAATTCTAATATGACGTGCTTCTTTAGCTTTATAAACAACACTGTGATAAAATTCTCGATATATCTATACTTAGCAAAGACTCAGAGATATACATAATAATGGCTGTTACAATATATTTCCCACATAAATCTACATGTATTGGAACCTATTTGCAGACCCTTTGCCGATTTTATTGTTTTAAAAAGTGCAATTAAAAAAAGACAAAAATAACTGTTATTCTTATTCAGATGTATAATAAAAAGAAGTAATGCACAAAAGCTCGTAGAAATCAACAAAATAAGAATAAAATAAAATTCCGCGAAAGTCTATTAAATTTTTTGGCGCATTTAAGTCAATTCAAAACATCACGTCATACAAATGAAACCGCTAAAGTGAAAAGTTTTCTGTTACGTAAACCATTGAAATTCATATGATATTGTATTAAAACTGATTTTTGAGGTAGGTTTTGTTTTATTTTCTATTCTGTTGCATTATTTGCATATTTACCAATTTCAGCAAGTCAACATGGCGGCTCCTTAGTTACGAAATGTCAACTTTGGATTTGACGGAAGCTTATGAGAAAATTGTGTAAATTGAAAATGGCAAATGTTGGGTTTGAGAATTAGAAGAATTAAACAGTTTTTTTTTTAGCGGTTATTCACGAAATTACCCATGCAAGCTATGGATTTATTAAGATATTTGAGCCTTATCTAACAGGGAGTAAAAAAGATCAGCCACACACACACACACCAAACCAACCCTCACATCAGTATTTTGATGACCGTATTTGTCCTGTCAGAATCGAATAATTCATGAAAGCCATAGATTGTTGGAAATTTACACATGGCCTGGGCCGTGATATTCGTTAATTTTATCTTGCTAATGCCAAGGATAAAATTCGAATATCATGACCCAGGCCATGTGTAAATTTCCAACAATCTATGGCTTCCATGAGTTATTTCTTAATTATAAATTATGAAATTGAAAAAAATCAAACTGGTTAAAAAACAAAATAAATGCAGAACACAAGTCAACTTTATTAAGTTTGAATTACTTAGAAAATCTCTAAAGACAAAAAACTACTGCATCAGTAACAACTTTACCAAATATTTGAGAGAGAAAAAATTAAACAGATGCCTCCATGTCAAAAAATATTTTGATTTGATGATATGGTATGGTTTTATATAAATGAACTCATGAAAAATTTAACAAGATCTCATATTTTAGTATAAGAATTCAAACATATTCATAAAGATCTGTTATGATTTTAGTCTTTTGCTTTATTTACTTCTGCCTCTTTATGATATTCTAAGAAACATTTCCTTCTACCGATACACAGAGGCACATCACAAACAGAACATTTATAATAACTGTATACATAATACCCAGACTTTGTTCTGATTTTGTTTCTATAGCACAAGGAACAGACTTTATAGTTATTCTTTCCAGGCATCCTTATAGGTTTGTGATTTCCAACAGCAAGAGAATTAAGAGAAGCAGGACTCGCCAGCGCTCGCCTATTTAAATTAAGGTCTTGAATGATTTTCCGGACATTTGACGACATGCTCATAGGTCTCTTTTTCACAACAGCTGACTGAAGCTGTGCCGACCACTGTTTTGAATAATCGTTATTTACAGATGGTTGGTAGGCTGCACTGTATGGGATGGTACTAGGGTATTGTCTTGCTTGGTTCTCTGAAGACTTCTCCTGAACTGGTTTGCTGCTGGCATCTGGTTTTACCATACTAGACTCGGATACCATAGTCCTTCCTTATAATTAGAAATCAAAATAAAATCAAAATAAGAAAAATCTGAAGATATTTTTAATTAAAGAAGAAAAAAGTCTGCATGAACCACATTTTCCATTTAGCATTATAATTATTTTAACAACTGTTTTAAAATCAAACTGCTAGATATCTATTGGCAAAACAAATTGTAGACTTGGCTTGTTATAAATTAATCAAGTAATATCTAATTATTTGTGAATAATGATTTAATAAATGACTTAATTAAAAGAAAAAATGTTAATACAAAAATAATAATGACTGCCTGTATAATGAGAGTTTCGGGTGACACTAGTCATTTGATCTACCCAAAAAACTAATTTAATGTATTGGGTACAGCTTTGAAGTAAAATTCAGTGAAACATTTATCTGAGAACTGATCTCTTAATTTAAGACTCTGAATTCATAACTTTGATTATTCAATAAAACTTTACTCTGTACAGATACAGATTGGGGTATAGCAGGTATACATTTGTACATAAAAATTTACTTTAAATAGAATATGTATTTACTTCTTTTGAATTGTTAACAAAATTTGCAATGCATATATATTCCATTCTAAATGAATTCAAAGATTACAGAGTGGTCTCCCATTAGCTGGATTTAAAGAGATGACAAAGTTTAACTTGTTTTATTATTTTACTCTAAAAAAAACCAACAACCACTGAACAACAGGTTTTAAATGTCATTTGTATGTAATCTTATGTACAATGTTCTTTTTTTTGCTTAAAATACCTCAAAATTGGCAGATATGATAAATATTTTTTTTTGTCATTAGGTTGTCTGCCCTTTTTCAATTTTGGGACCTGATTGTCATCTGCATTATATCATAAAACTTAAAAATTTTTTCGATCATCTAAAACATACTGTTAATTTCCTCTAGCTGAAAGGCCCCTTTTACATGTAGATCCAATGGTTCTTCTATACTTTCTGTCTTAATCATTGACAAATCTATTTCACTAACATCTAGAACCAACCTGTAAATATAAATTTGATACAATCTAAATATAAATTATCAATGCAGGGTTATAATCGCTATAAATAAAACTCAATTTTGAATTTTTTTATATGAATTTCTGAATATCGTAAAAAATTCAAATAAAATTTTAGGCTAAAATGACAAATTCACAATAATTTCTGAATTTAAAGTACTCTATATGATATAGATTTAATGGTGCCGCTTCAATGACTGGTATTTCCAATTTCTATTTCTAATATTTTAATCTTGAATTCTTTCTTTTCACAGGATCATGTTTTTGGCATGATTTGATTTTTTTTCTAAAAACATATCATATGCTTTGATTCACTAGTACTGTGACAGAGTCAGACTGTAATGCAATACAGATATAAATATTTTATTATGCCTTTATAACTACATTTAAATTATGAAATTTGTTGTCAACAACATTTGGGGAAAAAATCATCTAGTTTTCTAGCAAACAAAACAAAATCTAAACAAATATCAGATAAATAAAGATTTTTTCTATTGCATTATGCAGACTGTATAATTTTTTAAGTTTGATTTTCAATATTAAAACTGCTTGCCAAATGTTGTATTTTTCAAAAGTTAAATCTCTCAAGTGGTTATAACAATATCCCTGATCAAACCTATATTGAGAACAGACTTTGGAGGCCTCACTGTGACTTAAAAGCGCTGGTCCTTTGCTCTTTGTGAGTTTTTATGCTTTTTATGTATTGCTTTCCTGTCATGAATGGATAACCCATATCGTTTGTGAGTTTTTTTGCTTTTTATGTAAGTGTAGTGATTTTGTGTCGTGGATGGAGACCCAATACCCATTGTTTTTCTATTTTATGTTTTGTTCATACCTATTGTCATCTGAATCATCTTGTTCTATACACATAGGAAGATCTGGAAAATCACTAACTCTGGTTCCTTGATGATTGGTACTAGCTTTAGAACTTGTTGATGAACTAATGCTATTACTGGACGAACTTCTGATATTTTGTTGTGACGTAAAATGCTGCACCATGGCTTTATCACTCCATAAGGTTGAAGGAATAACTGGCATGGCAAAACCAAATGGAGCTGGGTAGCTTCCCATCGAAACATTTGGTAGGTTGTTTTGGTTAAGACTTTCCTCCGACAAAGATCGACAATACTGATCATGTGATCTAGCCCAAGTCACCATTTGATTATTAGCAGGCGTGGTTGTTTCTGTTGAATTTGGTCTACTCTGATCACTATGTCGTCTCTTTGAACTAACATTAGATCCTACATGTTGTTCATTTGAATATGATCTTGTCTGATCACTGTTTCTACGATGAGAAGACACTTGTGATTGGTTAGAAGAAACAGACTGTGAATTGAGACGAGAGTCGTCAGACAAATCAATAATGCCATGTGCATGATGTGAGGAAGAATTGTCTCTGCTATCGGAGAAATCTGTTGATGAATTTGTTTTTGTTCTTGAAGAACTTGATGTTTGATGATCACTTAAATTTAATCTATGTTTTTGGACAGCAGATGGCGAAGATTTAAAAGAGACAGATGATGCAGTTTTAACTTGCGATGAATGTTCAGAATGTTGAGACAAAGCAGTCTCCATTTTTGATGACCTTTGACCTGAATACTGGTCATCTCTGATGTCATCTTGAGTTGTATCTATAGAAACAGATTTAATGAAACTTGTTGATCTAATATGATTAACACTCACTAATTCATGAAAACTAAATTTTTCTTGTTGTCTGTTAGTATCTGACTTTATTGTTTTGGCAAAATCATAACAACACTTTAAAACATCTCCCGCATGTAACAGTCTGGCAATTTTTTCAATGGCCTCAACATTCTCTTCCGATAATATCATGTGACCCTGGTACAAAAATTCAAGAAACATGTAAACTGCCTTTTGTGGAATGTCGCTAGGTAATGTGACCTCTAGAACAGTTCCTGTTGCTACGTTGTCATGTGACTGTAAGATAGCACATGATGCTACAAGAACCAATCTGTGAGCCTGCAAAGTTTTCAAAATTTAATCATAAATTATGAACAAACAAAAAAATGAAAATATGCTGAAAGAGTTGTCTCATTGGTACTCATACCACATCTTCTTATATCTAATAAACATGATAACGTTAAGTATCATAAGACATAATTTGTCTAAATTTTCATATTGGTGCTTGGTTTTTTAGTAACTTATTAAATCAACCAAAAAGGATTTAAAAAAAAAAAAAAAAAAAAACCCACACAAATAGGAGGGGCCAATTTAAAGATAGTGAAAAAGATAAAAATCAAAATTTGTTAAAAAATGTACCAAATGGTACTCTGGAGTGCCTTTAATATGTAACATTTATAACAAGAGTGCACATGCTGAAATGTCTTGCCTTCTTTACTAACTATTGATTTTATGTTGATAATCCTAAACATAAATCTTTACCAGTACTGCAAGTATAACATGAACTCAATATGATCCAAGAAAATGAAGTCAAAGTCAGATGATACCTGCCAGACAAACATATACACCTTACAATCTTTCCATACAACAAATATAGTTGACGGGACAGACATTTTGCTTTTTTATTTCCTGATACCTTAATAACAGTATTCCCAGTAACAATATCTGCATCACACATTAAACGATTTCTCCAGAGCTGTGTAAACTGGCTCATCAATGTACTGGAGTGTACATGATCTGTGTACACCTTCTGATATGTGATCATCTTTGATCTAAAAATAAACAAGGAAAAATCAAAATTATTTTTAACTTTACTGGGATCAATTGCCATTTTAATTAATATGCATGCTTTTAATATACACTTGTCATTTTTGGGGCCCTTTATAGCTTGCTGTTTGGTGTGAGCAAATGCTCCGCGTTGAAGACCGTTCTAATTGACCTGTAATGGTTTACTTTTAAAAATTGTGACTTGGATGGAGAGTTGTCTCATCTGCACTTATACCATATCTTCTTATATCTTTTGAATAATGTAAAATCATACATCAGAGTTCTCACTTAGGATTTTTGAAGGAGAGTCCAGGGACACATCATTGTTGGCCATAGTCAGTGCGTCCAACAGTTAAAAGAAGATATTTTATTGCAATATAATTTTTCAATTAAGTCTCCATGACCTAATAAAGCAATGAATTGACATTGAATTCAAATATACTTTTCAACTTTTGCTATAAAATGATATGTGTATTAAATTTAGTTTATACAAAATATTTCAATCTTGATGTATCTTTGGAGTTTGGACTAACCAGTTTTGAAAATGGTGAGTCCAGAAAGATTGGTATGAGTCAAAACTCATGGACTCTCCTAAATGACAATCTTGATACATGTATCATAATATATAATACAATTATTTTATTTAAGAATTCAATTAAGAATTTTTTTTAAGGTATTACATGTGTATATACACTTTTTTTGGTTATTATTTTGAAGACTATATACATGTAGATAGAGAAAATCTGTAAACAGCAATAATGTTCAGCAAAGTAAGATCTACATGTACATGTATACTGTTGGGATCGGTACAACATTAGCTGCATAAAACATCAACATATGGATATCACCTTGTAACGGAAATGCTGAAAATTGCTTTACAATAATATTGGATGATGCAAAATGAACAATATTACAGTGCAGGAGCGGAAATAATAAATAGAATATTGAAATGAAATTATATTGTGACAATTTTGTAGATGTTTCTTCAACTTAATACTGGATAGTTTGTACTATTATTTGTCTGTTTGTCTTTTTCTTTTTTAGCCATATGGCTTTGTCAGTTTATTTTCGATCTATGAGTTTGATTGTCCCTCTGGTATCTTTTGCCCTTCTTGTACAAGACTTTGTCATTCTTATGGCGGAATTATACCTACTACATGTTATTATATATATAAGATGTACTTGTGAAAAGAATAGACATATATAGTGGTGAAATGAAAATACTAATCAAATGATTTTATTTACCTAAATTATGTTATGGCTGCATCATGCATGTATACATTTTGTTTTGAATAATAAAGTATCTGAAAATCTGTTTGGTCTTATTTACCAGAACTCAGCCCCAGTGAAACAAACCTTTGACAAAACGTAAACAAGACAGACATGTCTGACATGTTTAATCAACATGAGGGGACTGTGACGCAACTTGTAGCAAGGCCACCCGACCCTCCGGTTACAAACGTAATTAACATTGTTTATGTTTTGTTCAAACTGATCAGTCATTATTGTGTGTAAAAGCCTTAGTGGCTGTAAAAAAGCCAGTTTTTTTTTAGATGATCACTAAAGCTAGAAAGAGGTTCCTTTCCCTGGTACCACCAGTACTGGTAGTGGACTAATACAGGGACTGGTACAGGGATACTCAATTAATTTAGATCATTGGCTAACTGACAGCTCGAATAAACCGAAATTGTTAATCAGAAATCGTATATATATTCATTGTGCTGATTTACAAAATAGTATGATGATGCGTTTGCTTACTTTTCGACCAAAATGTTTACATATTGTATTCTTTCTTTTGTTTACAACTCAAACCGGAAGTCTTAGAAGTAAACCACAAATCGGATTCGCTAACTATGAAAAAAAATCCGTGTTGGCGTCATTAAAAAAAGTCCATACTGAAAACGTTTGAACATTATTGGAATCAGATTTTGATATTTCTTAAAACAATATGATGTAATTTGATAAATATTTTCCCCCAATTAATTGAATCAAGGATTTGTATAGTGAGAGCAAGATTCGTATACAAAGTCTTGAATATTGAATCAATTTGGGATCATGTTGCAAGTGCAAGGGATGTTAAGAATCAAAATATCAAAGCATATCTCAAAATTTAATTGTTTCTTTTTTCTTTTAAGTTTTTTTATATTCTATATTCCTTTTAATCCATTCCATATCAATTATTTTTTTATGTAATTGAAAAAAGTGATTTTCTTAGGTTTAAGATAATTGAATAAAAGTTACTTTTTAACTTCTTAATAAATTGTGTTCTGAAAAACTACATCCCTACCCATTAACACATGATTTATTCAAATTATTCAGCTAACATCCGATACTTTTCAAAAAGTAGGCATTCCAGGAAGATAATTTGAACAAACGACAAGTAAAAAGTATATATATATTATGACATTTTGTTCTAAATTTATGCAAACAAGGAGAAATATGAATACTTTGGTAATTTACATACATAAGGTTTGCCGAGAGTGAATCACTCCATGCACACATAAATTAAAGACAACTTAATGTAATTACTTAAAATCACCGTTTATCAAGTCATTACGTAATACTTAGACAATTGAAGTTACCTTGCAATAGGACTTGATTAATGTGATGTTAGTAACAATAACTATGAGGTACTAATTTTGTGTAACTCAATTTCCTCTGCTATCATAACATATATAATTGTATACCTGGCTTACATGTATATACATATGTATACATACTCATATTGAGAATGAGACTCGCGTCACTTTACAAAACAACAATAAAATAATCTATATATAGTGTTAAAGGTTACATTTCAAATCATAATCTCAGCATTCAAAAATATAAAGAAATATTCTCTCGAAAAAAAGAAAACTCAAAAGATATACTGAAAGTAGCACTGATATGGAGACCCCATACAAGAACCACGTGTTCCAGTTTGGAGACGATCGTAACTACGACCAATCAGAGACTGCCACGCCAGACTTTCTCAAGTTTCTGTCACCATCTCTACTGTTGTTATCTGAAAACAAATCCAATGGCATGTCACCGGTAACAGGGATATCCATCTTCAACAGGAAACCAGATAACCCCCTTGCCCAACCTGGAAACAACATCAACAGCAAACAGACTCGCAGACGACTACTAACTGGTGAACAGCAACTGAAACCTCTGTACAATAATAAAGAAAATTATTTACAGAACTTACAACAAAACCCAATGTTTGACGACTTATCCAAATTGTTAGCAGAAGAATGTTTTCATATGCAGGTACCAACAAACTTAATGAACGTCAAGTGGGATACCAAGACCAGTGCTGTTGGTCGAGGTTCAAATATACACACAGCTCATCTTAATCTTCAGAAAAGATTTCTGCAATTCAGATCTCAACAAAACTGTCAAGTTGTGACAAAAGCTCGAGGTATTGAATGTAAATATTCCAAAGAGTTGAGCACAATGGAAGTAGCCAGATATATAGAAGTCAGCTCATCAAAAGAAAATTCTCATTTCATTCATGACAGATTTGACCACTGCCGATTTCAGCTGATAGAAGACACAAATCGTAATCTAGACGAACTCTTGTTACTAGAAACTAAACCAAAGCAAATCCCACAAACTGCAAAAAGAGCTATAAACTTGAATTTTTCAGATGAATCAGCATCTACCAGTTTCTCAGCAAATGATACGAGTTCACCGATTCAGGACATAGACGTTCTCAGTTTGGCCATGGAAGCTGCCGATGTTCTCCCTGAAAGTACAGACTTGTTTCAGCAGTTTGGTGCAACTACTTCAGTACATATTTCAAATGTAATGGGACCATTCGATTTACCTCGACAGGATTACATGCAATGCAAGCAGGCATCACCACCAAATACTGACCAGAGAACTAATTCACCAAGGGGACTATCACTAAAGCGCAAATTTGAAGAAGAAAGTCACCTCACAACTGATCAACAACAAAAGAAACCAAAAACTGATAAATGTTTGTCAAGGCCTCGCCAGATTAAACCAGAAGATACACAGATACTGACAGAATGGTATGACGCTCATGTGACGTACCCCTACCCTAACGATGACGAAGTAGAAAAACTTCTAAACATAACAAACATATCTGCCAAACAGGTGAAGAAATGGATGGCAAACAAACGAGTTCGTTGTTTTAATACACTGTCCATCACCGGAAACACACACCCCATCAAACATAAGCTTACCGGAAAGAGGAAAGACACAGACAATGGCAACACGAACAGTCAACTTGGCGGTAAATCCAGAGAAGCCTTGAACGCATGGTACCAGCAACACATCGCCAATCCATACCCGTCAGAGGAAGAAAAAGAAATTTTAGCCATAACAACTGGAACTACAGTACCTCAGGTCAAGTCATGGTTTGCCAACAAGAGGAGCAGAGCAAATAATAGAAAGCGTCAAGTACCAAACTATTTCCTCGAAAAATTCCCGGAATATGCACCACATGTACAGCTGGTTCAAGAACAGAGAGATCAGTCAAGGAAAAGGTTTCGTCCCCAGCCAACCAGTTTCACAGAGTTTGCAATGTTTAGTGAACAGAACTACCTATTCTAAACTTTTGTTTTCATAAACATTATAGTGCTAGTGTATGTACATGTAAGATGTTTATTTGTGTATACTTCTTTTTTTGAATAATAATAAAACTATAGTGCTTATTTGAAGTTCGAGTTAAATTAATCATTACCCGAACATTAGCCTGAAATGATCATTCAACTTAAGTTCATGGATGTTTATTACTCAAAACTATGTTTAAACCCTTTTTTCGAAAAAAAATACACACTGAGATTTAAAAACCTAAAATAACACACTGAGAAATCGAAATTTCACACTGAGATTTAAAAAAATAAAAAACACACACTGAGAATTCAAAATTACATACTGAGATTTTAAAAAGACACACTGAGATGAAATAAATTGAAAAACACACACTGAGAATTGTCAATTACACACTGAGATTTAAAAAATACACACCGAGATTAATATGCAAGTTACTAATGAATATTCATGAGATGAATAATTCAACAGATTAATATCTTGATCTCAAGAACTCTTGTCACTATAATGAAATGCGATTCCTTCAACCAACATTCGTAATAAATTTCAAGACTTAACATCGCTCATATCAAGGAATTGTATATTTAAATATACAATTCCTTGCTCATATTCATAAGTTTGTTGCCTATAATTTAGATCATTACTACCAGTGTATCGGGATGTTTTTTTTTACTTAAAACCGTGGGTCCCTTTTCAAAAGTCTTACAACTGTTTCCCTGATTTAGCTAGTTAATCTTTTATATTTTTGTTACGTTTATATGCTATAATAGACACTTGAGTAAAAATTTCACTGCATTCTTTTGCAGATTGTTCCAATGTTTTCTTATAATTTTAATAAAGTTTTTCACCATTTGGTTATATTTTGAAATAAGAGTAAGTCGGTATTTTTCTTGTTCTTGTATTTCTAAAGTTTTTTTTATTAATAATTTGGAACCAAATCGAAGGCCTAACGAGTTCTGTTCCCTTGTTGTTTTAAGCTTGTAATAGATTCAGATTAAGTATGCTAATTAGATATGTGCGCATAAAAAGTGCGCACAAATCTCAGTGTGTAATTTTAAATTCTCAGTGTGTAATTTCAAATTCTCAGTGTGTGTTTTCAGTTTATTTATTCTCAGTGTGTCTTTTTTTAAATCTCAGTGTGTAATTTTTAATTCTCAGTGTGTAATTTTCAATTCTCAGTGTGTAATTTTCAACTCTCAGTGTGCGTTTTTCATTTTTGTAATCTCAGTGCGTCTTTATGAAATCTCAGTGTGTAATTTGTAATTCTCAGTGTGTAATTTTCAATTCTCAATGTGTAATTTTCAATTCTCAGTGTGCGTTTTGAAGTTTTTAAATCTCAGTGTGCTTTGTTGTAATTCTCAGTGTGTAAATTTTTCGAAAAATGATTTAAACATAGTTTTGACGAGAACGGCTTGCCATACTTATGGCTTTATTATGAGATACTAAGATTGCATCCTTTTTAAACATACATCGTAAAAACTGACGTACAATGCTTATACAATTATGCATGCTCTTGAGCTGTCAGAGTAACATGAAGTACTAACCCTATTTCTTCACCTATCGTTCTATCTATCTTTCCGTCTTTATATATTCTAATAAACACATCATTAAATGACGCGTAAATTGTATTTTCTATCAACAGTAGTAATTTGGTTGACAATATCAGTACGCTTACATGAAGAAGATACCCTCGAGGTTTTGAGGTCTTTCTTTATTATTAAATGAAAATTACAGCATATAATTATATATCTTCGCAGTATATATATAGAGTCAGATTGGTTTATAGGGGTAAAACGATTAATTGATATAATCTAGAAATTGAAAATGCAAGAGAGTCTGTAAATTATGGAACCGGACACATTGGAGTAGCGAAAGTATCAAAATTAAAATTTTTAGACAGTAATTTCAATCGAGACTTTTGTCACCTATTATTGTCATTTCCCATACAAATTCACGGTTCATGTGGTTAAGGGTATTCAATTATACATCCGTTTCATTGGAAGACACAAAGATATTTATCTTAAATCATGAACTTTTAACGGAAATGGACACTTCTAATTGATATTTGTCAAAGTTTAAACCGAACACCCTAGAGGAAGACTCTTAAGTGAAAGGGCGTCTCGTTTGTAGTTTTAATAATAGTATATTTGAATTATTTTATGATATATATATACGTTTTCAACTTCTGATATGCCAGATATAATTCTGTGTAATATTAGTTAATGGCCCTTATCACAATTGACATTTCTCTCTCGTATACTTAGACTATCATCTGATTAAAAGTATAACCATTACTTTCCGACAATGATACTATATTTTTCTCATAATGTTAGGTTATGCAACTCTTAGGGTAAATAATGATGTAGATATTATGCTTTGCCCTCGGTAACCCTCGGAAGCTTACGAGACTATTGGGCTAGATTTTCTTTGATACAGGAACGGAGTACTTGTATGAAAACATGGGAGATTAAGAATTCTTTATTTATATTTTTCGCATTGATTCGATACTAATGATAATTTGTGAGGTGTTTTTTAATTTCTTTTACATGAAATACAAATCAAAAAGAGTAAAGCATCTTTGGATTATTTTCTGATTGAAAAGGCGGTTTTATTTCACCATGTTCACATTCGAAATCGACGGCCGCTGTGATATTTTGTGAAGTTTACAGATAGCCCAATTCAACCATGATTCATTGAGAAAAAACACAGCAAGTGGAATATTATTTCATAATCTTCATTCTACGATATTGTTATTTGAGATATAATAGTATTATTCATCACTATTATTTACTATTTATTCGTAAATCAACACAGAATCGTTGGCATATTTCATACCATGCGCTAAAGTAAACTATAACACAAGGAATAGATTAGCGTATATATTTCTTCAGCAAACAATGCATTAGTAAAATGTGATATTATATATAATAGATAAAATGCAATTCATACTCTTAGTGTTTGGAACAATTCTGCCTCTTGTCGTCAGCCATAGAATTCTGACAGCAAAGAAACATGGAGCTGACGCCGTCCTTTTCATTTTATTTCCCGAGGAAGATGTTCCAGCTGAAGCTTACAAACCCCTAGGTAAATATGATTTATATTTCTAATTTATAAAGTGTAATGAAACAAAACAATTGAGATAGTTTACAATGTTATTTTTCTTTCTTTTTACGTCGTGTTTAAAAATACAGTTGAAAGTTTATATCTAATTCAAGTGTGATTGATTAATAATTGCTTACTAAACGTCCAAAATACGCGGCTCCGTTTTCCTTTTAGTTAAATGTAAAATATCCGAAAATCATAAGAAAGCTTATAATGTTTATTATTTGGCGTGAGTGAGCTATTTAGGAGATATGCTCTTTTACATTGAACACAACTTTTTTTATTCAAAACACAACTATTTTTATTCATTGAACGTCGTTCATATGCACCAATGGTTAGACCAAATGACAAATATATATATATATATATATATATATATATATATATATATATATATATATATATATATATATATATATATATATATATATATATATATATATATATATATATATATATATATATATATATATATATATATATATAAGCAATTACAGGTCACCGCAAGGCTTTCAGCAATGAGAAAAAAAAAACATACCGCATAATGTAGAAAATGAAAATCAATAGTTCCTTGGAGTCAATTACCATGATTTTTGTCATGAAAACATAAAATCAGTTTTATAATACAGAATATTTATTGTTCTACTGGTAATAAATCAATCACAACGTCTAGATTAACACTTTTGAAATTATAAAGAAGTCTATGAAGCTACCGAAATGTTGCAATTTAAGCGCTTATAACCATTAGTATCTGTCCAATTGACAATTTTAAAACAAAATAATGAAAATATTGTTTAATATTGTTAAACCTTTATTCTTATACTATTCAACGAATTAGATATCCAGAAAACATGTTGAAGTTGCTTGTGGGTTCACTGTGGATGTATGTCTGTCTCTCAACTTGTTGTTTAATGTATACTTTGTCACCTTTCACAAGATCTAATATCATATTTAGAGTTCCCATATTATAACTCGCATAACCAGCATGAATAGCGACTGTCCTTTCGTTATTTTTCCACAGGTAAACTCGAAGTTGTTTATTGTTTTGTGCCATAACGGAACATGAGAATTGGTACACCCCTGGTCCTGGAGCTGTGTATACTCCAGTATTCGGATCATAATCATTATTGACGTTCGTCCAAACTTTGTTAAACTTTACGACTTCACCAGTTCCCAAAATTTTTGACGCAGTTAAAGAAGCTGCAAAGGCTGAAAATACTTTGTTATGTTTTCTCAAACCTGTAAAAAAATAAAAAAAGATTGGAAAGTCAAATAAGAAAAGATTTGAAATTATTTGTTTTCATCATATTCATAGTTGTGTAATGAATGAATAAAAAAAACACGACATAGGTTTAAAAATAACGGACATTAGGAAAATTATGTTTTCAGGGAGGTAGGAAATTATTATGAAATTATTCAATTGGATTATGTGTCCATGTATCATGGTATGCCTGTATATATATATTCAGTCTGGGTTGCCGTTCTAGAGCACTGGACACAGTGCAGGCGGTGTTGTCTCGATATCCCAACATAATGATTTCGAACCCCGACGATGGAATCATATATCCATATGTAAATTTACAGAAAGAAGACAAGTATTGTATTGAATTTTGAAAGTTTGATGTAAAGTGCACTCACAGATTAAATTGAAAAACACAGCCGCATACGGTTTAGTTGTGAATAAAGCATGTGTACCTATCCCTATCTAAAAAGTTGTATAATATAATAAAATTTTCAAGTACACATATCTTCAGTATCATAAAGTAGATAGTTTTACCTTTTTCTGTTCCATTGATTTTCATAAACATGCTATGAAGATTTTCAAAACTGGCGTTTTCTGTTTAACGAAAAACACATGAAAGATCAAACAAGAAACTGAATATAGTATTGAAATAACAGGGTAACTAATTAATGGATATCAATTTTATCAATCAATCAATTCTAAAATTTGGTATGGTATCTTAAAACAAGGAAGCTAAGTGCTGAAGTTGAAATAATTCGCTCGAAAATTTAAAGACGCAATTCTGCATGAATTGGTTGATCGTTATTGAATATCTGTTTTACAGAAAATAACGGATATGTTACAGTTGCTGTAACCACAATCCCGTCCTCTTTCCTCGAATGTGGCCTACCAAATGAGTCTTATCACCGCGAATTTACTTGCATGAGACACAGAACGGGTGTCACAAGTGAAGCAGGATCAACCCTTCCGAAGCTTTTTAGATCACTCTGGTTTTTGATGGGGTTCGTGATTTTTATTCTTGCCATGGCATAGTTAGTTTGTATCGATTTGGTGAAATTGAACACCCCTTTGGTATCTTTCGCCTCTCTTCCTGATCTTTATCGCGCTTATATAATTTATAAAAAAAATGACTTATGTATTAGTTAAGTTATTCGTTCATTTTCAATTAATTTTCTACGCTCGGCTCCATTTAAGGTAGCACAATACAAAGATTTTTTCACTCCCAATCAGACAACTTTAAACTGATGTAATTCATTTCATCCTTCTTTATATGTTATAAATGAGGTACCAAAAGAAAGAAGAAAGAGTAATCTTTCAAATTGTGATAATTTCATTATGACATAATTATGACATAATTAATTATTATGTAATTAGTTGCTATATTGTGATGTCCACACTTGAATGAATTTAGCGTCTTTGTTCTTCATAGCATCCCAAAATATTTTATAGATTCTTGTACAACACAGCTTGACCTCTGAAACTGTGTCTCAGATTTCCAAAAACATCAATAGAACAAATTTTATACCCAATTGAATTTTTGGTGGTCTCTTATGAATTGATGTTGCAAACTTCATTGAAGATTTATGACAGAATGAAATGCAATTGGAAAAATCTCAGTGAGACACAGTTTTGGAGGTCAAACTGTGTTGTGCAAGAATCTATAAAATATTTTAGTTTGTTTTGTTTTGAATTCTAACCAAAAAAAATCACTGAACTATTAAACCGCTTGAAATTTGGTATCCAATGCATAATTTTCGGTTGCATTAGACTCGTCAGTGGCGCGTGAATCAACACAACTGGAAAACCAATGCAAAACGGCCACAGAGTCAACATTTTAATATCGAAATTAAAGCTATTTTTAATCCTATCTATATCTGGGTGTAGAACACGATAACATATATACATACCAATTTTTAGAGTATACGATGCAGAATCCGCCTTATGACCATAGCAATCCATTACTAGAACAACTAAAATCAAACAAACAGCAGGCATGGCGGTCATTGTTAAACAACAAAAACAACTTGACAAGCAGTACACTCCAAATGCCAGAATACCGAAAAACTAAACGTAGTCTAAAGGGTTTAATTACGTTATTGCGTGTCATTAATTTGGTAATGAAATTTGATAATGAAAGAAATATTATATTTTTATAGATTGCTTAACCCTTCCTGGTATTATAACATTACCAAAACAAACAAAAAACTTATGGGATAAGGAACCATCATAAGCAAATCGTAATAATATTTAAGAATAGAAGTTCGTTATGAATAGTCCGATCAAATATCTGCCATTGGAGAAAAAAAATACCAAACTCCAGGGTATAACCAAATTTATATAGGGGGAAAGCTGGAAAAATCAAACGTAATCAACCAACGGAAGGATTGAAAAAACAAAAGTATTATTATTGACTTGGTACAGACATTTTTGGAAGAAAATAATGGGCAAATTATTTATTAGAAGTTGTGGTATGAGTGCCAATGAGACAACTCTCCATCCATTTCACAAGTCCCAATTTATAAAAGTAAACCATTATAGTGGTCAAAGTACGGCCTTTAACATGGAGCCTTGACTCACACCGAACATCCAGTTATAAAGGGCCCCAACAAATACTAGTGTAAAACCATTTAAACAGGAAACCCAACGGTTTATTTTTTTCATGCATCAATGTAAAAAATGCGACAAATAGGAAATGCAAAAATGATGGATATTACACTGGAATGAAATATCCAAGCTAATCCTGAAATTTGATTGGTTACCAGGACAAGGTGTATATATAAAATCATATATCCTGTGAACAAATATTCTTTGGGTTCATATATATATATGTCTTGAGTATATTTAATTTATATCTGTACATTTGATTAATTTGTACAATGGTAGTTATATATATGTAGATGACAAAACATTGTTATATACTGTTTAAATACCAGTATTAACGTTATCCTATTGTCATTGAAAGCATCAAAATTATTTCAAATGGCAGGCATTTGGTGACATAATGTTAAAACAATCCAGTATAATATCATAGGAGCTCTTGTCCGATATAAAATTTACTAGCTCCTTATACTAGTATATCATATTAGGTCACTAGCACAATGTTACTAATAATATCACATGCAAGTGAAGAACCCAAATACCATAATGTCACCTGAAATAGCTTAAGCTTATACTAATTAATATTAAGAAGAAATAATTGGTAGATGCTTCGGCAAATTTCACTAGAAATGTGTGATTTGGGCAAACAGCGAAAAAACAGCATAACTCTTCTTGTTTGGAGCAGGGGTATTACAAATTATTGGTTCAAGCTAGTATGAAGTAGGCTGAATGAAATACTTCGCAAAAAAGGTAGGAAGACAATTTATGTAAAACAAAAGTCAGGATAAACTATAAAAAATGAAAACAGAAAACAGGTAGGACAGAGATTATAACTAAATAAAAGCAGAACAAAATCCTACCATATATATATATATAGATATATAATGGTAGCTCCTTTACTGTGGTTTTGATATTTGTACTTGACGTTCGAACATGCGTCTGTGGTCAATACATTTTGTTATATCTTTGTAGGCACCGCTCTTCAGGTATTCTGTCCATTACAATTATGGATAGGTATAATTGAAAACAAAAGGGGAACACATTATGAGGTTACAGACGTTTTACGACTGGTCGATAGTATCAACACAGAGGTGTATCGTTTAAAAAAGACCAGTGGAAAATTACAAATAGTTCTTGGTGGACATGGACAGTCTGGTATGTTAAAAATTATAACCGATATACCATTTTGATAACTGAATTCGCAATTTAAGAGTATTTGGCAAAATCCTTATGTAATGTAACTAACAGCATTCAAGGGTCAATCACAGAATCCCAATTAGGAAATTGAATTCGTCATGACATCACTAAAACAACAAAACGTCATTAATTGCTAGCATTTCGAAGATACTGAACTCCGAGGAAAATTCAAAACGGAAAGTCCCTCATCATATGGAAAAATCAAAAGCTCAAACAAATCAACATAGCAACGCTTGTATTTATTCATTTATACCTTGTGTATACATTTTACTTATATTTTTCCCCTGGATCGCAAAAGCTATATTTTAACCACTTCTAGTGGTCGTAAATGACAATTCAAGTTTTGGTTGTAGATCTGGTTTTAATATTTCGTCCATCAGATGTTGCTTCGTGCAGTCACGTTAAAGTTTTTATCTGTTTTGATACTGCAACACCATGTTTTTCTCTCACTTTAGGATCGTTAATTCAGCAGTTTGTGTCAGAATACCCAGATGTTGTAAGTGGAATTATACTACTTGGGACCCACGTTATGTCAGACCAGAAATTTATGCAGCTGAATGTACCTACGATGACTGTTATTGGGAATTTAGACGGATTAACAAAAATAACAACACAAGCCAATGTTTACAAGTGAGTAAATCAAGAAACCCAATATAACCCAACTGTAAAATGATAATTGAAGTGGCTGAAGTAGGTCTTATGATTTTTTTCCGTTAACACAGTTACAAAATCTGTTTCAAAAGAGGGGCGAAAGATACCAGAGGGACAAACTCATAGATCGAAAATAAACTGACAATGCCATGGCTTAATATGAAGAAAACAAACAGACAAATAATAGTACACATGACACAACATAGAAAACTAAAGACTTAGCAACACGAACCCCACCAAAATTTGGGGGTGATCTCAGGTTGGGAATTTCAAACTTCGATAATAGATAATACAATACGTTGAAAAATACCTATGCCATTCCTTACCTGATTAAAGGTAAGCACTACTATATTCTTATGTATTTTTGGTCTATCGCGTATTCAATCCAAAGAATGAATGAGGTACTGTCCTCTGATATATTGTTTTACAAGAGTTTTTGGAACCATGAATATAGTACCCAATAATACAATATCTTGTAATCTTTTTTGTGAGAGCGATTTATTCAACATTGCACACCTAATATCTTATTTCCAACGGCATTTTTAAGCGCGATGTTTGTAAGAAAAACATCATACGACATGATTTATAACATTTTGGGAAAACAAAGTATGCATGCACAGTCATAAGATTTTTAAAATGCTTTTTAAGTCGTCTTCATGTCTTTGAGCTCTGATGTTAGTTCCTTGGAGATGAAACGAAGGGGAAATAGATAAATCATACATAACTAATATATCAAAAATATTTTATCGCTTTCGAAAGCGTGTTCTTGTTAAATTTCATGTTGTATTCGTACGTGGTATGTGTAAAAAATTACATAATATTTAATTAAAAACGTGTTTCTTTTCTATTTTGTTTTTCGAAAGACATTCTATAGAATTTACATAATAATTTTCCTTTATATTTATGATATTATAATAGAGTACCGGCGGAAGAGAAATACATTAATCAGAAATTAAATATCCGAAATATTTAGGCTACCCTAATAAATAGTTCGTTTTCGCGCATGAAATGCTTTTAGTTCTATAAGACAAATCGGGTGTTTGTGACTGCGACAATCAGCACGATTGGACGTCATTTACTGTTTTTGTGTTTTTTGCGCTTATTTTTTATTTATTTGTTATTATTCATCTGTATTGGTACTTATAAATATGCGGCTTTCAAATATTTGGGGCGGAGTCTTTGATTGAGGTAAATCCAGAAAAGCGCTACGGATGCATGAAATTATTAAACATGTTGTTTTCAATTTTATTATCACCCTATTAATTTTGTGATTACACAACTCAATTTGAAAGTGATAAAAAAATATCAAATGAATTTAATTATTAAAAGAAAAAAGAAAATAGGAAAACATATTTTTACGGAAGCGTATTAGCGCCACACATTTTTTTTTTATTTTTCTTCTTACGTTTGCGTTATAACGCAAACCTTTGCGATATAACGCAAACCTTTGCGATATAACGCAAACCTTTGCGTTATAACGCAAACATTTGCGTTTAACGCAAACCTTTTGCGTTATAACGCAAACCTTTGCGTTATAACGCAAACATCTTTATTTCAATTATTCATTAAGTTTTGTATATATGTCCGTCTGTCATTCATTTCGGATGTGATTTACTAGTAGATAGAAAAAGAAACATACATACAAGGCCAAATCATTATAATAAATATGCATAGGAATAATGGAATAATTGAAGTGCAATTATACATAAATTAAGACTGATTTGTGCATCAGAAAAGTATATAATTTAACAAGAAAATAGATATAGTATATAGTCATATTAAAATTGAAAGATCAAAAATAATGTCATACAATTGTGAAACCTCCAAGTCAAATAGACAAAATGATCTTTCTGCTTTAAAATGAATTATTAATAAGGAAACATTTTTTTAAATCTCAGAATATGATCAAGATTCTTTGATAGAAAGTCATTGAATTTTCATTTCAAGATAATGAAGTATTTTTAAGATGCTTGGGTAGCAATTTGAATAGAGAGAACATAATTTTATTAATAAAACATCTTCATTCTATACATTTATTGCCAAAGGGTAGCTTGTTTGAATGTAACCTACTTTACACAGTTCTCAAACGAGAGCTTACTTTGGAAGTATATTTATATTCGGTTATAGCTATATTAGCAGGGTTGATTTTTTTCTTAGGTATAACCTCAATTTACTCAATTTTCTTTGTAATATATATACTAGTAGTAACTTGGATATCGTTTTTGTGGACCTTTATAGTTTGTTGTTTAGTGTGAGCCAATGCTCCGTGTTGAAGACCGTAATTCGGCCTATGATGGTTTACTTTTACGAATAGTGACTTAGATGGAGAGTTTTCTTATTGGCACTCATACCACATCTTCTTATATTATTCTGCTCATTATTAGTCATTGATATGATCTAATTATTCGAGCAGTTTACTTTGCAATTACTACAAAGGTGATCAATTTTATTATATCCAGCCTCCTCCATTAAAAACTACTGTTTCCTTTGAATCTTAAATAAGAAATAAGATAAAACAAATGTTTGCGTTATAACGCAAAGGTTTGCGTTATATCGCAAAGGTTTGCGTTGTAACGCAAAAGGTTTGCGTTGTAACGCAAAGGTTTGCGTTAAACGCAAACATAGGAAGAAAAATGAAAAAAAAAAATGTGTGGCGCTAATACGCTTCCGTATATTTTTCGCAATTTGGAAAGTTGAAAATAACTTTCAGTACCGTTTACTAGATATTATAATAATCGTCGTTTTGTCAAATTTGTTTTTCCCACAGAAAGTATCTACAAGAAATAAAAGCTGAACCGAGTCTAAAATACCGTTATCCAATGGTAGTTTTAGATGGTGTAAATCATGGAATATTCAGTAATGGTCAACTTCCTATCCATCTACTTCTACAGGACATTACATTAGACACAGAATATGAAAATCAACTCCAAGACATTCTGCAACCAATTTCTACATTCCTTCTCTACTGTGGAGGGGAGAATGGTAGAGTTGTTCTAGACTCCTTGAATGATTACTTTGTTGAAACAAGCAAAATTTTGGAGGTATGATTTAAAAATTTATTATCATCAATGTTTTCGGAATGCATTTTTTTTTCATAAAAGAACGCTCAAACTTGATACCGGTATATGGTATAAAACACAAGTCATTCTGGCTACAAACAGAAATCTCAAGCATCGTATTTTACACAGTCATTCAAATGCAATTGATATGTATTGGTAGATGAAAAAGAGGAGCTCTAGGATGGACAAAATAATTTGCTTAACATATCATAAAAAAATGAAAATGCTATCAATGAAAAGTGCATACAAAAAGAGAGACGAAACATACTAAAGGGATATTCAAACTCGTATGACCGTCAACTCACTCGGTAAGTAGAAAACAAACTGGATTGGTTCATTATGTTACATATATACGGTAACCAATATTGTCTGGGAAAACGGTACTATTACATTTTCCCAGCATTAGGTTGGCCTTTTGTGTACCCAAGACAGGTGAAGGAAGTCAACTTAGGAGCGCCTTGATAGGATGTAAGGGTACAATATATTTTTTTATTTATCTAAGAATAACTGCAGTGTTTATATTTACAATACAAATTTTAAAACCTATTGAAATATTTTCTAGAGAATTATTTGAAAAGGCTTTCAAAATTTTATAAATTTGCTGCAAAATGACGGTGGGCATGGATAACATAAACAAGCTCCGTTGGAAATTGGTCATGATACTATTTGGCTTCAATTTTTAAAATAGAGTTATAAAGTACTAACACCACACATAACTGTTTTATCCAGGTTTTTATTATAAAAAGTGGTAAAATTACAAAATGTTAGTATTGTCGCCTATGGCAGAATAAATAGTACCGTTTTCCCTATTTTCTCGGTGATTATATATGAAAATTCTACCATGCCATCATGTTGATTCCGTAATCTATCCACTCGATGCAGATAGATGATAAAATCTAACAATAGAGCGTCGATAAATATTTCTAATGAGTTGAGTGGTTGAATGTTTTTTCTGTAATGATTCAATAGCAAAAGCCGAGTACAATCTTCTGGATGAAATTGACGAACATTCGTTTCAGTGTTTTTTTAAATAAAATGTTATCAAACGGTCAAGAACAGGTATCAATGCACACTGTAGAATTAGTGAAAACGGTATTCTTAAATAGATTCCAAATGGTATATTTTAGCCGTTACTAAAAGCCCATCAGATAACCATAGACCCAAAAGAATACAAGTCTCACTGGGTTAAACAATCACAGATGTGGCTATCAGATCTTGTTGGTCCAGATTCAACTCGGATTAATGTAAGTATTTTATGAGTGTTTCATATACTCAAATGTTTCTACGATTGAAGTTAAAATAACAAGGATACTATTTTGTACTACAATTTTTAGACCAGCAGATACATTCACTTGATATTCAAATATAAAAAAGAAGATGTGGTAGTATTGCCAATGACACAACTCTCCACAAGAGACTAAATGACAGAGAAATTAACAACTATAGGTCACCGTACGACCTTCAACCGTGACAATGAGCAAAGCCCATAGCTCATAGTCAGCTATAAATTGGCCCAAAAATTACAATGTAAAACATTTCAAACGCGATAACTAACGGCTTAATCTATTTACAAAACATGAACGAATAACAAATATGTAACACATAAGCAAACGACAATCACTGAAATACAGGCTCCGGACTTCAAGTGGGATGAATGAATGAACGATATTTACTCTCATTAACCAAAAACATAGTTACAGAGAAGATATTACAATAATATGTATATAAGATAGGCACAAATATATAGAATGTGGCTAGGTTAAACATGTTAGCAGGATCCCAACCCTCCGTCTTACCTGAGACAGTGATGTAACAGTACAACATAAGTCTGGTCAAAGATGGGAATTGGCATTTTCCCTGTATAGATAAAAATGTGGTATGATTGCCAATAAGACAGCACTTCATCAGAGACCAAATGACATAGAAATTGATAACTACAGATCACCACACGGCCTTCAACAATTAGCAAGATCCGATAGTGTTACTAAATCTTGACATACAATATTTGCCGGTATGCATGTAACATGCATGCAGTGCAATATCGCTTGAAATGTTGTCATGTTTGTTTTCGTGTTTTGTTCTTTTTTATACTGTTTTGCAATGCAATTACATATATGTTGTTGCACGGAGAAAGTTATATATAGCTCTCGTAGAATGAACAATATCCTACTAGGGATGCATGATCCATTTAAAATGTTGTTGTTTAACCTATAAAGTTCTTGATATTTTTATAAATTAATTTCAGATAGAGAGTTATTTCACATATCAGTCAGCATTTAACCCGGCTCTCTTTAACGAATCTATTTCAAAAGTAACGATATATCTTTTTTCACAACTGGACACGCCAGTCGAAAAGATAGATTCTGATGAGATACCTTTACAGATACATGCAAGGATGTTCCGCAGAGATGCAATTTTGAAAAAGCTAGGAATAACGCAAACCGACAATTCTCCAGAACGTACATGCAAGGACTTGAATTACGTAAGTATGTGTATTGATGATATGTCTTTGTTCCAACGTACCCATGAAAGAAGGGCGAGAGATACCACAGGTACATTCAAACTCATAAATAGAAAATAAACAGACAACATCATGGTTATAAAAGAAATACACAATCAGACAACTAACAGCACACACAGCACAACACATAAACCTAAAGACGAAGCAACACGAACCCCAACAAAACCTGGGGGAATCTCAGGTGCTCCGGAAGGGTAAGCAGATCTTGCTCCACACGTCACGCATAAGTGAAAACTGACAATTTTCGTTTTAGATGACACATAGATACGTGCATGTATTAAAAGTTACCAAAACCCCTACCCCTATCCCTCCAATCTCGCATGTCCTACAAACACTCCATGCAATTTACGAGGAATAATTATTAATGTTTAAATCAGATAAAAGAGATAGGAATATAGAGATACCAATTCATTTAGGGGACATTCAAAACTCATATTTAAGTCGAAGAAAAACTGATATGAAATTCTATCAGTGAATACCTTGGGAGGTATTCAATGATAATAGCATCTGTAGTTAGTCATGAACGCGATACGGACAGGTCGACAACTACATGTATACGGAAATGACAATAGGAACTCCAAAACAGTATGGCATAGCTTTGTACATAAAGCCCGACACCATATTTATGTGTGAATGCAGCTCTGAATTCATGCATACAATTTTCCAAATTAAGTAAAAAAAAAAATGATATTTTAAAGGAACAAAAACCTCAAAATATTCCGTTGCTAAAGAAATGAGCTGCTTTCTGGAGACATGCTAATCTCAGGTGACGTTAAAAAAGCAAATCACTTTCAAACACGCAAAGGAGTAGGTTCAGTAAGACCTTTTTTTCATACATGTAGCATTAATATGTCATGCTAAATTACTGAAATCTTCACAATTTTTAGTATTTGAGTTAATTTTTAGACGGTTTCCGTCTAAAATCGAAGTGACCACATTTGTGTTCATTCTCAATATCTAGATGCAAGTTGTATTAGATAATAATTCATTACATATATAAAAGTTGAGGATGAACACGAATGTGGCCACTTTCATTTTTGACGAAAAACATCTGAAACTTGATATATTATGGCATTTTTGATAGATTTTGAATATTTAAGCTTGAATTTGACTAAATCAGTTCAAATCTTTCACATAAACTAGTTCAGTTTACTGAAGTAGACACTGAAGTATTTAAAAAGCTTGCTGTTCGATGTGAGTCGAGGCTCCGTTTTGAAGAAAGTACTTTGTTCTATAATGGTTTACTTTTATAAATTGTGACTTGGATGGCGAGTTGTCTCATTTGCACTCATACCACATCTTCTTATATCAATGCATGTTTTTTTCTCTCTCCCAGGCGTCCTACGTGATAGCATATAACAGATCAGCAGAGAAAATTAGAAAAAGGTTCGACAAAAGAAATCCAGGAATTCTCTTCCATGAAGATATTATCATACCAACAGAATCCAGTTGGAATGAAAAGAATATTTTAGTCACGAAGCAAAATAGTGTACTTCATGTCACGTCACATGCGTATATAACGGAAAACAATAATGCTGACGGACATATATTTTGTACACTTTTACCACCAATAAGAGCAATGGAATGGATTTATTATGGCATCTATAAATAAATAAATAATTTTGTAATTTCTTTGTTTAAAATGAAAACACGTGGTGAAAGATATTGTGTACAATATGTTGCTTTTATTTTTTTAAGTAGGCATATTTCTGTTGCACCTGTTCTGTTGAAAAATGTCCCTACTAAAAAACGCTAGTTCAACTTACAAATGATGGTACAGACGCCCGACTGAAACGAGTTTGTACATATTTGAACCATTGACGTATACATTTTTACTAGTGTTGTCAAATCGTACAGTTTTGCCTACACGGTTACTTGGACAATCGTTCGACCGATTAACCGGTTAACCGGTAGTTTAAGTTGGTGTTTGAAAGCCTTTTCAATAGTACCCTACACACACACACACACATACATATAAGATGTCGTATCTGTGTCAATTTGACAACCTTTAATCCAAGTCATCAATTTACACTTTTAGAATTGAAGTTTGTCCTTTGGCATTATAAGGCTTGTCTGTGAGGATATCTGGCGAAGTTTGACTTTTAATAATCAAATACACCGTATCAACTATAGCGTTTGTACTAACTCCAGATTGAAAAATAAAAAAGACTTATTGATATCAATGGGTAAATTTTTTTTACCAATTGATATGTTGGAAATTCAAAAAAAAATACCGTTACCAGCGGTATGTCTCTGTATATAATGAGTTAACAAGAACTATCTTTAAAAAAGATATCCGACGTATTCAAATTTGAGTATATGTTTAAAACTATCATTTCGATAACCTTCAGAAGCACAAAGATACCATTTAAATAACGTTTTCTCTGTTTGTGTTCAGTATTCTCGGTCCTCGTATCTTTCTGTTTACATTCACCAAAACCCCGCGGATATCTCACATGCGTAGGTGCGTTCTAAAAGTCATGTACGTTCGTACAACAAAGTTTACATTAAAAATTATATAATTGTCCCGAATAAACAGCTGTCACGGATGCAAAGAGCTATTGGAGAAACAATTATTTTTAATAATGTTTGTCAGATCTAGTTCAAATATTTATAGTTTTTCACTTGCTTTCCATCACGATATAAATAACGAGACGTTTTTTTCAAACACAACCAAATCACCCACCATGACAGCATTTTGTCCAATCACAGAAAGGATTTTCGAGCATGCGTATTCTGTTGCCATAGTTAAGCGTCCTCAAGTTCAAAGGGCACAAACCGAAACTATACCGACTACGTCGGAAAAAGAGACCCCCGCGTAGTATTTCCTGTCATGAATCTATTGATAGAAGATAGCTGCTTACAAAGAAGCCAATGAATGTAGGGTTATTTATATAAAGTTTAAAGTAATTTGGCCGACAATTTTGCGGACATCACCATAATTGGGTTGACCTTAATGAAATGTTTGTGTCAAAGATTTCAGCAGCCTACCATCCGTTTCTATATCGCATTAATGCCATCTCCGAATGCGACTTATTACTATATCTTACATGTATGACCAACACAACGGCTGTTATTATTACTGCTGGAACTGCTTTACTTCAGGAGTCCCCAAGTATAATTCAATCTTGTATCTTGTAGAGTTCATCTTTCAGAATTGTTATTTTTTGGACAGAGTTTATTATTTTTTAATCATAGAGTTATGGGTTTCTCTTTGACATATGATTTCTGATTGTTTTCTTCTTTGTTTCTACAAATGTACTGCAGCATTTTCGTATCAAATTTAATGAATGTTGCCTTCCTTTTATGTGCTTGAGTTCTTGTTTCATCACGACACTTAATTCTACCATCCCGAAGACAACATAACACAAGTCAAATGTTCAATCATGCTTACTTAAGTTTACAATTTGAATAGTGAAACTGTGTGATGACTGCATATGTTTTTCTTAGAAAAAGAACTGTTACAAATCGCAAAGCTCGAAATGCTTTTTGATTTACACTTTTCAAGGAAAGCTCTTACCAAAGCATTTGAAAATCAGGCATGTTTAAATACCTTGAAAATGAAGAAGCAATATAAATGACCAAAAACATTCAAAGAAAAAGCAAATGTATTGAATGTCAGCTTTGAATGAGGGAATTGGAAGTCTCAATTGATTTATAATTTTTTAATTTATCAACGGGAATATTAGACATACATGTTAAAATCATGTTAGATGACATTTAAGAGTGTTGTGTCTATGGGTTGATATCTCATTAGCTTATATTTGTACGTCCATTTTGATACCTAATTTGTTAATATAATGTTTATGATTAGTTGTGTACAGATATAATTGCTTTCTTTCCTTTTTGAACCGTCATTGAATTACATTACTTTTATCCTATTTTTTTTCTCTGAACATTTTGGTTTTCATTGTAGTACAGTTGTTTGGTATACCATTTGTTACTGTCAATTTTCAGTAATATCAATGGAACTCTGCACCAGATGTGCATTACGACAATGATCAAATGTCTCTTAAGTGATGCTCGAGGCCACTTTATTTGAAAATCCAAAACTTATAAAAAGCAAATACAAAAAAGCTAGTAAATATAAATCCGGGCAAGGATGTCTTATGTTACATTTTGAGTGTGAGAATCAGTCTGAGTCACCTCTTTATTAAGTTTGATTGATATCATTACTAGACGAAAACTTTCTTATTAAATAAGCCGTAACTTGTATAAAATCTTAGTTGACAGAATACAACCCTGCATCTCCACAGTCATCGCAAATCAGGAGTTTATTCATCTTTTTGTCATGATAAATTGCTCTTGGATTTTTTATACCTTCCGGTTTAAAATATTTGAATACTTTGCCGTCGGGTGAAATAATCGCGATGCAACCTGATTTGACACCTACAACATAAACATTTGAGTTGTTATCAACGGCAACTCCGCGCATTTTCTTAATGTGGTAACAATTTTGCCATCTCCAATGAACTTTACCTTCCATGTCGCAACATATTACTGTGTCACTCCAGCAATCGGTACCATAAATTTTATTCTTGAATAGAGTGATTTGCTCTTCATAAGCAAATTTCAAAGGACAAACATTTCCTGTATCCAATAATCTCATTTCCAAACCTCTTTCATGGCTGTATATCAGAGTATTTTCGAAACATGCTATCCCACCAATGCGTCGGTGATTAGTTTTTATTAATTGGGAAATTGTTCTGGTTTCTATATTGAAGATTGCTATTGATTTGGAAGGATTTGCAGGTGATATTGCTACCGTTGTATCATTGATTACAGCAATGTCATCTGGGTAAATTCCAATTTGGTCACGTTTCAAAACAATTCGGCTGCCATTCTCGTCAACCAAAAGTAAACAGTTATTTCTACTATTTCCAAGGTAGTCCATAATGGAAAATAAAAAGTTTTTATTTTGTAATACAACACACGCACTAACCGCAAAATGACGTTTATCTGCTCTAAGGTCCACTATCTTCTTTTCGAGTACAAGATTGATGTTTTCTACAAAGTATGGTACAGCAATTATTTGTGCTTGTTTTACTTTTGATTTCTGATGAACAATTTTCGTCTGTTCATAGGTACTTGCTATTTCACCAAAAGAATTTAAGTCTTCAACAAAATTTCCCAGCTTTTCGTTTTTAATAAATGATATGCCGTATCTATTAAAACTGCCATCTTCGCATAAGACTTCAACTTCCTTCTCAGTTTCATACATTTCCCTGTCTATTTCCTTTATGCTCAAGAAGGTCTGCAAATTTGAAGCATATTGCTTTATTGGTTCCATGTTTTCAAGTAGGATGTCTATTCGAGAGGACTGAATCTTCATCTGCTTTGATTTTATCTCGATATTTCTATGATTGCGGTTCTTTTGGTTGGATAGTTTGTGCATTATTTCTTTCTCTAAGTTATCAAGATGCTGATTGATATCTTTCCGCATTTTTCGAATTTGTTTCTCTATTGTCTCACGTTGAAGTTCAAGATCATTTAAATTTTCTTCTTTTTCTTTAATGACTTCAGAAAAGAATTTCTTTAGACCATGCAGACGTTCCTCAATATCAACGAACGCGACTGATGTTTTTACGTCCTGTATGACATCATCAAGAGGTGGCAAATCGGAACATTTCTTATGATCAGTGTCGATGCATTCTTTGCAACAAGGAGTCTCGTGACTACGACAGTAATTTTGGAAACGTGATCCATGTTTTGTACAGCCATGCTTGGTTTCTAGTACAAAAGGCGGTAATTTCAAATAATTTTCTACACCTATGACTTGATGATCTTTTGTTGCCTTGGCTATATAATGGTGTTTCATGCATTCTGAACAATAGGCTTCTTCGCATTCAGGACACCATTTGATAGCTTGTTTTGATATGGACTGTCCAGCACACACATCACATAGAGTATTAGAAGATGTTGCCATGTTGAAGGTTCCCTAAATACCATGCAGGGAAAACATTTCAGGTAAGTAACACCGGTAGTCTTTTACTGTTGTGAATTGCAGGTAATACTGTACTAAAAAAGACGAACGATACACAATTTGTAAATTTTTTAATCATTTTCGGAAGAAAATAAGAAGACATGTTTGTTTACTGTCTATATAATTTTTCAATCTGAATTTATTTAAACTCAATTCATCTTAAAGTTTGAGAATAATTTTGTTCCTTTTTACGAAGATTTATAAATTTTTCAAACCAAAGTTTAGTCCCTAATTTTTTTCCCTCGATTACAAATATAAAGTTTTGTTGTTTTTTCTTCTGACAGTGTGGACTTGTTATGGCAATATCTTTTGAATTAAATGAACAAATAAATGTCTATACAATAAATAGCAGTATCCATGCTTCAAAATAAATATTTTTCTAACATATATATCTATCACGATATCATAATGATTATTCCCCAATATCTAATTTTAAAAGATGCCGGTTGGATCAACGAAAGATATTTCCAATGATACACTCAAACATCTACATTGAACATATCATAATTAATCAAAACTAATAGGTCACAAACAAAAAAATATTATTTGTGAACTTTTACGTCAGGGAAATAACTGTGTAAAATCTGTTTAATTTCCACGAATTTGTATTGCTCTCCTTTGTTCACTATCGCATTGAATACATTATATATATATGAGTGTTTATAAAATCTTACCGGTTAACTTAAAGTTGTGGGTGTCTAAATTTAATAACTACGACGAAGTTAACAAGTCCAATGGGCAGGGTCTATATCAACAAACTGATTTAACTATGATAAATGGGGCCCTTCATTGGGACACGTAGTAATTGAGCAAATTAATCAATAATGTAGAATACAGAACTTTATATAGAAGCATTGAAAATATAACATTTGAAATCAGGAGGTAAGCAGACTTATAATCAAGCAATCGGTAAATCAGTCAGATCCAGTCATAATTAATGAAAAACTTGGACTTCATAAAATCATGCCTTCATGTGACGTAAACAACCGTACGCTTGAGGTAAAACAAATATGAATAAAACGAAACATTGATCAATCAACCATCTTAGAGTCAACGGAACTGAAGTAATTTGGATCACTTACAAGTTCTATATGTAAAACAAACTTAATTTATTCATCACTCAAAAACATTCGACACATTTTGTTTAAGACTGCTGTTTCGGCCAAAATCAAATACTACAAAATACAAGCCTACAGCGACTCTATTCACCAACAATCTTACGATAAAAATGTATCGCAATTTATTCTGAAATTTTAATGACTTACGATAAATGTTACTCGTAAAATTATTTGGGGGGGGGGGGGGGGTGGTAGTACCGAATCCTCTGAAACGACAGTTTGTTTTCGCTTGTTAATAAAAAAAAAAGGTAGTACGTTAATTCGTCATCACATCTGTAATTCGGAGTATGGCTACAAAAAGATTTTGAAAAATCAAGTTGTAGACTTTCATTTATTTGCTTGTAACAACCCGGAGTAAGTATTTGTTAATGCTAAAATATTTTTAGGTTGATATTATTTGCCTCAATTTGTGTAACAATTTAAGAAATTAAATGAAATGTATTTTCAGATCAACGCAATTGAAATTTTCGCCTGTAGGAGCAGATATGCTTATGCGGGTACAAACCTTTAAATCTAAAAACATAATCTATTATTCTGAGCTACTTGTTGTCCTGAAAATTTAGCAAACAAGATAATTTATTACAAATAGATATATGTGAAAATGGCCTGCAAATTATTGGCAAATTAACACTTAAAAGGAGTAGGTCTAATAAGAACCCTTTTTGGCCCCAGAATATAGCCTTTTAAAAAAAATGGTTAAAATGTAAACTTTCATTTTTTTTTTTATAGGAAAGAAGAATGCTTCTGCTACATACATATGGGCTGTTTTTGACAAAACAATACACATATATCCGATACTAGCATCATTAAGTCATGCTAAATTACTGAAATCTTCACACAATTTAGCATTTTAGTTAAATTTTAGAAGGTTTCCGTCTTAAATGAAAGTGGCCGCATTCGTGTTCATTCTCAATACTGAAATATAAATTGTATTTGATGATAATGCATAACATATATAAAGGTTGAAGATGAACATGTATGCGACCACTTTCATTTTTGACAAAAACCATCCGAAAAGTGACAATTTTTAGCATATTTGATAGATTTTTCATATTTAATCTTTAATTGGAGCGTTTTTATTAACTGACTCAGATGGAATCTTTCACATAAATTAATTGAATCAACTGAAATAGACACTTAAGTGTTTAAAAAGTGTTCAAAATCTTTCGTAAGATGAACATGAAATTTGAGGCCAAAATCAGCCCTTACCGGACCTACTCCTTTAACATAATAGATAAATGCATATGTCACGATTACAGGTCATCTTTTTATCTATATGTCTTGTATTATCAAAATACGGAGCTTTGTGTAGTAAACAATTGTGTATTAAATATAGAGTTTGTTTATTTGTTGGTCATTTTCATTTTCTGGTTTGTGTATAACCGATTGACGTTTACTGTTCAGTTTCCTACCATCATCTCAAACACCTAGCTACGAGAGGCAAAACATGCTAAAGGGATATTAAAAGATTCGAAGTCGAAAATAAATTGAAAAAGCCATGGCAAATAAAGAAAAGACTAAAAGACATACAACAGTATACAAAATACAATATATATACATAACAGATAAATGCATACATTATGATGACATGTCATTGTTTTATCTATAGATCTTGCATGGATAAAATATGTTGCATTGTGTAGAAAATAACTGTCTTTGTATAGAGATTGTATATTTGTTGACCTTAACGTATATGTTGGTCATTTTCGTTTTCGGTTATGACGTATAATTCTGAGTTTCCTACCATAATTTTATACAATTACTATGTTATGTTTAAGGCATGCGTTCGTGAACCAATCACTGATTTAAGATTATACATAATTTCGAAAATAAATTCAAAATCTGAAGGATAAATATAAAAAAGGTTTGAATTTTATATCCCTCTGAAATAAACAATATTGTTGACTTTAAATTAAAGATACCATGACACCATCATTTCAGTATCGAGTTTCACTTTTCTGAGTAGCACTGGTGATACAAATTACTTCCTTTAATAACGGAGTAAATATGATAATCTCCTCTCTTCCTTCCTGAATCATTGGAAATAAGATAGTTTTCAAAATGCATAGTAAGTAGTGCCAACGCTTTCGTTTTCATTATTTAATGCAGTTTAAAAGATTGTATGTGTATGTGATGAGTTGTGAACTTCCCATGAATGATTTTTTATAGTCTCAAATTGCATCTATTTTTGTTTTTATTGTTACATAGCTGTTTTGGTACTTTTCTTGTTTGTATTCTGTATGCAACGAAACACGTTGATTATAATAGGAGGCAAAAAATCTTCATTGGATTTAAATTCTAACAACTCACAAAGTAAAATGAATAAAAATGTCCAACAATGAAGCAATGGGCACTTCATGCTGATCTGATGTATAAAGCCATTTCTGTCTGATTTTTGATTCTTTCTTATGTTATACTGCAACACCGACGTCCCAGGTTAGGGATGGGATGGGGGTATGTGTTTGACACCAACATTTAAAACAGCGCCTCATACTTTAAGTGCCAAAAATCAGGATCCTTTAATTCAAAGTAGTTGTCATTGGTTTCTGTCAGTCATATTTTGTTTATTTTGTTTATTGAGACCGTTGATTTTCTCGTTCAAATGGTACCACATCTTTCTTATTCGTATATTTCAGGTAGGATGTGTTGAAAACCGGTCCAGAGCATTAATACTTACACATTTGTTTTAGAAGAATTCGTTTTGCCGCAAATATTAGTTTTCAGTATTGTGTGAAATTACACGAACGTATATACATTTATTACCTAATATAAAGAGTATTTTACTGTTTTCTAATATTCTATATTATTTGCTATTTTTCTGCCATTTTTTGTTCTTTGGTCTATTGCACTGGAAATTATCGTTCTATTGCACCTGTGTGAAGTATATTTCACTGACCTGTTATGACCTGAAGTCTAGTGCACTGACCTGTTACGACCTGTTATTCTGAAATCTGATTAGTTGAAAGGTATTCATGTTGTCCAATCGAATTGGGTTTAAACGTTCTTGGGATTATTGTTTTGGTCGTCTGCAAATAACTTCCGCGATGGAGCGGTTTGCAAATGATGGAGACTTTAATGATTTCTTGTCATTTAAATTACTCTCATTTCATGTCCGTTTTATTGAATTTCTAAAGTATTGATCGTACATGTATGCTCCTTACACATTATAATTAATACAGTTGTTACTTTCATGTGTTTTATTTCAAGAATTTGTTACAACTGACTCAGTATATATTAGGTAATAAAACAGTTATTTAATGTGTAACAGTGCAATAGATCAAAATATATGTCCCTCGGAATGAAGATCAGCTCCTTGTTCTGTTGCCCTCAGTCGTTGGCTTCGGGCAATAGAACAATAAGCTCAGTGATCTTCATACCTCGGAAATTATATTTTGATCTAGTGCATAGTTACATATCAAATAACTGTTTAATACATGTCTATGCATGTGATGAGTAGTGTACTTATCTATTTGTTTTAGATCGTCTTGGAATTCCATCATTTTATGAACTTTTGCACCGTTTTGGTTTTCATTGCAACACGTTTGTTTTGTTTCTAATTTGTGTCTAATGCTAAATTTTGGATGTACAGAGCAGTAGTCACCTCTTTATCATATTTTCTTTATTACAGTATAACATGAACATATTTGACAAAATGTACAATAAACATGATAGTAATTCTAGTAAACGGAATATATCCCGGCATCTCCATTTTGTTCACAAATCAGAAGTTTATTTGTCCTTTTATCGTAAAAGATTGTTCTTGGCATCATGATACCTTCTGGTTTAAAAGATTTGAAAATTTTGCCGTCGGGTGAAATAATAGCAATGCGACCTGATGTTACACCAGCAACATAAACATTTGAGTTGTTATCAACGGCAACTCCGCGCATACTCTCAATTTCGTCATGATTTTGCCATCTCCAGTGAATATTACCTTCCATATCATAACATGTAACAGTGTCACTCCAGCTATCTGTACTATAAATTGTATTCTTAAATACAGTGACAAACTCATTGGAAGTATAACTTCCACATTTCAAAGGATAAACATTTCCTGTATCCAATGATATCATTTCCAAACCTTCATTTCCGCAACTGTATATCAGAGTATTTTCGAAACATGATATACCACCAATGTGTGGGTGTTTAGTTTCTATCACTTTGGACACCTTTCTGGTTTTAATATTGAAGATTGCTATTGATTGGGAAGAGGTAAACGGTGTTATTGCTACCGTTGTATGATTGATAACAGCAATGTCAGAAGATTGAAATCCAATTGTGGAATGTTTTAAAAGGATTATTTCGCCCCCGACCTCATTTATCAAACTTAAACAACTATTGTCATCCTGAAAATAGGAAAATAACAAGTTTTTGTTTTCTAATACTACACATCCCGTAACTAAACCATATCTATTATCACCAGGTCTTGGAACCACTACCTTCCTTTCAAGTACAAGATTCATGCTTTCAACATGTTTGCACGGTACAGCAACTATTTGTGCTTGTTTTACTTTTGATTTCTCATAAACAATTTTCGTCTGTTCATGGGTACTTGATATTTCTCCAAAAGACTTTAAGTCTGCAATAAAATTTCCCAGCGTGTCGTCTTGAATAAATAAGATAACGTATCTATTCAAACTGTCATCTTTGCATAAGACTTCAACTTCCTTCTCAGTTTTATACAGTTCCTTGTCTATTTCCTTCGTGCTCAAGAAGGTCTGCAAATTCGAAGCATACTGCTTTATTGGTTCCATGTTTTCTAGTAGGGTTTCTATTCTAGAAGATTGTACCTTCAACTGTTTTGATATTTTCTCGATATTTTTTTTATGTTGATTCTCTTGGTTGGACAGTTCGTGCAATATTTCTTTCTCTAAGATATCAAGACGCTGGTTTATATCTATTCGCATCTTTCTGATGTGTTTCTCTATCGACTTACGTTGAACTTTCAGTTCATTTAAGTTTTCTTCTTTTTCTGTAATGACTTCAGAATAGAACTTCTTTAAACTTCGAAGACGTTCCTCAATATCAGCGAAAGCGACTGATGATTTTGCGTCATGAATGACATCTTCAAGTGGTGGTAAATCGGAACATTTCTTATGATCTGTGTCGATGCATCGTTTACAACAAGGAGTCTCGTGACTTCGACAGTAATTTTGGAAACGTGATCCGTGTTTTTGACAGTGATGCTTGGTTTCTAATACAAAAGAGGGTAGTTTCAAATAATTTTCTACAGCTATGACTGAATGATCTTTCGTTGCCTTGGCAATACCATGATGCTTTAAACATTCTGAACAATAGGCTTCTTCACATTCGGGACACCATTTGACTGCTTGCTTTGATATGGACTGTCCGGCACATACGTCACAGGGAATAGTTGCAGATGTTGCCATGTGCCACGTATTATTGAAAATTCAAAAGTTGATAAATGAAGATCATGGAAAAAATCCAAGGTAAGTAACCGTATATTCAGCTCTGGTGTAAATTATAGACTAGGAAGTTAATTACTATTCTAGATAGCAGTTTAGTGTTTCAAAGACCCATTTACACACACTTGTATGTAATTCAACAGTATTACTAGTAATAGGCTTCTTGTATAACATAATACAGTTTTCTCTGAATTTATCTGAACTTACTCAAACTATTATTAAACTAATCTTAAAAAAAAATCTCGTTTATTTGATCTATTTTTAATTTTTTTTTGGTAATTTTCATTCTTGGATTCAATACGAACGGGATTACTATTCCTTTCCTATTTTCTTGGTGGTGATTTCCCGTTTGCGTCTTATATCGAGCTATCATCATTTTAATTTTACATTGATGTCTCATGTTTCTATTAAATTATTATTTTTATTATCAAACTCATAAAGTAATCAAAGGTTTATCCAAAACATAGGAAATCTAATATTGATGTTTCAGTTAACTTTGCGCCAAGGTTGTGTAAAATGTGAATCCGATTTTTTTCCTCAGAAACACCGATGACAAAATGTAGCAACAATATACACTTCAGGATTTACTTCAAAGATGAAATAAAAAAAAATTAAACTGGATACTTTAAGCCGGTAGAGCATTGGTTTAAGAGAAAAACAAGCTATAAATACTGATAAGTCAAAGAGCTCCTTTTGACAAAAATGACTATTATATTATGGAAGGATTTGGGATCTTTAAACCATTTGAAATCAGGGTCCATTAAAGTACACATGGTACATGTATATGCACATTGATGTGCTTGTCCCAAGTCGGGATCATCGAAAGTTGTTGTTTTGTATCCCTGTATATCATTCATGAACTATGAAAGGTTGGTCACAGTATGAATTAATGGTAAGTTTTTAAATTATCCAGTTTTTCCACAGGCACTTGTCTCAGGAAGAAATATCCTATATACCTGAATATATCATAAATATCTATGGACACGCATGCGAAAGAATAGCTCAAGAACGTCTTAAGGACGATAACATTACATGGATGTTTAAAGACTTTTTGCGAAAAAAATACGAATGCCTACTCAAATCCATTCTTTTAGAAAAATCGAATTATTACAGAAGAGTGACGTGTAAACCATGCACTTGCACTGCACTATTATTGATATAGTAGAAGAGAATAATATACAAATGCATGAAAATTATATATATATATACATGTAACTGTAATATACAAGTATAAACATATTATATAACAATAAACCAGAGTATTCTGATGTGTATCACTACAATATAATAGTCATTAAGTTGAGGGTGACTTCCCTGTCATTAATTTATCAATCACGCACGAAATTGTCCCAGAAAAATGATAAATCAGTACTTTAACATCATTTTTGGGTATAGAGATGTTATTTTTTCTGAGACAAGTGCATGTCGGACCACCCAGAAGAACTTGCGGTCACCCGATGTTCAGTACTTCAGTACTTTGATTATTGTTCCCTGAACAAAGCCATGAAGATCATGAAGGAATGGTAACTAGTTTTATTTTAAATGATATAAAAACTTATTATCACGACAACTAAAACTATATATAAATTAATGCCCAAAAACAGAGAATCGAAATGATGTCTTCTTAATCGAGAATTCAATCTGGTAGCAAACAAACTAGATCTATATAAACATGATTAGACTTGTTCACCTGGTGTATATTGCTGCTAAAAAACTTTCAATTTTTGCGAATCTGTACGGTTGTCATGCAGTCTATAACTTACAGTTAGTATCAAATCTTACCGATTATGTTCGTGATGTGACTTGTCTAAAACCCAATTATGGTATGAGGAAGTAAAAAGATACCATTGTATATATAAGAAATGGGGCTTGATTGGGGTATATATATGCATCAAACATATAACCTCCTTTATCAAACCAAGAAAAAATATTACCAAGAAAAGCAGGAACATAATTAAATTGAACCAAGCCGATAAATTACAAGTGCACTAAGTCTGTTAGTAAATCAAAAAATTGAAAATACGAAAAAAAAGGTTTGAAAAACCTTGGCAAACAAAATTTCAATCAGCTAACCGACTCGGTCCCTGTGTATATTGATTAGCCCAATTTAAAAGATATATAGACAATATAGTGCATGAACTTGACATATTAACGATATAAGGATATAATGAGGCTTAGGAACGGGGAATTGCGAGGCTCTGTCGAACTTTTCCCCAATTTCGGACCGAATTCGTATATCGATGATGTGTCAAGTCAATGCTATGGCAAGCCGTTTAAATATTTTTTCGAATTTCAAGATATCTCCTATAATATATAAGATATCTTAAATGATATATAATACTTTGTATTTGTTTGGCTTTCAAACTATTTTGATCTGAGCGTCACTGATGAGTCTTATGTAGACGAAACGCGCGTCTGGCGTATAAAATTATAATCCTGGTACTTTTGATAACTAATTATATAATATATAAGATATCTTATATAATATATAAGATATCTTATATAATATATAAGATATCTCCTTTAATATATAAGATATCTTATATAATTTCATTTTCATAAGATATCTCCTAAAGTTTATAAGATATCTCCGAAAGTTTATGAGATATCTTATATAGTTTATAAGATATCTTATAATGTATATGAGATATCTTATAAACAACTTTTATATAAGATATCTTATATAGTTTATGAGATATCTCATATAGTTTATAAGATATCTTATATAGTTTATGAGATATCTTATAAAGACAATTATATAAGATATCTTATAAACTTTATAAATTATAAATTAAAATAAGTCATGAACGTTATAAACGTAATAAATTATAAATTAAATAAGATATCTCCTATAATATATAAGATATCTCCTATAATATATATGATATCTCCTATAATATATAAGATATCTTATATAATATATCTTATATAATTTCATTTTTATAAGATATCTTATAAATTATATAAGATATCTCCTAAAATTCATAAGATATCTTATATACTTTATAAGATATCTTCTAAGGTTTATAAGATATCTTCTAAGGTTTATAAGATATCTTATAAAGTATATGAGATATCTTATAAACAATGTTTATATAAGCTATCTTATATAATTTATAAGATATCTTATATAGTTTATAAGATATCTTATATAGTTTATAAGATATCTTATAATATTGTTTATAAGATATCTTATAAAGAAAATTATATAAGATATCTGATAAACTATATAGCTATCAAAAGTACCAGGATTATAATTTTATACGCCAGACGCGCGTTTCGTCTACATAAGACTCATCAGTGACGCTCAGATCAAAATAGTTAAAAAGCCAAATAAATACAAAGTTGAAGAGCATTGAGGATCCAAAATTCCAAAAAGTTGTGCCAAATACGGCTAAGGTAATCTACTCCTGGAATAAGAAAATCCTTAGTTTTTCGAAAAATTCAAAGTTTTGTAAACAGAAAATTTATAAAAATGACCATATAATTGATATTCATGTCAACACCGAAGTGCTGACTACTGGGCTGGTGATACCCTCGGGGACGAAACGTCCACCAGCAGTGGCATCGACCCAGTGGTGTAAATAGCTATCAAAAGTACCAGGATTATGATATATCTTATAAACTATATAAGATATCTTAAAAACTATATGAGGTATCTTATAAACTATATAAGATATCTTATAAGCTATATAAGATATCTAATAAAGTTTATGAGATATCTTGAAGTAAGAATAAATAGCAAAACGGCTTGCCATTAATGCACTATTATTGTCTTTATATTGCAATAAAAAAAAAAACACATTTACAATTGTTGTGTAATGTGTTAATTTTATTATTTCATTTAAATATTGGGAAATTTGACGTACCAATGTTTTATAGTCATTCTCCGTTAATGTAGTGTATCCTATATTTAGATTTCTTTTAGGAAACCAATTGTTTGATATGTCTTATTGCATATGATATTGCTGACTGACTCAAGAATTTGACCATGTAGGCTGTATGAAGTTGCAATTGTGTTGTTTTTCCTGCTGATGGTGAGAACATTGCATTTGTCAGGATGGACCGACACTTTCCATTTTGATTCCTATATTCCAAGTTTGCCCAGATTTAGTTGTAAATCATGTGACTTTTTGTCTGATGATATCGTAAGGTAAGCTATTGTGTCATCTGCAAATAGTCGGACTGTAGATTTAATTCCATCTGGATGATGTCGTTAATGTAAAACAGGAATAGTGACGGCCCTAGTACTGAGCATTGGGGAACTCCTGAATCTACATCAATATATGAGATGAACTTTCTCCATCAACAACTACTGATTGGGGTCGATTAGAAAAGAAGCTAGTGATCCACTTATTTACATTTCCTTGGATACCATAGTATTCCAGTTTATGCATTAGGAGACTGTGACCGTCCTTATCAAAGGATTTCGAAAAGTCCATAATTGGTCATGTCACGTATACAGAACTTTCTGATATTTAATCTTAATATTTTACTATATTTATGTACTAAATATTTTATAATAGAATCTATTCTTTCATTACTTTTGATTTTCTTAAGTTGTTTACCTTTAGAATGTCCGTCATATTGTCCCCAACAAGGATTTTACATACAAGACATACAAATCGATTTTTTGGAATGAAATTACACTTTTATTAAATAAAAACGTGTACTAGTATTATCTTAAATTAATATTCTTTAAAATTGTTAAAAGTAGTATAACACTATAAAAAGTAGCATCACCATAAAAAATCTTTTTCTCGGGATATATATCAGTTTGTTTTGGGGATATCATGTTTTTTTTTCCGTATTTCTCGGGAAATCGTGGTACCGGGTGTTCCGAGGTTTTTCAGTTTCCTACATATTAAGGGCTTTGTGTCTATTTCGCTGAAGACAATGTCGTGGTCTGAAACCCGAGGTATCACTGTGGTGCGTGTTGGGTTGTTCGGAATCACTAGGTCTAGTTAGTCCAAATAATTATGACGTCTTGAAAGGCTATTATATTTTTTTTCTTTCAAGACGTCATAATTATTTGGACTAAGGTCTTCTTCTTCTTCTTCTTTCGTTAATCAGCAACGGAAAATATACCATCACGCTGATGCTGTGTCATCAAGTGCAGGTGCTGTACAAGTTGTGATTAACCAAATCGGAAAAAAAAATAACTATATACAAGTTTAAAATTGTGGTTGGTGCAGGATAAAAACAAGGATGATCTTTACAGCATCACTGTGTCTCTGGTCTCAGGATGGAAGTGTGACCAGAGGTTTTCCTTAAAAGTGTCAGTGTCAGTTGCGATGTTTCCTGGTAGATGATTCCAGTCTCGGATCTTTGTTAATTTTTGAGGTTATGTGATGGTTCCAATTGAGCTTGCTGTCCAGCTCCACCCCTTGGTATGGGTTATGTTCTTTTAGTTCCAGTTTTGTAGAATGTAAGAAGTATGGTCTTATAATTCTTTTACGGATGTTGTGTGTTGTCTGTAGAACGTAGCATTTCTTTGGATTAAATGACATTTTCCAATCAATAGACCATTTTTCTAATTCAGTTAAGTCTTTCTGTAATATTTCTGTATCATTATTGGTTTTGATGTCTCTATACAATAAGCAATCATCTGCAAAGATTCTTATGCTGGTACCAGTTGATAAATTATCCCCAATGTCATTGATGTATAACAGAAATAGAAGTGGACCTAAAACGGTGCCTTGTGGAACTCCGGATCGTACGGCTGCAGGTTGTGATTTACAGCCATCCAGGAGTACTGTCTGTTTTCTATTTTGAAGCCAGTTGTCTATCCAATTTACTGTGTACATGTCAATACCTTTCTTCCTTAGTTTGTGTACAAGATGGCGATGTGGCACGGTATCGAAGGCCTTACTAAAGTCCAGTATCAGTATATCTGCTTGTCTTTTATTATCTCTTATTCTAGCTAGATCTTCTATGGTGTTTATAAGCTGTTGTTCGCACGAGTGTTTTTTCCTGAATCCATACTGGTATGATGACAGAAGTTTGTTGTTATCCAGGTAGTTCATAATGCTACTAAATATGATATGCTCCATAATTTTGCACGGAACAGATGTAAGAGAGACAGGACGGTAATTTGCTGGATCTGTTTTATCACCCTTTTTAAAAATCGGGATGACATTACCGATGAGCCAGTCTGTTGGTACTGTTCCTAATTTGATGGATTTGTTAAATATTATCTCCAAATATGGTGCTATTTGTTGTGCTGTTTCTTTCAGGACTCTGCAAGGTATTAGATCGGGTCCTGTTGCTTTATTAGGATTTATATTTTTATAGGTTTAGTGTGTTAGGGCTTCCTGTACGTTCCTCTTGTAGTTGAACAAGCCCAATTATAGTTATACGTCCTTAATAACAAGAAAAAAAAAGAAGAAAATTGAGTATCCATTAGTTGTCTTAACATGCAGTTGAAATTAAGAATATGAGGTGTGGTGTACGTGACGTCAAGAAAACAACAATGGCTGACAAACAATGCTTTAAGGCAGTGGCTACGGTTACATGGAAATGTAACAATAATAAAAATATTATTGTTACATAGGAGACTAAATGCCGGAATTCAAAGTCGGGTAAGGAACCGATTAATTACGAATGTAACAATAATTACTTAGGCTACGGTTACATAGCGTTATTGTTACATGAAAAATAGCAATATACGATGGGTCTATTAAAATGTACTAGATAATAAAAATTAAAGACATTTATTTTATATTTACAATACATACAATTATTAAATATAAATTCTTTAATTATTTATTTGCAATGACATTTTCTACATATCCAGTAAGTGTTTTTTGGAGCATTTCTGAGTCCGACACATTTTTGGTGAAACCACTCCACGCAGCCATCACACACCAGTGATGCCGCACTGTGAACGTCCGTATCACATACTGTACAGTTCCATTCTGCGATATCCCTTTTTGTCACAAAACAAACATTTGATTTTAATTTCACATATAAAAATGTTTTTAATGAGCACCATATTGAATGACTTATTAACTTACATGCGTAATGGGTCTTAGACCCTCTGCATTTAAATGATGTAGATGTAGCAAATATGTCGTTGAAAGATGGCAAAAAAGAGTTGGAGACTTGGTCTGTGTCAATTCAAACTTTGAATTATGAAACGAAATGAATATTTTGACCCATTGATATTCGTTTATAGGTTAAAATAACTTACCTTTGGTTTGGACGAGCTCCGTCTGATTTTGAAACGAAATTACGTCCTCCGTGGATATACACGTATACCGAAGTTCACAGTATTTTACTTCACAGTAAGCAAACTTTGTTATAGATGAATCAATTTTTTTAGAACTGCGTTTGTAAAGCTGAATGAAATTTGTGTCTTGATATTGTTTCAGTTTTGTTTCAAACGAATTCCAAGTTTTAAATTTTTCACCCACAACAAAATTGATCACAAGAATCTCTTCATCCATTGTGCATTGAATAATGACAGTAAAACGAGTAGGTGTGCAGTTAAATATTTAAAGTGGACACTTTTCTCAGCCTGAGTTCTCAACAACAAACCATTGGTCTATATTTTCGCCTTTGGCACTACTTATCAAAAGTAGTATCTTTATAACACCAAAACCATTTATACGTTAGAAAAAACAGTTTAAACTCCATTTGTTAACGATAATATTTATTATTTATCATTATTACAAGTATTATTTCGTACATATGAAAGATTAAGGCAACAAAACTATACAAGATTTAAGTTTAATGATTGCTGTTTTTCATGTAACAATAACGCCATGTAACCGTAGCCTCGGTAATTATTGTTACATTCGTAATTAATCGGTTCCTTATCCGCCTTTGCATTCCGGCATTTAGTCTCCTATGTAACAATAATATTTTTATTATTGTTACATTTCCATGTAACCGTAGCCAGTGCCATGCTTTAATGACTAAAGGGGAGTAACTCTGATACATGACGTTTAGTACATAAGTATGGAACACAATACATGACCTTTATTTTTAAGCTCGAGATTTCGGGATTGACCCTTTCGGGATCCGGGAATTCTTTTTTTCGAATTTCGAGATGTTGGGATTTCGTGTTTTTGAACTCGGTGTATCGGGATCAGCACCCCTTCTACCCCCATGTATGTTTGAGCAAAAGCAAAAAAAAAAGAAGGCCAAAAACAAATCCTGTGAAAAAAGTTGGGTGGATTAAAAATCACAGGAATTATATTCTGGGAGAACATTTTCACATATAATTTCTGTATAATTTGTTCGATCACTATAAAAACAAGTTATTTATTTTCTACATCATATCACACACTTTATCATTGACATTTTAATTTTTAAGAAATATCCTTATGGTACACCTTACAGTACGGGTTGGTCTGATTTAATTTAGTCACATTGTCAAGTCAGGTAGAGTTGTCCCTCTTTACAATTTTCAATCATTTCAAATATATATCATATTTCATGACAAAAAACACTAAAATAAACCAACTTGGAAAGCAACTAGAACAATTAGCTTTTGAAGCACGAGGTAAGAAGAATGTTGTACAATCACAAAATAAAGTTAGAACGAGACGACGAATTTGTCGTGTTGTGCACAAAATATGGAATGGGTCCCGGTTGAGGTACCAACTAATAAACTATTAATTTGTTCTGATATATAGGGCATATTTGTTAAAACATATATAGTCCCAGATCGTATTGTTCTTGATTGTTGAAAAAAGTAAAAAAAAAAATTAAAATTGTGTATTTCCCTTAAAAAAATACATCTGAAATAAAAAAATAAATTTGGGCTTGCATGTAAATTTTCAGATTGTTTAACTAATATGTCTAACCATAATTTTAAGTTATAAAATTGAACTTTATTGAATATAAATGCACATTTTTGCCCATATGGGTTGAAGTAAAATTGAGAATGGAAATAGGGAATGTGTCAAAGAGGGCATACATGTACATAAATCAACATAATAATTTTTACAATACATCATGCGTCCCAGAAAAATAATAAAATAGCCTTGCTAGACGTCATAATTATTTGGACAAATACATATATGTATCTATTATGCAGTTGTTGCGTCCACCCTCCTCAGTGATCATGACTATTTAATAAATGAAGCAGCATACTGCATAGTTGATGGACAAGAAAGACATAAAACCAATTTATCCAAATTATCCATATTATCTTTATCAGAATAGATATTTAAGAAACTAACACAGAAAAACAATCTGGTTGTATATTGCAATTAAACATATAAATGAAAGAATTTATTTTTATACTTTGCCAAAATGTTATGAATATAAATATAAAAAAGAAGATGTGATATGATTGCAGATATAAGAAAACTCTCCACAAAAGACCAAATGACACAGCAATTAACAACTGAAAGTCACTGTATGACCTTCAACAATGAGCAAATCCCATACCACAGTCATCTATGTAAGGCCCAAAAATGACAAATGTACATAAAACAATTCAAACAAGAAAACTAGCGGCCTTATTTATGTATTAAAAATGAATGAAAAACAAACATGTTACACATCAACAAATGACAATGCTGAATAACAGGCTCCTGACTTTGGACAGGTTCATATATACAGTATGTGGCAGTGTTTAACATGTAATTAAGCTGGATCCAAACTGATCAGTGCTTTACCGGTAATCAAAATTGGTAAACCAAAAAATTATGGTAGGGGATAAAAATTAGGGTAGGGGTATAATAATTACACATGCTTTTTTGTTTGTCCTAATTGGTAAAGATAATAGTTACTGTAAATAATTAAGTTTCATAGTTCTCAATTTTTTTCCAGAATTATATCTGGACAAGACTGTTCGAGTACTCACTAAACCACCAACACCACTTGTATTTTATCGGGAATATGTTTCACCTAACAAACCGGTCCTCATTCAAGGTGCCATAGACCACTGGCCAGCAATATCAAGATGGAATCATGACTATCTGAGGTAATTTTTAAAACTTTCTATAAAAGAAAATGTATATTTGTTCCCAAGTTCGAGATATGCAATACAAATACAAAAATGTATATGCATAAACAATAACAGTTGTTTATTTACCCCGTACTGTATCAGGGATACCATCTTTATATTGTCAATCTAATGATTTTTTGTCATTTGTGTACACATATATAAGTCCTGTGAGAATTGTTTTAGATCAATATATTTTAGTAAACACAAGGAAAAATATTTTTTTTGGATTAGAGAGTTGTCTTCTTATATCTATAAAAAAGAAGATGTGGTATAATTGCCAATGAGACAACTATCCACAAAAGACCAAAATGACACAAACATTAACAACTATACTTATGTAGGTCACTGTACGGCCTTCAACAATGAGCAATGCCCATACTGCATAGTCGGCTATAAAAGGCCCCAATAAGACAATGTAAAACAATTCAAACGAGAACACTAACGGCCTTATTTATGTAAAAAAATGAAGAAAAAAAAATTTGTAACACAAAAACAAACGACAACCACTGAATTGCAGGTTCCTGACAGGTATCTGTATATTTTTGTCACAGGAATATTATTGGTGACTTGGAAGTGACAGTAGCTGTAACACCCAATGGCTATGCTGATGCTGTAACTAATGGCAAGTTTGTCATGCCACATGAAAAGATGATGAAGGTTAAAGAATTTTTGAAGGTCATAGAAAATCCTGATGAATTTAAAGATGTTTATTACATACAGAAACAGAATTCGAACCTAACTGACGAGTTTGCTACATTGTTGAAGGATGTTGATAGTGGTATATCATGGGGAACTGAAGCATTTGGTAAAGTATAGATAATTTATAAAGAATTAAAACAAGTGTTAGTGTTAATATTAGTTTCCTGATTGATTGATTATTGGTGTTTGACAACACTTTTAGCTGTCTAAGCTACTTTGAGGTAGCCAGTTTCTGGATAAAGTTCATGCAATCAAAATCCTATGTAATTGATCTGACTTGATTTCTAATTCTTTCTAAGCTAATTACTACCTTTTTGATACACAAAAATAGTGCATTGATCATAACATTCTATACATCGTATCCATGAACATTTGTAGAAATTCATCAATGTAATATATGCTCAGATATTCAAGTCACAAAATAATGTTACACCTGTCAAGAAAACTTTTGCACGGTGCAGGAACCTAATATCTGTACTAAAAATATAAATGATGTCGTTGTCATCTTTGAAAATTAGAGTTATCTCACATTGTCTAGAATTGTAGTTGAATCAACTACAATCAATGCTTTATTGACAATGCAATATTTAATTTAACTTCTGTGCTTATAGGTTGAGGATTGTCAAGACACGATTCACAAGTTCACATATATATAGTCAACTCAGCCTGGAGAACTTGGCATGACTTCTGCAGAATTTCTGAATTAGTGCATTCAAAATTATCTCTTCTGTTAAATTATAAAATTCCAATATTTAAATTATGTGCATCCAAGAGAGGAGGAGTCTGGATTGAAACCCTTGGCTAGAGAAGATGCATTATGTGTGATTTATGCATAAGTAGTCTGAGATTGCCCTGACATCAAACAGCATTTTTAGGAATTTCTTTAGCAGGGGTCATAGGTCTTGTAAACCTCTTCATTCATTGGTTGATAATTTATTTCATATTGAATACATATTAATGGTTAACTATGCTATATAATGGTATTATGGTCAGGGCTTTTGTCATGGCATTTATGTTTCTTATCATGATGCCACTTAGATGACAGAAGGCTTGCATGAGATTATTTACTTAATTGTTAATATATAATTTTATATTTTTAGGAAAAGAACCAGATGCTGTAAACTTTTGGATGGGGGACAGCAGGGCAGTCACTTCCAGTAAGTATACAAGTAGATTACATTATTGGGCAAAAGTGAAAATTTATGAAATTTTCACATATTCAAGTCACAAAATAATGTTACACCTGTATGAAATTAGAAGAATAGGTTAATTTCTTATGATTGCCATAGAACAAATATTCATCAGAACAGGGTAGCTGTTACTAATGAGCAAAACATTGAAATAACACATAGTATGCTATAAAAGGCTGACATAACATAACAAAAAGTCCTATTATCTTTCTGTAAGAAATTTCTTTATTTTTTATTTTTGAAGAATTATCATCTGTTTTATTGAAAGACTATATATATTTATCATGTTTATATAACAATGTACATAATATATTACTGAAATAAGCAATTTTAGTAACATACAATAAACAATGTACAAATCCAGTTTATGAATTGAAGGTTGCAATTTTTATTTTATTAATCGATTAAAATAATTAAATTCAGCTTATTTTTGTTTGGATAGTATTTTGAAGACTGATTTTGTGTTAATCTTAAATAAGTTGTATACACATAATCTTAATATAGCTACAGTATGCAACAGAAATGGAGTTCTTGATATATGAAAGAATTATCATTAGAAATCACTGTTTATAAATGTGAATATTCAAACATAAGATATTTAATCTGTCTGGTGACAATTGGTAGTTAATTTGATTAGCATAAGACAAAAGAAATTTCTCAGAAAAACAATACATATGTTACCTAATATTGGTGACTAATCTTTTAAGTATAACACAAAATGTACACTACATAAAAAATTGTATAAAAGAAATTGAAAGGGATGAAAAAATTAAGTAGAAATAGTTTAGAAAAATTGAAATGGCTTCTTTTTTGGATAATCATCAATAGAATTAAAATCTTTTACCAACAAAGTTATTGAAAATAAAATAAATTTAAATAATGTACTCCAACTTTTATACAATATTACTACAGTGCACAAGGACCACTATGAGAATCTATACTGTGTTGTAAAAGGATGGAAGAAGTTTATCTTGATACCACCCACTGACCAACCATTTGTTCCTTACGGTAAGGTTTGTAGCAGCATTATAAATGTTCTGACATAGAGCTTCACATACTGAAGAGACAATTGTTTATTGTTGACTACTGTGTGTTGATCTCTAGATGTCTTTGTTCTTTAGTGTCATTGGGTCAATAGTCATATACCCCTCATTTCCATTCATTCATATTCATTGCTAATTATAATGGTTATTTTTTATGATAGAAGTACTCTAGAAAAGCAATTTTTAAAACTTACACTTTATAATAGAATTAACAGTCTTATCTGACATTCAATTTACTTTAATATAAGTATTGTAATTTGCTTAACACAACAGTTATTTTTAGGTTATATAACCACTAAAGGAAGGTTGGGATTGATTTTTGGGGTTTTGGTCCCAATAGTTTAGGAACAAGGGGCCCAAAAGGGGTCTAAATAAGTATTTTTTCTAGTTACGAAACAATAACTTGTGTGTAAGTGTATAATGGATCTTTCTGAAATTGTATCACAAAGTTCCATTTTAAAAAAGGAAGGTTGGAATTGATTTCGAGGGTTATAGCCTAATCTGTTAGAAATGAGGGGTAAAAAAAGGGCAAAAAATCCAAAAAAAAGCTTGAATGTTGTGTCCATACTTGCCCCAACTGTTCAGGGTTTGACCTCTGCGGTCGTTTAAAGCTGCGCCCTGCAGAGCATCTGGTTTTAGATGTATTATACAGGATTTTTCTCAGTATTTCACAGGCCTGGGGTAATGGTAATTTGTAATTTTAATGCATTGTAATATTACATTTTTTGGATGTAATGCAAAGTAATTTGTAATGCACATTTTCTGCATTACAATTACATGTAATGTAATGATTACTTTAGTCAAATATTGATGTAATGCCTTCATTACAGTACATTACTTTTCATTACAAATTGGTAAAATACATAAAATTCAAGAATATTGTATAATAAAAATAAAATATTAACAAAAACAAAAGAAAGTATGGAATAAAATTTTTGTCACAGTTAATTACTGTATTAAATAAATTACATCAATCTTTAAAACACACATTAAGGTAAGAAATATAAAATGGTAAAAATTATCAAGTCTTGATCTTGGTGTCTGATATTTGTTTAATATGATTTAAGGAATATTTTGGTCTTTGGTGGTCTATGAAAAATCTTATAAAAAAATTACCAAACAAAACTATAAAGATGAATGTAAATATTATGAAGATGAAATTTTCATAATTCTATACACACCTTTTTTGATGAAGATTGAATATTTCAAACAACATTTTTAAACCAAACTGTGGTTTGGGTCCTGTCTGTGTTGTTATTTCACCTAATTAATATCAAAATGTTTTTATTGCAATCAAATCTTCTCAACTTATGTTTGTTCTCACAGAGCCCTTAGACATTTAACAAGATAATCCTTTAATGACACATTTATTATATCTCTTTGTAATCCCTTTATGATGTCTTAACCATTGTGATGATTTTATTTGGCAAGAAATGGCAGTGCAAAAGGTTTGGCAAATATTTGATAGTAATATTTGTATGAAGCGTTATATTATATTAAATAATTTATTTTAAACAATCTAGTATTTCTTCGTTGTTTCAAAATCTCAATAAAAGATGCATCGACAAAATTTCTAACTTTACAGTTATTAATAAAGGCAACAGTAGTATGTTATTACAGCTAATTTCCTAATGCATGTAGAACAAAACTTAAGTTAGCTTGCTTGCTTTGTTTTTATATTGTACAATCATTAGGATAACACCCAATTAAATTCAAATATTATATCTACAGGTTAAACTTTATGCCTATATATATTGCTTAAAGATGTCAATCTTATTTACAAAGCTTGTATAAACAATTATTCAAACAAAGCAAGCAAGCCAACCAAAATTTTACATTGCAAGCATTAGGAAATCAGCTGTAATACCATTTATTAAAAGCAGTCTATTTTACAGTAGATGATATCAACAAAAGAAAAAAATGTTTCTTTTTAAATTTATGATGAAAAATATATTCTGAAAATACTCATTTTGAAATATGTATCTAATTTAAGGTAAATTATTTCAGAATTGTATGATCCTGCAGTGTATGTACAGAATGGCAATGGATCATTTACTATTAAGCCAACAGATTCAAGTGACAAGGTATCTTCAATATCAGTGCAGTATTGTATATTCCCGTAAAATTATATTCATTTGTATATTGCACACAAAAAAAACCCCACACTATACAATGGACAATATCAACAACATGCACAAACGAAAGTTTCAACAGAAACCTACCAAAAATTTACATAAAAACAAAAGTAACAATGAGCAACATTTGGTCCAATTACCCTGATTTAGGGATTTAGGACAGACACGAAATAAAGTGCATTTATATCAAGTTTATGTTTGATATATACTAGATTAAAATAAAAATTGTAGCAAAAATATGAAAAAGTTTCAAATGCTATACATGGTAAGATGTTATTGAGTTGTTTTATGTGTGTTGTTAAATCAGGTTAAAAGCTTTGTATACACACAACTCTCTTTTCATCATGTTTCTCAAATTAACATATTTTTTTATTAATTTTTACAATGTTAAATATCATTTTCAAATTCATGGTTGTAATTTGTGCATCTCCTTTATTCTGTGTAATTTACATATCTTTAGAATTTAAAACTTTCATTTTAGACACTGTTAAAATTTTCGATATTCATAAAACTATTTTAGGTTCCTTGGATAGCCATTGACCCATTAAATCCAGACCTAGCCTTGCATCCAGAATATCAAAAGGCCAGTCCAATAGAAGTTACTGTTAATGAAGGAGAAATGTTATATCTGCCCTCATTATGGTTCCATCATGTACAACAGTCACATGGTTGTGTGGCAGGTTAGTAACATGTTATATCTGCCCTCCTTATGGTTCCATCATGTACAACAGTCACATGGTTGTGTGGCAGGTTAGTAAAATATCATATCTGCCCTCAATTTATATGGTTCCATCATGTCCAACAGTCACATGGTTGTGTGGAAAGTTAATAAAACGATATTTCTGCCGTCATTATGGTTCCATCATGTTCAACAGTCACACGGTTGTGTGGCAGGTTAATAAAACGATATTTCTGCCGTCATTATTGTTCCATCGTGTACAACTGTCACATGGTTGTGTGGCAGGTTAGTAAAATGTAATATCTGTCCTCAGTATGGTTCATTATGTACAACAGTCAAATGGTTGTGTGACAGGTTAGTAAAAAGTTATATCTGCCCTCATTATGGTTTCATGATGTACAACAGTCACATGGTTGTGTGGTAGGTTAGTAAAAATTTATATATCTGCCCTCATTATGGTTTCATCATGTACAACAGTCACATGGTTGTGTGGCAGGTTAGTAACATGTTATATCTGCCCTCCTTATGGTTCCATCATGTACAACAGTCACATGGTTGTGTGGCAGGTTAGTAACATGTTATATCTGCCTTCATTATGGTTTCATCATGTACAACAGCCACATAGTTGTTTGGCAGGTAAGTAAAATGTTATATCTGCCCTCATTATGGTTCCATCATGACCAACAGTAACATGGTTTTGTGGCAGGTTAGTAAAATGTTATATCTACCTTCATTATGGTTTCATCATGTACAACAGCCACATAGTTGTGTGACAGACATTGAAAAAATAAATAAGTTGAGAGAAAGAATAAAATGGATAAGTCGTGTTTAGTGAAAGATAAAAATAAAGTTGTGTCTAGAGAAAGAAGAAAATATATGATTGTTTTTAGAGAAAGAAGAAAACAGATTAGTTGTGTCTAAAGAAAGAAGAAAATGGTTTGACAGATGCACTATTCGATAACAGGAGCATTATTTCTTATGGTAGAAATTCTCAATGGATCTCTTATGAAAACAAAGGGCTGGTGCATATGCCAAACAAAATTCTGTATTTATCATTTTCGTTTGAAAAGAATAATACAAGGTAAAAATCTGATTAGCAAATTTCATTCATTGCAAAAAAATAAAAAAAAAGAGAAGACAAGAAAAAATGAAAACAATAAAATATATATACTGTATACGAACTAATTTTCACGAGTTTCTTGAGTAGAAAATCTGAATATAAATCATCCCTAATATGTAAATCTTTTTTTTCTTCTGATTTATCTTCATTATGAAAATTTAAAAATTGTAAAATTTAATTACAAAGAAATGGGAAAGGTAGGGCTAAACGAGAAATAAAGTAACAGCGGAAGTAAGTTGGTTTACAGTATTTGTATTTAGTGTCAGTTTGTCTTTTCATAGCCTTTCATTTTTTGCCATATTGTTGTCAGTTTATCTTGATTTGTAAGCTTTAAATAATCTTTTAGTATAAAATGTTAATTTTCTGCCATCTTCTCATTTCTTCTGTAATGAAGGAAGTTAAAACAAGTGTAGCAGAATTTAAAATAAAAATATATATAACCTCATAAAACAAATGATTAGATTATCATGTAGTAAATCCTGTATTTTTATACCCCCGCTTTAAAAAAGGGGGGGTATACTGTTTTACCTCTGTCTGTCAGTCCGTCCGTCCATCAGTCCGTCAGTCCGTCAGTCAGTCCGTCCCATGAAACTTTCGTCACATTTTTCTCAGGAACTACACATCCACCCTTTCTGTAATTTGGTATCAACATTTATATATGTCAGCCATACCGTGTGATGCGTTTTCAGATTCATCACTTGACAACTTCCTGTTTACCGAACACTTGTCTGATTTTACACATGATAGCCAAGTTGAAAATTTTCGTCACATTTTTCTCAGGAACTACAATACAAGGATTTCTGAAATTTGGTTTCAGGATTTATATAAGTCAGCTATACCGTGTGATGCGTTTTCAGATTCATCACTCGACAACTTCCTGTTTACCGAACACTTGTATGATTTTACACATGATAGCCAAGTTGAAAATTTTCGTCACATTTTTCTCAGGAACTACAATACAAGGATTTCTGAAATTTGGTTTCAGGATTTATATAAGTCAGCTATACCGTGTGATGCGTTTTCAGATTCATCACTCGACAACTTCCTGTTTACCGAACACTTGTATGATTTTACACATGATAACCAAGTAAAAAATTTTCGTCACATTTTTCTCAGGAACTACAATACAAGGATTTCTGAAATTTGGTTTCAGGATTTTTATAAGTCAGCTATACCGTGTGATGCATTTTCAGATTCATCACTCGACAACTTCCTGTTTACCGAACACTTGCATATTTTTACACTATTAATATTATCCACTTGCGGCGGGGGTATCATCAGTGAGCAGTAGCTCGCAGTTTCACTTGTTATACGACTGCAAAAATTTTTAATTTTTCGTCGTATATTGCTATCACGTTGGCGTCGTCGTCGTCGTCGTCGTCGTCGTCCGAATACTTTTAGTTTTCGCACTCTAACTTTAGTAAAAGTGAATAGAAATCTATGAAAATTTAACACAAGGTTTATGACCACAAAAGGAAGGTTGGGATTGATTTTGGGAGTTTTGGTCCCAACATTTTAGGAATTAGGGGCCAAAAAGGGCCCAAATAAGCATTTTCTTGGTTTTCGCACTATAACTTTAGTTTAAGTAAATTGAAATCTATGAAATTTTAACACAAGGTTTATGACCACAAAAGAAAGGTTGGGATTGATTTGGGGAGTTTTGGTCCCAACAGTTTAGGAATAAGGGGCCAAAAAGGGGCCCAAATAAGCATTATTCTTGGTTTTCGCACCATAACTTTAGTAAAAGGAAATAGAAATCTATGAAATTTAAACACAAGGTTTATAACCATAAAAGGAAGGTTGGGTTTGATTTTGGGAGGTTTGGTCCCAACAGTTTAGGAATAAGGGGCCCAAAGGGTCCAAAATTGAACTTTGTTTGATTTCATCAAAAATTGAATAATTGAGGCTCTTTGATATGCCAAATCTAACTGTGTATGTAGATTCTTAATTTTTGGTCCCGTTTTCAAATTGGTCTACATTAAGGTCCAAAGGGTCCAAAATTAAACTTAGTTTGATTTTAACAAAAATTGAATTCTTGGGGTTCTTTGATATGCTGAATCTAAAAATGTACTTAGATTTTTGATTATTGGCCCAGTTTTCAAGTTGGTCCAAATCGGGGTCCAAAATTAAACTTTGTTTGATTTCATCAAAAATTGAATAATTGGGGCTCTTTAATATGCCAAATCTAACTGTGTATGTAGATTCTTAATTTTTGGTCCCGTTTTCAAATTGGTCTACATTAAAGTCCAAAGGGTCCAAAATTAAACTAAGTTTGATTTTAACAAAAATGAAATTCTTGGGCTTGCTGAATCTAAACATATACTAAGATTTTTGATTATGGGCCCAGTTTTCAAGTTGGTTCAAATCAGGATCCAAAATTATTATATTAAGTATTCAGCAATAGCAAAAAATCTTCAATTGCACAGTATTGTGCAATAGCGAGCAATTTTCAATTGCACAGTATTGTGCAATAGCAAGAAATCTTCAATTGCACAGTATTGTGCAATAGCAAATATTTTCAATTGCACAGTATTGCGCAATAGCAAGAAATATCTAATTGCACAATATTGTGCAATAGCAAGAAATTTTCAATTGATTGGAGTTATCTTTCTTTGTCCAGAATAGTAGTTGAATCAACTTAAATCATTGTTTTATACAATATACAATGTATATTCACTTTTACTACCAACTGATAAATTAAAACAATCTTTACCATTCAGTGATAACAAGCACTTTATTTTACATTTTAATATTTTATGTATTTAAATGAGTAGTTATTGTTGCAAACTCCATTAGGAATTTGAATTGAGATCAGAAACCTATGCTGTGTCAACTATTTAATCACAATCCAAATTTAGAGCTGAATCCAGCTTAAATGTTGTGTCCATACTTGCCCCAACTGTTCAGGGTTCAACCTCTTCGGTCGTATATAGCTGCGCCCTGCGGAGCATCTGGTTGCTTTTATTAAGCTGTTAATTTCTAAATACCTGTTTTTTTTTCTTTTGCAGTCAACTATTGGTATGATATGGAGTTTGATATAAAATACAACTATTATAACTTTGTGAAGAATGTGACGGAGATTCTCAAGGGATAGATAATGTATGCTAAGTTGTAATAACATTTTGAAATGCAGCAATCATCAGTTTAGCTGTTCATGTGTAAAGTGGCTTGATAAAAAAATGTCTTGTGCTTGTCATTTTAGGTGAACTGATAACTTCTTGAACATTGAATATATGATTACAGGTTATATGTCAAGTGACAATAAAATTTCTCTTGATATCAACTGTTGATATTTTATCCAATATTGTAATGAAGAAGACCTTGGCGAGTTTGCTATTACTATTTGAGTTAAGTATCAAGCTTTCTTTTTTTTTTTTTTTTTTTTTTCAAAGTAAATATCTTTTATTATATATCTGCTGCTTTAACAATTTACTCGGATTACAGCGTTAGCCCGAGTATCCCTGTAATTAGTTACTGAATTTCCAGGGAAAAGTTCAGTAAAGTATACTAAAGTATTAAAGTGTTAATTATATATATCACATACACATTCTTTTAAATACAGTGTATACATATTAACAATAAAATTTCATAGTATAAATCACGTGTTTACGGAACATCATTTTGCCTTCCGAATTTGTGTTCATCGTCCCGTGTTTACATCTTTGACCCAGTTAATTGTACTTGACCTTTTGTGCTGGATTAGTTACAAATCATTGTCCGAAAGCTAGTGCAAAAGGAAGCACATGTTTGTTGTGAAAATAAATTTTTGGATTAGATAAAACTTGTTTGGTAAGTGTTATTTACTATTCGTTAACGATTTTGTCATAGAAACAAAATAAATGTATCTAAAGTGAAAAAGATTAGATGTTTCTGGAAATATAATAGAAAGAATAAGGATTTTAACATGTGATTTGATACCAACAAAGTGAACATACACACAATATATTACTTGATGATATTCGGTGTAGATTTAACAAATCAGTGTTGAATTATAATCATTTTAGTTTTATATATTACATTAAATAAAGTGTCTTGTTTGGTTTGTTTTTACATACAAAAAATGAAAAACCAACAACTACAACATACATGTACAATATAAAATCTAGCATAGCTATTGATTATCACACCACACAATTGTATACATTTCAATTACATATAATTTTGAATATTTTTAAGCATCTTACTTATTGTTTTATTTCTATACTCCATCAGATGATATTTGTATTTAAATTCTTGTTTAAATATTTCATAAACATTAACTTGATTTATTTTATTATTTGAAATACAATTGCATTTGTGTAGAGTGAATAGGATGACTGTCAAGAGATAATTAATATCATTTAATGAGTCCTCTTCTATTTTATATCCTACTACTAAGTGCTTTAAAGTAACTATATGCTCACCAATATGAAGCTTATTTAATAAAATACAAATTTTATTCCAAAAAACTTTAAAATAAGTACATTCCATGAAATTGTGTTTATAAGTATCTGGTATCCCACACACTGAACACAGATTGGTGTTTTTAATTTTCCATGTGAAAAGATGTGTACCTACAGGTAGTATATAATGTAATAATTTCCATCGAACCATTTTTAATTTATTGTCTTCTAAATAATTAAAGATAAAATTTAATGTGTATTTAATTTTTGGTTGAATTTTATCTATATTTAGTTCTTTCCGCCATTTTGTAAACCCTATAGGAATATCTTTATTTACATTAGATAAGATGACATAAATATCTTTATTATTAATTTTTTGTAAATCATATATAATTGCGCCTTGTTTTAAACATAGTTGTTTTTTACAATTAACAATAGTTTTTAATGAGTTTTGTTTTTGTAATATATCTTTCCAATGATTTGGTATGCTCTTTCTTATTTGTATTATTTCTGCAATCCAATTTCTTTTACATTTTAACTTATTGAGTATTTTTTCTTTTGATATTCTTCCTCTGTCATCAATTATGTCATTTACATAGATTATGTTGTCTTTTATCCAATGATTAAAAACTAAGCTGTGCCCATTTAACTTTATGTATTTGTTACCCCATATAATTTGTTGTCTAATGGTTCTAAAGTTTTCTGGTTTATTAGTTTGACCACCGCCATATTTTACCCAGGTTTTAAGTATTTCAAAGTAAAAATTAGGGATTTTGTTGTTTTTGATATTTATTGATTTTAAATTATCCAGATTCATGTGAAATATTAAAAAATTTGATCCATATTGATTAAAGTATAATGTGGGAATAATTTTCCAATTTGACTGTTCACCTTCTATTAATCTTTTTACCCATTTAATTTTTATTGCATCAATAAACTTGTCAATATCTATCATTCCAAGTCCTCCCTCAGTTTTTTTCATGTTAATTGTTTTTCTTTTAATTTTTTCTTTTTTATGGTCCCAAATGAATTCATAAATCATTTTTTTAAACTTAAATAGTGAATCTTTGTCGATATCAGTTACAGAAGCTAAATATGTTATATTTGGTATAACTAGAGATTTCACGACAGTTACTTTTCCGATCATTGTTAGCTTTCTTTTTTTCCATGAGTTAAGAATTTTTTCAGATTTTTGAAGTTGTTTTTCTATGTTTAAATTCATACATTGAGATTTATTATATCCAAAGTGAATGCCAAGGCTTTTAACAGTCTCTTTGCTCCAGTTAATATTCTCAAAATTGTCTTGAATATGTTTTAATTTTCCGAAACCTAATCCTTCAGTTTTACTTCGATTTAAAATAAGTCCTGATAGAGAACCAAATACTTCAATTATATTAAATGACTGAGAGATTTCATCTTTAGAGCAGAGAAACAATGTAGTATCATCAGCTAACTGGCTTATTATAAGGCTGTGCGTTTTTCCATCTAACTTTATATTTATTCCCTTAAGATTATTGTCGTTTCTTATTCTACAGGCTAATATTTCGACTGCAAAGACGAATAAAATGGCGCTTAAAGGACATCCTTGTCGAATGCCTCTAAAAATATTCAGTGGGCTTGAAATCCATCCATTATTAGAAATACATGCCTTGATATCTGCATACAAGGTTTTGACCCATCTTAACATAGAATTTTCAATACCAAATTTTGTTAGTGATTGATACATGAATTCCCACTCTAGGGAATCAAAGGCTTTGGAAAAATCTAGAAAAAGTATAGCTCCATCTATTTTTAACTTTTCTGCATGATCTATAATGTCTTGTATCTGACGTATATTAAAACCTATATAACGGTTTTTAATGTATCCATTTTGGTCACTGTGGATAATTTTTGACATCACAGGTTTTAATCTTTGGGCTAATGTATATGCAATAATTTTAACATCAACATTTAATAGTGTAATTGGTCTGTAATTACCTAATTCAGTGGGGTCTCCTTTTTTAAATATTAGAGAAATTAGGCCTATTTTTTGTGATTCAGATAACATTCCTTTTTTATAGCAATAATTAAAGCTTTGAATTGCATAATTCTTTAATTTGTCCCAAAATTCTCTATAAAACTCAACTGAGAGTCCATCTAGGCCTGGGGATTTATTTAATTTCATTTGAAAAATTGATTTTGTACATTCTTCTGTTGATAGAAGTCCATTTAGAGAATTGCTTTCTTCTTTACTTAATGATTGTTTAATATTTGTATCCTTAATATATGTGTTTATAAAATTTTTATCTGGTTTAGTGCTTGTGTAAAGCTTTTCATAATATTTCTTTTCTAAATTTAGTATTTCTGATTGTTTTGTAATTATCTCCCCTTTATCGTTTTTTAAATTTATTATATTTTTTCTTGTTTGTCTACTTTTCTCTAATCCTAGAAAAAATTTAGAATTCTTTTCCCCTTCTTCTATCCATTTTATTCTTGAACGTATTTGTGCACCTTTTGCTTTATAACTATAAAGAGATTCTATCTCACTTTCTAATAAATTGATTTCGTTCTTTTCTACTTCACTTGGTTTATTATTATCCTTTCTTTTCTGTAATGTTTGAAGTTTTTTTTCCAAATTTTGAATTTCATTTTTCCTTTGCCTAGATTTATTTTTGCAAAACTGTATCGTTGATTCTCTTACTTCAATTTTAAACAGGTCCCATAGTTGTGATAAATTTTCAGTGTAATTGCTTTTAAGTATAAAATAGTCTATAACTTTTTCTATTTTATCTTTATAAGATTTGTCAGTTAGTATGCTGTTGTTTATTTTAAAGAACCCTTTACCCTTATTATCATTGGACATGTTAATTTTCAATGAAATTGCCTGATGGTCTGTACTAGAAATTAGGGCTGGTCTTATATCTGTAGACTTTATCATAGTTCTCAATTCCTTACCCGTTAGAAAATAATCTATTCTACTTGCCTCATCGTCTTTATTTTTACGTTTCCATGTATATTGATATAGTTTCGGATGTAATTGTCTCCAAATATCTTCTAGTTTGTTTGTTTTTATTAAAGTTTTCAAACTATTTGTAATTTTTTGTTCTCTTTTTTTATTATTATTCTTTCTATCTGTACTACTCAATGTTTCATTCATATCTCCCCCTACTACTAAAATTCCGAGACTATGTTCTTCAATTATTTTATTTACATTTTTAAAGAAGATGTTTCGCTTTTTTTTCTCATTAGGTGCATATAAATTTATTAAAGAAAATATGTTGTTGTTTATTTCAACATTTACAAGAATTATGCGACCTTCTTGATCAGTAAAAGTATCAATTATCTTTGGGTTTATTGTTTTTTTAATAAATATAGCTACTCCTTTTGATTGTGTTGTGCCAAAACTGTGAAAAATATCTGCGTCATATTCATTACTTACTTTATTTTCTATTTCTTTAACAAAATGAGTTTCTTGGATAAAAAGTATATCTGTTTTTTGATATTTTAACCAAGTATAAAGCCTATTTCTTTTTTCTTTTTGGCCTAGTCCTTGACAATTTAAGGAACAGATATGTAAAGTTTTATTCATTATTCTTATATTTTTTGTAGCTTAAAGCGAGTATTTTAAAACTAAATACATTTGACAAACATACATGTATACAACAACAATAACATGCATAGTATAAGAAAATATATATATACATTAAGAACAACAGTATATTTAACATGATAATAATAACTATATATATAATAAATACATGATCTTTTATATATATTTTATCTATCCTAAAAATTGGACACCATTTCAGGAAAGGTGTACATGTTTTAAATAATTTGTGTAGGGATTTTCCCACATCTATAAATAGCCATAGTTTGCTCATGTAATTTCTATTAATTGTTTTTGTTCTGTTGAATTCTATTGGTTCTAATAATGCACTTATATTGCTATGTTTTGTTTTAGTTGAAGTTGATTGTATCAATTTTGTTTTTATTTTTGTAGGTACTTCGGATATATTCGACACCATTTGGTAACAGGATAAATTTTCTTGTTTCACAAGAAGACTAAAACTCTTGGATTTAGTGATGCTGAAGACTTTTACAAGAATACATACGTGTGTGAGCAATACTATTGCTGGATTTTGACTAGGAATTCCTTCCCAGTATCTATATCTGTGCGTGTATTTGTATAGTGATGCAATATATTGAAGCCAAAAGTTAATACGAACGAATTTACATGTACAGTGTGTTTTTTTCCAGATGTAATTATGATCTGTAGTTAAATGTTGCTGGATTACTGGTTGATTCATGGATTTATTTTCCCAGCTGCATAAGATTGGAATTTTGAGATTCTTACTCCAGTAAAACTGTTGGAAGTTATATTTTGTTTGAAAACTGTTCTTTCTAGTATGATAATACATACATAAAGGAATCGATATTGCAAATTTATGGAATATTATTAGATATTTATTGTGTATAGGTCTGTTTATTAAAGAACATTCTTTAATTATGTTTGTATTCTTTGCATGATCCAGTTGATAACACAAACCAATACATTTTTTTTTTCTATTACTCTTTGACATTATGTTATAACATACAACATTACAGTTCTTTTCTATTTTACTCTTCTTTCTATTACTTCTTGAAAGTATGAAATCTAATATTCCATCACAATCATCGCTACATATTTTGGTAATTTTACTGGGTTTTTTTAAATTTACATAAAAAGCATTGTCTTCAAGGTGGTTGTTTACCTTTAGGAATATGCTTGTCATACATATATGTATGAATAATAATAAAAATATATACAAACAAATCATTGTAAGCAAAAAAGTATATAGAGATGATAAACCAGCAGAAAAAAAGGAGTTAGCTACATAATTGTTTATACATGTTTATTTCTCCTTTTTAACTTTGTGTTTTTGGTTTGGTTGTTTGATTCTCTCTATCGAAAAGGTCTGTTGTAGGAGTTGTTGCAGACCTTTTTGAGACTTTATTTCCAGGAGTGGTTGCACTGGTTTGTTTCTCAACTAGAAATTGTTGCATTGAACTTTGTTTTTCGTCTTTCGAATCATTTTGACAAGTTGTCTTCTTTTTACCAGATTTTTTTTTAGCTTTTTTAGAACTTGGTGTTGCTGCATCTCCTGTATATTCGTCATTCTCTTCATTGGTGATTGATTGAAATGAAGGTTGAGATTGATGAGTAGGTACCTTTTGTGAATTTTTGTTTTGAGTTTTCTTCAGATCACGAGTAAGCGTTTCCTGTGATTGTTCGTTAGGCATGTCCTGCATTTGTTCAACTTCAGGTTCATGTTGTTGAGCATGTGCAGCCTCATCATTGTTATTGTCATCAGTTTCTGAATCTGTGTTGTCATCATCAGTGTTTGTTGATTCGTTTTCATTATGTTCATTGTTGTTGTCTGAAAAGGGCTCTTCACATTCTGATTGTTTGTGTCCAGATTTTTTACATATATTACATGTCCAATCATTTGGACAATTGCTGATGAAGTGGCCCTTTTCGAGGCATTTTTTACAAACTATGTCGTCTCTGTTTTTAGTTGGCTGACCTTTATGTAAGATTGTTGCTCTGTAGTTTCCTATTGTTACTTGTCTTGGAAAAGGATGTTCCATCGGTTCACAATAAAATATTCGGTCTCCTGATAGGCAGTTTGTTATTAAGCCATCAACTCGTATGCGCTCCCTAAAGTATCTGTGTATTTTACACCCTGCATTCTCTAAGAAATAGGTAATCTGACCATCGTCAGCCGAGCATGGAATGTCTTTTACTCGAATTTTAACGTGATCTGGGTTTACACTACCTTGGAATCTAGGGTTTTGTGAATAAAAATTCACCAAACGGTCTCTTACCACAATTCCTGATATTAGAAGCTTGCTGCGATCGTCTTCACTCTGTGTGTAGACTCGCCACATACCTCGAACTCTTTGAAGCGCTCTCAGATGGGAAGAGGGTATGAGTTGACCAATTATTTTGTAAAGTTCGTGATGCAAAAGGAAATCTTTGTCAGAGGGTTTTGGACCAAACATATCTGATTCCAATAAGAAAATTGGTTTCACACTCATGTCGTTGTTATTACCATTTTGGACTACCTTTGAATATGTTTCCGCCATTTTTTCTTTGTTTACAGTTGAGTTGGCACTGTCGAAATTCAATGATTTTGTCATTCCAAGACTCAAAAGAGCAAAGTTATTGTACCATATAATGGTTACTAATAGTTTTAAATACTGTTCTTTCAGAAATTTGACAAATTATCGTTACTAATGATTCAAAAATCTAAATTTTGCAAGAGCTCAGAAAAACTCCGTAGTGTCCACTGGGCCGCTTAGCACTTCCTCTCTATCAAGCTTTCATATGAATTCTCAAGTGTTTTTAGTTACCTAACACTATCATGTTTTCTGGTCTGTGCGTTCGTTCGTTCGTCTGTCTATCTGTCTGTTAGTCTGCTCCTCTTCAGGTTTAAGTTTTTGGTCTGTAATTTTTGGTGAAGTTGAAGTCCAATCAACTTGAAACTCATTACACATGTTTCCTATGATAGGAATATTAATGCCAAATTAGAGTTTTGACCCGGATTTCACAGTCCACTGAACATAGAAAATGATAGTGTGAGTGGGGCATCCGTGTACTGGGGACACATTCTTGTTTTAATTAGAAGATGTGTTGTGAGTGCCAATGAGACAACTCTCCATCCAAATAACAATTTATAAAAGTAAACCATTATAGGTCAATGTACGGCCTTCAACACGGAGCCTTGGCTCACACAGAACAACAAGCTATAAAGGGCCCCAAAATTGCTAGTGTAAAACCATTCAAACGAGAAAACCAATGGTCTGATTTATATAAAAAAATGAAATCTGTTTCTCTTTATATTGTAAACATCCTCTTTGTGTTAAATAAAAAGCCTGCAACTGGTTGAACAATTATTATGCAAGTAACAAACAGTATTTTGTGATATTCCAGTTTCAGCCTCAAACTTTAACATCAGACATCTTAAAACTTTTGTAAGCTTCAGAAAGTTATAAAATTTTTAGGTTAAAAGAGTAAGTGTTTTTATTGTGACTTGCAACAAAAGTTGCAGATTGCGATATATATGAATTACTATCCAGCTGAAAAAGAGGGACGAAAGATACCAAAGGGACAGTCAAACTCATAAATCTAAAACAAACTGACAACGCCATGGCTAAAAATGAAAAGGACAAACAAACAAGAGCACACACGACACAGCATAGAAAACTAAAGAATAAACAATACGAACCCCACCAAAAAACTAGGGGTGATCTCAGGTGCTCCGGAAGGGTAAGCAGATCCTGCTCCACATGTGGCAAGTGAAGTGTCGACATCATAAACTATTGTATAAGGCTTTATTTTCTTAAGGTAGAAGACATGGATGCTTCAATCTTTTTATACAGATGCATTATATTACGAAATTTCTGTCTGTCATATGTCCATTGTCCTCGATCTCATCTTCATGGTTCAGTCACTACTCTAAACAATTTACATATTTAGTTTTCAATTAAAATACTGTAACTTAAATTCAGAAATCATTGCGAGGGTTTTATTAATGTGGATAATGCACCTGGGTGAGTATCTCAATTATAAGAATTCAAATTCTGATATCTGCTACATCTATCTGTATGAAAATTTTCCTGAAATTGCAATTATTAATCTCTCATGTTTGTACATTCTTCAAAAATCGCAATAATAATGCCTGCAATAGTATTTGATTTTACAGTACTCGCATATTATAAAATGAAAGGATAAATATATTTGGAAAATGGGTTTCTTGCAAGATATTCATGTCCATCTGAGCAACAGGTCAACTATATTTGGTGTATTAATATATTTGATTGTAAAGGGTACATGTCCAAATGCAGGTTTCAGCTGAACTTGAACCTGATTTTCATGTTTCAGTGGTTAATTTTCATGGTTTTGTCTGCTTAATAGATGCTTTAATCAATAAGACAACTATATTTGGTGTGCACGTATGAATTTATTGTGAGGTGTGCATGTCTGGATGGTAAATATTTCTTTGCTGATCAACTTATATGAACGACATGACATAATACAGAATGAAACGATAAAATGAATCTATTCAAGTTATCAATGTATGTATGTACTGGTAAATGCCTCCGATATCCGAAAAAAACCCTTCGAAAGCTGCGAGGGTACAGTGGCATCCATGTACACTCCCTGACGGGATTAATGGAGATGTGACACTAACGTATATTTATACGACAATTATTTTTACAAGGACAATCAATCCCTACCCAACACAAAGGGAGTGCTTGGACACCGGGAGGTCTGTTATTATGGTGGATGAAGCCGAAGTACTCGGAGAGAACCACCGGGCCACTCGGTGGAAACAGACAAACCAGAGAGATATCAGAAGATTGATCTCCAGGTCAAAGTAGGGAACAACTTTGACCAACCGAGGCCCCCAATATGCAGATACTGATCTTAAAATATATCCCCGAAAAAGAGGTAATATCGAAATAAAGAAAGAACCAAATTACAGAAATCGCTTAAATTTCACAACTGTTTAGTTTAAATACAGCTTATTTAAAAAAAAATAATAAAAGATATAAGTCGCCAATGTCATTATGAGTTTATAAAGATATTTCATTTTTATTGCAAAAAATGTTTTTTCAATGACATAAACATTTAAAAGTCATTTGGGTCCGATAGGAATTGATTTTTGTACAATATCATAAAGTAACAACTAATAGTGTAATAAGATGTATATTTCTTCAAATGGGATCACAGGCACAATAACATAAACACTTTGGAATGAATCCCTTAAGTTGAGGGAAATTTGAAAATCAATTGCCTATATGAGCAACTTGAAACTCTATATGATTTATATTTTAAAGTCATATGAAACGAGTAACTGGTGAAAAATAATGTTTATCCAATTCTTGAACCAATGCTATGCATGTATATATCATAAACTTGGTCTTCTGTGCACGATTTTATCGGTTTTTACGCAAATATATCGTATAATCGTAATTTTTTTCTGTCTGTTATGAAGTGAAAATATCATGAATATGGCAGCTCATTTAAAATTGTCGTGTTTTGAAGCCGTAATTTAATGATTGTTTCCTATCATGATTTTCTTGATAAAGAAGGATTGCTGCTCACAAGGAAGCTTTTTAACCAAGAGTTCCAAATACTGAAGTTGAAATCATCCCTTCCTAAATTTTACGGACGCCATCACGAGTTGGTTGACCGTTATGGAATAACCGTTTTACAAATAATATCGGATATGTTCCTTATGTCGTTACTACGATCCCCTTCCCTTTCATGAATTTGACCTACCGAATTAGACTATTTACCGGATTTGTTATCACATAAGCAACGCGACGGGTGCCACATGTGGAGCAGGATCTGCGAACCCTTCCAGAGTACATAAGATCACCCCTAGGTTTTGTTGAGAGTCGTGTTGCTTATTCTTTAGTTTTCTCTGTTGTGTCATGTGTACTATTGTTTGTCTGTTTGTCTTTTTCATTTTTAGCCATGGCGTTGTCAGTTTATTTTCGATTTATGAGTTTGACTGTCCCTCTGGTATCTTTCGTCCCTCTTTTATAGTAAATCAATCAACAAAGAAGCATGGATATTGAGCACGTGTATAACATGTACAATCAGATAATAGTTTATTTCAGTAACAGATCCATGCGTATTGCGATCACCGATTTTTAACAAAAAGGGTCACACTAAGGTCACTTTGAATACGGAAAATATGTCGGCTTATTGCTTCCTGGAAGCAAGCAATTAAAAAAAGTAAACTTCTTCAAAATGTGGACAAATTCAAGAATTATCTTCAGAAAAAACGTATATGTACACTATTTTAATAATGACAACTATCCATTTTGTTATAAATAACATGCATCATTATTTTTAATATGAGGTTTCATATGACATTAACCTAAAATTCTTTTATTTATTTTTTACTTTTTTATTATTTCATTTTACAATATATTCAAACTTTATTATAACATTGAAAACACAAGAGAGCAATCAAAAGAAATCTGACAATATTCAATGGCCAACTAAAGGTTCGGATTATAAATTATTGAAAAAAAATATCAAAAGGATGAGTGTCGATTTAGACGGGCGGTACCCACAAGATTCGAACCGAGGCTCTCCTCCTATAGGCAGATCCACATGCTTCAGGCTCATTGGAAATGAATTTGTATCAATCCACCCGACCACGGCTCACCCGATAAATTTTAGAGAATTTAAACTTACATTTCTACCTGATCTCATATATATACCTGTAAAATCTATATTTAGGTATGATCAACATGATCAAGTAACAACTGAAATAGTCATTAAACGTTTTAATAATAATCATAAACATGTCTGATTAGCCAATATATGCATGTTGACTATAGACATTTATATCATAATATATAGATATAGCTTTATCAGAGACATATCTCTGGTTCTATGTGAAGTTGTATACTATATGTAGATATCGATTTATGACGTCAAAAGTCCGACATGTTGAATTGTATTAAGTATATATCAATAAATATACAATGTGTATGTATAGCTGGTATAGTCGAGAGGATACTTCGCTCTGGCCTTTTGGATAGAACATACTAGTGTCGGCCTGATGGCTAATACTAGGAAATCCTTTGACGCAATCCAGTACAGAGTCTTTTGATTATTTTAGTTTATTGGTTTCTTTTAAATTTGTTGTTTTTTTTTAAATTTTGACAACAATATTTCTGGTAGATATATTTTCAGATTAACGATTAAAGCTGACAATCTGTTTCAGGTTCGAATCTTCAAGTAGACATGCTATTTTTTTATATGAAAATATAAAACTATTTTAATACATATTTAAAAAATACAATTAGAAATACATAAATGAGTTTTTAGTTATAATGTTCCAAATGACGGGTATGAGATAAGCTATTACGACCATGTTATTTTGGATTGTAATAAACTTGTCACTACTACTTTTTACCTTAAATATCGTACTTATTTCAAACTCTTATTGTGTAAAGACAAAAACAAATCCCGTTTCTGACTATATAACTGACATTTACAGTTTTGTTAATTATATGTACCACTGTATAACTTGCTTTATACTGCACTCGTTCTATAAACAATTTCGAGGCAAGGTTCACTCAATTCGTCATTTTTACATGCATTTTGACTTATTTCTCCGTTAATATAGAACGGTTGTAGAAAATATTGCATCTCACAATAGAAAATAGTTGTATATGTATATATTTTCTTCGATATCATAAATTTTTTTTTTGAAAAATAAGGAAAAACCTACCTTTCTTTTGTCTATTGGTGTTCCGTCATTGTGCCGGATGTTAGATACCATCGAGTCCGAGCAAATTTTGCCGGTGTGGTTTAGACACAGTGATACAGTCATTGACCTGATATCACTTTTCCTCATGAATATTTAAATAGAAATTGTCGAAATTATATTTAATTATTCATACGACCTCTTCAACCTGTTCTTGTTTCCAATGTAAACAACGATGCGTTTAACGACTCAAACTTGTTTCTTTTGCAATTTTTGGGAAAACATATTTCACTTATTAATATTTTTTTGTTTGCAACCTATAAATCATTATGTTTTATGTTTATTGTTGATATTTTAGTCTGCAACGAATTCGTTCATCATTGATTGCGGTAATGATGTACATTTCATCGTGTTTTATATTTCTCCGTCTGTGTGATATGAGGCCTTTTTAAAGGGTGATTTTCCCAATATTTAAATCAAATTAATAACATTAACACAATAATCAACAATTGAAAATGTTTTTTTAGATTGCAGTATAAAGACAATAATAGTGCATTGACTTGACATATCAACGATATAAGGATTCGGCACGAAACGGGGAAAATGCTCGGCACAGCCTCGCATTTCCCCGTTTCTAAGCCTCATCCTTATATCGTTGATATGTCAAGTCAATGCACTATTATTGTCTATGCATCAAAAACAACCATATCAACTCGCAATATTTTGAATTACTGGATACTATTAATTCAAAGGTAGTTTTGGTTTTTGTGTTGTTGTTAAATATGATGATTATTGCTACAGACATCCAATTGCTCTTGCATAATAATGATAAAGAAGGAATTATCGTTATATCACTTCCATGTACGTATTGCTTAGTAATTGACAAAGTAAGAGTGATATGGACGACTGCTGCAAGATGCATTGTATTTTTGAAAAACATCAAAAAAAAAAAAAAAAAAAAATTAAAATAATAAAAAAAAAAAATACAAAGTTACTTTCTAATACAATTGACATTCGATATTCTACCTTTCACTCGTTGTCATACAAGTGAGAGGTTTAGCGCTATAAAACCAGGTTACATCCCGCATTTTCTGCATTTGAAAATGCCTGTACTAAGTCACAAATATATCAGTTGTTGTCCATTAGTTTGATGTGTTTTATTTGATTTTGCTATTTGATTAGGGACTTTCCGTTTTTAATTTACTCGGAGTTCAGTATTTTTGTGATTTTACTTTTTTGCATGTACATTTTGTATGCAAGTTGAAGGCACTTAGGTAGTGTATTTTTCTGTTTGTAAAATTTCCCAACGAATTCTTATCCGTTTTCACTCATTTGTCGGTGTTTGCCTAACTCGAAAACAATAATAAGCAGGCAAAAACTGTAAACTGCAAAAAAAGGTGCAAAAAAAAGATGCAATACAAGATGTACAAAAAGAGTTATAATTGGAACCACCAACTGACTAACTTTAACATTTATTTTCCGTAAATGAAATATTATTTAACATTGTTTTTCGTATAACGTTTTATAGTCCAAATCTATAAATAGATGTTGCATTTTTTCTATTGAAGATGGGATGACATTTACATTACAAGAGCACTTGAAGGTAAATCGATAACTTATAGTTATCAAAGGTACCAGGATTATAATTTAGTACGCCAGACGCGCGTTTCGTCTACATAAGACATCAGTGACGCTCATATCAAAATATTTATAAAGCCAAACACATACAAAGTTGAAGAGCATTGAAAATCCAAAATTCCAAAAAGTTGTGCCAAATACGGCTAAGGTAATCTATGCCTGGGATAAGGAAATCCTTAGTTTAATCGTTTTAAAATTCAACATGTTCTGTTATTTATGAGAATGATTTAAAACGTTTCCTTTTCGTATATTTCAGTTAAAAACACATTTACACTATAATTTAACATAAAAACCAGGAAAGATAACTTAAAAATTAATATATTATTTAAAGGACAATTTTCAAATATGACATAAATTGATTATAACAATTATAAAAAAAAAAAAACAACAACAAAAAACCCCCAAAAAACCAAAAGGATGAGTGTCGATTAAGTCAGGTGGTACCCACAAGATTCGAACCGAGGCTCTCCTCCTATAGGCAGATCCAGATGCTTTCTGCTCATTGGATTGTAGATCAGTTATATTACTACACTGTATCAATAGTCCACCCGACCACGGCTCACCCGATAAATAATTAAGAATTTAAACTTATATACCTACCTGTACCATTATGTCTACCTGTAAAATCTATATTTAGAAATGATCAACTAACAAATGTAATGATCATGAAATCATTTTTTATGAAATTCATAAACATGACGTCTGATTAGCCAATGTATGTTGACTATATTAACTAATACAGCAATATGTATATAGTTTTATCAGAGACATGTCTCTGTTTCTATCTGAAGCTGTAACTTGTATACTATGTACATATTGGTTTATGACGTCAGAAGTCCGACATGTTGAATTGTATTAAGTACATATCAATAAGTATCCAATGTTTATGTATAGCTGGCATAGTCGAGAGGATACTTCGCTCTGGCCTTTTGGATAGATCTGACTAGTGTCGGCCTGATGGCTAACACTAGGAAATCCTTTGACGCAATCCAGTACAAAGTCTTTTGATTATTTTAGTTTATTGGTTTCTTTTAAATTTTGACAACAGTATTTCTGGTAGATATATTTTCAGATTAACGATTAAAGCTGACAATCTGTTTCAGGTTCGAATCTTCAAGTAGACATGTTATTTTTTTGTATGAAAATATAAAACTACTGTAATACATATTTAAAAAATACAATTATAAATATATAAACGGGTTTGTCTTTTTAGTTATAATGTTCCAAATGACGGGTATGAGATAAGCTATTACGACCATGTTATTTTGGATTGTAATAAACTTGTCACTACTACTTATTACCTTAAATATCGTACTTATTTCAAACTCTGATTGTGTAAAGAGAAAAACAAATCCCGTTTCTGACTATATAACTGACATTTACAGTCATGTTAATTATATGTACCACTGTATAACTTGCTGTATCAAAAACAACCATATCAACTCGCGCAATATTTTGAATTACTGGATACTATTAATTCAAAGGTAGTTTTGGTTTTTGTGTTGTTGTTAAATATGATGATTATTGCTACAGACATCCAATTGCTCTTGCATAATAATGATAAAGAAGGAATTATCGTTATATCACTTCCATGTACGTATTGCTTAGTAATTGACAAAGTAAGAGTGATATGGATGACTGTTGCAAGATGCATTGTATTTTTTAAAAACATTAAAAAAACAAAAATAAAATTGAAATAAAGAAAAAGAATGCAAAGTTACTTTCTAATACAATTGACATTCGATATTCTACCATTCACTCGCTGTCACACAAGTGAGAGGTTTAGCGCTATGAAACCAGGTTACATCCCTCATTTTCTGCATTTGAAAATACCTGTACTAAGTCAGATATATATCAGTTGTTGTCCATTAGTTTGATATGTTTTATCATTTGATTTTGCCATTTGATTAGCATGATTAGGGACTTTCCGTTTTGAATTTACACGGAGTTCAGTATTTTCGCATGTACATTTTGTATGCAAGTTGAAGGAACTTAGGTAGTGTATTTTTCTGTTTGTGAAATTTCCCAACGAATTCTTATCCTTTTCACTCATTTTTCAGTTTTTGCCTAACTCAAAAACAGTAATAAGCAGGCAAAACCTGTAAACTGCAAAAAAAAAAAAAAAAAGATGCAAAGGATGCAATACAAGATGTACAAAAAGAGGTATAATTGGAACCACCAACTGACTACCTTTAACTTTTATTTCTCGGCAATGAAATATTATTTAACTTTGTTTTTCCTATAACATTTTATAGTCCAAATCTATGAATAGATGTTGCGTTTTGTTTATTGAAGATGGAATTACATTTATATTACAAGAGTACTTGAAGGTAAATCGATTATTTAATCGTTTTAAAATTCGACATGTTTTGTTATTTATGAGAATGATTTAAAACGTTTCCTTTTCGTATATTTTCAGTTAAAAACACATTTACACTATAGTTTAACATAAAAACCAGGAAAGATAACTTCAAAATTAATATATCATTTAAAGGACAATTTTCAAATATGGCATGAATTGATTATAACAATTATAAAAAAAAAAAAAAAAAAAGAAACCAACAAACAAAACCAACAAAAAAACCAAAAGGATGAGTGTCGATTAAGTCAGGTGGTACCCACAAGATTCGAACCGAGGCTCTCCTCCTATAGGCAAATCCAAATGCTTTCTGCTCATTGGATTGTAGATCAGCTATATAACTTCACTGTATCAAAAAATATCAAAAGGATGAGTGTCGATTTAGACGGGCGGTACCTACAAGATTCGAACCGAGGCTCTCCTCCTATAGGCAGATCCATATGCTTCAGGCTCATTGGAAATGAATTTGTATCAATCCACCCGACCACGGCTCACCCGACAAATATATGAAAATTTAAACCTTTATACCTACCTGTACTCATATATCTATCTGTAAAATCTATATTTAGGTATGATCAAGTATTCACTGGAATAGTTATTAAACATTTTAATAAAAATCATAAACATGTCTGATTTGCCAATACATGCATGTTGACTATAGACATTTATATCATAATATATAGATATAGCTTTATCGGAGACATATCTCTGGTTCTATCCAAAGTTGTAGATCTGACTAGTGTCGGTCTGATGGCTAACACTACGAAATCCTTTGACGCAATCCAGTACAATATTTCTGGTAGATATATTTTCAGATTAACGTTTAAAGCTGACAATCTGGTTCAGGTTCGAATCTTCAAGTAGACATGTTATTTTTTTATATGAAAATATAAAACTACTGTAATATATATTTAAAAATTACAATTAGAAATATATAAATGGGTTTATCTTTTTAGTTATAATGTTCAAAATAACGGTATGAGATAAGCTATTACGACCATGTAATTTTGGTTTGTAACAAACTTGTTACTACAATTTATTACATTAAACATCGTACTTATTTCAAATTCTTGTTGTGTAAAGACAAAAGTAAAATCACAAATATACTGAACTCTGAGAAAAACTCAAAATGGAAAGTCCCTAATGAAACGGCAAAATCTAATGATAAAACACATCAAACGTACTGACAACAAAAGAGGGACGAAAGATACCAGAGAGACAGTCAAACTCTTAAATCGAAAATAAACTGACAACGCCATGGCTAAAATTAAAAGGACAAACAGACAAACAATAGTACACATGACACAACGTAGAAAACTTAAGAATAAACAAACGAACTCGACCAAAATTGGGAGATATATACACCGTATGCAGGTGCTGCTAAAATGTTGCTACTTAGAAAGTTCACAATTGGAAAGCTGAAATCATCTCTTTTGTCGTAAAGTTTTGTTTTCAGTCGACCCTCATTGTCAATTTCTAGATGTTAGTCAAGATATCAGAGCGACTTAACTGTATCTGTTGTATCCGTAATCTCTAGTTCAATGGGATTGATGTATTCGACATAGTCACCAAGTTTTTAATTATTTAGTGAGAAAACTTCATATATAACTGTCATTTACCTGACTTGGTAGAAATTGGTGGATTGAAACTGGTTGTATAGCTCTAAATCTCTTACTTGTATGACAGTCGCATCAAATACCGTTGTTTTTAACATCGATGCGTGAACAAAACAGACATAATCGGTAAAGTAGTCAAAATATGGTCACAGCATTCCCATTTATGTCTATATAACTGACATTTCCTTTCCCCCCACAAATTTACTACTGTATATCTTGCTAATTAACATAGAACATGTACAACCTTATCAACTCGTGCAATATTTGAAATACTGGATACTATTAATTCCATAGTAGTTTTGATTTTTTTGTGTTGTGAAATGTGATGACTTTTACTACAGACATTCATAATGCTCCTGCATAATAATGAAAAAGAAGGAATTATCTTTATTTCACTTACATATACGTTTTGCTAAGAAAATGATAAAGTAAGAGAGCTATGGATGTCTGTTGCAAGATTCAATATATTTTAAAAAACATTAGAAAAATCCCCAAAAATCCAAAGTTAATTTCTAAAGCAATTGACACCCGGTGTTTCCCAGTCAATCACATGTACGTTTGTTTTAGCAAGTTGAAGGCCCTAAGGTAATGCATCTTTCTATTCGTGAAAGTTGCCAAGCGAAAACTTATCATTTTTCCTCTAATTTTTCCGTCTTTGCCTAGTTATCTCAAAAACAATAATAAGCAAGCGAAAACTGTAAACAGCAAAAAAGATATATGCAATACAAGATCTTCAAACAGAGTAATAATTGGAACCATCAACTGACTACCTTTAAAATTTATTTTCCGTCAATGAAATATTATTTTACATTGTTTTTCCTATAATTTTTACAGTGCAAATCTATATATGTGTTTTTCCTATTGGAGATGGGATTACATTATTTACAAATATTCTTATGTAAAATCTTCTTATGAAAATTTTCCTTTTTCGTATATTTTCAATTTAAAATACATTATACTAAAGTCTAACATGAAAATCAGGAATGGTGACTTAGAAAATAATATATTATTTAAAGGACAATTTTCAGATATGGCATGACTTAATGATAACAATTATAACCCCAAACAAAATCAAAAGGATGAGTGCCGATTAAGTCAGGTGGTACCCACAAGATTCGAACTGAGGTTCTCCTCCTATAGGCAGATCCAGATGCTTCAGGCTCATTGGAATGTAGATAGATTAAGTTTGTATCGTTAATCCACCCGACCACGGCTCACCCGATAAATAATATAGAATTTTAACCTTTATACCTACCTGTACCATTATATCTACCTGTAAAATTTTATTTAGAAATGATGAACTCACAAATGTAATGATCATTTAACCATTTTTATAAATTTTTCAATGTATCTGATTAGGCCAATTTATGTAGACTATAGACAATTATATCATAATATATAGATATAGCTTTATCGGAGACATATCTCTGGTTCTATCTGAAGTTGTATAATATGTACATTTTCTAATTAAGTCTCGTGAAAATTTTCATGTGCGGGAAAATATTTTGAAAGCCTTCACTTTCTACCCAACAGTCGTAGTGTCAATATGGACACCGGGTTTGATTCTCCGATTCGGGAAGCAATTGCAAACAAGGTAAAAAATGTTATCGCTAGTTCTCAGCAGGACATGTTGAACACTATGAGCGCAATGATGGACTCAAGATTGAATCGTCTAAAATCCAACATTCAACAGTCTCAGTTTGATATTTCCAACATACAGATCACCAAAATAGAGGAAAGTGTATCAGACAATTATAAGTTTCAAAAAAAAAAAAAGGAAATGAAAATCAGTTTCGACATATTGTGAAAGTACTTTCCAAGTTAACGGAGGCCCGTCCCTTGCTTGATACAACTGATATCAGCCTCTCCAAAGTAGCCGCGGCTAAGGACAAGATATTGGAAGGTATAGACTTAGTTGAAGAGCGTCAGAAGCTTATTTAGTTAGCAGATTCTTCCGAGTTAGGAAGGGGTGTAGTGCAAGAATACATTACAAATCCTATAGCAGACGATTCTGAAGACGAGAAACGTATGAATAGAGCTAAATCTAGAGCTGAAAGAAAATCTCAAGCGGAAAAGGTAAAAAAGCGTCCAAGACCAGTTCCATATAACAAAGGAGCTCTGAAGACAAGAACTCAACCTATAAGCCTGGTAGATGTTTCACTTGTGAAAACAGAGGCCATTGGAGTGACAACTGTCCACAAAATAAGAAGTCAAAGATAAGTACATTCAATTTATTACCTTTAAATAACGATTTGTAATCATCTGAAACAAAGATAAATAATGTTAGTTTTGAACATGTACTTTTTTACCTTCTGTCTCAATAACGAGCAAATACGATTTACAAAACAAGAATGTAATGACTGAACAGTTGTGATCTGATACTGTTTTATATTACCTGGCACACCTGTAGGTAGATTAAAGATCAGGTTAGATAAATGGAAATTGATAACTGATAATCAATACATTCTCGACATAATTGAGAACGGTTACAAAATACCGTTTAAAACAGAACCTGACCGTATACATATTAAAATAACAAATCTTCATTAGACAGCAAAGATTTTGTTTCACCAGAAATTTTAAACCTATTTTAAAAAAGGTTGTATTAAAGAAGTAAGCACTATACCGTTAGTCGTTAACCCTCTTACGATAGCTTTCAACAAATCAAGTAAACCCAGACTCGTCCTTGACTGTCGTCACATAAATTCACACTTATTTAAATAAAGGTTTAAATACGAAGATTGTAAAGTCGCGAGAGAATTGTTCAATGTAAATGATTTCATATTTAGTTATGATTTAGAATCGGCATATCATCATCTTGAGATATTTAAAGAACATCAACAGTATCTAGGGTTTTCTTGGCTTTTTGAATAATAGAGTCAAATATTTTGTGTTTGCCGTTCTATCCTTTGGATTTTCAACCGCAGGATATATCTTTTCAAAAGTTTTGCGAGAAGTGGTTAAAGATTTCAGATCTCAAGGCAAGAGCATTATAATGTTTTTAGATGATGGATTGACGGGCGATAAAGATTTTTCCACGGCTTTACAGTGTAGTAAACAAGCCGTAGTTAAACTACAAATAGAGGTTGGTCATTTAAAGACGTATCAACCGTACAATATACGTTGACGTATCCGCATCTGCAGATATACCAAAAAAACAGTATATGATCCAGAGTTTTCATTTTCTATACTTTCAATAATGAAAATGGGCGAATGATTAATTTCTAATGCAGAAATTTACAAACAATAAGGAAATATCGAGTTTTTGTGGAATATGTAACCCTACTTTTAAAGATATTCCGGATAGTTGGAACAGTTTACAGGGATGATAGTAGTGAATACGGTAAAATCGTTTGTGTGTGTATGAACTTGTACTCACGTAACATTGACAAAATTGAAATTGTTAATTGTTGATTAACAAATAGAGTGATACTTAGTACTTTCTATTACCTTTTATGATAAAATCGCAAATGAACAATATTAAAATTTCCTTACATGTATATAAGTAGTACATTTGATTTTTTTTGTGTGATTATTCATATAAGATCTTGAAATATTTTTTAACTAGATTATTAAAAGATTTTGTACGATATTCGTGTACCAGCCCTACATTGGCTACTTTTTAAGAGCATGTTAAAGTAGTTGATAGAACCCTTTATTTTTTTTTTAAAAAGCACCACTATCACAAATATTGAAAGTGTATGTTTGATTGTTTCGAAGATATTCCAATTAGTTTTTTTTAATGAAGTACTGTCTTAATTATAAGCTGGGGATCACATAATATTTTTGATAAGTCTGCAGATGCGGATACGCCAACGTATACGATACGGTTGATACGTTTGTAAATGACCGACTTCTATTAGAAGATTTGGGATTTTTAATAGCTCATGAAAAATCGCACTGGTTTCCTTGTCAAAAACGAGATTGACTCGGTTTCACATGGGACACGAAAAATGGTAACATATTTGTAAAGGAGGAAGGGATACAGAAATTAGAAAAATATTTGAACTTTGTTTTGTTTCAAGTGACTAATGGAAAGACTTTATTAAGAGCTAGATTTATAGCCAGTATTGTTGGTCAGCTTATTTCCATGCACGCCGTGTTTGGCAATGTAGTACGTAGAAATACTAGATTTGTTTATGATTGTGTTATGTCTAAAGCCAGTTGGAAAGCTTGAGTGAAAATAACTTACGAAGCTTTAAGCAAATTATTGTACTCGAATCTTCACTGTAGAAGAATAAATACAGTAGGTGCTAAGATAAGCACGGTAACAATCAATACTTTGTTTGACTGTGATTTTTTTTTGTGACGCCTCAGATGTGGGCTTTGATGGCTATATTACACCTTTTGCTGAGTCTCATTCTGAGAATTTTGAAACATTTGGTAATTGACTTGAATCAGAAATGGGTGAAAGTTCTACATGGAGAGATATAGAATGTGTAAGAAGGGTATTAAAAACATTTTAGTTGTCACTGAAAACAAACAAATTAGAATTAATTCCGATAACAAGAATGTTGAGCATATTTTGAAAGTAGGTAGCAAGAAATTGAAATTACAATCAATTTCTACCTCTATTCTTGATTTTTGCGAAGTCCAAAAGATTAACTTAACACCTAATTGGATACCAAGAACTGAAAATAATGATGTAGATTATCTGAGCAGAGTCATGAATCATGACGATTTGGGAACAGAAACCTTAACTTATCATTATTTGTGTAATTTATGGGACATTTGTACGGGACAGATTTCTTACACACTATAACTCTAAATGTGAGAGATTTAAGGGACAGAAGCTGTAGATGCTTTCATTCAGTTTTGGGGTAATGATGTAAACTGGCTTGTACCGCCACCTATCTTAATTACTAAAACTCTGAATAAACTAAAACAAGACAAAGCAATTTAAGGAACACTGATTGTTCCCGAGTGAAATTCTGCTCCTTGTTGGTCTATTGTACACAGAGATGGTAAATTTTTCGATTTTGTGAGAAATATTTTTTATTTACCACAGAATAATTGTATTGTCAAGGGGGCAGGGAAAACTGTGTTTTCAATACAGGGTTACTAAAATTCAGATTGATAGCCATGAGGCTAGTTTAGTGTTTTGATTTAGTTATTCTATTTTGCAGGAATAGGATTGAGGCAGAATGTCGGAGCAGCTGTGGAAGCAATCGGAGTTTCTAAAGACCATATTCTTTATGATTTAACCGGAAAGATATCATCATTTCTTCTCGACTCAAGAAGTAACAATACGAACAAGACATATTTTTCACATTTCAACAGATGGAGCACATATATCAAAGATCATGGTTTTAATAATTTACCCGCTGCTCCTATTCACGTCGCATCAGTTCTTTAAAATGTAAAGACGTAACTGTGTAGTATGAACTTTTGAAATTATTTATTTCTCGAAGCAAAACGGACCAGTATAGACAGGGTAATGGAATTTGAATTGCAGAAGGGGAAACTATAGCATGTCCAGTCAGTATTTTAAAGAATTATATTAATTTGGCGAAATTGAACATGAATTCAGATTTTTACATATTTCGACCTATATTTAGGCACAAGTCTATATTTAAACTTATTTACAAAAATAAGAAAATAAGTTACACAGCAGCTAGAGAAAATATATTGAAAAGACTGAAATTAATCGAACCTACGTTGAATTTGGTTTACATTTCTTGCGTGCCGGTGTAGGTGAATGAGAAAAAAATAATAGTATATGAAAACATGTTCTTGTTTGATCATATCGAGTGCACCGCAGTATTTTAAACATGTAACTAATATGAACAAAAGAAGATATAACAACATGCAATCAGTTATACTCTTTTGTTGGAATTTTCAAGACACTGTTTATGTTTACCCACACGTTACCAACTGTATACCTGAATACCCCGGTTTTTTCTGTTTTTTTTCTTTCTGCAAGGTCTTGTCGCTCTTTTTTCGTTTATTTGTGTATTGATACCCTTGTGGTTTTTAAATGTTACCAAAACGTAATTTTGTCTCGATTTCGTTTAAAAAAAAACTTTTATAAAACGATCACTGCGAACAGAGTGCGAATCGGACACACGATTGGTTTGTTTGACAGATAAAAAGCGGTAATGTCTTCCTTTATTCTGCGTCTTATATTCAGCGTCGTTCATAAGCGAAATGTTTCATTATATTCATATTTAATCAATTATATCAGAATTAAAAAAACAAAAACTTGTAAGTCAACGCCGAAACCCGAATATTATAAAACTAGTATAGTCCCCTAGTTCATGAAGGAAGTTCTAGATTCGCACTTTGTACACAGGATAAGTTTTGGGTTGTTTATGGCCCTTGTATTGCGGTGTGATCTATCAAATATTAGAAGCATTAATTTGAATTATTGCTTTTTTCATTTTAATTGTAGTTGAAAATGAATAATAAGAATAACACCAGAGGTCAATTTTAATAACCTAAAGACGGACGAGGATAATTCTTTTGAAAAAAGAAATTAATAAAAGCAACAAAAACAAGACGTACAACGAGCAGAATCAACTAATGGAATTAGTGCTATAAGTGATGACCCACAAACATGAGAAAAATGGCTCTGATGTAAGTATTAGTAGTGTTAAAAATCAGATTGATTTTTTTCCTCAAGAAGCCGTGTTGATGAGTGACAAAAAATATTGCATTGGAAACTGACTTTGATAAAATGTTTTTTTTTAATTGTCATTTGTTCTTTGGTTGTATTTTTTTTACATAATGAAAACAATTGGTGTAATTTATATTTTGTTTTATTTCAGTTATTGAACTGCCATTTACCTTTAAGAATCCGTTTTCGTACCTTTAGCTGTCCAATATTTCTAAGAAAGAGAAGGGCTATTCTTTAAAACATTGGACAGTACAAGGTGACATAATGGTTGCTTACAGGTAAATGATAGTTCAATCACTGAAATAAACAACGGGTAAAACAATAGAATGACGTCACAACAATGTTTTAATAATTCGCAATTGCCTAGATTACACATTTTATTCAACACGATGTCTGCATGTGGTTGAAGTCACGTCTCTTTCATTCCATTAACTGTTAGATATCTTTAAAAACTGTTCAAACCAATCCCAAATTATTAAACCCTTATATTCTTGTTTTCATGAAATGACCTTCACATTGAAACAAAAATGTTGTAGTGGTCTTCAATTTAAAAAAAAAAATGTTTGCTGCTGCAAAGCAAAATGTGGGTTTCTATGCTCGATATAGAATTCGTCCAAAAAAAAATATGATAATCTAGATGTTTGTATTAAAGTGTAACACCGTATAAAGAAGCATTATCCTCAAAATAACTAAGTTCATACTTCAAAAAACATATTAAAGAATCTATTATTACACGGTTGCTTTGCATTTGTTATGTAGCTAAGTTGTTGGTCAGCATTAAGTGACCTACAATTGAACTAAAATTTCATTTCCAACTAAACTTTGTTCATAAATAGACGATCTGCATTGCATTCAATCTAAGTTGTTAAATAAAATGACTAATTGATTTGTAGTTGGCCTTAATTCAAACATGTTTTGTTTTTGTTAAACAACACTTGTGTTGCTATGCTCAATACGGAATTTGTTAATAATAAAAACAGATGTATATAAAAAGAATATTGGAATTAAACACCATATGGAAAGAAAAATCTTCAAACAACTCCTTAATTCATATTTCAGAGGAGGCAAGCACCCATTTTTAACCGTTGCTAGGCAACATTTCTGCTGCTCAGATTGTTTTTAAGCATATAGTAAACGAAATCAAATGGACTTTTCATTTGCGACTTCAAGTTCTTCTTGGACAAACAATATTATTTGCAAATATTTATAATTGTACTGATAAAACAATTAATAAACTCATCATAGATACCAGAACTAAAATTTATATATAGGCCAGACGCGCGTTTCGTTCACAAAAGACTCATCAGTGACACTCGAATCCCAAAAAGTTATAAAAAGCCAAATAATGTACGAAGTTGAAGAGCATTGAGATCCAAAATTCCTAAAAGTGTAGCCAAATACAGCTATGGTAATCTATGCCTAAGTAGAAAATTAATATATGATGATTTTCATTCTTAATAAAAACCGTTGCTAGGCAACCTTCCTTTCACCGGAACACAATAAAATCATTATTTTTCCAAGTGTCTACACTAAGACCATCAATTATATTAATATAAACTTATTTGGAGAGTGGGCCAAAAACAGCTCTAATCGTACCTTGTTCTTTGGTTATCTATTGTGTGAGATCAAGTACTATTGCTATACTACAATTATCCATCCACTGTAGCAAACTTTTTTTTTGTACATGCTATTTTAGATGTATGCAATGTATTTCGCCCATAATACCCGACATAGGAAGTTTGCAAAATCAGTAATTTAATAGTGGTACAGTTATGAAACTATTTGCGATGGAAAGCCGTCGATATAAAAAAAATGTTATAAATTTCGTACATCCAACCTTCATTTGTTTATTTATCTTCATCAGGAACCCAGAAACTAAAACATTAGAAAGCCAGAGATATTTACAAAAGTAGACAATGTATCTTTTAATTGTCCAATGCATATAGAAAATATAAGGTTTCAAGTCATTGCTATTTGGCTATATCAGGAAATCTTGTTTTTAATGCGATACACTTAATTGCCAAAATTGCTGCTAAAGGAATAACAATCAGTGCCTTATTAAAAGCATTCACTATCTTCGGATTATTTGCTAGGTAGAATCTTATAAAAAAAATAATAAGACACTTTGAAAACTTTTACTAGTAATAACATAAGTTTAACAAATGAAGCGATTTTTGTGAAACATTTTATTAACAAATAAATGACAAACAATTCACTAAGCAATGATGGTACTAACAAAACAATACACATATATAACAATATCACAATAGAAAACACAACCTTTTTAATAACAGTTATCGCTTATACACAAAACTAAAATATACACAGAATTTATATACAATATCACACTATGTATTGAAGAGCTTATATATTCCGCCATTTTTATTATAAAAAAGCATGATCACAAAAACACAATGTCAAAAGGGTGTTGGAATTACGCATGTCCTTACTTCAAGGGTTATTATAATATGTTTTAAACTTAATTGTTCGAATCGTTTTTCAATTTCACGTTACTATAAGATGTTGCAATGTATTGTTCAAATCATTTTGAAGTTAGAGAAAATCCTGTTCAGGCACGACATATCTGATTCTTTTATCTTGATTGTTGTGCTTTGGTCTTCTATCTGAAATATCTGTTTCTACCCTTGGTTTAATGAAGTTTTAATTTTGTATACAGAAACTCCAGAATGTCATAGTTCGTGTATCATTAAAGCTGCACATTTGCTGCACTTGACAACAGTCATAGATTTTTTTTTAATATATTTTAAATCAGAAGTTGAAAAGTATAACCACTGATTTTTTTGCTAATTGCTGATTTTGATTTAAAGGAGTTTTCTTTTTACTTATAATTAGACTAGTCCATTGCTAACTAACGTGTATGTCTTAAACCAAAGGTGTTCATCGTTAATTTTCTTCAAAGTTGCTTTCAAAGTGGCGTACTAAATTATAATCCTGGTACCTTCAATAACTATTCAGTAAGTCCAGAAAACATTGAAAGTTGTATCTTGTCATTCTGTTTTTGCCATAAATATACATACTTGTTACATGCCGTCTTTCCCAAGTAATTTAAAATTGAAGCGCTGGGCAGTATGTACATATAAAAAGGGTGTCTAATTTCTACAGAAAACATAGGTACCGGAAAAGCAAAGAAGTCTACCAGAGCGGCGTCTTAGTTGAAAATTGGCCCTATGATTGATAATAAAAAAGTCAACCAGAAATTGCACTCAGAGAAGAATTGAATACTGTGAAATTCATGCACTATTTAGTGAATATTCAATTTTGTGCGTTCTTGATGAAAGTAAATCCAGAAAAGTACTTTTAATAAAGTTTATATAGTATTTTTTTTGCATTTTTTTTATGGAAGTGTAACTTAAGCAAACACATTGCTGTATTGTTCCAAGAAACTGTTAAACAGAACTATAACTAGATACATTTAATAGCATGCTATTGAGTATCAAAATAGATACTTGCGTAAGAACAGCACAGTAAATTTACAAAAAACTGCATTTGTATTCCGTATTCGATCTCAACTTGTAATCTTCATTTAAACACTATTGGTGACATAAACATGAACATTAGGCCTTACTTAATACAACGATTAATGTGCAATTGCCTATGTTTTATGAAGCTATACTCTGATGTTATGACAGTAGATACAAAAAAAAAAAAAAATTGTAAAAATGGAATAGGTTTTGAAAAAGATGAATAAGGTATGCTATACATGTTATACAAATACTTTCTATTATGAGGTTGCCTTTCAAACATATAGCATACATAATTTGCCGTTTCAGAATCTAATTCATCCTGGGTAATATTTTCAAAAGTGTATATCACAACGTCCTGATTGGTTAAAAATGTCATAAACAATGGAAATTTAATCAATGACGTGGCTTTATTTTCATTTTGGGGTACGAACAATGAAATTACCCATGATTCTTTAGATTCTGAAACGGCTAATTGTATAATCAAATGTGTTATAAAAGGTATAATACAACCATTTTAAAAACACACAAGATAAAAAAGCATTCATGAATTCATCTTTTATACTTAATGTACAAAACATAAAGAAACGTATTTTCCTATTCTAAAGTTGTTCACTTACTTGACGAACTGGTCATCATCACGGTGTCAGTTCAAAATTTCAGATGTAACTGCTGATAGCAGAATGAATAAAATTTCATTAATTGTAAAAAGTAATTAGGCTAGCTAAAAAAACATCTGGTGAAAACTCTCGTTTCCTAATCAAATATAAAAAAAAAATCGTGTTAAAAGAACATCATGTCTAACTAGCGCTGTCACATTTGTATGTTTAGTAAACAGCAAAATCTGAGTCAAGCTCTTATTTGTCATATATTTAAAACACAGCGTTCATGACATTAACTATCTGTTCGAAGTTTTAACTTGGTGTGACACTGTACTTAACCCAAAACCTTTAACACATAAAAGATAGGTGGACAAATTAAAATGTAGAATCCGTAATAATACGCAAAGCTAAAAAATTTTGTTTATGTCTAATTTGTTATAGAAAATAGTCATATCTTATGCTATATATATATTTAACTGAAAATTATCAATTTGAGGTGTAAACGCCGGACTGAATTTATATATCTGAAAGCCTTTCGTTAAAGTATTGAATTAAACACTAATAATAAGAATATAAAATGCAGGCTATCTTTAAGTTCAAAAACATGAAAAACGTGTAAGGTCATATTGAAGAAAGGTATTACAACGTCCAGCTTCCATAAAAAAGTTTTAAAATAGATCTCAAATAGCTTCCACACCTTTTTTGTGATGATGATGAATTACAAAAAAAGTGCTAATTAACCCAAATACATGCCTATTGGTACTAAATAGCTATGGTGACCTCTGTTACCTATACAGATACAAAACTTCATGTTAGAAATTACAAAAATCTGTTTTATCTTAAATTCACCATTTAAAGTTTTAGGTGATTGGAGTGTTTTGAAGATTATTTGAAATAGTGAATCAAATGGCTTACATTTCTTTTGTTAATTAATAGTGTTATAAAATCTTTGTTCAAATCTTTTTTTTAAGTCATAATTTTATCTGACCTGAAATATCACTTTTAATGCTACCACAAATATCATCATACGCTGGAAACAGTTTGATTGTTTTGTTCGAAGTAGTGTTATAAATATCTGATAAAAGAATTTCTAGCTGGGCGACTGGAGCAGATATAACAACGCTGTCAGGAACATTTCTAGCATATAAAGCATATGAAGCAGTGTCTGCGCCTTTGATGCAGCATCCGGCAAACCAAAACAAATACGGAACAGCTACCCCATTCCCTATTGTGCTGTCGTCATCGTTTAATGATACTGCACCTGATATTACATACATCTCTGGATGGTCACGTGAAACCCTATTACGTTGTCTCCTCACGGGATTTAAAAGTACTGGAATTCCACACTTTTCGACGGCGAAAGTACGCGCTGTTGACAAAGCAGTTTCCCACATTCCATGTAATGATGAGTGAATTGGCGCCGTATTGGTTAGTGTGTATGTTGCTATTTTCTCTCTAACGTCATTTCCTGTGAGACTGTGTGGAAGAAGTTGTTGCATTTTGTACTCTGCTCTTTCATAATCGGTGTTTACAGCCTGAAATTGGCCTAGTTTACAAATTGAAATTTCACCATTGTCGTAAAACATTCCTTTTCCTTCTGCACCATTTAGCCAGTTATATACTGTCGATACAACACTTTTATGCTTTTTTGTTGACACCAGACCTAATAAAATATATACAAAAAGTTATAAAAGAAACATTTATTTTATAAACAGGCTACTGTTGTCTTTTCTAAGCTTAACTTGCTTTGATCGCATATTTCACTTTAGTTTCTTAAGAAACAAGCTCGATTTGTCTGCCTGAACCCTTCTTGGTGTATCAGCTATCTGAAATAGACCTTGCATGTTTATGACACTGGACAAGGCAGGTGTTCCATCAATTTTCACAAGTGTGTTAAAACAAAACTCCATCTGTAAATTGTCGTTTCACAATTACAAAGACATTTTTTATTGCCTGACGCGAAAGTATATAACTGTCGCAGTCGCATTTGTTGTAGATGAATTCAAGAGGGTCTATGCGAATTAAAATGAGTTCGGAGATTTTGGGTCTAAGTGGTGGATATAATCTATTGTATTCTGCTGCGATTTAGACGATTTCGGTTATATAGAAATAATGGGTATGGTGTACGATTGATAATGAGACATCGTACGACCCCTAATAAGAAATAAAATACAATTTACCCAAAAAGGTATGGTTCTTATTTTTTCATATTTTCTAATTTTAAAGGAACGTAAGTTTCAGCTGCATCAAGCAATGTTGACCTAGATAGACTGATCTATTTGTTTAGATCCTTTTGGACATACAGCTTGTCAACTGTTTAAGTATGGTTTGCTTCCAAATATTCGGTTTTGAACGTTCTGAATAGAGGTTCATTCAGACAAAGTACGTCGGACTAATGTTATACATAACGTCTTGTTTTAATGTTCTTTAATGCATTAACATACTTATTTGCAAAGCTTTGACAAAAAAGGTGTTGAATAACACGAACACCACCGTATATAAAAATATCGAAATTTTTAAAAATGTTTGTTGTAAATGAATTTGAGAGTAATCATAAATAGATATATTTTCATCAAGGTGAATAAACTTACCCTTTTCAATCATAAACTTCATTAGTGGTTTTGAAGTATCAGAAAGGTTTCGTAGTCGTCCAAAAGACATCAGAGGAATCCGTTGTTTTGTATCATATACAGTTCCATAGAAAGCCTTCCTTGACGTAGATCCTATATACGTATCATCCTGTGCAAAGCGCTGACAAATGAAATATTTGTCATAAATTCCTGGAAACCCCGTTGGTAGCTGATCACCAAGAAGAAACTTTTTCCAACAGTTGTGTTTCAAGTTACCTTTAGACTTTAAAATATTTTTCTTCTTGCGAATACATTTTTCTGATTCTTGACAAAACTTTTCTAAGGTTCCAGAGCACTGTTTCGTTGAGTCGAAAAATGGAACAAAACGATCCCTATTTCTACACCAAACGTTTTTGTCACCTTTTGCATCAAGATCATCGATTGTCCATTTCTTGTGTATAAATTTTGCTATTCCTATATCGTATAATGAGTATTCACAATCTAACACTGAAAAGGAACCAGATTTAGACAATAAGTTTCAGGTACTTTTAAATTGAAGTGTTGCACATAATACGTTTACACTTCCAGAAATATAACAACGTCCTAAAGTAAGTTCTTGTTGCTCTTTTTATGTGTTTATAATGCTTTGGGGACGCAGCTTACTCATTGCCTTCTTGTTGTTTTATCTAACTCATGTTTTCATTAAGTTGTTTTTGGTTTTTCGATAATGAATCATAATTGAGAGTCTTGCTTATTTTGCACTGTATTTTTACGTTAATGTATAAGGTAACATCAAATAAAGAGCTTAACTGCCTATTAAATCTTATGTTTGTTATATGTATACCTTGATTCGTCAGTTCCTCAATTAAAATTCTCTGATTTCAATAGTAAAAAGATCAATATCATATAACCTAACGAAAAATTGTTCATCATAGTTTTTCTTTTATTTTTCGCCATTACTTTGCCAGTTTATTTTCGATCTATGAGTTTGACTGTCCCTCTGGCATCTTTTACCCGTCTTTCATTAAAGATTGGCCAAGCGTTGTAAATGTATGTTCTCCTTTTTGTTTGACATCTTTTACAGAATAACAGATTCATTCAGTTACCAAACCAATTTATGATATGCACCGGAACAAACTCGACTAATTGAATGACCGAAACATGTCATTATCATTACCGGAACATGCTTTATATGTTCTTTGTAATTGGTTTTGAACTGGCTTTGTGAGGGCCTGTTAAAATCGACTATATTGTATGGGTTTTTCCTTATTGTTAAAAGCCGACCGGTTGCATAAAATTGCTTAGTTGTACTTCGTTTGAGCTCTAGTAGATAGTTCGGCAATCATACCACATCTCCTTAGTTTTATATAACATATCAGTCACAAACACAGTACCGTCAGATTTTTGTTATACAATCAACATGAGTGAACATCTGATCCGTTATGAAAGGATACTAGTATATCTGACATACCTTCATCGTGTAAATGAGGGAAAATATCATCTGAAACAATAATAATACAAACACATAATTCATTTTGAATGAATTTTAAACACAAACGTTTGAATTTATATTAAACATCAAACAAATAATCGATTTAAAAACATATATATTTTACTTACAGCCCCCTTATAATTTGTATTAGTATAACTGACAATGAGGCAACCCAGGTACACGTATCGGTTTGATATAATAGTTCTCAAAATGTTGTTATGAGAGTAATGTGCAGTATCAATAACGAACATAGGATTTGGTTTATTCATATATTATTGAATCAACAATTGCAAGTCGTGTAATCATCCCTTCGTAAGTTTTTACGAACGCCATCACGAGTTGGTTGACTGTTATTGAATTGGAGCACCTGAGATCACCTCCAGTTTTTGGTGGGGTTCGTGTTGCTTAGTATTATTTGTTGCGTCTTGCAATGTCTTGTGTACTATTGTTTGTCTGTCTATTTCTTTACTCTCATGGTGTTGTCAGTTCATTTTCGATCTATGAGTTTGAATGTCCCTTTGGTATCTTTCGTCCCTCTTGTAAACATATATGATAATAAATAAGCTGGGATGTTTCTAAGGTTACTGAATAAGACATATTACAGGATCTGTACAAACATGAGCAACACGACAGGTACCATGTAGGGAACAGTATCTACTTTCCATTCCAGAACACCTATTATCAATCCAAGATTTTACTGTCTTTGTTTTTTTAATAAGAAATAAATAATTCTTTATCAATGGATATTTCTCTATAGAATATTTACCAATTCTAGATATTTCAGATAATTGAACTCCGCTGCACGAGTATTCATATTCTTGTGTTGTTTTTCCTGTCATAGATCTGCATGCTCTTGTTTCTCGTCTGTTACACTGTCGAACCTGCATCTGTGGGTCGTTACAACTGTCGTCTGCTAGTAAATATGAACCGGAACGTTTACAATACCTAAATCGGAACTCTTTATCACCTGACTGTATCCAGAGTGACCATGGTGTCCAATAAGGGTCTGAAATCATGACATACAGAAGATTTGTAAGACTATATCTCCATCTTCATAATACTACGATGAAACAATCACTCTCTTAGACAAAATGACAACTACAGAAGGAGTTAAAACTGAATAATAGTTGATTTATCTGCTGGCAAAAAATAAATATCGCCACAATATCAATCCGTATCAATCAATAAAAACTAAATAAATTTCAATATCTATATGATTTAGAAGTCATGACACTGAAGGTAGCACGGTAGTATTTGTATGCCATAATTTATGTTGTTCTTTTTTGTACCCTACCTAAGTAATGTAAGACATTCTGTAAAATGTGGAATGGACTTTGATATCATTTTTTCATGATTTGGTGCTTAAACTGTTTCTTTCAGTCAGATTAACTATAAATAGAGTTGGCAATTCCTTAATTCCTACAGAATCACCATGTTTGACTTATGTGTTGATTTGAGACATCATATATTTGGGTTTTGATCACTGCTTAAGTAAAAATGGAACGATGAATACAATGAAAATCTGCAACCTGGGGTAGGGGTGTAATCTTTCATTTTTGTTTGGTAAGAAATAAGTGTAGACTAGTATTCTTTATTGAAATATGTTTCATGGTAAGAAGTCTATGCATCATACGTGTCATGACTGATTTCAAGCTTGTAATGTCTTTGTAAGGTAGTAGGTAGTATTTGCATTCCATAATTGAAGTTGCTCTTTTGTGTACCCTACCTAAATCAATTTATCTGAACAGAGTAATTGTACAAAACATACAGTATCAACTGGACATACTTTCCCAAACTGAGGAATGAACCAGATGTAGAAAAATATGAAAAATATTTGCATACAGATGAAAATAAATTTTTGAGAATTTTTTTAAATTTGTACTCACTGCACGATAAAAAGACATAAATGTACTAGTGTTGTTATGTTTTTAAAAATAGCAAAAAAATAAGAGGTCATTATACACATTCAAATTCATTTCTGAATAGTAAAATGAAAGTACTGCAGGTAACTGTGAATGTAGAATTTTTGCAGTGTTTGAAAGTGATGAACGTTCCAAACAGGCTATAATTATACCTAACGGGTCAGGAAATACTACCGTGCCACCTGAAGGCATTTAATAAAAAAACATTAACTGTCTCGCTTTGAAGTTGTATGTATACATTTTACAAAATAACGAAAAGATACATGTTTAATATATTACCATGACTATTTATTTCACCAATCAGTTTGTTTTCTTGAAAGATACATTTTTGCAATAAACGATCCAATCAAGAAACGACAGTAAAGTATCAGCAATTTGCAATTATATTCTGTTGTTGAATATACTTGTGCATTAGGCTGTGTCAGTTTTATGAATTTTTTATTTTCAGTTTATCCTGGAGTTCGATGTTTTGCTTAACATTATTTAAAACAGAAATTAGATTTGGAAGACTTAGTTGATATTCAACAACTTATTAACAGTAACAAAAGCTGAGTCTTATATATTCCAGACGATTGGACATAAAGAGATACTTATACCTATATCTATACAAAATGAGAAAAAAAACCACACCAAAAAACAACTTTTTTTCTTCGATTTGGGACACGACGGTATTGCTCACACTTATGACAAACGATAGGAAATACTACAAAGTTTCTTATTTACAATTTAATCAGCTCATCATCGTGTTTAAACATTGAATCTGTAAAACTTTTGGCCTCGGGTATCACGGAAAAGACATTCTTTGTCGAAATGGTGCAGACAAATAAGTATCGTCAACGTTATTATAATGTTCTTTCATATACAAAAACATATGGAAACGTGTTTTTGATACAACTATATTACATATCGATCTAAACTTAAAGTTTTCCGTTATAATATAGAATTCAAAACAAAAATGTCTCGGACAAATGTTACCTGAGAGATTTTTCTCCTGGAATGTTTATAAAGTTTCCAAATTTAAGTATTGGCCAAATAAATGGAGAATTCATATTTGGTAATTAAACTTTGTTGTCTTTTTTGTATTTCTTGTTTATTTTGTAATGGTCAACTTATTGTTGTGTGTTTGATTGTCAATTTGCATGTTTACCTTTGGTCTGAATATCATTGTATGACATTATACTTACATGATGTTTTACATTGTTGTAATGAATTTAGTGGATTGTTATCATTTTGGAGACCTGAAAAGATACAAACCAATCAAGATATTTTTCATATTGATAAGTCTACAATCATTATAATAAAGTAATCAATGCGTCCAAATAGCGACAATATTCCTTTGAATTCTAGTAGTTGTTATTATTACATCATAAGATATTTGAGATTTTGAATTTTTGATATTGTTAAAATAAACTGCAATATCAATTTAAAAATTGTACCACTTTAACTATGAAGTTTTTTCTATGAGGTTTTGAAAAAAAAACTTATTCTACAATTGAAAGTTTATATGCACTACAAAGGTCAAAATATAGTGCTGTGCAGCATATTTTCAACGTTTATATGCCCTGAACTTCTCCGAGTTTAAACTAACACTAACTTTCTTAACTACCCCTACCTCGAATGAAAGGTTACCACAGATTTCAATGTAAACAATATGCACATGTTTATTTACTGGTAACATTTCCAAGTTATGTCTCTGTGAAATGGAACACAGAGAGCATAACTTGAAACCAGTATGTAAACAAAGTTAATTTTCTATGAATATTCAAGATCTCCCCAAAAGAGGCGTGGTTTTAGAAACAACTGTATTTACAAAATGCAACCTGAACATGAGACTCTTGTTAAACCATTCAAATAGGTAAGAGTATAACAAAAGATCATGTAAAAGACTAATGTTGTAACTTATTTAACAAGAACACGTATATGGATAGCAATCTTCTGCTCGTTGCATTTACTTTGATTTTAAACTCTGTACATATTTTATTTCTATACAATTCACTTTTAAAAAATCATGACAAGCTCACAAACACATACGAAACATAATTACATTGACGTACATTTATTAGAAGAATCCAGCGATATATTGACCTGAAGACTACAGGCCTCTAGCTGCAAATGACAAAGGTTTTCATATAGTATGCCGTCGGAACCACAAACAGGATCGCCTTTGAAATTCTCACATTTCATACCACAGACACATCCGTTTTTAACGCCGTTTTGAATAAGACAAGTAGCACCATATTTGCACGAAATGCCTCTGCAGTTATACTCATCTAAAATATAAGGTGCCCATTAATGCATTACTTCAGTTTTATCAATGGATATGAAGATATTAATGATATTTGTTTGAATAATTTGATTTATTTTGTTTTGTACTGTGAAGTTTGTTTAGTTGCTGTGGTACAGATGTATACTTGACATATTTATTAATTGATCTTAAAGTCTAAAAGAAAGAATAACACATTTAAATTGTTACCATTGAATGTTTAACCCAGTTGCAACGAAAACGAACTAGCTTTTCTTTTGATGAATGTCATCTGAAAACTTTAATCGCCTTAGAAAATCTCTTTAACTAAACTAAAGTAAATAGTATAACCAAACCAGGCGTGGTTATGCCTTACTGAATTCCAAAGAATGCGATTAATATACTGATATAAGGGTCAATTGATTAAAGCTCTCATCTATTAAAATTCAGACAGAGAATTTTCAGATTTTAACTTTTGCAAAACAACTTTCGGGGGAAAATTCGAAAAACCAAAGTTACAGCAACAATTACTAAATTAATATTTCGGCAAAGTTGGTGTTATTTGTTAAGGCATATGTCAAAACATTTACTTGATTTGATAAATGTCTTGTTTTTGTAATTTATGCTGTAAATATATATTGATTTTCAGGTCTATGTGTCAAAGAACAAGGTTAGATCAGTCATTGAAAAACTGAAACTTGGGCGATTTGGTCCTGAATTATATCTTTTGAATATAAAAAAAGATGTGGTATGATTTCCAATGAGACAACTCTCCACATAAGATTAAATGACACAGAAAAGTACCAACTATAGTTAACTGTACGGTCTTAAATACCCGACAAAAAACCTCACTGTAGACAGCCCAAAGGACAGAACGATCAACGTATTGATTTTCTGGTCGGTTCGTGAAGGACGAAGTGATGTTCATATAAATACAAAAGTTTTGCAATGGGCTACTAGTATATCTTTTGAGTCATTAATCAGCTCTTTTGAATTTTTACTCGGTAAAGAAACTTTGTTTGACAAAAAAGATTGAGTTTTTTAGGTCACTAGGTCAAAGTAAGCTTACAACAGAAATCAATATACTGCTAGTTATGAGTTTTTATTATTGTGTCCCATGATTTGATAGAAGTTGTCAGCAGACTGACAGTATGTATTGTATTTGAAACAAAACTGTTTCTCTGACTATCCATCTATAAAGATTGCACATCAGATTATGTAACCATGGTGCTTCTGTTATTGTACAATGTGAGGTAATCAATATTTTAGACATTCAACGTTTAATGTGTTTTAATAGTTATCCCGCGGGTTTATTTCCTCCAGTATTATTCATTCTTTATAGATCACCAACATTTGATTTAGCGGGAAATGGAAAATTCGAAGTGCATTAATGATGCATGGAAGTTTCTTTGGTACCTTGCAGTGTGATGTCAACTAAAACAACTACATACTTTCAAAACCAATAACATGGTACAGTTGTTTATGCTTTTGGTTTGATTAATTAGATATTTACCTTTGGTTATGTCCTCTGTTTTCATGGTAGACGTTATATTAAATTTCTCCTCATCGTCTGAAACTGTAGATATAAATGAAGTTCAAGCTATGTAGAATATATGCAGATATGTTATGGTATTGTATTACTATCAATCGCCAACGTACAATTTATTGACAAAAGGTAAATAGATGATTAAATTTACGATGATAACAAATGGTTCTTTTCTGGATGAATAAATGAGATTCACCACAATTATATCACAGACACATAGTCAATAAGGTACTTTCATGTACGCTGATACGGTCTTCATTGAACACATTTGATGGATGTGTGCAATCTATTTTTTATTGCCTGGTATGCTTTAAATGGAATATGTTACTTTACCTTTCTCCGTGTTCTTCAATAGATTTTTTTAAAGTCTTATGTACGTATATTGAAGTTATGAGAAGATTACATTTTGAACAGGAAATAAAAAAAAACACGAGCTTACATGACTTAAAACTGCAATTAAGATAGACTAAGACAATTAAACTTAATGAATTATTGTTATAAATCATGTCGGTGACGACACTAACTACTGAGGTAATGATGTCTTCGATGAATTACCTTTAAATTACATTATTAAGACTTATTTCTGATTTATATAGATTTATCAACTCTCCGATTTGTTCCCCTTAGTGAGACAATTACTAGGAAAATTGGCTATAACCATGCAGTTTATCAGCTTAACCATGAATTTCAAAAAAATGATGTTTCATATATTATTCGTCCAGACTGTTATCTTCAAATAAAACATTGCTTGTCATATCGATATTTGGCTTCAAACCTTTCGTATTCGAGCGCCACTGATATGGCGTATGTTGTCTGGGTCGGGTGTAAATTTATAAGCTTTGATGTTTTTTTTTAAACAGTGATATTCATATTAAAAATGATTTAGTTCCAATTGATGGTTAAACAGAGAAAATTGTGGCCTGTCGTTAAAGAAATGATGACAGTAGTGGGATTTTGAATTCAAAGTACGAAAGAGAAGACGTGAACAAGGACATTCTATACACATGTGAAGCAGAAAAACCCCACACATACACGCCATTAGTATTGCCAGAATAACTAATAGACCAATTAAATACTCGTCATATTACGTCCTCTTTAACATATCAAGTTTAATCTTTGTTTTTTTCGTTGCATTTTCATTTAAGACAACACCGGTAAAATAATTCCTGCAAGTTCATCGAATTTTGCATAAAAATTAGAAAAGCTATATTTATTAAACGCGAATTAGAATAGTTCTAGGGATACCTAAATTGAACTCTTTCTTATATTTGTTGTTAGATTATCAAGTTAACCTTTTATCAGGATGACAGGTTCGAGATATATGAAAGGTAAAGAGATGCGAAAGATACCAAAGAGGCTCTAAAACTCATCAGTTGAAAATAAACTGACAACGCCATGGATCAACAGACGAACGACAGCACAGAAAAAATATCATAGAAAACTGAAAAAATGAGCAACACGAACTGAACCATAATATGGGAACGATCCCAGTGCTCAGAAAGGGTAAGCAGTTTTTGAAAACCCGCCTAAATGCACAAACATATATAAAAAAAAAAAAAAACACGCACATACTGCATCTTACTGCAATGAACAGATATCTTTTTTTATGGGGTAACCCACACTTACTTGTGAGGAAGCCAACTATTGATCTGTGGAGGTAAACCACCGTATTTGATACGTTATACATTGTATTGCTTACCTTCTTCTTCTAATCCAGACCCAAGTTCTGTTCTGGCCTCGATAAAATCTGAAGAAAAAAAAAATCATAATAATAAGACAGAATTATTAGAATACTTTGCCTTGGATTTCGATATATTTGTTTATCTTTTTATAGTAGTATGTATATGCGACGAAATAACGTGTTAAATACTATATTACAAAAAAGACGAAAAGAAAATACGTAACCCTGTGTGGCTGAAATGGAAATTAAAATCGGATCAATGATTGTGTTGCTGTTTTGATTGACCTTAAGCTTCATAGTGGGTATTTACGATATAATTTTTACTGGTGGAATGCACATATAAATCAATCAATCACTTACATGTACTCATTCATTAATGTTCCTTAAAACTGTATACTTTGTCCGTAATGATATATGAATGTAACGTGTGCATGTATATTTGTTTCATCCTTTTGTTTAATTTTTTGTTGATGTGGATGCTCTTTTCATGTATATAACAATTTAATTTGTTTATACAAATTACTTATATTTTTCTGTCAAGGTTGGCTTGTTGTATTGATACCAAACAGTCCTAATTATAAGCACCATATTATCTCCCTATATCTACTGCAACTGTCAACAATTTTGACATCAAACAATTAGTTTCCCCCGTGATCGGAGATAACATTTCATATTATTATTTTTTTGAAAATTACAATTATGATGAAAGCCAAGTTATCAATTATTGTATTGGGAATTAGAAATATGAATATGCCTTGCGAAATTATTAATATTTCTAGTGCTGCCGTTATTACAAAATTGTATAGCAGAATAAAATGTCTAATATTACAACCAACTTAACTGTTTAAATGTATTTTTTTCTCAGTTTAATTCGTCACCGAAAAGTTATTTCAGTAATACGAATAGAAAATTACGTCCTATAAGTCATGTTAGTTTCTTGATACCTCTATTCACACTGCAGATTTTGTAGAAGAAAACATTTGTTACACGAGAATACTGCTAAAAAGTGATTCGTAACAAGGAATGGTGAACTAATAGACAACTTTCGAGTTCGATGCATTTCCGTCAAAAACTCTGGATTTAGTGAACGTCATTTGTGCGTTTAGGGGCGTCATCACGTCCTTTCCAATGTTGAGCGAGTGGTTGGAAAACTATAATTCTATTTTGTACGAATTATACGGCAAATTGAATTCTCAAAATTGACAATCAGCATTGCTGTCATTAGGGAATTGTCATTAAGTACCTACAGAACAACCATTATTTCTAGTTTATCCTGCACAATGACGCGTGATGAACGTAGTGTAGGGATACAGGCGACCCCCTCTATCTGGTAATTGACGTCACAAAGGCGCGCATAATTGACGAGTTTTTGCCGGTGACGGATGAACTCAAAAGTGGTCTATTATAGGACGCTTAGTAAGCATTGACAAGCAAAATTCTGCAGAAATGTCGCGGATTTGTTAAAATTTTGTTTAAAATGGGTTTATTCCTACATGTATAACAAAATAATGTAATACACCACAAGAAAAATTGGACGAAAAGATAAAAAAACAAAACCAAACGTATACAAAATACAAAATAGAAAACTAAAGACTGAGCAACAAGAACCCCACGAATAATGAGGTGATATCAGGTGCTCCGGAAGGGTACATATTAAAATATACCAACTTGAAGTACATATATATTATGCGTAATTGAAGTGGGGATAATTCAAGTTCAGACTGAAAATCAAATGTACTTGTGACACACCATTATCGTATTTTGGATTCTTATAAGAAGTGCACAGAACGAATCCTCTACAATTAATAGTTCATTGTTTGTGTGAAAATTTGAGGACAATAATCATTCGATTACTCTTTAAGTGTCATATTTGGAGCAAGATCTGCTTGCCTTATTAGGGGCATCTTGCTCAGTCTTCAGTTTTCTATGTTGTGTTTTGTGTACTTTTGTTTGTCTATTTGTCGTTTTCGTGTTGTCCATAGCTTTGCAGTGTTTCTGTTGTTCCGTTCTTTCCCTCTTATATTTGATGTGTTTCTTTCGGTTTAAGTTGGTTATCTGAATTTGTTTTCTCTCGATCCATTTATGACTTTTTAACAACGGTATACTACTGTTGCCTTTATTTGGCATTTTCGTGTTTAATTTATTAGTTTGGATATTCCTTACCATATTCCAAAAATGGTAAAATGTTGTGGCTCTTTGCTAACACGGGAATAATGGTCATAAAAAATGGGAATAGGTCACTTTTGTAAGTAAAGATGTTGGGGAAAAATTGAGGAAGAATATGGGGTAAACAGAGAAATATTTTGGAGAAAAAAAGCAAAGTGAATATCGGAAGCAAATGCAAAAAAAAAAAAAAGAATTGAGAAAATTGTCAACCCGGTATCACTCCCTCAATAATTTGAACTGCCACAGAGTAAATGATTAAATCAGATTAACTTTTAATTCTTTGAGGCATATAGAAAGCTGCCCATAACCATTTTTTTTCTTTTTACATGAAGTTAATGTATAAATTTTCATGTTTAAATTGAAATTTGTTGAATATGCAGTAAATAATTATTGACACTTGGCATACATTCATCTAAAATTAAGTTGAACTTTGCAGACTATGCATTAAAATTAGTATTGACCATTGGCAAACATTCATGTACTATTTTTATTGGAATTACTGCCTATGGCTTATTTATTTTCAGAATTTAATTCTTAAAATCCAATATTCTGACTGCTAGATGTCGTTCATTTTTCGCACATTTCAAGGTCGTTTTTATTTCCTCAGGGGAAAGTGAATCAAATTATATAATACATGATGTATGATATCAATTTCGGTAGAAAACTCAGTGAACCACTCTAATTTTAATGATGTTTAGTTATCGAACGAACCTGAGCAATACATCTTGAAAACACCAGTAAATCGAGAGGACAAACATTTCTAACGACAATTCTTCTAATGTTTAAATATTTTAATTGAAAAAAATGTGCACCTGTTCTTTCCCGATTTATGTTTAGTGCTTTTGATTATATTTGAAAAGTATAGTTACCATCGCCGTCTTCGTCGTCAAATTCATCGTCAGTTTCTTTGCTAATGTCTGGATTATTTGATTGTGTTGTCGACGTCTTAGTGACAACTCGAGTTGTTGGGATCGTTGCAGCACCCATTGTCGGTACTGGGTGTAATGTTTCTTTTATTTCTTCATTGTCAACATTGAAAAGATCTACATCTATAAAAACAAGTATTTTTTTTAAGTCAAAGTATATTAAGCCATACCAGTTTATTCATCAGAGAATTAAAAAGGACACTAATTTCATGCAAATATAACAAGTGCATACAAGTATATGGCTTTTATGTGGTTATTCTAATATGACGTTCTTCAAACGCTTTGCGTACAAATGATGTTACATTCGAATACAGTTATTTATCTTACCTCCTATGCATTTCTAGGAATGTGATTGGTTAAAAGAGTCCTCGTGGAGACCGTCTATATTCAATATTAGGTTAATAGGGAGGCGGGGCTACTCTCATACACGGTTAGTAGTGGTGTTACGTCCCTTTATATACCAATAAGGTAGTAGGGAGGCGGGGCTTATTTCATACATGGATAGTAGTGGTGTTACGTCCCTTTATAAAAACAAAACTGTACTGAGAAAAAATCGTAAAGGTTTTAACAGACGAAGAAATTGACGATTAAGATTGACATAAATTCATAAAACACATTTAAACCTAACAAATTGTTATTGTTGGTATCTGTTTTTGTAGGATCAATGGATGTAGTTTCTTAATGCTTACGTATTGAAGACTTGCTCATTTTGCTAGGTCACTTGTCTAAATTTCACAAATTAAGATAATCGGTAAGATAAATTCGTTACATAGTGTGCTTGTGACCTAATACGGTATATTTGGGGTCGGTAAATTCCATATGGGGATTCGAGTTCGCTCTCACCCCATACGGAATTAACTGACCCCATATATACCGTATTAAGTCACAAGAACACTATGTAACTAATAATATAGGTCCCATGCTAGGCAGTATTATGATTGTTTGGGCTGTAATGTTCCAATTCTACTGAAACGTCTTATGCTTTAGATGAGTAATTTAAATCACATCAGAATATGTTAATGACGTCTTTGAACGATGACGTAAGAATGGTAAGTTGTGTACGGGAACATGCACGAATGGGAACTGAAAGTCGTTGAAACTGTGAATACATGAAAAACTATAATAGGAATTTATTTGTATAATATCCTAATCTTAAGCTCTAACTTTAGTGTGTGGTAAAATATCAAGCATGAAGCGCAAACCTGTGGTAAAATCAAAATAATTGGAGCCCAAATGAATTATATCTTGTTTCTATGTTTCTGAGCTAGGAATCAGTCAATAATTTATGACTTTCACAATCAATATCTATTTAATTTTGAAATGAATATCATAACTATTCATGGTGGAGTACTATCATGATTATAGGAGAGAAGTGAGAAACTGTATTTTGTCACTCTATAAATCAACCTTGACCACTAGATTTACGTTTATTAAAAATGTAATTGATCGGTCAAAACAAGTCAGAATATATGACGAATTTATATATGAGTTAACATGTACTACATTTCTGACAAAAATTAAGAAGGTAATACTATAATAGTACTTATGAAATGTCTCAAAGGAATACAAAACAATAAATTAATTTAACTACATATATATTATTTAACATCATCGATAAATGGTAGATTATATAATTGTATAATCATGGTTTATAGACGAGTTGTTTATTACCAGCTGTTTAATGGTGCCGATGACTTTTCTTAACCCGTTTCTGCATAACCCGTTACTCGACATTAAATATCGGTTAAGAGGTCATAATAAATATAGGTTAGATAAAGTTGCGTGCTTGCAGTTTTACAGTTATATGTGTCACGTGAAAAACAAGTTGATCACAGTCTTAGTAATTGCTCCTTGTGGCAACAGCTTTTATAACTTATTCTCAAAACACTGTAATATAAGTTATGCCTCCAACTAAAAAACGGAATCCGACGAAACGGAAATCCCGTGTTCAACCGTATAGTACGGAAATCAATGTTACAAACACTAATTCTGAGAAAACCAAATCCGAAATGGTGGACGAACTGTCAAAAATTGGTTTCAAAGTGCCTCCGAATTTAACTCTAAACGTAGTAAAATCTCTGTATACAGAGAACATTGTAAACAAAAGTGATGATCGCGCCGTAGAAACCATCGAAACCAGTTTAAGTCCAACAGAAGGTTTTTCATCTGTTAATCCAACAGCTTCAACAGAGACTCAAAACATTGAACATAATTCTGCTACGGAGAATGTCAACACTAATATATTGGTGACTGCTTTTAACACTATGTCACAATGTGTGAACGGCCTTCAGAAATCCGTCGATACCCTGATGACAGAGAAGCTGTATGATAGCAAACCATATAATCTCCATCAATGGTACAATTCCAGCAATACGACACCGCCGTTACAAAACACACCGGATGCGTTACATCAAGGATTATATAGAACAGGAGTTCGTTCGGATGATTTTCCAAATGTAGACATAGTTTCTTCAGGATTACAGAAACAAATAATACAGGGTAAGGACATTAACTTAGCTTCTCTCCTTATTCCAAGTTTCGAGAGTCCCCAGTCACATACCATTTTGGCAGACGGTATGGAAATTAACGTGGGGAATAAACCAGACCCACGCTTAAATCGACAGCTAACAATTCAGGAATTCATAAAAGCTTTCGGTAAATTCAAGCGTGTAATGACGTCTGCTTTTCCAGGTAGGAGATTTGAATTAGACGCTTATGAAGAGGATATCATAGAAATCAGCAACTTTTATGGTAATAAGTTTTACGACTACCATAAGTTGTTTTCGGCCAAAGCCTCGACCCTTCTTCAAGAAAAACAAATTAAAGTCGATTGGAGCAAAAGGGATCGCGACCTGATGATCTTGATAGGTGCGGGCGTGGAAATAAATATTTGCAAGCTTTGTCACATGGTTGACCATGACACGAAGTTCTGTCCTTTGCAACTAGCAGAAAAAAGCGTATCTACGCCACATCTAACGAAAAATAGCGGAAATTCTGATATTCGTGGTAGGAAGCGTTTTTATCACAACGGGAAAGAAATTTGCAATAATTTCAATAGCTTGTCTGGCTGTAATAAAGACGGTCGATGCCTTTTCTTACATATGTGCTCCAATTGTCGTAACTATGATCATAGCGTAACCACCTGTCCCCGTCAATCTACGCATAACGATAGCGAGAAAAATAGAAAGAATTACTCTTTTAAAAACACAGCTGCTAAGACTAGTACTCCTGCACAAAAGTCAAGCTTCGGTTCCGAGAAATGACTGTCAAATATTAACTTCCCCTTACAGGCTACTACTCCGATTAATGTAGAAGTATTACAAAACGAACTTAGAAATCACAGTGACAAATCTTTTGTTTATTATTTATGCAATGGTTTAAAATATGGTTTTGACACCAAAGTGTCTGTAACTAGTTTACCAACCCTTGAGTGTCGTAATAATTTGTCTGCACGATCGCAACCGAACGTAGTAAATGAGTTGTTAAGGAAGGAATGTGAAAATGGTTTTATGTACGGACCTTTTGAAACACTCCCATTTTCAAGTTACCGTGTCAGTCCGTTGGGAGTTGCGGAAGGAAAATATTCGAAGAAAAAACGACTTATATTGGACTTATCGGCGCCCCATCAAAGTGATATTCATTTTAGCATCAATGAATTAATTGATAAAGACACCTGCTCTATGTCGTACGTCAAGATCGACAACGCTATAGATATAATCCTAAAATACGGAAGACATTCCTGGTTATGTAAATACGATATTTCCAATGCATTCAAAAATTGTCCTATATTACCTTCACAATGGCCTTTGTTTTGCATTAAATGGCAGGATAAATATTATTTCTATGTGCGATTAACTTTCGGCTGCCGATCTAGTCCCATCATATTCGATACTTTATCACAAGCAATATGTTATATTGCTACAAACAACTACAAGGTCAATAACATTTTACATCTGTTAGATGATTTCTTAACTATAGATCCACCACACGCCGAGGGAGAGCGATCAATGGCATTAATGATGATGATTTTTAAACGATTAAATGTTCCAATAGCAATGCATAAAACTGTTGGCCCTGTAACTTGTCTTGAATATCTAGGCATCATTCTCGATTCAGAAAAAATGGAAGCCCGTCTACCGCAGGAAAAGGTTGATCGAATTTGTGAGTTTATTTCAAGCATAAGTGTAAAATCCTCTTGTTCTAAGAGAGAAGTTCTACAGCTGCTAGGTCATTTAAATTTCGCCTCAAGAGTTATCTTACCGGGCAGGTCTTTTGTGTCTTATCTAATCAATTTATCAACCAAAGCGAAAGAATTACATCATTTTGTGCGTTTAAATAAAGAATGTCGGATAGATCTCGAATTTTGGTTACGATTCCTTAAGAATTGGAATGGAATTAATATGTTTTATAATTCTACATTCATATCTAGTTACGATATGGAATTATACACAGATGCATCGTCAACTATAGGTTTTGGTGGATATTTTGGGGGAAAGTGGTTTTATTCTTCATGGCCGACCGAAATTAAAAACATCACAAACAGTAAACATTCAATGGCATTTTTCGAATTGTACCCTATCGTTGTAGCAGCTGTATTATGGGGTGCCTCATGGAAAACTAAAAAAGTGTTATTTTGGTCTGATAATATGTCTACAGTTGAAATTATAAGAAAAGGCCGATCAAAATGTTTGTATATTATGAAGTTAATGAGGAAATTAACATGGTGCGCATGTACAAACAATTTCTTTTTTAGTGCAAAACACGTGCCAGGTGTACAAAACGATATTAGTGATGCCTTATCTCGATTTCAGATACAACGTTTCAGAACCCTGGCACCAGATGCAGACACTTTTCCGGAACCGTGTCCCAAAATCTCAGATGTAATATGGTGTTAAAACAAACTGTCGAACAACTATGGACAACATCGATATCCAAAAGGACTAAGGATGCGTATGATATTGGTTTCATGCATTTCAAGAGATATTTACTGTTAAATAACGTGACATTTACAAATAACTTGGCCCCAGTTTCGGAAGAAATCCTCATATATTTTGTTGCTCATTGTCAAACAGTTCTGAAACTTCATTATTCTACCATTAAACTTTATCTATGTGGAATCAGGTACAATTATTTAAAGGAAAATTGTAGTGATCCATTAGAACTATATAACGGCAATCCATTGCCAAGGCTTACATTGATCTTAAATTCTGTTAAACGATCTCAAAATCAAAATAAAAGAATAAGGCTACCAATCACTTTTGATATTCTTGAGCAAATTATAAAGAGTTTACGAAAGGGAGTTTTTTCAAAATTTATTGATCTCATGATTGAAACAGCTAGCGTGATTTCTTTCTTTGGCTTCCTCCGATGCGGAGAAATAACTGTTATCAAATCCGAACATTTTGAACCTGCAATTAATTTATGTATATCAGACATTTCATTCACAGACAATATTGCTAACCTGCACTTGAAACAGTCCAAAACTGATCCATTCCGTAAGGGTATAGATATTCAGTTACACAAAATTAATAGTCATATTTGTCCTTATCGTGTTTTGAAAAGATATTTAGGGATCAGGAAAACGTTTTTATCGTCTTATCAAAACACTGACCCTCTTTTTGTATCAATTGGCAATTTAGCTATGGAAAGAGATTTCTTTATAACAAAAATCAGATATGTTCTAGAGTTATGCGGTTATAATCCTAAAAACTTTTCAGGTCATTCATTTAGAATAGGTGCTGGCACCGCAGCTGGTCAAGCAAAAATAGAAGATCACATGATTAAAACGTTAGGTCGTTGGTCTTCAGATTGCTATGTGCGTTATATTCGAACTCAACCAATCTCTATAAAGCATGCACAACAGCAGCTTGCTGAATCTTTCAATCATTGATTATATAGTATAGTCAACTTCGATTTATTGGCAGTAGAACTGCATGCTTGCTTAATATGTATATTTTGTTTCTTATATTTAGCTTATTATTGTGTTATTCGTTGACTTATTGAAGGTGGTCCTGGGGGATTCCTTATTCTAAATACTTGGGGGTCACTCAGACTCATCTGATTTTTAATCATTACTTCGTCAGAGTTTCTTGGCACCTTTTCAAATATTTCACTTATCATTCATATTTTTCATTCATTTTCCAAGCATTTTTCATTTAACATCTCCAACCTCAACTCAACACCTTAAAACATTGTAGCCCACCGTCACGCGGGGGCTGGTCCACTGCCACGCATGGGCCGTCAGATGAAGCTTCGCTTTATCATTCTTTTGTCAGTTGTGTTGTTCAAGTTGAGCGTAGTGGCTTGTCAGCTGGTCTTCTTTCCACGAAAGAATCGCTTCCTGACAAAGTCCTGGAGCAAAATTATTCGTCAGATAGTTGAGTGATTTCCCAAGGCCAAACAACTTGATATGTTTTATATGTTTAGTACAGGAAATACGTTTTCATTTTATCTGGTGTAATTTCATAATAAATATATATTACATTAAAACCTTTTCGTTTAGTAGCAATGGTTCCATGATAAAGTTACTATTGAATCTACAGTATACTGACACTACACTAAGATAACATTCACCAAACAGGAACCTTTAACACATTTGACCTCAGATTTTTATCAGATGTCAAAGTTTAAAACAGTGAAGCTAATGAGCATATCGACATACAAAAATTTCACAGTTTGATGTCCTGCGAAGATTCTCATACTAACTGATTGATTGATAATGGGGATAAAATGATTATTAAAGAGTCTGCAGTGTCAAAATCCTCACAAATCATATTGTGTGCTATTACACGTGTATAGCAAACAGCATAACATGAGACTTATGGTTAAAGCGACATTGAAACCAGCATCACAGTAGGATACAACATTTAATATATTAAATTGCACATGATTTCACTTCGACTATTGAACTATAATTAGATACAGAGATTATCATGTTAGGAACTCGCGTCTTTTTCGGATATAAAGTTATTTATTGGTTTATTTGATTGGGATTCTTACATGGTTGATCAGTTGTTGGTGTAGTTCAGTGGCAAATATTACATGCATATACATGACGGAAAAACATTAAACACATTTAAAAACAGAACTTCGACTGTCCGTTTTACACAACTACTCATAGGTAAAACGAGTATATAAATGGTAGATTATATAATTGTATAATCATGGTTTATAGACGAGTTGTTTATTACCAGCTGTTTAATGGTGCCGATGACTTTTCTTAACCCGTTTCTGCATAACCCGTTACTCGACATTAAATATCGGTTAAGAGGTCATAATAAATATAGGTTAGATAAAGTTGCGTGCTTGCAGTTTTACAGTTATATGTGTCACGTGAAAAACAAGTTGATCACAGTCTTAGTAATTGCTCCTTGTGGCAACAGCTTTTATAACTTATTCTCAAAACAACCTCCATCCTACCCCACCGCATGATTCACCTTCAATATTTCAACGACAAGGGAAAGAACTCAACAAGTGAACCTTTTCAAATATTTCACTTATCATTCATATTTTTCATTCATTTTCCAAGCATTTTTCATTTAACATCTCCAACCTCAACTCAACACCTTAAAACATTGTAGCCCACCGTCACGCGGGGGCTGGTCCACTGCCACGCATGGGCCGTCAGATGAAGCTTCGCTTTATCATTCTTTTGTCAGTTGTGTTGTTCAAGTTGAGCGTAGTGGCTTGTCAGCTGGTCTTCTTTCCACGAAAGAATCGCTTCCTGACAAAGTCCTGGAGCAAAATTATTCGTCAGATAGTTGAGTGATTTCCCAAGGCCAAACAACTTGATATGTTTTATATGTTTAGTACAGGAAATACGTTTTCATTTTATCTGGTGTAATTTCATAATAAATATATATTACATTAAAACCTTTTCGTTTAGTAGCAATGGTTCCATGATAAAGTTACTATTGAATCTACAGTATACTGACACTACACTAAGATAACATTCACCAAACAGGAACCTTTAACACATTTGACCTCAGATTTTTATCAGATGTCAAAGTTTAAAACAGTGAAGCTAATGAGCATATCGACATACAAAAATTTCACAGTTTGATGTCCTGCGAAGATTCTCATACTAACTGATTGATTGATAATGGGGATAAAATGATTATTAAAGAGTCTGCAGTGTCAAAATCCTCACAAATCATATTGTGTGCTATTACACGTGTATAGCAAACAGCATAACATGAGACTTATGGTTAAAGCGACATTGAAACCAGCATCACAGTAGGATACAACATTTAATATATTAAATTGCACATGATTTCACTTCGACTATTGAACTATAATTAGATACAGAGATTATCATGTTAGGAACTCGCGTCTTTTTCGGATATAAAGTTATTTATTGGTTTATTTGATTGGGATTCTTACATGGTTGATCAGTTGTTGGTGTAGTTCAGTGGCAAATATTACATGCATATACATGACGGAAAAACATTAAACACATTTAAAAACAGAACTTCGACTGTCCGTTTTACACAACTACTCATAGGTAAAACGAGTATATAAAATCATGTAATTATCTCGTTTAGTACCATACACAGAGGACGACTCAGAGACAATTGCGTCGTAGTCTAATTCACATAGATATTGCATAGTGTATAGACTTGCAATCAAATACCAATGTCAATGTTTGACATATGTTTTTGAATTTTCTTCATTAGATACACTCGAGACTAAACGGTTAAGAAGACAACTGTATCATGTGTATGCAGCGTTGTGTGTTAGCAATTACTTGGCATATTTATTTATTTGATAGGTGAAACTTATTGGCACATTTCTCTTTAAAAAAATATTTTATAATTGCATAACAACCATCTATTTTCAGTCAAGACTGATATTTGCAAATGCATGCAGCTTACATTTGATTAACCAATGCTACGTTTTAAACTGATATTCAAAATTTACAAAGAATTCCTCTGCAAATTGATGCTCAAGATGGAAAATTGTTTTTGTTATAAGTTAATCTATGTACAGAATCTAAACGACTATGGGGAATCTCATTGGTCGTAAACCAAAATGAAAATAACGTTACTTTTTTGTTTGAATTTCTATTGTTTATCACGTTTTCAACCAATCACAACATTTTGGTGTACAATTTTGGAAATATTAATACCCAGAATGCATTAGATTGTAAAAAAGCGAATTGAAACAGCATAGGTTGAATTGTTATGGCACCCTCAACGGAGTTGGGGTGACATCTTGTTATTGTTCGTTTCTTTTTTTTCTTTTTATGTCACCCTGACGGAGGTCGGGTGACATATTGTTATTGTACGATTCTTTTTTTCTTATTCTTATTCCGCACTTTTTGTCCAGCTTAGTTCTCGGAACTGAATGAACCAATGTTGATGGAACTATAACATAATGTTAATCACCATGTGTAGTTTTGCACCTGACTTTGGAATTAAAAAAATGGCTGCCATTGCCATGGAAACAGCAAAAATGTGAAAAATAGAAATGTATTCCAATTTATATGAAACTTCTATGATATTAAGTGACCCATGCACACTTCAACATGGTACTTTTTTTTTCAACTTGGGGGTCTCTAGACATAATTTGAGGGGGGTGAATTTTTCATGGAACATTCCAGAACATAAGTGTTAAACTAGTTCTACCGACACTAAATGTTATATAATTGTATATTATCATGGGGAGAACAATATGCAGCAGTAGTTTGACTTTGGAATTTTTAAAATGGCGGCCGTCACCATGGAAACAGCAAATATACAAAAAATATCAAAATGCTCCAAATTCATTGGAATTTAAAACAGAAGATACAATGTATACAAAAATCTGCATTTACTGATGGACAATTTCGAAATGGCTGCTGTTGAGTGTCAATTTCCAGACCAGGGTGACATCCGCTATTGCTTGCAATGGCAATTCTAGTTATGGCACCCTAAACGGAGTTTGGGTGACATATTGTTATTCTACGTTTCTTTTTTTCTTATTATTTTATTTATTCTTCCACACATTTTGTCCATGCTATTTCTCAGAATTGGCTTGAACAATATTGATGGAACTATACCATAATGTAGACCACTATATGAAATTGTGCAAACGGGGTATGGCATCATCAAGATGGCTGCCGTTGCCATGGAAACTGATAAAATGTGAAAAAAAATGCAATTTCTAAATCTTTCATTATAAGATCTAGCTGGATGAAATTTTATGGTAATGTTCCTTGGTATGCCTAGATGTTGTGACAATATTAGGAAATCCCAAAATGGCCACCATTGTCATGGAAACAGGGCAAAGGTTTAACACTGGCCCTAAGGGAAAACATTTTGAAGCTGCATTTCCTGCAAGAATATTAAATCAAACCTTCTACAACTTAATCAATATGTTACATGGCATGTCTCAAAGTTGCTCCTGTCTTTGAAATTTTGGAAATGGTACCCGTAACCATGGAAATAGCAAAAATTTCAAAAATTTCAAAATGCTCCAAAATTGACGAAACTTTACAAAAATGTTAATTGGCATGTGTATATGTTATCTTTGACTTTGAATTTTTCAAAATGGCTGCCGCTCACCTGGCAATGGGGGAAGGGTGCCATCCGTTATTGCTAGCAATTACAAATCTAGTTATTATTATTATTCTTCCACACATTTTGTCCATACTATTTCTCTGGATTGGTCAGACCCATGTTGATAGAACTATACCATAATATGAACCGCCATGTAAAGTAGTGCAAGAGACATTGGAATGGTAAAAAATGGCCGCAGTTGCCATGGAAACTGATGAAATGTGAAAAAAATGCAAATTTTAAATCTTTCATTATAAGACCTAGCTGGATGAAACTTTATGGTAAGGTTCCTTAGTATGCCTAGATGTTGTGACAATATAAGAAAATTCCAAAATGGCTGCCATTGTCATGGAAACAGGGCAAAAGTTTAACATTGGCCCTATGGAAAAACACATTGAAGCTGTATTTCCTGCAAGAATATTAAATCAAACCTTCTACAACTTCATGGATATATAACATGACATGTCCCAAAGTGGCACCTGTCTTTGGAATTTTGGAAATGGTACCCGTTACCATGGAAATAGCAAAAATTCCAAAAATTTCAAAATGCCCCAAAATTGATAAAACTTTACAAGAATGTTAATAGACATCTGTAGATGTGCTCTTTGACTTTGGAATTTTCAAAATGGCTGCCGTTCACCTGGCAATGGGGGGAGGGTGCCATCCGCTATTGCTTGCAATGGCAAATCTAGTTTTTTTTTTGTGTTTCTGCTTTCTAATTTTAAATGTATTTCAAATTTTTGTTGTATTCTTTTTTAGTGTCTGGTTTTTAATTAGAATGTCGTCGACGTGAAAGATGTCACAAGTCTACCATAATCAAGAATGATTACACATTAATCTAATGATTTGAAAATAATAGGTTCAATCGATCCATAATCCTGATATTTCTTTATTCCCTTGGTAAAAGCAATATGAAAACAAATGACTTCATGTTATCAAAAGACGAATATATCAATGTTCGTTTGATCTTTAATTAAACGTCAATACCTGTATCAGAGTCGGGCAGACGACGAATAGCCTCGTGCTGTTTTCCTATCGTCTGTTGTTCTAGTCTTCCTGGCGTGTGATCAGTGAAATGGCCTAGAATATCAATGTTATATTAACTTAATCATCAAAGTAATCAATAATGTATCAGATTCTACATTTCAATCTATTCATGACATTGATTTGAATCGATTTTTAGATAAAACATTTGATTCATCTATAAAGTAACATGTCTATCAGAATATACTTGGAAATGTCTGGCATCGATTCGAAATTCCAACGCTTATTTTGCAATCTTTCTTGTTTCGGTTTAGACCACATATCAGACAAACTACAAAACTATCAAAGTATTATTTCCGCAGATAATTAATACAAGATGTATCACTTAATTCTCACGAAATTAATGTTTTCTTTCACTTAAAAGTATAATATATCTTTGTAATTTCCGTTTCTATTTCCATTTTCGTATTAGCAATGCCACAAAAATGAAATACCAAACACGACCAGTAACATATGAAAAAATCCAGACATTTTTATTTAAAATTGTGAAGCGAAATGATGGGACAGGAGACAGCAATCAAAGTACGTATAATAACATAAGGCATTAAGTTGTCTCAAACAGGTCTATAATAATAAAATAAAAATGGCAAGTTCCTTTACAATCTGTTAAAGTCTAAATCGCAAATAACTAGAATATAATCTTAACGGCCACTCAAAAGTAAAATAGCTGTCATCAACCCAAAAACTCTGAGGAATAAGAAGAAGACTAAGAAGAAGAAAAAGAAGAATAAGAATTTTAATCGAACATCTGATAGTTCACAAATGATAAACAGATGGCAAGTTTGTCGACATTGTTTAACGTACACATTATTCTAACAAATTGATGATGTAAATATCGAGTGGATTTTAATGAATATTGAAATAGAGTCATACAATAGGGAGTTTAAAATAACCGATTATTTAATTAAAATTATCAACATACAATGCTTGAAAACAGCTAAGCAAGGCGCGCTTTTTGTCTTTATCGGTTAAGGACACAGTAGCTTTCCAATGTCCGAATCTTATAAATCGACACAAATTATGGTGACTCACAAAAACTGAGGATATCGCATGAACTCAAAAGAAGAGGGAGCGTGATTTATTAATTCTTATATTCCCGTCATAAGAACGTACTTATAGTGTTTTATTTGGCCTTCAACCTTTCTTGAGTCGTGCACCATTGATGAGTCTTTTGATACGAAATTATAATAAAGGTATATTTGATGAGTTTTTACAACCACTGTAGGAGGACGTTTCTTGTCTTAGAGTATCAACAACCAACAGGTCAGAATGTGGTGACATGAAATACTAATATTTTCCATACATCTTTGAAATTGTGTTTAAAAAACGATGAATTAATCAGAACCCTAACGTTTTTGTACGTGATGAATGCCTTAGCCCCGATATCACACTTTTTGAATTTGGGTTTTTAATGCTTTTTAGTTTTATATTTGATTTGATATTTGATAAACTGCGCGCATGGCGTATCAAATTATAATCATTGTCTATTTAAAGAGGTTAAAGATTTAAATGTAATCTGTACACTGGAATTTTTTAGGTATATCATTACATTATAAGATTATAAGAATATATGATGTTTCCTTATCGAGAACCCTCTGACGTAAACATATGTACCTTTTGGGCATTTACAGTAACGACAGTGTTTGAAGTCTCACCGTTAATGTAAAATAATTGATGATAAGGAAGTCTATTTGTAATAATTTTCTGTTGCTTGTACTCTCTACTGACCCATTTAATTCTCTTAATTTTATTTAACGAATTTGCCAAGTACTTAAGTCGCAAGGAAAAATATAACAGGTCTTTTATGATGAATTTGGATCAAGACTAACACATAATCCTGTAAGCTTAAATTTATATTTGATATCCAATTGCCCTGTATAATATATATAAGAGAAAAGGACTGATATATTATATGAGAATGCATTCTGAACTTTGTACCGATGAACAGTGATGATCTATCTTACACAACCATGAATTTTGTCACACTTTTCTTTTACTTTTCTACTCTATAACAAATCATTATTGAACGGCAATGTAATAAAATTATAATGATATACTTTCTGTCATTTCAGTGATGCTGTGTCTAAAGCTGGCTCCTGGATCAGATTTATTCGACATTTTCTTCGGAAAATAACGTTTGCCAAGACAGGGGTGTTGTGGTTGTTTTTCACTCGTTGGTTGTGAGTTTTTATAAATTTTATAAATTTCATTTTTATGGGGATTGACTTTGGAGTTTGGTATTATGTTACACCTTTTTGTTACATCTATATAATGACTTTCGTACTGTTCTGTTCTGTTTTGTTTCAGGACTCATTATTTTAGTGAAGTGTCAGTACTGCGTCAGTACCAAATTATGTTAAAGAACTGTTTATTTTAGGACCGTTTAAATACTGATGTTTTCTGGGGTGATACAAAAAATACCATTTTAACAGTTACAACTTTGTGGTATGATATAGTTTACATACTTTAGTCTTTACACTGCTACTTTTGCATTGTAGTACTGGAAATTTACTTTTAATATTTAGTACTATTTCTTTTCTTTAAATTATTGTTATATTAAGGTACCTGTATTTCACAGTACTTGATGTGTACTACAAATTTTTGGTACAGAAATGATACCAACAGTGATAACAATATTCCATGTTTGAAAATTTTAAGACGTTTGAAATAGTCAAATTTTCCAAATGCTGAAACGGTTTAACTGAAAATCTGTTGTACCTTAATTTCAGTACATCTTGAAAAGATATGAAAGAAAAGACAGTGATGTCGTCGTTTGTGATGGTATGATTATTCGTTGCTATGTTTTTACAGCATAGTGGTTAAGTGGGATACAACCAACGACCTCCCTCACTCAGAACGATCACACGTCCACGAAACCTTAAACAGTCATATTAAAATTGTTTTGTTATCTACGTGTAAAGTTGTATTTATTTTTAAGGTTTTGCTATTGATAAACATAGATAGTAGCAATAACTTCACACGGACATTTTGCTATGTATTTTATAAAGATGTTTATGTGTGTAAAATATTATTTTTGGTAAAGCTATTACTCTCATATATTTTGAAAAGAAAATTGTGAATGAAATAAAAATATTTGGTAAAATTTTATTTATGACGACATAGTGCTATAACTTGTATCCTCTCTGGATAGCCAAGTACTATTCATATGTTCATTCATCATTTAACTTAACATATTTTCAAAGGCATTGATAATATGAAAATAAAGAGATGTGGTACGGTATAACTTCCAATGAGACAACTATTCATCAAAGTTTACTGATCGTTTTTAAATTTTAGGGAAATAATGGCTTATCAAACATTCTATATCTCTTGCTTTAATCAGAGAAGTTAATGCAAAATACCGAAAATATTTGTTATGATAAATAAATATCTTTCTCCTTTGCTGTTACCTTTATCTAGTTGCATCCCATCACCGGAACCGGAACCATCGACATTATCCTCGTCATCAGATACAAGTCGAGGTAACTGCACATGTTTGGGTTCCTGGTCGATAATAATTTGGTTGTACTTCTTACTACTTTCATTAACATTTGTATGAAGAACTTCATTCAGCCAATTGTCGTCTATGTTTATGTCGTACCCATTTGTATTACCAATATCATAAGTGACGGAATCTGCGAATGAAAATATAATATGTCATTATAAGGTAATTGTTAGATAAGTTAAGTTTATAATTATTATTATTATATTTTGTCAATTTTTAAAAAGGTAAGTGGCAAAGGTTTTGAAAAATACAAAGGATGAGATGAAAAAGAGGGGACAATCATAAACAACAAGCCGGCGAAATACATTACCAGCACAACAACGCGTAATTTTCTGCGCTCAAATTTAAAAAAAATAGAAATGTAAATTGTCATTTCTCATTCCAAACAATCATATACTATGATAATTTGTTGAGAAATATTTACCCTTCTGTTGACAATTTATTATGTCTGGTTACACCTGTTCAGGTTAAGTATCAAGACTATGGCAGTTGTTTCCCTTGAATCGTTCAATAACTTGTTTGATTTTGTCCGTTTTTATGGACTTCACTTTTGTGAATTTGCAAATAATTTCGGTATTTTTATCATACCTTTTCACCACATGATTAAGGTGGTACCTAACACTACAGGGAGATAACTCTGTAAAATCAGCAAAACGTTTTAATTACGTTGTGTTGTAAAAGGAGTATCAAGCTTCTCAATGATCAAAATTGGTGTTTGTCAAATTGCTATATAACCAGTGTAATTTTTCTGACAATACGGTTGGTTCAAAATTTTTAATTTTTTTTATATTTTTGTCAAGGGGTCAAAGTAAATACTTTGTCAAAATTTTAAGAAAATTAAACGAGCCAAATTAATTTTAGTTAAAGTGTTGGGTACCACCTTAATTACCAGTTCTAAAATATTTTTAAAAACCAAACGTTTCAGGAGTTTGATATACATCTTTTCATTAAGTAGTACTTAAATATATAGAAGTGCATTTCAATTATAATTGGCATAATCAGTCGCATAATTCTCAATGCACATTTTTTTAATAAACAACCAGTGATGAGGATACCATTAATTTTTAACAGATAGTCCTGTTAAATTAGTTATCTGTACGGAAATTAATATACATATATTTGAAAGTAAAATAATAGTTTGAATAAATCCGCGATTGCAATTTCCGATCTCATTGTCGAATGACGAAATTGATAAATCGTGAAAGTGAGAGGAAACATAACATTGCGATACAATACAGGAAATTGGCATCCGGCAGTAAATGGTTACGTAACAATCCTGCATTAGGGCATACAATTAACTTGTTATCATCTAGAAATCTAAATGCAAGAAACCTAGGAATAAGAATTACATAATACTCGTTTAAAAAAAGAAGAGATCGAAACGTAGAAAATATCTTTAATGTACAACATGCCCTAAAACATACTATTATCGCACAAAATACGTTTAAGTGAAAATGGGAATATTCTATTCTACTTAATGAAGTTATTGTTTCTGAAAACAATCAAATGCAATATAGAAAATAATTCAACATTGTAAAATCACTACAATAACAAGAAAAACAATATTGGAAATTAAAAGAGATGTTGTTCCAGACACTTGATAAAAACACAAATGCCATAATCAATTGCATCAAGTGTCAAAATCTCTATGGTAAAACATTTGTTGATAAGACGATTATATATAACATAGTTACTGCCTTTAGAATTGACGCTATAGTGAGATTAGTGCATCAAATGTTTCAGCTGTATCTACAAAATGAAAGTGAAAATCTCATTTAAATTAGAGCATTAAGCCGACCTTTGAAAGCGCGAACAAAGTCTAAATATATAAATATAATTGTACAACAGTTGAAAACTGACAACTATCAAGAAGAAAATAATGATAGATTTGAAATATATACGCTATTTTTCGTACAAACGTTATGGGTTGAATGTTTATTAGTCAGATATGAATACCCTATCAATATCCAAAATGGGGCACAACCCATATGAATTAACGCTTTCTAAGGGGCACGTTAAAAACATGATGCGAAAAAAAAAAATATATAAGAAGCAAATATGAAAACAAAATAAACACAACAAACAGAAAATTTATGATAAAATGCTGTCAATGATCTGTTAAAGAATTCCAACTCCAATAACCCTGTTTTTCATTTGAATTTTCCACACAGAGAGGTGTACGAGTATATACATGTCATTGACTAAAGGGGTAAATCTTGAGAATATTAGGAAGATCTGAAACTTCGTTAGTGCTTTAAGCTATTGGATGTTCCAATGTTGTTTTGATTATAATCAAAACATCCCTTTACATATGTTATGCATCCGAATTAAATTTCTTGATTACCTTCATCAGAAACGATCAACACCAAAGTAAATTGAAGACAAGGGATGTGTAAGTACCGAAACGCATAACGTATTTTTGACTGAAAGGGACATACCAATAATTGCCAAACCAATCATGCATATTGAATCATCTGTGTTTTATGATATCCCTGCTAGTGCGTAACTTTTTACCACTGGTTTGAAGACCATTTGGTGGCCTTTTGTTATTTTCAGCTCATTGGTCGGGTTGTTGTACTTTTGAAACGTTCCCCATTTTCCATTTTAATTTTACTTATGACTTTGTTTCTAATGATAACTAGGATTCTAAGGATTACTAACGTTGTCGTGATAAAACACAACATTATCAAATCTAAGTAAAATAAAATCCTTGAATTGCTCCAGTTCTGATATTTCATATATATATATATACTAGAACACACCCGTGATATCACGGGTCCGTGACTGAATTAAAGTATATATAACTATGCGCAAGCCTTATTTTAGTATTCGTATTATCATCTGATAAAGTCATGCCGATTATAAGATACACAGTTTTTCTCTGCTTTCACGTCTTTCTGTTTGAACCCGTCGAACTGGAACTTATCAATTATTGGTAATATTAATTATTTGGAAAACAAAAGGTCCTGGAATGGAGTATTCTTTCGGTTTGAACCCGTCGAACTGGAACTTATCAATTATTGGTAATATTAATTATTTGGAAAACAAAAGGTCCTGGAATGAAGTATTTTTTAATCAACAGCATTGTCCTATATAAGTTATAAATAAAGTTGAATTCTTTGCTTCGCTGTTTTACGTCATGCCAACTAACAAATTGAAAACTGTAGCTATACGCCTTATTTTTAGTCCAGATTTTTAGTATTCGTATTGTTATCTTAGAAAGTCTTACTGATTAAAATACTACAATAGGTAACAATTTGACAATTTAGTAGTGTCAACACTGTGGTTATGACCCGTGTATATAGCATATTAATCCTGAATACAACGTTTGGTGGTGCGCCTGTCAGATGCGGAACGTACAGATAAGGTAATAGGTAACAGGTGAATATACTATTGGTATCGGTAGCGGACTCGACCCGGAACTTCTTAATTATTGGCAATATTAATTACGTGGAAAACAAAAGGGCCTGGAGTGGTGTAATTTTTAATCTACACCATTGTACTATATTAGTTATATATAAAGTTGAATTCTGTGATTCGTCGTTTTTACGTGATGACGGCTGACAAATTGGACCTCGTAATTTTAGTATTATAGATATATCTTTTTAAAGCTCGACATTTCAGAAGGAAAACTGTTCGAGGATTTCATTTTAATAAGATTGCAACATTGTCATTCCTTACACGATTTTGTCAATAAAAAACAACAACTTTAAGTCGTGCATAGTTTAATATTTCAGAACTATGTTTTAATTTCTTCAAACAATCTACAAAGTAAAAGTTTTTTAATATGGTAATGACAAAAAACCTCAAATATTCTAACTTTTAAATATATAAAAATATCATCAGTAGTCATTGCTATTTGTTTGCAAAGGTAATATGTGGATTGAAATCACCGATTTATTGCTAGCTCGTGCATACTAAATTTACAATATATCTATTATGCTAGTTTCCGGTATCTAACTTAGAACAATTTGCACGCATTAGCAATTTAAGTAAATTGTATGTTATATATGAAGCATATCGTGACCTAAAAGAGCTATTAGATTTACGTAGTCCCAAAACAGTTTATTTTCAATTAACCGAATTTCTGTTAGGGTAAATCATTTATCCAGATCATATATATTGACAAATATCCTGTTTAGTTAAGTATATCATAATTGGGTTATCTAAGAACAGAGGGTTCCGGTTATCAATACATAGTATTAGAAGTTAAACAGCAGCTTCCATCTAAGTATATATATTAGAAGATGAAGTATGAGTGCCAATGAGACACCTCTTAATCCAAGTCACAATTTGTAAAGGAAAATTCATTTTAGGTCAAAGTACGGTCTTCAACACGGAGTCTTGGCTCACACCGAAGTCTATAGGGTTTGTGTGTCCTTTTTGTTTAATTCTGTCATTCAGTTGGACCGTTTACTTGTCTTTTCCTTGAAAATCAAAGATTTTGGAGGGGCTCATCATGATAAGTCTTTAGCTTGCAATGTAATATTTTGTGAAAGAATTTTTTCCTTGTTGTCAAGTATCTCTAATAATGTGTATTGCAATTCCCCTTGGTATTATCTACCTTTTTTTTTCATTTACACTACAACAGTTTGACTATTTTATGTTTATCAAACAATTAATGACATGTTAAAAGTACCTCAGTCGGAACTATGCATGCCGGCATCATCATTTAATTAAGGATGTACTTAGGTGAGGTAAGGTAAACAATGTGAAATTAAGAAATTAAAATTGATACTATAAGCTGGTAGAGCATGAATTAAGGATAAAGATAGGCTAAAAATATTGATAGGTCATGGACTTCCTTTTCGAGATATTTGAGATTTAAAATATGGCGGGAAAAGGCTGACTCGGATTTTTATCATATATTTGCATTGGTATTATTTGGGAGTCAAAACAAAAGAAAGAAAATCAAGAATCTTCTAAAATTTTGGTAAATGACCTTTCATGAGCTATTAAATCTTATATGAAAAAATAAATGGGTGTTATGGGGCAAAATATTTTACAATGTATTGTATGGAAAAACACCAAGGATTCCGAACATTTGACACAAATTTCAAAACCTCACCTAAGTACATCCTTAGCTCTTTTTATCAACGAGAAAATTTGAATGATAATATATTGCAAAATCTGTTACACAAGTTACACATCCAGATTTATCTTATGTATACATTAGTTATGGCTTAACGAGAAAAGTTGCATCAGCTGTTTTTAACACTCCTTCACTTTTTGAAAAAAAAGTATTCCACTACTTAAATGGATTTCGATGATCATTATAAATCTGATATATCATTGACAACCAAATGCTTCCTTTTTCTACTGATTGTGACATTCCAGTAGGAAACAGTCTGATAGATGACAGTCTGCCGCAGATAAACCAATATTTAACCGTGATTTTTTTTCGTCGTATGTGCGGCCAGAACCAGCCAGTGGTACTATCTATCATAAAATATTGAGTTTGGTTTGTTAGTTTCCGATTTCAACTTTGGACTGCATATTTTCTTTCGAGTTTTTACATGTTTTAATCTTATTCAATACGAAAAACTAAATAGATATGTGGTTAAAATATCATTAACAATTATTATAAATAAATATCAATTCAACTAAGCTGTCTGTTCGTCACATGTTCGCATGGTTAAACAAGTGTGAATCCAAGTGTTTTGAAAAGGGGAAGAAATTGCACAATAGGAAATAGAGACCATTAAATGGAGCTAGGGAAAAATCAGACTCTATGCTGGGTCCGCCACTAGAGATCACATTAGTTTCTCGATTCATTTTTTTTTAAAATCAAATGCATATTATACCTGTGGTACTTATAACATATATATGTCCACAAGAGTTTTGACAAAAAGACTTATCAGAATAAATCAAAAGCATTCCGAGTAATAATTTCAGAAAAACCCAAAATTCTTTAGATTTTGAAAAGGCAAATTGAATCAAAGATTACATACAGCTGGATTCAGACTCGCAATAATGATTCATGAATCACAGACGTGTACATGCATGTTACTTATAGAAAAATTCCATTATGCAATCACTTTATGGATTACAATGATTACGACAATTTACAGTGATGTACTAAAACATATTTCCGAAAGTGCCGATCCTTTTTTTGTATTATAAAACATGGCAGTTATATTCTATAGTCAATATTCAGACCATATATAGTGATGTCTAGTTACCAAAAGTAATCAGTCATCATTTTTTCCTCCTAGATAAACAGCGGCCATTACAGCAATTTAGCTTTTTAAAATGAGACATTGATAAATATTATAGGTTTAGTGGTGGAAAGAAATTGTATTGTAACTGATCACTTGCAGCTAAGTGAAGTTATTATAGTTCCACACATGCCATTAGGGAAAAATGCTTCTGTATATATTATGATTACCGTCATCGACAAAACTTAGCCTTGATGTCTCCCACTGTTCAATTAGTTAATTATAATTCTGGATGCTTTGTCCGTGGATAGTTATGATTGTACATTTTCATGTAAGATTATAATTTGGTAGGATACCGTGATTAATTAATTGATGTTTTTTTTTCTCCAATGCTTCCTATAGTCCTTTTGATTATATCATGCCATCGGGTTTTCTAAATAAAGCAATCCAAAGTACCCGTATAGAACCAACAACCATCGCAGATAAAGTAAAATCACAAAAATACTAAACTCCAAGGAAAATTCAAAAAGGAAAGTCCCCAATCAAATGGCAAAATCAAAAGATCAAACACATCAAACAAATGGATAACAACTGTCATATTCCTGACGTGGTATAGGCAATTTCTTATGTAGAAAATGGTGGATTGAACCTGGTTTTAAAGCTAGCTAAACCTCTCACCTCTATGACAGTCGCATCAAATTCTATTATATTGACAACGATGTGTGAACAAAACAACAAAAACAATAGGTAAAAATATCACAAATAGGGGTAAATGATAACTAGCAGTAATAATCAAAGTTGATTGAAATATGAATCTAACAAACCTGTAGCGTACGGAGTTTGAACTCACATTTTTAATGTCGACACAAGGAAATGCCTGTACCAAGTCAGGAATGTGTTACATTAGTTTGTTGTGTTTGATCTTTATATTATGCCATTTGATAAGATACTTTTCGAATTGAAATCTTCCTAAGAGTTCGCTATTTAAAAAAAAAATCAGAATCATAACCTAAGTTTTGATAGGTAGGTATTTCTGCTGCTACTATCAACATTGTTAAGACAATACTAGATAGAGGAAACTCAAAACGTGAAAGGATATGTTCAATATTGATGCAACATGAAAACATTAAATCTTAAATGAATAGCCATTACTGTTCAAGATAAAAATTGTCAAAAAGAGTAGGAACAATGCTTTTTCGAATTAGCCATGAATCAAAAACAATTATTTTTTGCACATTTCATGAAATATATAATACGTTTCGAACTTGTATTGTGATAAATACATAAAATACATATTTCTATCAAAATTAAATTTTAAAATAATGTTAAAACAGGCATTATTGTCCTGTCGTTTAACTACGCCTATCTTCTCTTTTTACCTATTTTAATAGAAAATTAAGTTTCAGAATGATGATAGCGCACGCAATTGGTAAACCTATTCATAAAGCAAACTGTTGTGATGATTGATGACAGAGTTTGAAAAGGGAAAGTTCTTTTGTACATAATGATTAAACAAAATTACCATTAGATATAACATTGAACACAAAAATAAACTATGGTTCGTACGTCTTCCTGATTTAGCATTGCAAAGCAATGCAATTTCATACAAAAGAAATCTATTTCCTTCGTCAACTCATTAAGACGAAGTTCCGTCAAAAGTAATAATTATTTTCGGACAATATTGGGTAATTTGAATAATTGGTTGTACAAACTGGCACAAGTTTTGGGAATGTCTTTTCTGTAGTTTATTTCTGGTTTCAGCATATTCATATACATTTTGCAAAGTACTCTACACAGGTAACCCGATCCGCCTCGAAAAAAGAGGAAAGGCACGCCTAAGTTTCCATTTCACCTGTTTCTCAGCCTCTTTCAAATCAAGGCACTAAACACTTTTCTTACAGTGTAATAATTGTGTGATATAAATGTGTCTTTATCTATATGTATGTAAACTAGTTTGGACCAATTTGATATTATTTTCACATTTCAAATTTGATAGGTTGAATATTGTGTCTCGAGTAATTTCACGATTCACTATTAGTAAATATGGCAGAAGCCTATCGAAAATCTGTATTTTATGTTAATCAGCACCACTCTGATAAACAAACACGTAAATAGCTGACTATGCAATATGGGCTTTGTTATTTGTTGAAGGCCGTGCAGTGACCTATACTTGTGTACTTTTGGGTGTCTTGTGGAGAGTTATGGCAATCATACCACATCTTCTTTTTTAAACGTAAAGTGCATAATAAGATACGTATCAACATATATTGTAATGTTTGCAAAGAAGAAACTACTTAAACCTGTCCTTCAAACCTTTAAAAAGTCGATGTCTAATAGCAGAAAAAAAGAAGAAGGTTTCATGAACCATAAATAAACATTAAGACCACAACTGTCAATTCAGTATGACAAAACAATCCTTTTCAATAGATTTTTTCCATGAAAATTGAAAAACCAAACATATGAAACTGACAGTTAATAATCGCTCTTCTTATTTTGATAAGCATTTTACTGGTCTGTGCTTTTATGGTAAACGAAGACATGGAAAATATTGCAAAATAATTTCTGATCATCTGTCATACTGATGTATTATTTTAACGGCATGTCCAAGGCTGATTTTTGATAAATCACGCTATTTTTACATCTCCAGCCTTCAAAACCATTCTGATGTCAACTACCAGATATTACGCATTTCTACTCAAGAAAATTAATTGGACTATCGCCATGATTCATAGAAAAATGCGTTTTTAGAATTTATAAAAGATACGATTTTGTTTTTATAAAAACGCAGTGATGCGAGAGAGAGAGAGAGAGAGAGAGAGAGAGAGAGAGAGAGAGAGAGGAAAAAAAAAACCCCCAAAAAAAAACCAGACAATCAAAAAAAAAATTCACATTGAGAGATAGGTAAAACAACTTTATCAACTGACATGATAATATGCATGAATCAAATTTCAGTCTAAATTAAGATTCATGAATAATTCAGAAACTGTCGCCGTAAGGTCTCTATTTATAAGAATACCATTTCAATATTGCTTTTTAAAACTTTGTTTTTGTATTCAAAGCTCATAAATGATGTATTATTTCATGACGCAGATTTGCAATATATTTCAATCTGAGAATTTTAGCTTCTCTTCTAATTGTCTGAATTATCGACATTAATTCTGCTCAATCGGTCAGTTTTATTAGCCTATTTTATAACTAGTTGTCCAGTAAACAAAAATGATAGGGAGATATTTTTCAAGGAGATAAACTGTATCTGTCCTAATTTTATATATCTTTCAAATGAGGCAAAACCTGTTTGATTATTTACTAATGAAAATTTGTTTGTGCTTAAATATTTAGGGAGCTATATTACAACATGTCTAGATGTTAGACGAAATGTTAACTAATGTATGTAATGATTTTATTGTTCTGATCCTGCCTTGAATTATATGTATGTGATTTTTATAGAATGAAAATAATAACATTTGTCTGAACTTTTAAATGTTTCATTTAAATATATAAAAATAATCTGTCACAAATCATTATGTATTGTTTTATGTGTACATGTTATGCTGCTCATCAAGGGCCCTTGATTGGAATAATAAATATTCTTATTCTTATTCTTATTCTTATAAATAAGATTATTATGGTAATTAAGGGATTCGGCAAAAATAGAATTTCTATATAACGTTAATGCTCACATCAGAATGAATCCGACTGTTTTGTAGAAACAATATTAGGAACCAAGGGAATTGTTGAACGATTTTGGCAGCTATGTTTAGAATTTACAAGTTTTAACTATTTCTAAAGAATAATTGTTTAATAACAGAACTTGAATAAGCAGAAAAATATGATAAGTCTTTGTCCGTGCTTTTGAGTAATAAGGAATCGAAAATTTGGCAAACAACTATTCTCTCATATACTAGTATCTAACATTGACATTTTTTTATTCTAGGAGAAAATTTAAATTGCTTTTCAACTAAATAATAAGTCTGCAAAACGAGGCATATATAAAAAGATTCACTATCCCTAATGCATGTCACCTATATCATTAGTGATAATTTATCACCAATAAAAATCAATATAAAACATATGCACATGAAGATGGGTTCTGTTTGACGCTGACCAATCATAGTATTATCTATCCACAATAACATGAACGTTAAAGTCGTATTCTTAGAATATTGTTACACTAATAGTTATGACATGAAAATCTAGGTCACGATATTCGATCTTCGACATAATCTCTGTTTAAAGGTTTCATTATTCGTAACATCCACAGTATAAATACTAAGTATTTTTCTGGTCAAGTAATCCTATAGACACCTATGAAACAATTAGTACATTTCAGCATGGTATGTCTAGACGATGTGTCAATCAAACTTTCGTAACGAGAAGAGGCGCGTCTGTTATGTACATACTCGAAAGTGATATGTCTGGAGGCTCCCTCTTGAGACTTCCTTATTGTTACAGATTAGGCATGGACAGCAACACGAAAGAAATTTCACCGATGTGTCTTCCAAATAAGTGATTTCTTTTATTTTGTAATTAATTAGTAATGCCTCAGAGTAATGCCGTTCAATTGTATTTTAAAAACGTCAATTGCTCGGTAGTAGGGTGGGGTTGCTTTGATTAATTGGTAGCAGTTCATTCTAGATCGAAATGCTTTATTTGTATAAACGCAATGGTAGTCCCCTTATTCTTTCATTTTTATAAATATTTGTTTTTGATCTTGAAACTTCTTGTATTTTCTTGGAAATTTACAAAATCTCTATAAGAAATTTGCTATCTGAAAAAGGTAGAATGTCTCCCCTACGAAAAATCCAAAAAGGTTTGGTGCCTTATATTTTATCCTATAAATTATGACGAGCTTTTTCATGTGAAGATAAATTAGAAAATTATGCGATTTATATGACAAATAGTTTCACAAATCCTCTTTTATTTAATTCGTGACCACCTAAAATTGCATGATATAAAACAAAATTAGTTTGTGTAATATTTTAAAATCAGGTGTTCGGAAATGAGATTTTATTGATCGAAGTTCAAACTACTCTTTTCCTTGATATTGTTTAATGTCAATGCTCAATTTGAAGTCAAATTTCTGATTTAAAGATCTGTTATTCTGATTAATCACGCCATTGACACATGGTTTTTCATGGTTAATTGAGTTTCAATATAAAGTTTAAATAATCTAACAATTCTATGCTGTTTTGTAATTGTTTTGAATGAAGCGAACAATTACTTTAAACAATATTTTTGATATTCCTAGCAACCTATTGGTATTATGACACTAGCGGTTATTCTCGTTCCCAGTCAATAGGGAATTATAAATTGCCTATTTGGTAACATCTGCATTATTTTTCAAATATAAAAAGACAAAACTTAAATTTGGATTGCTGTCTCTTTGACGTTTTTCTAGATATCACGATCAAACAGTTAATTTCTATATAGAGCTACCTTTGAGTTTTAATTAGATACAGCAAAGGAGTTTCCCTTTCTTGGATCGAATAAACGTTTTATGTATTTGTTTGTAGCACGTAAGACGTCAATGTCATATACAGATAAGGGTATTTGAACAATCAAATCTTAATTAACGTTTATATATATATACAGCTAATGAAAGAAAGTCGTTAGGGTTCGACCCAGCAGCCATTCAACTGGTGTCATTAGGGGCCACAGTTGAGTGTTATGTAAACAAAACATGTGTCTGTGACTTTATTTCACTTGTCATTGTAGCAGTATATTAAATATTACCATACAGCGAGAGGTTTAGCTAGCCACAAAACCAGGTTCAACCCACATTTATTTCTTTAAATGTGATGTACTAAGTCAGGAATATGGCAGTTGTTATCTATTAGTTCGTTTTTGTGTGTATTACAATGTCGTTTTTTCTGTTGTTTCACTTCATTGTTCTGTTGTGTCGATGTTTTACTCTTATAGTTGATGTGTTCCCTCGGATTTGTTTTCTCTCATTCGATTTATAACTTTTAAACAGTGGTAATCTTCTGTTGCCTTGATTCAACTGAATTATAAGACAAGTATCTTGGATAACGCTTAATATCAATATTTAACAATTCATTGCAGACTCTATATGTTTTATATAACTACATGTACTAAATGGTTTTATTTCTTAATGTTATAGAAGCGCACTATTTCGTGACTGTCCTTTAATCTGTGATCATGTTATTTAGTATATATACCATAACCTCTCCAAATTAAATCAAGCGTGAGCTTTTCGTTTGATTAGTATTCCAATAACATATATCGAAAGATTTCATATTGCTCGCACGCAATGTTAGTTCATAACGTTACTATATGGATAGTTGTTTCATTAGCAGATCCTAGGAAAAGAGGAATCGATTGATATAAAAATCGTTGTAGTATTCTAAAGCATGTAAGGATCAACTTAATCCTATAAATATTTCATAGATTGGTCCTAATCAGCTTAAGCAAGAGGGGAATGCATTAGTAGTTTCACACTGATCTCACTATTGAAAACTAACATATTTCAGAGAGAGTCATGATGGCATCACTTCACATTATACATAATAAAGTATCTATGAGATTTTCAGTTTGATATATTCCAGCAACTGATTTTTTTATATAGTTTTTATATATGAATAATGTATGCTGATAAAAGCTGTAAAATTCATGTTCGCCGATTTGACTCAAGTTCTCATATTTGATTTATATCAATATAAAACATTTATCAAAATTATTAAAAGTCTAAAATAATCTATTTACAGGGTATGGGCTCGATAATGTGTAGCTTCGTTTCGTGTGTATTTTTGTTTAGACGCCATCCAATTTACTATCGAGTCGACCTTCGCTGGCCATATAAGCAATATGAACATAAATATAGATATAAATAGAAATTGGATTTTTCTAGGTCTGTTTAATTTCATATTATAGATTAAAAATATACGTTTATCATCTTTTTACCTGTATAAGAATGATTTTTGGTTAATCAAAGCAGTCACTCAATGAATTACCTTTGTTTCATTTTTAATGTTGACATTCTTTCCTTTAAATAACTTAACATGCACGATTCGTGCGTTATCCATCTCAAGTTCAGGGGTTTTAAAAATTGAAGTTCACATGAATACGGATTCAAAGAGGTCGAATTATACACTTGCGGATGAATGATTCATCATCAATGTTTCTTAGCTTATTTTGACAGAATTGAACTATACTTGCTTTTAAAAGCAAAAACGTATTCCACTGTTTCACTTTCATTAACGATTGACAAAAAATGGTCATATTTCAGATCTGTTATATTTCTCTTACATAGTTATTGCCCTTTTAAGTTGTCTACTTATATTCATTCCTTATATATATATCCTCCTGAATATAAATTAAATATTCTCCACCGGATTTTAAGTCAATCAATCAATGCTTCGTATATATATATATATATATAATATGTAAAATAGAAAACTTAACATCATAAGAGAAATATGTAGTAACTAAATTCACCAATACTTCAGTATGTATTAATTTATTTTCTGTTCAATGAATGCAGCTCATAATTATTACTGATAGTATATTTAGGTAAAACTTTATAAGAAAGCATGTGAAGTTTACAAATATACATATGAATGGCACCAAAACAATTCGGCAACTCGAACTTATTTTGAGTCTAGACAAATATCAAATTCAGTCAAAAAGACGGTGACATAAAATATATTATGCTTTCAATACAGAAATATTTTTTTTGCCAAAAAAAAAAGAAGACATAATTTACGCGATTAATACCTTTATCAAGGTATAAAATAGCTCTGGTATAATATACCAGAAACCAACAAATTGGACCTGATTAGCATCGATATGCACGTTAAGAAGGCAATTGTAATGCATTCCTTATATTGCCAAACTCGGTTACATTTCTAACGTTGTAGTTGTTGCAAGTAATTTCCTTTTTGAAAATTTTACTGTCGTCCTCCGGTAATTAAAGTTGAGATCCCATTAATTGTTAGATGTCTGGTAAAATTACTAATACAATTTCAGAAGTAACTTCCATGTTACACCAATATTTGTTCTCTTGAGCGGAATTTTGCTTTAACAACAACTTGATCAATTAAATACTTATTTTCTTGGAAAATATCGCAAAGCGTTTATGTATTAACTTTTGTAATGGTTGCTTCATATATCAAAGACTAAAATGCCAATACTTAGTTATTTCCCATGACTGTAAATTTGCACTTTAACCATTCTTCATGACAAGAACATGTACAGTTTCACCTTTCATAACGAGAACATATGACCTTTACCTTTCCTTATGGCAAACACCTTTGCACTGTTAACCGATACAAACATCTGCATCTTAAACATCCGGCATAACAAGAAGATTTGCACTTTGGCTATTCCTCATGACTAGAACAGTTGCGCTTTAACTATATCATGTCTAGCAGTATTATAAATATTTAATTGCAACAAGACCATTTTACTTACAGATGATTTTCTTTTTATGAATAACTGTCTTTCAATACGATTTTTCTTTTTGTTTGAAAACACAGATCTTAAATATTCTGTTAATGAAATATGATTATAAAGTATAGACTATTTTGTCGTACAGAAAATTTATTTTAATTTAAATAGATACTTCTGAAAATATTTCTCTCTTTTCTGTGTATTGTTTATGGCAAGTGACTATTGAAGAAAGTGTGTAATTTTGTCGATCTCCTTTTGTCAATAGGAGTAGCGGAGACCCACCTCCAGGTGTGGGATTTTCTTGCTGCACTGACGACCCATTTGTTGGCCTTCAGTTGTTATTTGCTCTTTGGTCGGGCTATTGTCTCTTTTACATATTCTTCATTTCCATTCTCAATTTTCAAGTTTGTTTTTTACAAGATTATTTAAACGCCATATTGGTTCGGAATGTAATTCGGTAAAATTTTTGTTTGCTTACTCATATCTCGCAAACAAATAATTTGATTTGTCTTTCAACTCTAAGGCACCTCTTTCAAAACCTCTCTGAACAGATTAATCAAACTTAGACAAAATACAATTTATAACGTAAATTTTACAAAATTGTTTTACAATTGCACTTCACGAATTCCTTCTATTACTAAGTCATAACAAGAATTTAATACAAATGGAAGATTTTTCAAATAGAAATTTCACAAACGACTCTTACGTAACGTGAAACATAACACAACAAAAATGTTGTTTTCGATCGGTTTTATCAATTTATACTTAAGCTCTAGTGAGATGTAGTGGATGGTAGAATTTTTTTTTTTGCAAATTTGGTCAATTGAGAATTGATAATACAGTAATAAAATCCCTGATACTGCAGTTCCTACAAAGTTAAAAAAAATTGAACAATTGCGTAATTTTCTGCACTGTAGTTAGAACAAAGTCACGCATTTGAACTAAATCAACGTTAACAAAACAAGTAAATTGAATTCACATTAAGGAAACGAAATTTAAACAAGATGCACTATTTCAAATGATCATTAATTATACCCCGCTCAATCACGGTATATGACTAAATTTGATCAAATTTCAAATATGTGCGTGATATTTTAATGAGGGACATTTTAAGTAAACAGGAAGTAGAACCTCGAAGGGGCGGAAAAAGTGTCACTATCTTTGATACACCAAGACAGAGCTTCATCCCAAACAACAAAAAACTTCAGACTCGAAGACGTCGATTAAAAAAGACGAAAATACGATATATAAAATATTTAATATCATTTTTGGCAAACTGGAAGAAAAACATTGAAGGAACTGAAAACGTTAATTTTGACTTGTAGATGATGATAAAAATGTGCCGAAAATATAACTTAGCGGTGTTTCCACTGTCTTTATCACTCTGTTCCGCGCTTCATGAAATCGACTTTGTGACGTATATATGAAAACCTGACCTTGAGACAACTTTGACCCGACCATACCATCGACGACATAATGAATGAATCGACGTTGATAAGTTTGCCACGAAGTTTCATTGAAATAACTTCTCTGGGTTCGCATACTATATGCAGTATTTTTTTAGAATCATAATTGGAATAAAAATAAACTTGAGAATGGAAATGGTAAATGTGTCAAAGAGACAACAACAAGACCAAAAGAGCAGAACACAACTGAAGGCCACCAATGGGTCTTCAACACAGCGAAAAAAAACCCTGCTCCCGGAGGCGTGTTTCAATTGCCCTTAAAACAAAATGTGTACTTGTTCAATGAAAACGGACGTCACTCTTCTCACTTTTACATTTTCATAAGGAAAATTCTTGTTTAGTAAAGCGCGTAGGATTAAAGACAAGAAAAGAAACTCCAATCCCCAGAAATAAAAAAAACAACAACTTGGGGATAAAAAAAAATGACACAAACGGAAAACATTCAAAATACACTGAAACCAAAGCAAAGTAAAAACTAAATCACCATGACATATAATGCTTGTCTGCTAATATATATGACAACGATGATAATGCCATAATCGAATTAAAGTAAAGATCTCTAATTTCGGTATGTTCATCTTCGACGAGTAAGCGAGTTATGATAGATGTGAATTTTAATTAAAATGATCATGGCTTTGCGTTAACAATTTTTCATAGTACCTATACCTTATAATTGATATATTTATATCATTATATCTCATCGGCTTAAGCACAAGAAAAAACTAACAACAACCAACATTAATGTATAATATATCAAAAGAACTATAAAAGAAAGATCATTGAGTTAATGATGTCATCCTTTAAAACGAATAAATCAAGAAAATCAGCATATACAGATATAAAATTAATATCAAGGATGGTAGGAGCCATCGGCAGTAAGCTTGACGTGTTGGTTTGTTTCACATAGTAAGAAAACAACAGCAATATTCAAACCTTATTAGTATAAACAGTTATAAAAATGTAATAAAGGGAAAGGGAGGTACACTTATAAGATGTGGTCGAAAAAAACATTCGTTTACATGATAACTTTGGACATTTATATTATCAACTAAAGAATAGCTACAGCAAAACAAACCTACATATGCATATACCATTAATAAGAAATTTTTGTTAATCATTTAAGGATGTACACCTCTGAGGAGCCAAAAATTTTAGAATTAAACTTTTTTTCTTAACCTGATTTTTGGGTTTATAAGACTGTAACAAAATAATTAGTGAAGAATCATATGGTGGTGCACTTCTTTTTTTGCTACGGCCCTTTGAAAATGCCCAATTTTGATGATTTTCACATTTTTCATCGATTTTTACCTATTTTTGGGCTATTATCATGAAAAAAATCACAGTTCCACAATTAAACTTTTTCTCATACTTTCTATAAAGATGAAGTGGACCAATCTGAATAAATTTTACTTACAAAAACTATAGGTAGGTGTTAATATAAGAAAGTTTTATCATATTTTGACGCTTTTTTGTGTAAAATTTACCATGCTGTCAATTTTGTATTTTTGTGATTTTTCTCAGTTTTAAGAACAAAATGCATATTATTTCAACTTTTTTGTTATAAATGAATGACAAAAGACATATCTAAGAAATTTGAAAAGACCAAAATGATATGGGATGTACATGATTCTTGTAAAATCACTTTTTGTATCCCTCACCCATTTTCTCAAAATTTTGGCTAAAAATACTGACTTGATTTGGATTCCGCAAAAACCATTCATTGTAAATACACAATTTTTTCACAGATTTATGTTTGCTTATAATATTTTTAAAATTCATTGATATTTTCCACTTCTATCACATATTTTGGAAATAATTCAAGAACAAGATTTCAACGAGACTGAACGAGACTGAAAAGTTTTCAAATTATAATATTTTATAAGGTTGGGTTTGTTAAATATTCTTTTGTTATTGCAGGACGAACATTTTTGAAAAGTCTGAGCGAACTTATCATATCAACAAGGAATATTTATTGTTAAAAAAGCAAGCTCAAAATACAATTAATACTTTGAATGAATCTTTGTATAGTTTTGTTGTTGCTTAATTTTGTGTTAAATTTATATATAGAGCATTGCAGAAGCACTTCATACTACAAATAGGTATACGATAAACTTGTTTTTTAAACGTATTAAACTACAATTAAAAAAACATTCGATTGTTTTAATTACATGTTATTGCTTATACCATGTAACTACGAGGTTAAACAAGCCTTTTTTCCCCCACATATTCATACGCATTATTAAAATTTACTCATCATGGATTTTGCATTAGTATTGGTATGTAAAGCATCACAGACTCCGCGTTTTTCGTCTTACATTGATATAGAAGGAATCTTATTTAACATCAATGTATTTTTTAATGTTAGTAAATAGAGACAATGTCAATTCCCCATGTACTCAAACGAAATTAATAAGCTAGTGAAATGTCAGGATCGTATTCAAGAAAAAATAAGATAAAAAAAGAATTTTGAGGACTTTGCAAAAGAATGATAATTTGAACAATACAACGAACAAAAACATTATTAAATTGAATTAATTTGAATTTGAAACAAGCACAATTGCAGATTTATGCCATTTTAATTTACTGTTGTTTTGGATCATCGAAATAACTTATATTGATAATATATTCAAAGATGTAATAAAATTCCAGAACCTCGAAGTACATTGATGAAGCTGTGTGTTTCTTTATTAACAAATCTAACGTGAAGTACAATCAAAGTATAATAACCCTACCACTTTTGCTTCTAACCACGACTTACAATTCCCAAATCGGCATCAATATTCCTCCTTCTTTTGTTGATTAATTGTTGTTTGTGATATGGCCAGTGGCAAATATTTTATCTATATTCACACAGCTACTTTTGCATAGGTACTATTTTTGTACTTAAAATCAATAGTACTGGAAATTTACTTTTAATATTTAGTACTATTTCTTTACTTTAGAATAATGCAATATTAAGGTACTCTTGATTTGAACTCAAAATATTGGTACAGAAATAATACCAACAATGATCACAGTATTCCATGTTTGAACATCATAACTTTATTAGATTTGAAAGAGACAAACTTTCAAAATGCTGAAAATGTTACAGTGCAACTAAATATCTGCAGTACTTAAATTTCAAGTACAAATCAAGTACTGTAAAATACAAGTACCTAAATATTACAATAATTCTTAAGTAACAAAATAGTACTGAATATTAAAAGTAGATTTCCAGTACTACAGATTTTTGGTACAGAAGTAGTACCTATGTAAAAGTAGCTGTGTAGGACTGCCTATAGCAGAGTAGACAATGTTAAAATTTCCTCGTTGGCAATTAAATTAAAAAATGTAATGTCTGTGAGAAAAAAAATCATTGATTGTCTGATAAGACAAATGACTTCTGCAAAGTGAATCTACCGGAAAAGAGTACGACAACATGTAAAGACGTTTTTTTTTATATTGGTAGAAATTTTGTAGTCCAGTAGTCAACATTTCGGTGTTGACATGAATATCAATAATGTGGTCATTTTATAAATTTCTTGTTTACAAAACTTTGAATTTTTCGAAAAACTAAGGATTTTCTTATTCCAGGCATAGATTACCTTAGCCGTATTTAGCACAACTTTTTGGAATTTTGGATCCTCAATGCTCTTCAACTTTGTACATGTTTGGCTTATCAATGTTTCGATTTGAGCGTCACTGATGAGTCTTGTGTGGACGAAACGCGCGTCTGGCGTACTAAGTTATAATCCTGGTACTTTTGATAACTATTGTAATCTATGAGTTTCTGAAAGACTAGCTTAATTGGGTTAGCTAGCATGTATTTGGAGCGAGACGATCTTCACACACGTATTATAGCAGGTAACGTCTGTTTTCGACTTGGCAACATTTCATTGATTAATTTATTTTAATGGAATAACACCACAGGAAAAAAGAAAAAAGTCGAGAATCAATTATTATCCACAAACAATGAAAATCACTTATAAGATTTTTTTTTATCCGTTTATAGACATCTTCTTATTTCTAATCGATGAATGTTTTTCAAGATTTTTTCAATAAGAAGATAATAAAATTACCATGATGTAAAAGACTTGTCTTTTATCAATGTTAGTAAAACATTCCCAGTTTTACAATTCTCGATTTAGATAGCTTATTACGTTTGTATCGATCTATTATAACCACAGTATCCAATTGCTAAGGCTTTTAACGTGTAAAGTCGTGATTTCTAAATTGTAATCTGACACTTAACCATGGTAACGAAATATGTTTTTTTTATAAGTGAATTACTTTTTTCGGCTTAAGAATTGTTTTTCTTCAATTCCATTCCAGATTAAATCAAATAACGTAGGTTCTTCTGTGAAAAAGGAAGTTTTAAAATTATTTTGAGTGCTAAAAAGTTATCAAAGGTACCGAGATTATAATTTAATACGACAGACACGCGTTTCGTCTCAATAGAGGTTTCCCGATTTGCTACGTATCAGGTATGGTTGGTACGTAACACAACCGTTGATTTTGTTTGGAAGATATCATATAATGCATGAGATTATTGTATTCATCATGGTGAAATTAAAGAAATCGAATTGCATATCAGCGATAGAAACGTTAATCTTTTAAATAATTACGATTTCACTGCTTTTAGAACAGTTTGTTTGTGGTTTTATACGAGAATATTTATTTTGTGCACAAGAGAATGAATCAAACAGTCCTTACTGGAACTGAGTTGCCTCGACCTTTAAATTCTAAATATAGATTTGTATTTCTGTTTGTTTGGCTTTAATTTTGGTTTGTGTATTTTAAGAATAAAATATAGATTAAAGAATGTTTTCTAATACTTAAAATAGAATTTGAAATTAATAGAAATTATTTATTAATATTATCTTACTGGTGTCTATAACTAGTTTTTGTTAAAATAGCACAATTGTGTTCCAAATTGTGTTGACTTCTCATTCAAATCAATTGCTATCAATTAAGTTTTTTTTTCGATTATTGCAGCAAAATTTTCTTAAACGCAACACACATTATAAAAATATCGACATATTCTTTTTCCTTATATTTTGTCACTGAACTGTTCGGGTTGGATGTAATTATTAGAAAAAAAGTTGTTGATTATATTACTGAAAGTATGAATATAGATATTATGACACTAAAGAAAACCATTTCTTGAGTCGAAATATTTATCATTACGATATTATTACAACTTGTTCGTTTATTATTATATCATTAAAAATTCTACCGCGAGTAAATGTGTGAACTGTACGAGCTTGTGAGTAGTATATATAAATTAATCTACGAGGGATAATGTTAACCAATATCCATCCATTATTTAATCTTGTTAATTAAAAGTAACTAGAGGCTCTAGAGACTACAATATAATTCATGACTAAAATATCATTTTTGTTGATCATTTTTCTTTTTCAATTTCTCTCTGATTCCATATTTTGCCGTACACTTACAAAAGTATAAACATTGCCAAGGGCAATAACTTTGATATGTGAACAACTGACAATGCCATCTACACTGACATATTTACAGATCCTGTATTGTTGATAAATTTGCTATTCAAAGTTTCTATCAATCAAGGGGAATATCCACAATAACTACTCGACTGATGATTTAGGATTGCTGATGACTTGTTTTTTTAAGTAATTCTCTGTCTACTAAAGTTTTCATGACAATAAGCCGTACTTTGACCTATAATGGTTTACTTTTATAACTTGGATTGAGATTTTTGTCACTGGCACTCATACCACATCTTCTTATATATATATAAAACAGAAGTTTATCTGTTACAGAGACTATATTCTATCTGTACATGCTAAATCACAAGTTCACTTTTGTCATACTTTATAATACAATTTTCACTCGTTTATTTTTTCTTTTCGCCAAGACTGGAAACATAACCATTGCATATTTGTAGGAACAGCAAAGTGAATGGTAATTGGCTTTAAATTTATTTTATCATTATGTTTTGTTAATGAGGTCAATTTATTTTTTTCAAATAAGTTTTATTTGTTCATGTTTTCTAAAAAAAAATTACCGAAAAGTACAAAACTTAAAAAATTTATATTGATATCAAGTTAATACGAACAAAAATTATATAGGTTTAAATTTTGTTTTGTAATTTAGCTTCTTTTTGTCTTTGTCCTAAGTCTAGGGGGGAATAACTCTTAACGATAAACCTTTTGTACCAACGGTTGCTTGAAACGGTTGCTTGAAAGCATAATCGCGTGCACACAGTATTGTTTACTATGAATACAAGAAGAAACCACATGAAATAAGTACCAAATTACAACTAAAAAATCTCAAAATAGTTCTGTATATGATTCATAAAACATACGTTGATATTAAAAGTATAAATAGATTATTTCCAAAAGTTAAATGACGGCTCCCAGTTCGTTCTACGGTTGGAACGGTAGCAAATCGGAAAACCTCTAATAAGACTCATCAGTGTCGCTCATATTTTACGATAACTGTTAGTAACTATTATCAATAAGTTTCGCTCCCCCCCCCCCGAAAATAAGTTGCAACATATCATATATATATCAGACTTGGGGTAATTGTAATTGTAATCGTTAATTAACTGTAATTGATTACAATTTTTCAAGTAATCAGTGTAATCATTAATCAGTTAAAAATCTGATTACATGTAATTTAATTTAATCAATTACTTTTCAAAATACCCTGTAATCATGATTACGTTTTGATTACATTCTGATTACAATGAAAAAAATCTAAAATTGTGTTTTTGGTCATTAAATGAACCTCTTTGTTATTCATATTTGATAAATTTTTAACATACTAAAATGGTTTGTTTACTTTAAGCATGTCTACTTCACTAAAAAATAAACTGTTACAGTATTGAAAAGTCATCATTAGCCTTAGCAGAGACATATTACACAAGTATATACCTTTTATCTTAGTAAAAGGTATTGTACATACATGTATATTCATAGTTTTATAATAATCTTCATATTAATATTTGATAATAACTGTTATATATTCAAGTAATACTTTTCTTTAACCCTGAATTATAATCTTTTGTTAATTTTGTGATTTTTGTCAACTTTGAATTGACAGGTATGAGACTAATTAAGGTTTGTTTTTATTGCAATTACCAATTGAGTATAGCTGTAGGGAAATATATATGATAAAAGATAAACCAGACATGTGAAAATTTATCTAATTAGCACAGACTAAATTAAAAGTTGGACAAATATGTTGTATAAAAATTTTTAAAAATGTATTTGGACTGGACATGTAAAATGCAATTATTTTAAGTACTTACATATTGTTTACAATTTGATTAAACATTTCTATTAAAATTTGACATAGTTTTAACTGGTAACTTTATTTCATCAATATCTAAACTTCCATAAACTGCAACTTGGAATACATATAAATTATGAAAGAGGTAAGAAGACAAACAAAAAACCTCTTGATTATGATATATCTTTATTAAATTTAATTCAAAATAATTCAGAGATCATTGGTGATAAAGTGTAATGTAAATATATGTAGTGAAATTTGATGTTTATTTAAATAGATGAAGTTTAATTTGAAGTTATCATTTTATAATTGAACCAAATAAAATACTTTCTCAAAAATGCTATAGTTATATTGAACGTTTATTCATTCACATCATTCAAAATGTTTTGTTTTTAAATTCATTGTAATCAGATGTAATCATGATTACTTTGCCAATGTAATCATTAATTTATTCAGATACTTTCAGAAATGATGTAATCATTAATTTAATTTAATCGTACAAATGACAAAGTAATTGTAATTTAATCAATTACATTGAAAGTAATCAGACCCATCTCTGATATATATATATTATAAAAGTATAGTATGTTATCTCCTTTCAAATTGAATCCTGATAAATATGTCGTTTTTGTATTGTGACAGTCTCAAGAAATAGTGTCATAATCGACATTCGGAAAACAACTATATATGTCTAGCACCTTGGAATTTCCAAAAAGAATAAATTCTACAATCCTTTTAAAATTATAAGCCACATTATAACTTTTACAGCCAAAATTGAGTGGTCATGCCCTTTTCCAGTCTTTTATCTCTGTCGACAAAAACTACCAATTCGTCTCAGTGCTTTATCTGTTTAATTTTTACTCGTCCTGAATTTGCATGAATCATTTTCGCCGGGGCTTTAAGGCAAACAACAACGAATCAATAGCAATGAATTTTAAAACATAAACGACAGAGCATACTTTTGCATGACATGCCAATTCATTGCTGAGTTTTATTTATTGATGAAAGAATTTAGTCGATAAGATAAAACCGGAATGTAAATCCAATTAAGTTTCATATTTGAAAGCAAAAACAAAATTTGTTGATTTTTTAATGGATACGCTGTTAAATAATTCATAGTGTCACTAAACCTCTTATAAAATAGGTCATGTCTGTTTTATTGTAAACATTTGTACAGGATATTACATATAAAACTGTCAATAAGGATGTGTAATTACAATGTAGCTTATTATTCTGTTGCAGGCTCAGTTTTCCTGTTTTGTCTAGCATGTAATCAATTAACCACATCTTAAAAAGTAACACTCGTTTTGAATATGCATAAAATACTTGCTACTGGACATTTCCGCGTGCAAATTTCGTACTCGCACGAAACAATTGTGTTTGCACATTTAACAAAAGATATAATATGTCTTGAACTGTAAGAAGAACATAAAATACACATAGATGATTTTCTATCGAAATATAAAATAAGAAATTATGTTTTTACCGTCACTAAATACAGGGTCAAAACAATGAATGTAAACGCAATTTGTAAACATCCTCTATCAAGCAAAATGTTGCGATGACTGATGACGGTCTGCGAAAAGGGAAAGTTGATCTTTACATAATTGTTGAAAATATTTACCATTAGATATAACAAGGAACACAAAATTAAACTATGATTCGTATATCAAAGCAATGCAATTTCATACAAAAGAAAGCTATTTCATTCGACAACTCATTAATGAGGAAGTTCTGTCACAAGTAATATGTATTTTTGGACAATAATAGGTAACTTGAATAATTGGTTGTACAAACTGGCACAAGTATTGAGAATGTCTTTTCTGTAGTTAATTTCTATGATGAGCATGTTTATATCTATAGAAAAATGTACTATACACAGGCTACACGATCCGGCTCGAAATAGGAGAAAGGCACGTTGAAGTAACCATTTCACCTGTTTCTTATGCTGGATAAATTCAGATACTATATGAAAGACGATTCATTTAATATGACAAAAGCATATGGAAAATCTGTAGCTTATTTTAATCAGTACATCTCTGATAAACAAACACTGAAAGTGTGAACCTGCCCTTCAAACCTTTAAAACGTCCTTATCTAATAGCATTAAACAGTATAATTAAGGTTTAATGGGCCAAAGATTTACATTTAGACCACAACTGCCACTTTAGTACATGTAGTCCTGTATGCCAAAAGGTTTGAGAATTTTATCCTCTCTTTTAATTGTCTGAATTATCGACTTCAACAACAATTCTGATCAATTGGTCAGTTCTATTAGCCTATAAATAAGATTATTATGGTAATCAAGGGATTCAGCTAATATAGAATTTCTATATGATGTTAAGGCTAACACCAGAGTGAATCAGAATGCTTTTTATGAAAAATATTAGGAACCAAGGGAATAGTTGAACGATTTTGGCAGCTATGTTTAGAATTTACAAGTTTAAACTATTGTTATTGATTAATGGTTTATGAATAACAGAACTAGAATAAGCAGAACAATAAGAAAGGTCCGTGTATTCGTTTTTGAGAAATAAGAAATCATAAATATGGCAACAATTGATTCTCTCAAAAATCTTAGATTGACATCTTTTTTCTAGGAGAAAAAAAAATATGAAAATTTAGGATCTCAAAAATAGCTCTTTAACTATGTCTTTTTATTATGTTAAATTTGAAAATATAATTCTGAATTAGTCCGCAAAACAAAGCATAGATAAAAAGATTCACTATCTCTAATACATGTCATCTATATCATTAGTAATAATTTATCACCATTTAAAATCAATTTAAAACATATGCACATGAAGATGGGTTCTGTTTGTGGCTTATCAATCATAAAATTTATATCAATCCACATTAACAAGAACATTAAAGTCCTATTAATAAAATACTAGTACTGTTACAGTAATAGTTATTCATAAGAATGATGACCAGCATATCTGGGTCAAGGTCTTCGAGCTTCGACATTTGTATCTGTCCTAAAATTTTCATCTTTAGTAACATCTCTGGTGTAAAACTTGTTTAAAGGTTTCATTATTCGTAACATCCACAGTATAAATACTAAGTATTTTTTTGGTCAAGTAATCCGATAGACGCCTATGAATCAATTCGTACATTTCAGCATGGTATGTCTAGCCCATGTGTCAATCAAACACTCGCAACAAGAAGAGACGCGTCTGTTATCTACATACTCGAAAGTAATATGTCTGGAGGCTCCCTCTTGAGACTTCCTTATTGGTATAAATTTGGCATGGACAACAAGACACAAGAAATTTCACAGATGTGTCTTCCAAATAAGTGATTTCTTTCATTTTGTCATTAATTAGTAACGCCTCCGAGTAATGCCATTCAATGTATTTTAAAAACGTTTATTGCTCAGTAGTAGGGTCGGGTTGCTTTCCTTAATTGGTAGTATTTTATTTCAGATGGAAAAGCAATATTTTTCTCAAACCCAATGGTAGTCTCCCGTTTTTATATATATATTTCATAGTGACAGCACCATTGACAATAATTTCAAGCGCTGAAGGTACCCGACTATACCAAAAGCTTTGATCAATAGAACCCCCAATACTTTTCAAAAGGTTGCTTTATTTCAATATGTGTTTAACTATAGGAATGTATGGCATGAATAAAGATCCCCCCAAAAATATACTAAGCTACAAAATGTTTTGTGTCTTATGCTATACCTTATAGATTTTGACGAGCTCTCTCATGTCAAGAAAACGAATTAAGAAAAAATGTGATTTATATGACCAATAGTTCCCCAAATCCTATTTTACTGTATTCGTGACCAACTTAAATTGCATGATATAAAACAAAATTAATGTGTGTAATATTTTAACATCAGTTGTTCGGAAATAAGTTTTTATTGATTGAAGCGCAAACTACTCTTTTCCTAGATATCATTTTATGACAATGCTCAATTTGAAGTAAAATCTCCGATTTAAAGATCTGTTATGTAGATTTCACACGCTATTGACACATGATTTGTCAGGGTTAATTGAGTTTCAATATAAAGTTTAAATAATCCAACAATCCTCTGCTGTTTTGTAATTGTTTTGAATGAAGCGAACAATTACTTTTAACAACAGTTTTGATACTCCTAGCAAAATCTTTGTATTGTGAAATTAATAGTTATTTTTGTACGATAAGTCGATAGAGATTTATATATTGCCTGTTTCGTAATAACTGTTAGCATTATTTTTGTAAATGTAAAAAGACAAAACTTAAATTGGATTGCTGTGTCATTGACGTTTCTTTTTTTTAAAAATCACAATCAAACAGTTAATTTCTAAATAGATCTACCTGTGAGTTTTAATTAGATACAAGTAAGGAATTTCATATACTTGTATCAAATAACATTTTTATGTATATATTAGAAGTACGTAAGACGTAATCTGATGAGTTAAGCCTTTTTCAACTGATTTTTATAGTTCGTTCTTATGTTGTACTGTTATTCACTGTCCCAGGTTAGGGGGAGGGGTTGGGATCCAGCTAACATGTTTAACCCCGCCACATTATTTATGTATGTGCCTGTCCCAAGTCAGAAGCCTGTAATTCAGTGGTTGTCGTTTGTTTATGTGTTACATATTTGTTTTTCGTTCAATTTGTTTTACATAAATAAGGCCGTTAGTTTTCTCGTTTAAATTGTTTTACATTGTCTTATCGGGGCCATTTATAGCTGACTATGCGGTATGAGCTTTGCTCATTGTTGAAGGCCGTACGGTGACCTATTGTTGTTAATGTCTGTGTCATTTTTGTCTTTTGTATATAGTTGTCTCATTGGCAATCATACCACATCTTCTTATTTATATGTTCAAAAAAGTGCAGTTGAACAATCAAATATAGATTTAACGTTTATATATACAGCTGATAAAAGAAAGTAGCAACCGCACAGATTCGAAACAGCAGCCATTCAATTGGTTTCATTAGGGGCCTAAAATGAGGCTTGTGTAAACAAAACATGTGTCTGTGGCTTTCACTTGTCTTTTTAGTGGTATATTTTAAATTGCCATAAAGCGCGCGGTTTTTCTACCAACAAAACCAGGTTTAATCCACAATTCTTTCTTAAAATGTCCCGAACCAAGTCAGGAATATGGAAGTTGTTATCTAATAGTTCGTTTCTATGTATGTTGCATTGTCGTTTGTTTTTGTTGCATTTCAGTGTTCTGTTGTTTCAGTTTTTTTCTGTTATAGTTGATGTTGTTTCTTCTGTTTTAATTAGTACCCCGGATTTGTTTTCTCTCAATTGATTTATAACTATTGATAGCGGTATACTGCTGTTGCCTTTATTTATACTTTTTAAATTATAAGACTAGTATCTGGGATAACGTTTTATATCAATCTTTAACCTTTCATTGTAGACAGTATTGATTTTATGTAACTAATGAGTGAAGTACAAAACAGAAAAGCATAACATCAAACCAAGATATGAAATATATGCAAAAACAAATAATCCATGTTAAGGTATGAAATGACTTATTCGCACCCGGTTAAATGTAAAAAGTAGACCATATTTTTATTCAAAACAAAATACTTCATACGCATACATGTCGCTGTATCTTTGTCAATAGGTGAACTATTTTGGTATCAAATGGAAGATTGTGGACTTTGGATCACTTAGGAAACCTTGTTAAGGTGGCTTGTGGGTACAAAAATTTCAGCAAAAAAAAATTAAACCTTTAATTTTTCATTACAAATTTTATTCATTACACTATTAGTTATTATTTGATGATATGATACAAAAATCAACCCAGAAAATCGATTCGGTTTGGCCCCAGATGACTTTTAAAATGTTTATATCATCAAAAAAGCTCCAAATTATCTCCCTTTGGTGCAAAAATGCCATTTTTTGGCTTAAATTTGAAATATCTTTTTTTAACTCATCGGTGACCTATATTTTTTAATATTGTTTTCAAATAAGATGTACATAAACTAAATAATTGTAAAATTTAAGCGATTTCTGTAATTGGTCTATTTTTTATTTCGATATTACCCCTATTTCTCCTATTAGGTCAACAGAAAAAAAGAACATTAACAAAAAAGTATGCTTCTTCGGGAGGCACATTGTGAGCTTAAATGAACGGTGACCACATTTTTTTATTTCATTTTTCTTTTAAGTATATGATAAAGTTCATTTATAAAAAAATATAGCGAAATCCTATATTAGAAAAAAAATTGATTTATACCCAGGAGCCCCTTAAAAGTTCCCTTCGAATAATATAGAAGTGTTTACAATTATAACAAAAGAGCAGATTTACCTGTTGTTCCGAAGAGAAGCACATGTTTTATACTATCAAACTTTCGTGAACCAATACGCAGCGGCACGAATATACAATTTAAGGTATGTTGAATTTTTCAGCACAAGTCAGGATAAGGTATAGTGTTGAAATGAAATGAATACCACTTTATTTGAAAGTCTAACAACGTAGCCATTAATACTTGAAATTGTAGAGGAGATAAGTATAGAAAGCTATGGGCTATGCACTAATGATTTTATTCCTTAACGTTATAGTAGCGTACTTTTTCGTGACTGTCCTTTAATCGCTAACAAAATAATAATATTTCCTTGCATCTGTGTTCATGTCATATATTCTATATACCATTACCTCTCAAAATCAAATCAAACGTAAACTTTTTGTTTGATTAGTATTCCAATAACATATATCGAAAGATTTCATATTGCTCGCACGCAATGTTAGTTCATAACGTTAGTATATAGATAGTTGTTTCATTAGCAGATTCTATCAAAAAGAGGAATCGATTGATATAAAATCGTTGTAGTATCCTATAGCATGTAAGGATCAACTTAATGATATAAATATTTCATAGATTTGTCCTAATCAGCTTAACCAAGAAGGGAATGCATTAGCAGTTTTCATACTGATCTTGATATTGAAAACTAACATGTATTAGAGAGAGGCATTTAGATTTGAATATATTTCTGGGTGATTGAAAAATAATTGATTAAAATAAAAGAATGGAATTTCATAGGGAACGACTTCATTATTTTTTATTCGAATTAAAAATTAATTTATTTTGATAACATTGAATTTTACTGAGAATAAAGGTTCAGAACAACTTATTCTGGCGGTTTGAAAATATATACACAAAAGATGAAATTCAGTATTTTAAACAGAATAGTTTGTACTTATACCTCTCACGTTCTCAATTAGTAAAATATTTGAGTAATTTTAGTGTGAAGTAAATATTAAAAGACATAGGATCACTGTTTAACCCTCGATAAAAGATTTCTTTAAATGATAAAAACAATCAATATGAAATCAATAGCGTCAGGGAGGAAATTTGCTTTTTTAATCAGTTCAGAAGTACCTTTTTTAGTTCTACAAAACTTCCGGAAACCAGTGCGGTCTAATAAACATTTAACGGTATTTTTAGGTACTCCTGCTATGTCCATCTTTTATCACAGCTAGAGTAAGATATAGTTTTACATGAAAAGGCTACATACAATATTGCTCATTTCAAATATAGTTTTATATAGACATGATCAAGCTGATACTTTAGTTGCCTACTTATACTCCTTCCTTATATATAATTTATCGTCATGAACTTAAGCAACCAACAACCAAATCAATCAAACAATGCTGCGTATGTATATATTAAATAGAAAACTGAACCTCATGAAGAGTAATATATAATTTTATCTTACTTCCTATACACTTCTAGGAATATGATTGTTTAAAGCGTCCGCGTGAAAACCGTGTATATTCCATATTAGGTTAGTAGGGAGGAAGGGCTTATTTTAGTACACGGATAGTTATGAAGCTACGACTTTGGTTCTATTTGATTATTTAAATGTATTGAAATTTCTATTTAGTATTGTTATATCAAGGTTGTTGATATTAAATTAGTATTGTTGTGCAGATTAATGGAAGTAGGTTCTTCAAATTGAACACTTGAACATTTAAATATAACAATAAAAAGATCTGGTATGATTGCAAATGAGAAAACTGCAGTTTAAATTCAACATATAAAGATAGTCGGTAAGATAAATTCGTTACACAGTGTGCTAGTGACCTAATACGATATATACAGGGTCAGTAAATCACATATATTTGGTTCGAGCGAACTCTCATCCATATGGAATTAACTGACCGCGTATATATCGTATTAGGTCACTAACACACTATGTAACTAATAAAATTCACCAATACTTGAGTATTTATTGGTTCGTTTTGATTTTTTTCTGTTCTAAGAATACAGAACAAATAAATAATAGTATACTTAGGCAAAACAATAATAATGTCAAGTTTAAATATCGACATATGAATTGCGCCAAAATAATTCAGCAACTCGAACTTATTCTATGTCTGGACAAATATCGAATTGAGTCAAAAAGACGATATTAAACATATCATATATTATTTGGCAAAAAAGGAAAACAGAATTCATTCGATTAATGCCTTAATCAAGGTATAAAATAACTCTGGTATAATATACCACAAACCAACAAATTGCACCCGATTAGCATCGAAATACAAGTTAAGAAGGCAATTTTAATGCATTCCTTATATTGTCTAACTCGATTAGACGTGCTGGAAGTAATTTCCTTTTTGGAAATTTACTGTCGTTCTCCGGTAATTAAAGTTGAGATCACATTCATGGCAAGAACATTTGCAAATTAGACATTCTTTATGATACGAACATCTGCATCTTAAACAACCGTCATGACAAGAACACATGCACTTTGACCATTCTTCATGACCAGAAATATTGCGCTTCAACTATACCATACCTAACAGTATTATATTGCAAAAATACCATGTTTCTTAGAGATGATTTTCTAGTGGTTTTCAAAACGATAACTTTTCGTTTTTGCAAGCATACTGATCTAAAATATTTTGTTAATGAAATATGACAATATTGAATAAACTAGATATTGTTGTACGGAACATTTATTTTAATTTCCATAAAAACATCTGAAAATATTTCTATCTTCGGCTGTTATCTGCTCTTTGGTAGGATTTTTGTCTCTAAGACATATTCCCCATTTCCATTCTCAATTTTATATAGATATAGGAAGATGTGGTATGAGTTCTAATGAGACAACTCTCCGTCCAAGTTACAATTTATAACAAGTAAACATTATAGGTCAAGGTACGGTCTTCAACACAGAGCCTTGACTCACATCGAACAGCAAGCTATAAAGGGCCAACAAAATTAATAGTGTAAAACCATTCAAACGGAAAAACCAACGGTCTAGTCTATAAAAAAAACCTGAGAAACGAAAAACACTGATAAACCACATTAACAACCGACAACTACAGAACATAATATTCCTCACTTAGGACAGGTGCAAACAATTGCAGCGGGATTAAACGTTTTAATGGTACCAAACATTTATAGTTTGATTTTTGACATGAGTATTTAAACGCCATTTTTGGTTCGGAAAACTAAATCGGTGAAATGTTGGTTGGCTAACTCATATCTCACAAACACTTAATTTGATTTGTCTTTTCAATTCGGTGGCTCCTCTTCCAAAACCTTAGACAAAATTGAAGTTATAACGTAAATGTTACAAAATTGTTTTACAATTGCACTTCACGAATTTGTTTCCATTTCCAAGTCATAACTAGAATTTAACGCAAATGGAAGACCTTTCAAATAGAAATTTCACAAACAACTCTTACGTAACGTCAACCGTAACACGACAAAAATGTTGTTTTCGATCGGTTTTATTAATTTATACTTAAGCTCTTGTGAGATGTCGAGGATTGTATAATAATTTTCTCTGTAAATTTGTTCAATTGAGGGACGCTTTGATTGATAATACAGTAATAAAATCACTAATACTGCAGTTCCTACAAAGTTAAAAAACGACAAATTGCGTAATTCAATGCACTGCAGTTAAAACAAAGTCACGCATTTTGAACTGAATCAACGTTTACAAAACAAGTAAATTGAATTCACATTAAGGAAACGAGATTAAAACAAGATGCACTATTACAAATGCTCATTAATTATACCCCCGCTCAATCACGGTTGATGACTTAATTTTCATCAAAATTTCAAATATGTGCGTGATATTTTAGTGCTGAATGTTTTAAGTAAACAGGAAGTAGAATGAAATTCGAAGGGGCGGGAAAAGTGTCACTATCTTTGATACACCAAGACAGAGTTTCATCTATATAACACGAAACTTCAGACTAGTGGGTGCGGGTAAACATGACTAAAATACGAGATATTAAAGAATATCTTTTTTGACAAATTGGTAGTAGACATTGAAGGAATAGACCACTTTCGAGTTCATCCGCCACCGGGACAAACTCGTCAATTATGCACGCCTTAAAGGCGTTATTTACCAGATAGAGGGGGTCGCCTATATCCCTACATTATTACCGTTAACCAAGCGTCTTAGTGATCGCCATTGTGTAGGATCAACTAGAAATAAAGCTTGTTTTGTAAGTACTTAATCAACATCCCCTAATGACAGCAGTGCTGAATGTCAATTACTAGAATTTAATTTAACGAATAATTTGAACAATATAGCAATGTAGTTTTCCAACTACTCGCTCAACATTGGAACAAGGTGACGATGCCCCTAAACGCACGAATGATGTTCACTAAAACCAGAGTTTTTGACGGAAATGCATCGAACTCGAAGGTTGTCTATTGAAAACATGTATCGTTGTATAACACATCCAACTTGACATATAATTTGGTGCCATATATCAAAACACTTGGACTTATAGATGTGTTTAGGTGGTGAAATTTGTTTCCCTTAAGATTTTTATACAACATACATACAAATCTATAAAGATATAGGAAGATGTGGTGTGAGTGTCAATGAGACAACTTTTCATCCAAATAACAATTTAAAAGTAAACCATTATAGGTCAATGTACGGCCTCCAACACGGAGCCTTGGCTCACACCGAACAACAAGCTATAAAGGGCCCCAAAATTACTAGTGTAAAACCATTCAAACAGGAAAACCAACGGTCTAATCTATATAAAATAAAAAAAACGAGAAACGAGAAACAAGTATAAATTTCATAAACAAACGACAACTACTGTACATCAGATTCTTGACTTAGGACAGGTGCAAACATTTGCAGCGGGATTAAATCTAGTTTATTTTATGAATGATCTAAAAAAAATTATGTGTTCTTTCAATGTAACGTCATCAGGCTTGGTCGTCTTTTTTATGACGTCACAATGGGAATTTCAGAAAAAATCAAGAAAATGTGATGTCATAATCAAGTTTTGGCCAAAAAGAACTAAGATCAAACTGAACATAACAGTTGATTAAATAAATAATCAAAGGGTCGGGAAAAGGATAAATCGGTTAGGATAAAAATTAAGTATACTGTACATTGTGACTGCTACTTACAAGATGAAATAAACAAAACATATTAAAAATTTCCGATAAAATCCGATAAAAATATAAAAGCACTGACCTTAACATAAAAAGTTGGCAATATAATCCACCTACATGTTTACAAATCACGATCTCTGCGGTTCTGAAATCCGTTTTTTTACGATAAACGCCAGCTTATAAATGTAGACGTAATGAACACAAAGGAATTTACGAATTTAATTTAATATTATATTTATGAGTATATGGATAAGTACGGGATTTCAAATTTAACATAAAAGGAGAAGTGTATCTAGTCAAGTTTTTTCAACCAGTTGAAGTCTCATTGAAATTGCTTCCATGGAATCTCATAATATATACAGTATCTTCATTTAAGGGTCATAATCAGAATAACACAATCACTCTTCTCTCTTTTAAATTTCTATAAGAAAAGTTATTGTCCGATAAAGCGCGTAGAATTAAAGACAAGAAACAAAAATTTAACCCCAAGAAACAAACTGAAAAAAAACAACATTGAAGGAACTATATGAAAACATTTAAAATACACTAAAAACAAAGCAAAGGAAATACTACACCTTCATAAAACATTATGGTATTCTACACAACTACAAAAGTATATGGCAACGATGATCATGCGACAATCGAATTAAAGTATAGATCTCTGATTTCATTATGCTCATATTCGACGAGTAAGCTAATTCTGAGTTTTAATCAGATTTAAAGCAGTGTGGGAATGTAGTCTATTCCACGCTTCCTGAATCCGTCGCTCCCTCCGGGCTGTAATTTCGTGGTTGTCGTTGTTTTATGTGTTACATATTTGTTTTTCGTTCATTATTTTTTAAATAAAAAAAGCTGTTAGTTTTTCTCGTTTGAATTGATTTACATTGTCATTTCAGAGCCTTTTATAGCTGAATATGCGGTATGGGCTTTGCTCATTGGTGAAGGCCGTACGGTAAACAATAGTTGTTAATTTCTGTGTCATTTTGGTCTCTTGTGGAGGGTTGTCTAATTGGCAATCTTACCACATTATCATTTTTTAAATAATATGGTTTCTTTTTTTCAAGAATCAACGTTTATCAATTGTATGGCATGTAAATGTACATATACCTTAGATATAATATACTCATGTAAGTATACCTCGTTATAACCCAAATGGAAGTAATTATAAATAATGTCTCTTCAAAAGTGCCTCAAGATAAAATACTGATTTTTCCATAAAAAATATTATGGCCATAAGCAAAACAAACCAAAAACAAAACCAATATTAATATATTATATATCAAAAGATCTATTAAAGAGAGATCATTGATTTAATGCTGTCATCCTTTATAACGTATAAACCAACAAAACCAGCACATGCAGATGTAAAAATAATATCACAGAGAGTTGGAGCCAGCGGCAATATTAAGCTTGTGTTGGTGTGTGTAACATAGCAATATACAAAATTATTATAATAAACACTTACTAAACATTACATAATCAAAATGGAGGGACACTACTGATGTGGTTGTGAACAAACATTTGTATGCATTATAACTTGGGGCATTTATATTATCAACTAAAGAATAATCACAGCAAAAAATAAACCACCTTCATATGGTTAAACCATTAAAAGAAATGTGAGTTAATTAATTTGGGGGATTCAAATGTTCAAAATTATAATCGATTTTTAAATGTTCTGACAATTTTCGAATTATGATTTTTATAAGTTTGGGATTGTTAAATTATTTTTCTTTTGTTATTGTAGGATGAACTTTTTTGATAAATCTGAGCGAACAAATCATACCATCAAAAAATATTTATTATTGAATAAGTATGCACAAAATTCATTTTATACTTGGTCCATAATTGTTTTTTTTTTTTGTATAGTTTCGTTGTTGCTTAATTATGTCGAATAGAGCATTGCAGAAGCGTTTCATACTACAAATAGGTCCACGATAAACATTTTTTTTAAATTCATAAAACTGAAATTAACGTCATCATGGATTAACAGCAACGTATTTTTAATGATTTTTCAATGTTAGTAAAACTAGAGGCTCTAAAGAGCCTGTGTCGCTTACCGTGGTCTATGATCCTACTAAACAAAGGACTAACTTAATAGATGAGAATAAAATTCATCAGAACATTATGTTTTGGTGATGATGATGTGTTTGTCAATAATGAACTTGGCTCCGTAGTTTCAAAACTAAATATTTTGTAAAAGATTACAATTTTACATAAATTGATGAAAATTGTTTAAAATTAACAATAAAGAGCAATAACTTCTTAAGGGGTCAATTGACCGTTTTGGTCAAGTTGACTTATTTGTAGGTCTTACTTTGCTATACATAATTGGTTTTTTTACAGTTTATCTTTATCTAACTAAGATAATATTGAAGATCAAAAACTGCAAATTTTTCTTAAAATTACCAATTCAGGGGCATCAACCAAACAACGGGTTGCCTGATTTGTCTGAAAATTTCAGGGCAGTTAGATCTTGACTTAATTAACATACTTAAATGAATGATATTTGCTCTAAACGCTTTGAATTCAGAAATAATAGGCAAAAATTGCATTTTACCCATATGTACTATTTTAAGCCATGTCGGCCATCTTGGTTCGTGAATGAGGTCATTGGACACATTTTTGAAACTACATACCCTTAAGCAGATGGTTGCCAAGTTTGGTTCAATCTGTCCAAGTAGTTTCAGTTTCAGAGGAGAAGATTTTTTTAAAAGATTACTAAAATTTTAGAATAAATGATTAAAAATAGACTACAAAGGGCAATAACTCCTTAATGAGTCAACTGACAATTTTGGTCATGTTGACTTATTTGTAGATCTGACTTTGCTGAACATTATTGCTGTTTACACTTTATCAAGATAATAACCAAAACTGCAAAATTTCTTTAATATTACTAATTCGGCGGCAGCAACCCAATATTGGGTTGTCCGATTTGTCTGATAATTTCAGGGCAGATAGATTAACAATTTAACCCTGTCAAATTGTTCTAAATGCTTTGGTTTCACAGATATAAGCCAAAATCTACATTTTACCTCTGTGTTCTATTTTTAGCCATGGCGGCCATCTTGGTTGGTTTGCCAGGTCATCGGACACATTTTTAAAACTACACACCCCCAAAAAACAGTGGCTGAATTTGGTTAAATTTGGTAAAGTAGTTTCAAAGGACAAGATTTTTGAATAAGATTACTAAAATTTTAGAAAAATGGTTAAAAATTGACTATAAAAGGCAATAACTCCTTTAGGGGTCAACTGACAATGTTGGTCATGTTCACTTATTTGTAGATCTTACTTTGCTGAACATTATTGCTGTTTACAGTTTATCTCTATCTTTTATAATATTCACCAGAATAACCCAAAACTGCAAAATTTTCTAAAAATTATTGATTAGGGGCAGCAACCCAACAACAGGCTGTATAATTTGTCTAAAAATTTTAGGGAAGATAGATCTTGACCTGATAAACAATTTAACCCTGTCAGATTTGCTCTAAATGCTTTAGTTTCAGAGATATTAACCAAAATCTACATTTTACCCCTATGTACTATTTTTAGCCATGGCGGCCATCTTGGTTGAATGGCCGGGTCATCGGACACACTTTTTAAACTAGATACCCCAAGGATGACTGTGGCCAAGTTTGGTTAAATTTGGCCCTGTAGTTTCAGAGGAGAAGATTTTTGTAAAAGTTTACGGACGACGAACGCCGGACGCAGGACGCCTGACGCCAAGTGATGAGAAAAATGCAATGCCAATCCCCAATGTACTCTGACTACCGAAATATATAACCAAGTGAAATTTTGGTATCGTTCATAAAAAAAACTCTGCGATTTTGAGGACTATACAAACAATTGATATTGATGTTGAAACCCCTTTTTTTTGGCCGATCAATGCATTTGAATGGGGACATATAGTTGGAACCCCCCCTTTATCCTGGGTTGGGAACCCACCTTTTTAAAATGGCTGGATCCGCCCTTGAGAATATTAAGTATCTGTAGTTTTGAGTCAACGAAATAAAGAATATTGATAGGAATTTCAGAGATGTGATAAAATTTCAAAACTTCAAACTACATCGATGAAGCTGGGTGTTTTAGTGACTTTTTATTAACAAATCTAGCATGAAAAAAATTGAGAAAGGAAATGGGGAATGTGGCAAAGCGACAACAACCCGACCATAGAGCAGACAACAGCCGAAGGCCACCAATGAAGTACATTTAAAGGATAAAAGTCCTGCCAATTTCGCTTCTAACTACGACGTTCATTATCTAAACGGCGTCTATATTGCTCTTTAATTGGTTAATTGCCATTTGTGATATGGCCAGTGGAAAATATTTTATCTATATTTAGGACTGCCTGTATCAAAGTAGACTATGTTAAAATTGAACCGCTGGCCATTCAATTTAAAAGTAAAGTATATGGAAAAAAATCTTTAATCATCTGATAACATAAATGACTTCTGCAAAGTGGATCTACCGGAAAGGAGAAGGACAACATATAAAGACAGTTTTTTTATAATAGTTTTAATTTTGTAATCTATGGGTTTCTGAAACACTTGCTTAAATGGGTTATATAACATGTATTAAGAGCGTGGCACATGGTTAAAAAAAGTAACGTTTTTATGTTTTTGACTGGGCGATATTTCATTGATTATTCTAAATTTATTGAATAAGACCACAGGAAAAAATAAAAAGGTAAAGAATTAATGATTGTCCATAGACAATGAAAATCACGATTAATGTGTCTTTTATTCATTTATTGATATCTTCTTCTAATAATTTCTAATCGATGACTGTTTTTCAAGATTTTTCAATAAGAAGATAGCAAGGCATAATAAAATTACCATAATGTAAAGATTTGTCTTTTATCCATGATAGTAAAACATTCCTAGTTTTGCGATTCTTTGTCTAGGTAGCTTATTAAGTTGTATCGATCTATTTAAAACCACAGTATTAAATTGCAAAGGACCTTCTTATGTAAAGTCGTGATTTCTTAATTGTTAACTGTCTCTTATCCGAATGTTATTTTATAATTATATTGTTCTTTGTGCGAAAAATTATCTTTTTTTGTTAAATCCCATTCCAGATTAAATTAAATAACGTATGTTTTCTGTGAAAACGGAACACAGAAAACGGAAGTTTTAAAACAATTTTAGCGTTTATTTACGAGAACTGTTAGTAATTAGTATCCATAAGCCTCTCTCTTCCCGAAAATAATATGCAACATATGATATTACTTAATTATAAAATTATAGTATGTTTTATATATATAGTCTTTCAAATTGAATCCTGATAAATATGTCGATTTTTTATTGTGACAGTCTCAAGAAATAGTGTCATAACCGACATTCGGAAAACAACAATATATGTCTAGCACCTTGAAACTTCCAAAAATAATAAACTCTACAATCCTTTTAAAATTATATCCCAAATTATCATTTTAACAGCCAAAATTGTGTGATCATGCCCTTTTCAAGTCTTTTTATCTCTGTCGAACCAATTTTCTAATTCGTCTAGTAAGTGCTTTATTTGTTTAATTGTTACATTTGTACTAGTCCGGAATTTGCATGAATCATTTAATCTGTTTGTCTTTTTCATTTTCAGCCATGGCGTTATCATTTCTTTTCTATTTATGAGTTTGACTATCCCTCTGGTATCTTTCGTCCCTCTTTTACAACATGATATCAACCACACAAGAAATCAATAGCAATGAATTTTAAAACATAAATGACAGAGCATACGGTTGCATAATATGCAAATTTATTGCAGAGTTTTATTTATTTATGAAATAATTTAGTCGATAATACGACGGTACCGGAATGCAAATCAGATTAGGTTTCATATTTGAAAGCAATAACACACAAATGTTGATTTTTAATTGATATTTTGTTTAATAATTCATAGTGTCACTTAACCGCCAATAAAAAGGTAATGTTTGTTTTATTGTAAACATTTGTACAGGATATCACCTATACAAGTGTCAATAAGGATGTGCAACTACAACCTAGCTTATTATACTGTTAATGGCTGCAGTTATCGTGTTTTGTCTAGTAAATGTAATCAATAAACTGAAACTTTAAAGATTAAACTCGTCTTGGATATCCATGAAACATTTGTAACTAGATGTTAAGCAAACAGCAACCATTTTGTCAATCAAAAATAACTACAGTCTCAAACAAGCCTTATCGCGCATCTGACACAATAGAAATTGTCACTTTTACTCAAATTTTGAGAAGTGTGAACGAACTTAGTATCTTACATCAAAGAATATGTAGTGATTAAAAGGCAAACACCCAAGTACATATAATACCAAGTCTTTGAATGATTTTGTATATCGTTGTTGTTTAACTGTGTCGAATAGAGCACCGCTGGAGCGCATAATATTATAAAGGGCTATTCTTCTTGCACTCAACCGAAATTGATAACCATGTGAACTTTCGGTATCGAATGCAAAATAAAACACTTCTAGGATTTTGAGAACAATGAAAAATATAGATATTTTGAATATTTTTTCTCTGACGAACACAAAGATGATTAAACTGAGTTAGTTTGAATTTGACAAAACCAAAGTTGCAGATTTAAGCCATGTAAATGACTATGTTGGCTGTAGTTTTGAGTCGATCATCGATATAAACATTGATAAAAGTGCTTCAATGACTTTGTATTAACAAATCTAACATGAGGTATATACAAAGGCTAATAGTCCTACCATTTTCGCTTCTAAAACACGACTTTCAATACCCAAAACGGTATCAATATTCCTCCTTAATTGTTTTATTAATTGTCGTTTGTGATATGTTATCTATATGCAGACTGGCTGTATCAATTGACACTCAATTCAATTTCAAATAGTAAAGTCTGTGGAAAAAAATCATTAATTGTCTGAATTATACATAAATGAATTCTGCAAAGTGAATCTACTAGAAGGGAGTACGACAACATTTGACCTTTCTATGCCTCACCTTGGGGCATTATGTGTTCGGTCTTTGCGTCCACTCGTTCGTTCGTCCGTCCGTCCGTTCGTCTGTCTGTTCCGCTTTATGTTAAACTTTTTGGTCAAGGTAGTTATTTTTTTTCTCCAAATTGATGTCCAATCAACTTAATACTTAATACAATAATGTTCCTTATGATATGATTAACAAATTATACCAAAATTTTACGTACCATTGACAATAGAAAATGATGGTGCGAGTGGGGCATCCGTGTACTTGGGGCACAATCTTGTTTATAATGTTATACAATTTGTAATTTATGAGTTTTAGGGAGATTTGTTTCAATGGGTTATTGTTCGTTTCTGTGTGTGTTGCATTTTAACGTTGAGTCGTTTGTGTTTTCTCTTATTTTTTAGATAAGACGTGGCACGGTACTTATCTATCCCAAATTCTTGTATTTGGTTTTGATGTTATATTTGTTATTCTCGTGGTGTTTTGTCTGTTGCTTGGTCCGTTTCTGTGTGTGTTGCGTTTCGGTGTTGTGTCGTTGTTCTCCTCTTATATTTAATGCGTTTCCCTCGGTTTTAGTTTGTTACCCCGATTTTGTTTTTTGTCCATGGATTTATGAGTTTTGAACAGCGGTATACTACTGTTGCCTTTATTTATCTAATGTGTACTGAGAGCGTGTCACTCTTCAAACATCGGTCATATGAGGTAACGTTTTTTCGACTTGGAGGTATTTCATTGATTATTTCACATTTATTGAATAAAACCACAGGAAATAAATAATAATTTCTAATCGAAGACTGTCATGACTGTTTTTCAAGATTTTTCAATAAGAAGATAGCCAGTCATAATAAAATTACCATGATGTAAAAATTTGTCTTTTATTCATGATAGTTAAACATTCCTAGTTTTGCCATTCTCGATTTAGATAGCTTATTAAGTTATCATCGATCTATTTTAACCACAGTATTGAATTGCTAAGACTTTTTAAATGTAAAGTCGTGATTTTCAAATTGTAAGCGTCATCTAAACGAATGCTAATTTATCATTGAAGAATTATCTATGTTTCTTACATTCCATTCTGGATTAAATCATATCTATTCCGGATTAAATCAAATAATTATAGATCAGGTAGCACTCCACAGTTAGGTGTGTAGTTTCGCATTTTGGATTTTTCAAATATGCGAGCTAGTGTGTAATAAAATTCATTTTTGGATAACTGAGTATTAAAACAGCCGTCGTATTGGGTTTATATGAACATCAACATTATGTAATACATGTTATATAGGCTGTTTACTGTATGACAGTCCGTTTTACATGGCCATACCATACATTGGTCCGGCAATTATTGTAATGTTTTTTTCCAACTTTTTGTCGCACACACTTTGTGATTAGATTTTACGAAAATTGAGGCGAAAGACAACAATATTTTATTTGATCATTAGGAAGATTAACGCAACAGTTTCTAAAAAGTTATCATTCAAATTCTAGTTTGATTCAAATTTTTGGGGGATATGTGACATGTTCACCCCCCCCCCCCCCATTTTTTGCAATATTTCATGGTATATAAATGCAGAATGCTGCCATTGATACACATAAAAGGAAGTATTTTTCACCCTTTTAACTTTTAAAAATCAAATCTATTGAAGATATTCAGTGATTACATACATATGCACATGTCATGCATGTACAACACAAACATTTAGGTAAATGTATTAAAAATCCAGGAATAGGAGATGATAACACATTTTGTGGCTCATTTTTAATTTCATTTTCTAACTGTGGAGTGCTACTTTATCGTTGATCATCTCAACGAGATTGAATTTTTCGCTTGAGCCGGAACGGCGAAAGTGAGAAAAGCAATCGAGTTGATATGACCAAAGATAACCTGTTTATCGCTATTTTACCTACGACGATGTTGTCAATTTCGTTAGCAACGCCACGTACCCTAGCGATACTTTTCATATCACTCGACTTTGCTGAGAAAGGAGATTATCAGTTAGCAGGATCAAAGGAAAATTTCGTTAAATAGCGATAACATCGGTTCTTTTCTGAAAACAGAAGTTTTTTAAAATCATGTTTGTGTTAATTTACGACAACTGTCAGTAATTAGTATCCATAAGCCTCTCTTCTTCTCCCGAAAATATGTGGCAAAATATAGCTATATTATAAAAGTTTAGTCTGTCATCCTCTTTTAAACTGAAGCTTGATAAATAATTATGCCATTCTAAATTGTGACAGTCGCAAGAAATAGTTTAATAATCAATATTCGGAAAACAATTATGTATGTCTGGCCCTTGAAATTTATAAAAATAATAAAAATTCTACAATCCTTTCAAAATTATGTTTAGTTTTATTGAAAAATAAAAAGGATGAAATAATCTATACATTTCATATGAGATTATATAACGTTATCAACATCTTGAATTTGACATCTTTGACCTCAACTGGTCTTCGTACACTTATTTCGTGACCTGATATGACATTTAAGCCATATTGATATTTATATAGTAGAAATTTTGAGGCAAAAAATAGTGTTTTATAGGTTCTGTCTTAACAACTGGCGAATCAAATATGAATGAAACAAATATTAGGTAACTTGGTCATTAGATACAATGTACCTCTTTCCCGCCATTTATCCCAGCCGACACAAACTACCAATTCGTCTAAGTGCTTTATTTGTTTAATTTGTACTTGTCATGAATTTGCATGCTTTGAGGCAAACAACAACGAATCAGTAGCAATGAATTTGAAAACATAAATGACAGAGCATACAGTCTCAAGAAATAGTGTCATAACCGACATTCGGAAAACAAAAATATATGTCTCGCACCCTGAAACTTCCAAAAATAATGAATTCTACCATCCTTTTAAAATTATATCCCACATTATCATTTTAACAGCCAAAATTGTGTGATCATGCCCTTTTCAAGTCTTTTATCTCTGTCGACCAAATTTTCTAATTCATCATCTAGTAAGTGCTTTATCTGTTTAATGTTAAATTTGTACTAGTCCTGAATTTGCATGAATCATTTAGTCTGTTTGTCTTTTTTTTATTTTCAGCCATGGCGTTGTCATTTGTTTCTATTTATGAGTTTGACTATCCATCTGGTATCTTTCGTCCCTCTTTTACAACATGATATCAACCACACAAGAAATCAATAGCAATGAATTTTAAAACATAAATGACAGAGCATACGGTTGCATAATATGCAAATGTATTGCAGAGTTTTATTTATTTATGAAATAATTTAGTCGATAATACGACAGTACCGGAATGCAAATCAGATTAGGTTTCATATTTGAAAGCAATAACACACAAGTGTCGATTTTTTAATTGATATTTTGTTTAATAATTCATAGTGTCACTTAACCTCCAATAAAAAGGTCATGTTTGTTTTATTGTAAACATTTGTACAGGATATTACATATAAAAGTGTCAATAAGGATGTGTAATTACAATCTAGCTTATTATATTGTTGCAGGCTTTAGTTTTCGTGTTATGTGTAGCATGTAATCAACAAACTGCAACTCAAAAAATAACACTCGTCCAAAATTGCAGGAAATATTTGCCACTGGACGTTAACATGTAGCAAACAATAAGACAACAAATATAACTAGTCTCCAAAGATGCTATATCGCGATTCTAAAATAACCACAATTTACACTTTCTCGCTATTTTTTAACTTTTGTCTTATTGTAAACTATTGTTTGTGCTTCGTGCCAATCTGACTAGTCAAGCCATTCCAAACTAGGTTGAGTGCTAAAAAACTGTTTAAGCCTACAACGTTCTATATATGTGTCCATGACCGAAGTCAAGGTGCTATTCAGCGACTTTCTGTCCTAACTGTTTTTGGTTAGTTGTATCATCATTTACCATGCCGTTTGAATTGTTCCACATGTTGTCAGAGCGTTTTAAAGCTTACTATAAGGTTTGGGTGTTGTTCATCGTTAAAGGCCGTCCGGTCACCAATAATTGTTGCTTTTATCCACGTCATATGGACTCTGTTGTAAGTTTTTTCCCATAGGCAATCAAACCATATCTCCATGTTTTATATAACGTTTACAAAGCAAGACAATACGAGACCAACCAGGTCGTCATGGCGACTGTAGAAACTATCACTTAGTCTAGATACTAAAACTTATTGGACCGATTGTAGGATATCTTTACGCCAATTATTGCAGACTTGTTTTATAATGGTAGACATAAGAAATAGTTGTAGGAAGACAAACGAGGATTCTGTGAGTCTAGAAAACAATTATAATAGTCAGTCATCTTTTAAGATAAAATTCTCATTGAAATGAAAATAGTCGCAACAATTGACTTTTAATGGTCTCAAGTGAATTGAAAATATTTCATTTTTTTTAGATTTTTTTTTTCTGATTATATTCTTTAATACATATCCATTACCAAGATACCGTTGCCTTTTATAGGATTGTCTGTTTCGCATAATTTAAGATGTTTTAAAAACCGGTGCAAAAATGCTAAGTACGAAATAAAGTGTCTTTTAAAAATCATGTATGTGTTGTCATATTTCGTCAAGTTAGTGGAGTGGACAGATCCAATCAACAGCAGGAGAGAGGCAGAAAATACTTGAAGAGATACGCAAACTTATAATACGATGACAAACTATAAACAAATAAAACAAACAACAGTATAAAAAACACAACATAGAGCAACACCGTGTAACACCGTGTAACACCGTGTAACACCGTGTAACCTTCTGTCTTCATATAAACCAAGAGTGATCTATTGTGCCCAAGGAAAGGTAAACAGATCCTGCTTTACTTGTTAAATGCAGCACATGTAAGAATACCATATTAAAGCTTAAACATACAAGTAGTTCCCGAATATCTATGAAAGCGTTGTAACTCGATAACAACAAAAATGTCAAAAAGAAAATTAAAAGAAAAGTAATTTAATAGAAGTATGAAAATATACGTCAATGGGACAACAATCCAATGAGACACAGAAAAAGGGTCAATATAACTCTGGATTCAAAGGGTCTCAAATATTTTCATGTTCCAATTATTTTAATTCAACATTTATTTAAGGGGGTACAAAACACCTAAGGGAGTTAACTCTTAAAAATCAGCTGAGTGTTTTAATAAGGAGAAATCAAGCTTTTCAACGATCAAAATTAGTCTTAGTCGAACTGCTATATAGCCAACCATATTATTCCTGTTAATTGAACGGTTCAGATTTCTAGAATTTTTCATATTTTTGTAAACAGGTCAAAGTGAATATTTTGTCAAAACTTTGTGAAAATTAAACGAGCGAAATCTATTTTAGTCAAAGAGTTGGGTATCCCCTTAAATGGATTGTTTTTGACATACTCCCGATTTCTGTTCTCAATTCTATTAATTTATTAGGTAAAATTAATGCTTTGTGTAAAAACATATTTTTCACAAAATTTTGACGGTTTTATTTTTACTTATGTACTGTAGAAAATGAAAAAAAAAAAAAAAAAAACTCAACAAAATACTGGTTCAAAACATTTAATACACAAAAGAGGTGTCGTATGAGTGACAAGGGGAAAACTATCCATGAGACGAAGTTGTTAAGTGCTAAGGTCACCAGACACCCTCCAACATTGATAAAAACCCGCACTGTATAGTGAGATTTGAAATGCCACGAACAGACAAAATGTAGGAAGTCTAATCAGATGCGAAAAATTAAATAGACCTACCTTTATTTTGTTCCCTTTCTATGTTTTTAGAAACTACACAGCTAACAAAAAGTCCACAAACTAACGCAAGTCTAAAGATGCTATTCATACTAGACGTCCACAAAATCAATCCTGTTTCCTAATAAATGTTCTTACTTCTCCGTCAATATTCAACTTGAAAAAAAATGTCTACCGGACTAAATCATAAAGAAATCCGAAGAATCTTTGTTGGAAGATTGGCTATTTTACACCTTTCAACCTCTCATCGCGTGGATGCCGGCAGAATTCCTTTGATCGATCTAGATTCACATGCCCGTATCATTACAATATTGGTAAAAATTATTGAAGAAGTGATGCAGACATTTTATTGATCCAAACTTAGTCATTGGCATTAATAATATAAGTCATCAAGTTGAAGCATGCAATGAAAAACAGCAGTATGTGTAACGTTCTTGATTTGTATGTTTTTAATTAAGCTTTTTAGTCATTGAAATGTGGGGCTAATAACGTAAGTTTCTTATATGGTGTTTTAATCTTAATTTTAAGAAGTAGGGAAAATGTATATAAACATATGCAAAGATGTGGTATCTTTGCAAATCGAACAAATATCCACATGAGTTAAAACTGGATTGTTATAAGAATTTTGTTAACCACCGTCGGCCCTCAACAATGAGAAAATTCCATACTGTATAGTATTTATCAATTTTTCTATTATTCATCAAGTGTTTCAAATTTATAATAGGTTCTTCCAAGACCAAAGCTTGTACTGATTTTTTTTTTTATAGTTTTAGAACTGTCATATATATTCGATGACAGAAGAAGACCATCAGATCAGTGGCGTATTGTTCTGACCATCGGTTTTGTGGACAGAGGAAAAACAAGTATACACGGTCTATATGATAGAATTTTTCTTTTTAGTTAATAATTTATTCATTATGGTTATATAAACAAGGACAAAGAGCTAATTTGAGGCTTCGTTATAGAATGTCGCTGAATGTCAAATATTCGAAATCCCCGCCAGTATCAATTAAACGACGAAAAGCAGAAACTAAAATAAAAAAATAAGAACAACAAATTAAACCATCCGTATAGTACACACATTTTGTACACGTGTACCGGAAAGGTAATCTTAGAGTTTCACCAAGTTTATCTCCCTGGCCACCAAAAATATAAATATCCCATTGTTACATGTATTATGAAATTATAATAGTATAGTATAACTGCAGTCTTGAAGTTAATCTGTTGTTCTGTGATAAGAAGAAATCAATAAAAAGTGTCTCCCTTTCTCTTTATCTCAACTAAGTTTTAAACAATGTGTTAACCTTTTAAATACAAGCTTTTAATAGCATAAATGTCAACAAAGCATTGGTCTCTGGACGTTTTTGTCCTGCAAAATGAATATTGTTTTAATGTTAGAAATGTTATAATAGAAGTGTGACTGCTAAACATGTATACATGTACGAACTATTTTACTTTTCTTAATATATCGGCATTCTTTTATTATGTTTAAATTTTTAAATGGTGTTAAATAAATTGTAATTGGAACCCACACATGCATGTAGGCACCACTAATGAGCAGAGGGGTTTATGTTGCCCAATGTATAGTTTTTTATGCAAACATCCAAATAAATCACCGTTTCGGAGTACTTGTGGACTTCAGTGGCATCAAACCCCTCACCGATCGATGCTCCAGACCTGCAAATGTTACATGTATATGTACATAGATCCCTCCGTTTACGGTGCACCCCTCAAGAACTGCCAGGGATCGAACAGTGGAACTCGTGTACACTCCCTTTCAGGATTAATGGAGATGTGTCACTAACGTATTTACAACAATATTTACAAGGACAATCTCCACCATACCACGAGGGAGTGTTAGGACACCGGACAGTCTGTTATTATGGCGGAGGAAGCCGAAGAACTCAGAGAAAACCACCGGGATGCTCGGCGAATACAAACGAACTGAAGAGATTTCAGCAGATTAATCTCCAGGTCAAAGTCAAGGGCATCTTTGACCAATCGAGGCACCCACTTGTAATTTCAGCAGATACAGAACTCTGATAATCTCCATTACACCTTATCGTTATTCAGTCAAAACCCAGAAGAAGAAAAACAGTCACTTCAACAATTTTTTGTTTGGGTCAAGCGTTGTATAACCAAAGGTCATCAGCAACGAGCTGAGGGAGAGAAAATATTATAAATTGACTATTTTGAAATTGGACCAATGTCTGGAACTTTGCTTCTTCGTTATGGAATTTAAACATGTACTGCTTGCACTCTATAATTTAATAGACATCAGACTATTGATTTAGGCTTAGAACTTTGAGGATAATACTCACATCAAATGACTTCACGGCACATTGTATCACATAGATAATAAATGAAATTATCATTTCAATTATGTATATCAAAAGCACGATTCAAGTAATACCATACAATAACTTGTATTAGAGTGAATTAGAGGCTGATGGCCACATTGTCTAGTCTTCTCAGATAAGCGTTTAGTTTCTTATTTAAAAGATCTTCAGTTTTATTATCACATATCGAAATACGACGTGAACCGATACATGTATGCCTACAATGTACAAAAATGTATCTTAGCTGAAAAACGTTATTCTTTGCCATACATAAAGAGGTAACTTTATATAAAATAGAAACTATACACTCAGTATTGGTCGCACTTTTTGTGATGAATAGAAATAAGATAATCTTTTGAAGCAATTTTCATTTTTTGTTGTTTTTTTTTTTTTATATTCTAACTACTCAACCATAGCTTGGGTAGGATGTCGGTTGATGTCGGTTCATGCAATGATTCCCTGAAAATAATTTTTGAAGTAGAGATCTAATATTAATTGTTAAATAGGAATCAACAAAAATACTGGACAATACATCTGACCCCACCAACCAATGACTAAAGTCTTATTTAAAGAACAATAATTTCAATGACTTCAGATTATAAACCGTGTCAAAACAATAATATATTACTTATTGTCATGACGATTGGTATTCATCTGTAATATGTACATTGTGTTTCATATTTACAAATTATTTCTTTCTCTCAACCTCTTTGAACAAAAGTCATTTGTATTGCATATCGTTTAGATTTTTAATTAATTTCGTACTGTTACTAAGTCTATCTAGGTTTGTACACGAACTATTTACTTCGATACCTCGTGCTATTAAAAATTTAATTTCACATTGGTTAGAAATGTCGAGGCAAATTGCATGAACTCATTCTATACTCTGAGCTCATTGTAATTTGACATGCAAACACAATGCTTGTATTCTGTTTTAATAGATATTTTATCATCGATTTAACCTAAGTTGTGTCATGAATAATACATGTATAAAATGACAGAAAGGGATGGTGAATGTGCAATCATGCATATCTTTAATTCCCTTATCTGACATGAAATTGGTTATTGAATTGCCCTTATCTAAAACAAAATTTGATATAATATATGCATTAATGCATTTTCCCATGCTTTTAAGTCTGATTACTCAATAAGGCAAGTTTATCGAATATTGAAGTGCAGGTCAAAGTGCTTCAAATCAATCCTTTATATATAGTGGTCTACAGAGGTAACAAAAGCATACCCCTATTACTTTATAGGTCTAAATTTGTTAATCCTCATTATTCGGATCAAAAAGAGAATACGAGGAGCACTTCAACATTATATAACATGGATTATTACGACACATTTAATAAATTGCTATAAGGATCGGAGTTACAGAGGAGAAGTGGATTCAAACCAGTAGTTTGTGGATATGACAAGGTCCATGTCGTATAAAGATGTTTTCCCAGAAATTAACCTGATATAGAAAAGAAAAATGGAGGTTCACAAGTATATTATTCATGACATTCAAGACTATATGAAAATTTTGTTAGCTGTATAGTACATGTAGGAGCAGTACGTAGCTGGTACCATAATTGAAAGGACAAACAGCTAGACGAAAAACTCAAATGTGACTATATATATATTTATATATGAATGGCGTCGCGTATTGATAAAGTACTAGCAGCGGTTTCGAGCCAGTTTTTAAACAGTTGTATTTTTTGTGGGTACTAAACAAAACTATGCATAGAACTAAACTATGTACCAAAGTTTGCATTGAGGACGCTGAAAGTCGGAAATCATTTAGCGCAGAATGTATTGACTGTGAAGGTTACGGTAACAGGGGCGGATCCAATCATTTTAAAAAGGGGGGTTCACAACCCAGAGTAAAAAGGGGGTTCCAGCTATATTCTCCCATTCAAATGCATTGATCGGCCCAAAAAAAGGGGGGTTCCAACACCCAGACCCCCCCTGGATCCGCCAATGAGTAATATCCTTGGTTAGCTTGCTTGCTAGCTGAAACGTGAAGTTATTATAAGGATAGGTAAACAATTCCTGTTCAAAAGAAGAATAGTCCGACAGAGAACCATCTACCTGTCTGTATGACTAGATTAATCTGAAAGGAAGGTAGTTTCTCTAATTTTTGTGATATTTTCACATTTACTGACAGTTGTGAGAAAAATATTTCTCCTCACTAGTGAAAAATCTGTTCTCGGCAAATGATTGGTTGAAATTTGATTGCATGTGACGTTAAATTATCTTGTTTTCTTCTGAATTTTCTTATTGTGACGGCATGAAAAAGGCGACCATGTCTGATGACGTCACATCAAAAGTACACAACTTTCCTCAAATCTTTGAAAAGGAAGGATATTAAAATTTAACTGTCTCGAGTGGAGCAATATCGTAATACACTTGTTGCAGTTGTTGAATATATATATACCTAACCTAATAATAACGGTTCAGCTAGCAAGCAATCTAACGAAATATTCTACCTTTACTTATAAACACTCATTGAATTCTACTGTATATATAAATTAAGACTTTTATATGACCTACATGTATGTTGATCTACTATTTGCATTAAGTTCTGCTGGAGTTCTACTGGAACTTTCCATTCAACATATTTATCTATATAAACATATTTTTGTTTGAACTCGTAGAGTCATCTGTAGTTATTCTTATTGTTGTCCGTGTGTGGACTTTGGTGGACCGTTGTGCCCGTCTCATTGACAATCATACTATAACTGCAACATAAAATTTAAAGGGAAACAAGAATGTGTCCAAAGTACACGGATGCCCCATTATCATTTTCCATGTTCAATGGACCGTGAAATTTGGTAAAAAATCTAATTTGGCCTTAAAAGTAAAAAGATCAACCAATAGGGAACATGTGTACTAATTTTCAAGTTGATTGGACTTTAACTTTTAACTTCATCAAAAACTACCTTGACCAAAAACTTTAACCTGAAACTCACACTTTTGATTTCTATGTCCAGTGGACCATGAAAATGGGGTCAAAAGTCTAATTTTGTTTTAAAATAAAAAGATCATATCATAAGGAACATGTGTACTAAGTTTCAAGTTGATTGGACTTCAGCTTCATCAAACACTACCTTGACCAAAAACTTTAACCTGAAGTGGGACGAACGGACGGACAGACGAACGAACAGACGAACGTACAGACGGAAGGACGCACAGACCAGAAAACATAATGCCCCTCTACTATTGTAGGTGGGGCTTAAAAAAACTTTGCGTGTCATAACATTGGATCATGTAGAGCCACATATACCTCTTCAATTTAATTTCTATTATCATTACCAATCAAATATCAAAATAAACAAATAAATTTGGTAAGTTCCAAATGTTGTTGTAGTAGCACTTTCTAGGGAAGATGTTCCAGCAGGGTACTTACCAAGTCAAAAAAGAGCTACCCGCCACAAAAGCTAGAGTTTCTTGCCTTGAAGTGGACCGTAGTGGACAAGTTCAGGGACTACTTGTATGGAACCAGATTTCCCGTCATTACTGACAACAACCCGATGACGTATGTACTAACAACAGCCAAGTTAGATGCCACAGGACATCGATGGTTATATAGCTGGTTTAGCTGCATTTGATTTCACCATACAGTACCGTCCAGGAAAGAGCAACGGAGACGCTGATGCGTTGAGTCGATTACCCATCACCATGGAGTCTGTGAAGACTATATGCCAGTCAGCAAGCTTAGCACCGTATGTTGAGTGTCTGGCAATGACATCTGATGTTATTGCAGGGGGAGGACATATCAACTGGAACAGCAACATCGGATATCATTGATTAGAAGCAGGTACAGACTCAAGATGTTATGGTGAAAAACTGGATAGATATGGTGAAGAAAGAACAAAAACCAGCAAAAGGGGATAGCATACTGAAGCTACAGTACCACCACCTCAAGATCATCGAGGGAATACTGTATCGTCAAGTGGAGACCGATGATGGTATGAAACAACAACTGGTTTTGCTGGCACCACATATCAGCAACATATTACAGGCTTTACACACAGACATGGGTCACCCAGGAAAGGACAGGACTTTGTCACTACTGAGAGACCGGTTTTACTGGCCTGGTATGGCCAAGGATGTGAAAGATTTTATTGCGCACTGTGGACTATGCACCAGAAGGAAGGTATTACCCAACCATAGAGCACCACTAGTTAGCATCGAGACTACTTCATCTCTGCAACTGGTATGTAAGGACTACCCGACACTGGAGCTATATAAAGGAGGACTGCAACACATCCTTGTGATCACTGACCATTTCACCAGATTCGCCCAAGCTATTCCTACCAGAAACCAGACGGCAAGAACAACAGCCGAGGCATTCCTGAACCACTACATTGTTCATTACGGGATACCTGAAAGGATAAACTCCGACCAGGGAGCGAATTTCGAGTCCAAAGTCATCAAGGAACTCTGTAACTTGACAGGAATATGGAAGACTCGCACTACTAGCTACCATCCGCAGGGTAATGATATGTGCGAGAGGTTTAACCGCACACTATTTGGAATGCTAGCAACATTAGAGATGCAACAGGATCCAACTACATCAAGGACCTGAAACAGAGACTATACCACGCCTACACAGTCGCTTCGGAAGCCTCTTAGAAGTCTCAACTTAGAAAGAAAGAAGGTTATGACACCAAAGTCCGTGGAGCTACAATACAGAAAGGCGACCGTGTTCTAGTCAAGATAGTGGCATTTGGAGAAGGTAAACACAAGCTAGCAGACAAGTGGGAGCATGACCCTTACACCGTACTTGCTCAGCCTAATGCGGTTTTACCGGTGTTTACTGTACAGAAGGAAAATGGTGAGGGAAGGAAAAGAAACCTACATAGAAATATCTTACTTCCCATCGGATATCTGACAGACACTGAACCACTAGTACAGAGTAAAAAAAACCCGTACCAAAACCAAGATTGAGGAAGAAACAAACCACACCTGTCACATCTATTAGACCGGAGAGCTAAGCGGTACATTCAGATGAATTGTCTGATAAGGAGCCACTGGAGCGTGTGATAGTTGAACGTGATGCTAGCAGTGACACTACCATCACTGAGGAACAGCACGATGACTCTACTGTGACCGATACAACAGAGGATTCTGATTCTGATGGGGACCCCCATTACCAGGAAGCTACAGATATGGAAGCAGAAGGGACAGAAACAGAGTCGGTTATTAGAAGCGCTTCGACAGTCAGCTGTAGTGAAGATAGTCAGCAGGAGGATAGTCCTGATGAAGCTTCTACAGCATCTTCACCTGAACCAGTTAGGCGATCTACTAGAGAGAGACAGCAACCAGCTTTGATTAGATCTGGAACATTCGATTTATCCAAGTCAGTTGGTACACCAGTTAGTGACAGTGAGTGGTAAAAGAAGGTGCAGTTCATAACATCGTTGGCTGGAACACATCTATTCCGGGAATTACAGTCAGAAGCAGCGGAGACCATACTCGACATTGTCAAGATACCGTCAGCCGAGAAATGAAGTATAGCTGGGGGAGTATGTGGTAGACTGTATTTTATAGGTATTACAGTAATTGTGTATATTTTTATATTTAGTTTATTGTGTTATATTTTGTATATTATAAGACTTATATTGATTAATTGAAGGTATAGTATATTAATTACAGATTGTAGTTATTTGATTAGTCTATATATATATGCTTTGTTCATTTTGTTTACGTATTTGACAGTTGGACTTATTGACATATGACGTTTTCTACTGGTTTGGGTAACTTTGGTTTGACTGTAGTTTACTTCAAAAAGGTTTTCTTTTTATGCTTCAGTGGACCGGGTACCGCACACTTTCTTTATTTCTATTGGTCATTATATATTTTGGCGCTATATTTTATTTTGTTCTTTTATGCTGGTCATCACTTTTTCTATATACTGGTGGACATATATACTGATATGTGCTTGATGTAATTCTAAGTTTGAACTTTATAGTCTTTCTTAGTTTTCTATATTCTGTATTCAGGTATATTTTAAGTAATCCTAGCTGAGAAGATGTGAATATTTCCTATAGATAAATCAGAAGGCCTTTGCGCCTCATGCGAGGGTATTTTTATATATATTTGTTATTATCTTGAGTTAGTACAGAAATAAAAGGAACCACCTCTAAAGAAAAGTATTGTGTTTTATAATCCCTAGAAAGTGCTACTACATAATTTGCCACATTGTACTAGGAAAAAAAAACAGTTATTAATGATTATTCTATTTAGGATAAAAAAATGGAATTACAGGAACTCAAGTTTATATAGATTGGTCTTTCATACACCCTTTCTTATCATGCTTGATTTTCTAGCATGGTATACTTTCCCATAGCTCCCTACACATAGGGCATGTGGGTGTTTGTTGTCTACCTATGCAGGCAGCTATCCACTGTATTATACAGTGTTCATGATATATATGAACACACTTTGTGTACATATTTATGCAAACCATTTCTCTATACTTATTGAGTTCCTGTATGCAAATTGCGCAGTGAACTGGTTCAGGCTCCAACATGCGTCCAACGATTATAGTAGTACCTATTCGGTTTATATACAAATGATTTTTTCCAAAAATGAATGTAAAGGTATTGAAAGTATTTAAAAGTTTGCTGATAATCCTATGTATTTAGTGTTATTTGTAAATCAATTTATTGAAAATGTACAAAAGGAATTTGAAAAAAACAAATTTATTATTTATTTAACAAAATTATCACTTAGGAGATGAAATATGCAGCTTCAAATTTTTCGAATTTACAATTACTTCCCTTATTTTTTTTATAAGAATATTATACGTAAAAATAGATTTTCAAAAGTTAAAGATTACGTATGACATATTGATTATTTATTTTTATACCACAATGATATTTAATCTAATTATCGATTTCATTATGTTTACATGCACCATATGCACCGTAGGTATTTTGTTTGTGTTGTTAAAAAGAATTGTTATAATTCAATATATTTTAGCAAACGTGTTTAAACACTAAATCCCTTTAAATCAGCTAGATGCTTTGTTTAAATTACATAAAGTTGGACAGTTCTTCTGTAAATTTTACAGAATGATTCAAAATTAAAAAATTCGGGAACATATATTGAACTCAGTCTGGTACACATAAATTATCCTAACAATTTTAACAGTCAAAGTTCCGTCTTTAATTTTGTTTTTATTTTTGTTTTTTTTTTTGTTCCAAGTGGCTGTTGTAGAAGAAAGCTACAAAATGAAATAATTGAAATAATACAGTTTTGCCATTCAATTAATCTATTTTCTTAAAAGTATCACGTAAATTTATAACGATTATTCAACGAAGTGAACTATTTTGTTAATGTCCAAAATAGGAACAGAGTTTGTCTAACATGCTCTACAAGTAGTTTAAGTACTATATATACCATGGTTTTTACGAGTTAACTTATTTAAACAAACGAATCCGAAGGATGAGTTTGTTTAAATATGTTAATGAGTAAGACACATCTATAATACTAAAATTATGAGGTCCAATTTATCAGCCGTCATCACGTGAAAACGACGAATCAAAGAATTCAACTTTAGATATAACTAATATAGTACAAAGGTGTATATTAAAAATTACACCACTCCAGGCCCTTTTGTTTTCCACGTAATTAATATTGCCAATAATTAAGAAGTTCCGGGTCAAGTCCGATACCGATACCAATAGTATATTCACCTGTTACCTATTACCTTATATGTACGTTCCGCATCTGACAGGCGCACCAACAAACGGTATATTCAGGATTAATATGCTATATACACGGGTCATAATCACAGGGTTGACACTACTAAATTGTCAAATTGTTACCTATTGTAATATTTTAATCAGTAAGACTTTCTAAGATAACAATACGAATACTAAAAATCTGGACTAAAAATAAGGCGTATAGGTACAGTTTTCAATTTGTTAGCGGGCATGACGTAAAACAGCGAATTAAAGAATTCAACTTTATTTATAACTAATATAGGACAATGCTGTTGATTAAAAAATACTCCATTCCAGGACCTTTTGTTTTCCAAATAATTAATATTACCAATAATTGATAAGTCCCAGTTCGACGGGTTCAAACAGAAAGATTTGAAAGCACAGAAAACTGTGTATCTTATAATCGGCATGACTTTATCAGATGACAATACTAATACTAAAATAAGGCTTGCGCATAGTTATATACTTTAATTCAGTCACGGACCCGCGATATCACGGGTGTGTTCTAGTGGTATATAAAATTTGTAATATAGATAAAATGATTGACAGCTTCAAGACCTTCAACTAATATTGGAAATTGATCACGTTACAGTTTTATCCAATGAAATGGAAGCTCGAGCAAGTCACTTTTGCGCTTCGTGTATGATCGTCTGTGTACTTCATGTAATAGAACCCCTGAATTTGCAGAAAGTAAAGAAAATGTCGGATTTTCCCCGATTTGTTTTTAGTTTTGCGCCCCGTGTATGATTGTAGGCGCAGGTAATTTCATAATGTCATCAGACTGAGGTAAACAAAAATGTCGGATTCCAGCGACAAGGATTAAATAATTTTTCTAATGACGGTAAGAATTGTTTTCATTTTTTTTCAATGTATCATACAAATTAATCATATTTTACAGAATTTTCATCTAATTGAAAAATGCTTCTCTTCCGTTATTTTATTAGATTATTTATTAAAACACAATTTTAATGATAAAACAATATTTTAACAGTGGCGGATCCAGGGCGTAGATAGTGTACGTCCCCTAATCATGTTTTTTCACAGATATTTGTAGCCGATATTTATTCCTTTTTGTATAGGTACCCCCCCTTTTTAAATCGAATTTAAATTGAATTTTCGCAAAGGAAATGATAGCTTTACATTTTATTTTTTTCAAAACTGAAAGAAGAAACATTTAGTAATTGTTTCCAAAATTAAGGGAATTCGTAACAATTCTATGTAGTTTGAAAAGGGTTTCTTGAAATGTGGTACACATAATTTATTGCTTTTTCTTTAAAATAAAAACAAATGAAGATCTTGACCTTTTAGTACGTTTTACAGTTTCCTAAATATTTTAGAGGCGGATACATTTAAAAAAAAAAAGGTGGAGCTTCAGCCATGGAATAACATGAAAATGAATATGTTATACCATGGCTGAAGCTCCGCCTTTTTTCCTTTGGATTCTAGTCGAGTTGGATATTTAATTAGCAAACTATGGTACAACATAAATTTGCATATAATATACCATGGTTTTCCCTCTCCACACTTTTTAAGCAAATTATTTTATAAAAACATCAAAGGAAAAAATCCAATTTATGTTACAATAACAATATAGTCTATAAATTATACAACAAAAGAAAAAAATAGCCATAATTTAACCAAAATGGTTTAGAATGAGAAAAATGATGAACTCAAAGGACCTCGATCTTCAATTTTATATTACAGTACATTACAGAATTTAACAGTTACATGTAACTGTTGTAAATTATATATTTACCAGGATTCCATATTTCGTATTTGATATTCGTAAATAGCATGGCAATAACCACCGGTGCAATAACAGCCAAACATAAAGATCAATTCAAGCCTAGTACCCTTACTGACGTCATAAAAATATGCCGTCGATCATTTATTCACTAAGACTACAAAGGCTTCTGTGCCTAAATTTTAAAGATGCCATTCTTTAGACAAGCTTTTTAGAAAGTAAATACCTTTGATTGTCACTGTCTTCTGAACATGCATGAAATCACATGACGGATAATGCATGTCAATTCAAAGAGATGTTGGACATGTCAACACGTCTGTTTCACATAGTTTGTGTATGCAGCTCCAAAAGTTAAAGCTCCAAAGTATTATCTGGACTAAGGATATTTATTATAATTATGCTCATAAAAAAGCATTTCCGGGGCTTGTTTGTTACATATATTGTGTAATTTGTCTCAACTTTTCTATCAAGTAAAATTTTTGTTAATTAACACAACGTTACGATAGATACATTTGAAGATCGCACAGCTAGCACCCGGTCAATTCAATATAGTTTGTTCCTATCTTTTGGTTTTATCACCAGTCAAAAATTGGTTTTATACAAATGCCAATAAATGAAAAAAAGAAAAAGAAAAAAACAATTACGCGAATGAGCATATGCTAGCACAGAGACAAGCCATGAAAGAATCGAATTTTGCATTTAAATTATATTCATTTAAGATTTTGAGATATTTTGGAACGTTTGAGTATTTTACAGTATTTTTTTAGTTTTTAAACATATCATGAAAATTTGCTGCTGGAAAAAAATAGCTGATTCCTTGATTGGCTGCAAAAAGTGGCTGCCAGTTTGAATCTGGTATGACAAAGTCACGTTCAAATATTTGAAACCAGAAAAGATTTTGAATTATTTCTTTTAATTACGTTTCCATAAGTCTAAGATTTTTTTTAATGTGCAAATACGTTAGCTTGATGCAGTGTTATGACAAGTTTAATTTTATAGTAATCAATGTTAGTACAAGACACCGATGAAGTGATTTGCATGAGTATTCTTATCGATATTTTTTAAAGACTTCAACTTGTCAATAATTATGATTTATTCTAAGCATGACGGTGACGACGCAAAGGTAATGGTGCTGTTTAAATAAACCCGATTTATACTGATTTGGTGAAGAAAAAAGCAACCGAAAGCTGGTTATATTAATATTTGTAGATAAAAAAAAGCCACCTTAAGCTGGTCATATCGTAGATGAATAAAGCCAACTAATAAAGCTGGTCATATTATAGATGAATAAAGCCATCTTCCATTGTCATATGTTACAGAATCTGAATACTCCTGCAGATATTTTCGTATTGCGCAGGACGATTTTGTAAAACGATCACCTTGTCTGACCTTTATAAACTTCGATCACGCTAATGGCCGCCATAATACGTCTAATTACCTACTTCATATCTTTCCCGAGTGGACCATCATTATTTTATTACAATAATTCGTAAAGTATTGATTAGACATTTACAAACCATTTTCGACAAAATTAGTCTGTATCGATTGAGGCCTCAAAACAGGAGTGTTATTATTATACCGGTTAAAAGCTCATTACAGCTTATGTTTGTCTATGTTTTATATACCATGCCGACTCTAAATAAAGCTTATTTATTATTATTATTATTTATACAAAGAAATAGAATTATGGTAGTAAACAGCCAATGAAAATCCGTATAATTGTCTTCAAAATATCGTTACTTCTGAAAGGTAGACGTTCGATCATCAAAAGCCCTTCTTCTTTTTGAATTGAACGATAATGGTTGTTTTGAAGTGAATGTTTGTTCCAAAGTGTATCGCCAATCAATAACATAACAATACCTGTATTTGCATCAGCAATTTTTAGTTAATGAAATATTTTTAATTGAAAAGAGAGGTAAGATGCCAAAAAGAGCGGGGAATATAAGATCAAAGGTCAAAGTCAAAGAAGCACAACCATGGACAAAAAGGGAAACAACGAAAAGACAAACAAGTTCAAAATCATTACATAATTATATATAAAAGAGAATAACACAAACCCACATATAGTACACATAAAAGGAGGTACTACTTGTTGATTACAACTCTCTCGGGGAAAAGTGACCTCAGATTGTATGTTTTGTTCTTTTGGTTTAAAACTTGGGGACGAAGTGGACGACCATTTGATCTTAGAATTTTCATCTTATTTTTTTTTTAAAACAAGTTTAGCGACAACAGGACATAACAGCGTTGCTCGTCCAAAACAAATAGTTTGCTTTTTAGACATATGTAGCTTTGACTGTTGCAAAGTATAATACAGGACTGGTGTTCTTTTCACCAAGAGTTATGGAAGCGAAATACATTAATTGATATTCAAGAGCATCAAAGCAATAAGTACCTAATCAGAGCATTGAAAAGCAAGTCAAGGGTGATATTTTTTTTTTATAGATACCTGAATCTGATAGATATGATAGATGAAGTATTCTTGCCTTTATCATTGAGAGTATGTGCAATTTGGGGTTATGTATATACACTGACACGTACCGTGAGTTTAATTGAAAATTGCAAATACATTCACATGATGTATATAGTTACACGCCAGGTCCGTGGCCAGGAATTTCCAAGGGGGTATTTGGACCTGCAAACTCAACTCTAACCGTCACAATTCAAATAGAACGTTGACTTTAACAGTGCTTATTTGTTTACAAGGGGGGAGGGGGGTCATACAAACCCTCTGAACCCCCTGGCTACGGGTTTGCATGCTGTTTACATGTCTTGATGTTGAATCTTAATAAATATATCAAATCCACGAGGTTCGGTGGGCGACCTTTTGTATTGTATGTATGATCATTCAGAAGTACTACTATTAAAGACTTAAATACTCAAATCTATAATTACAACAAAAATTCTGCACTCGCTCATTATTTATGCTTGGTTTGTGCACGAGTGCGGGGATTTAATCTTAATTAGATTGCCCAAATACTACAAAAGACTTCAAGGCTTTGTTCTTGTAAATTAAGGTTCTGACTTGTCGAAAATTTGTACATATTTTTGTGAGCAGGATATGTAAAGACGATGCTTTTTCCTGAAAACTGAGCAAGACTTTCAGTACAACAGTTTCAAAAGAGAGACAGGTGTTCTGACAACTCGGTCGGGAACTCCTATTTGAGGGTACGAAATGCCCTGCTATAATTTAAGTTTCAAACCTACCGAATATGCATGAAGTGACATGCGGTTTGAATTTTGTATTCCTTTTCCCTACCAATTAATAATTCAGATCACTCTCGGTGTGAATATGCATACTATTACACGCCATTTTCATCTTTTGTCAACACTTTAATACGTTTAAACAATATATTCCTGTAGTTCTATAGAAAGAACAGAGGAGTAAATCGGTTTATCAGAACTCTTTGAAGAGTTCGTATGACAACTGTTGCAATATAATACAGTTCTGTTTATATCCAGAAAGAGGGAGCAGATTAACAAAATTAAAAGGGCAATAAAAATAAACATATGCAAAACTCAAATAAAATTAGACAGATAAATAATAATAACAAACACTTCGAAAGTTAATGCAAACAAGCAAACGAAGAAACTTGAGGGTACTTAGTTGTTTAAAAATTTCATATCCTAGTTCCAAAGTGCCCTCATTTTCCATGCACATACAGTCTAAAGTTGCCCTTCATTCAGGACGATTGTTTTCTTCGCCCGAAATATAAACTGTTTTCCGCATGAAGCTAAGAAGACAGAAATATTAATAAGATATTGATGAACTTTTAATAGGAAAAGTAAGTATAGTCATAACAGTTCACATGGTATATATAGATCGTTATTTTTATTTTAAAGTACAACTTGTTACAGACACATGAAATACAATATATTACAATTTTAAACATATACAGTGGAAGAATTAAAGGAATACAAGAGTTGTCTCTCTTTGTTCTTAATTTTTTCCAATCATATTGTGCATAATATTGTTGTAAAATGATGCCTTTATGGGTTCTTGATTAGATTAATAAAATTCTTCTTCTTCTTCTTCTTCTTCTTCTTCTATGTATCTACCATTATATGAGGGTCTGGATTGGTGCGTGTGTGTGTGTGTGTGTGTGTGTGTGTGTGTGTGGGGGGGGTCTGTTATTCTGTAAACATTTCATTTTCACCCCTTTTTTCTCTAATCTTCAAAAAATTAACCCCTTTTTTCTCTAATCTTCAAAAAATTAGACCTAAATTTCTCTAATCTTCATTTTTTTGCCCGTTATTCTCTAATCTTCATTTTTAAAGGAATTATTCTTAAACAAAAAATAAAGAGAATTTGTAATAATAGATAAAAAAAAAAAAAAAAAGAATTTATCACCTAGAATTGACTAAATTCTAACAGTTGATCTATATAATAATCATTTGCAAGAATTTATCACCTAGAATTGACTAAATTCTGACAGTTGATCTATATAATAATCATTTGCATCATTTACTGATATAGCAAAATAGTATGTAAACACTTTAGATCACTTAAGCTAATTTTGGAAAAAAAAAAAGTATAATTGAAAATGTTAATGCATTCCGGGATTTCTTCGGGTTCAGGACCCATACGACCCCCCCCCCCCTTTTCCAACCCCCAACCCCTCATTCCCTTCATACAAGTAACAATATGACACTGTTTATCACAATAAGAACATAACAAGCATGTGAAACAATTAACAGACCAGACCCTACTAAGAATAATGGTGCTATTATAAAATAGATATTAAATGACTAGAGTTTGTACATGTTGTGTAAATGTGTAATGTTTTTTTATTTTGGTGTAAATTGGGTTATCTCCCTTTATCACGGAAAATTTGGCATCTTCATCTGATTTGGATGATTTTGTTTGCCTTTTTTCTTTTTAAAGGTAATTTTGTAAATATATATAATAAAAGTGGTTTCATGTTGTTAAAACGAATTTCTATTATTTTGTATATCATAGTCTCATGTGTGCCTGTTCCAGGGATCATAGTGTATATTACACAAAGTGTTTGTGTTGAGTTAGTTTGAAACATAGTAATAATTTAAGCTTGCTTAAACAGTTAAATCATTCAGATTACATATATTATATATAAAAAATGTATTCACAGTAAATGCTTTTACTTTTACATTTATATTTAAATTTACATAAGAACATAGAAAAAAAGCGTTCATATGCACTTTTCTCAAAAATTCCTTAAAATTTTGATTTATAAATGAGCAGATTTAGAACATTGATATTTATATATTGATAAATGTTCTTTAACTTTTGGTACAATCATTATGACCGTGTAGAATGCTAGATATTCTCTTAGGTTAAGGTAGAATAAGTTTGTGAGTTTGCCAGGATGTAACTAAAATATTCTTTAAATTGTTAAACATTATATTGACAAAGGGGGTAGTCCCTTACAGAAAATTATTTCATCAAATTCAAAGTAATGGCATTTACAACTAACAACTTTAAAAATTGATTTGTCGAGTCCTTATCAGATCTTATCTTCCTAAAAATAACCTGTGGGTTTCTCTGTACTCAGAGTAAATTCTATTGAGAAAATACAGCTATTCATTTATCTTTCTCAAACACAAAATACATTAACTTTTATAAATCTAGAACTTGATATGTACAGGGGAATTTTTGGCCCTCCCCCTTTTTTCTATCAAAATCAATTTATATTGTCAGTTCCGCTGTTGATAGTAAACACAGTAAATTAAGGAATAGCACAGATTATTCATAGGATACTTGTAAAGGTCTAACACAGAAACACACGTTCACTAATTCATAGCAGGCGCGGATCCAGCCATTTTAAAAAGGGGGGGGGGGGTCCCAACCCAGAGTAAAGGGGGGTTCCAACTATATGCTCCCATTCAAATGCATTGATCGGCCAAAAAAAAGGGGGGTTCCAACCCCCGGACCCCTCCCCTTGGATCCGCCACTGCATAGCATTAGACAAAAATAATAGAGTTTGGAGAAAAAAGGGTGAGGTAACAAAAAACAACTGGTCATGTACATGTGATATTTATTGGATAGAAATCTACACACGTATGTTTGTACTGAGGGTATTCCAAGAAGTGAAACCGTGAGTTATTTTGTCCATTCGTTAACTTATGATCTGTTATATAACGAACCCCCGTCCCCGAGACCGACGAGAGTTAGTTGACAAAAAATACTCTCCCCCTTTTTTTCTAGTGTTATCTAAGGTGTCTTACAGTCTTAACTGCAACGTGTTAGCTATACGCAATTAATTTTTAAGTGATTCATTATACAGGACAAATTACAAATTGTAAATGTTGTTTTCTTTTGCATTTAAAAAAATTAACAATATTTATAATTTCGTGATGATAACAAGTAGCATAAAATTTAGAGTAACTTCCCCTAGAAAAGCTTGTTTTAAGAAAAAAATGCTGTAAAGGTTTCAATAGACAAAACATGTAATTTTTGTTAATTCAATAACGTTGATAAATATTTTTATATGATTCGAATGCTTTAAAAGTATTAATTAGGATATTTTGAATTCAAGTTTGTGTTTTTAAATTTCAGTCTATACCGCATTATATAGAATAAAAAAGTTTAATCGGGTTTTATGTAACTCAATTATACAGTAGCTTTGCGCAGTGGCGGTACCATAGTCGATGAGGTTTATCCGAGACGTGGTTATTGCTAGTTGAAAACTATACCCAATACCCCGCGCTGATGCCTGAAATACGGCAGCAGTCGCAATTTCTGAACGCCTCTACGGAGGCAAACATAACCAATATAAAATGAAGAGAAAATGTCTTGCTCCGTGGCTAATCATCCCGCCAAAGAGATATTGTACTCTGTCTGTTCTGTATATTTATCTTTACTTTTTGCTAATGTGCTTTTTTTTTCCATATGCCTGTACCAAGTCAGAAATATGACAGTTCTTTTTAATTCGTTTTTGATGCGTTTTGTTGTTTGATTTTGCCATGTGATTATGGACTTTCCGAATTGATTTTCCTCTAAGTTCAGTATTTTTTTGTGATTTTACTTTTTGTTTACAGAGTGTATACATGCCATTTTGTTTTCTCTGTTGAACTAGTTGTTTGGTTTTATAGGGGTAAAAATAAAAACAAAATGTTGACTGCTGTGTCCAGTTTTTGACATTTTAACATGATATATCTGTTTGTTTTGCTCACACATTATAATGCAATTTTATGCGCATGTCATACTAGCCATAAAACAAGATTTTATCCGCCATTGTCTACATAAGGAATTTGCCACTGGACGTTTAGCAACCAATAATCAATCAATCAATATAGTAAGGAAAATTATTGCTTGTACTAAGTCAGGAAAATGAATTGTTTTCCATTCGTCCAGATGTATTTGAGCTTTTGATATGGCTATTTGTTAAGGGACTTTCCGTTTTGAATTTAATAGGAGTTCGATATTATATTTTATTTTATTTTTGATCCATTTCGTTATGTATATGTATTGTTTTGAATTTGGCATCCGTGCATCGATTATATAGACATAAAATGTCGAAATGCGCTTCAGTCATATATTATTGCTTCTCTCTCCCCCCCCCCCCCCCCCCAAAAAAAAACAACAACAAAAAAACAACAACAAAAAACAAAACATGCATAAAGACGGTTTGTTAGATATTATTTTACTTTGAACAAATAATTCCAATTTGATCATGATAAGGATTGTTCAATTTTATGTCACATTTATGGGCATTATGTTTTCTGGTCTGTGCGTCCGTCCGTCGGTCCGTCCGTTCATCTGTTGAGTTCGTCCGTCCGCTCGTCTGTTCGACCGTCCGTTCGTCCGTCTGTCCCGCTCCAGGTTAAAGTTTTTGGTAGAGGTAGTTTTTGATGAAGATGAAGTCCAATCAACTTGAAACTTACTACACGTGTTTCTTATGGTATGATCTTTCTAATTTTAATGACAAATTAGAGATTTACCCGATTTTCACGGTCCACCGAACATTTAAAATGATAGTGCGGATGGGGCATCCGTGTACTAAGGACACATTCTTGTTGTTTATGTTTCAAGAATGTTCTATTCAGTTTATTTTTTGATTAAACGCATACAATATTTATATGTGTTTGGTGACAATATCTGGATCAGAAATAAATAAGTCAGATAACTTCGTAAAACTCAGAGAATGTCATCCTGTTAAAATACTAATTAAAAATTCGTTGTTAACTCTTTGTTGGTCATTTCATTGATATGCAACGAATAAAAATATAACATGCTTTTCCATATTTCCATATCGTCCCTGGTATAATCCTTCGACCTATATGGGATCATGTCTATAGCGTTTTGATACGAGATATTCGGTATGATACCAATGCCGATATGTAAAAGTCAACTTTTTAAAATCTATAAAAATTACAAATACAACAAGGAATGCACTTCAAATCATAACCTAATATATAGTGTCTACCACCGTAGAAGGGTATCCAGAACGTTTTATAAAGGGGGTGGTTGGGTGGGGCACTGACTGGCTTTAAAAAGTGGTCGCTAGTCATGCTTCAGTTTATACTTTATATAATCAACTATTTTTTTTCCACAAAAAGAGGGGGACGCATGAATTACATGTCCTTCTTCAATGTTTTTTTTTTTAATTTTACATAAATATATTGATTAAAAAAAAACCAAAAAACCCAACTATGTTATGATTTTATTTATAGATAGCTCGTACATCAAAGAACAGTAGGCCTGAACTAAGTTTAATTTTTATTCTGTATGCGAAACAAACAAAGGGGAAACTGATCATGATACCTCTTTCCACTAACGGACCTTCATCGACTCAACTAATTACGGATTAAAAATCTTGATAGTTACGTAAAAGGTCATAGAAAAAAGGTTTATAGTTTTATCTTATTGATGTAAAATTAAATAAACCTGAATTTTTAACAAGTTCAGAAACAATTTGACAAATAATTCATATATCTTTCGAATAACCTTTATTTAGATATTAACAATGTGATCAAAGGGAGATAAGTCTATTTTAATCAGGTGAATTTTGTACGTTATTTCGGCGCTTGTTACGTTGTCTGGATAAACTAAAAAAAAAATACGAGAAATAAGTTTATGAAAAACACATTTTAACTTTTGAATGTGTTTTCAAAAAATGGTTGTGATATGTATTCACAATTACTACTATACGAATATATAGGGCGTTTACAGCTGCTTTGATCGCAAAAAGGAGCTTTCACGATCTCATATAAATATTAGTATAAAATCGTCCAAATAAATTCCGTTTAGCTTAATTTTTCACATTGCTTTAGGTGTTTTTCAGCTTTTAAATGACAAAACATTGCAAAACAAAAATACATGTCATATGACGTACTGAGGTAACAGTAATCATAAACTCTTTAATTTCTCTGTCATCCTTCTTCCTTACAATATAAGCTTATTCTGTAAAATGGTCATGAATTAGATTTTACAATTAAACCCTTTTGTAATTAGATATGTTTATTATTTTTTCATCGTTCCAGCCTGGGACCAATTTTGTATGTCCAATCATTTTATTTTCCACAGTTATATTCTTCATATTTTTACATCCTGTTACTTCTCTATTCTTTTATTTTTTACTCATTTTTCTCTATTCATTATATTTTTTCTCTCTCTATTATTCTTTATTCTGTTAAACTGAATTAAAATATTTCTATACGTAGTGAAAGCTGTATAAAAATACTGCTATAAATATAACAACAATATCATATTGAAATAGATATTAAAGTAAATCTTATTAAAATCATTATGGTTTTTTTTTTAAATTTTCACCTGCTGTACATCAGGAAATGTTTAGAAAATAAAAGAATTGCATGTATTTTTGAGCATCACCACTATATAACAAATGTTCGCCTCAAATACAGATACCGACTGTACAGCCAGTCAAGGTCGTTAAAAACTTCCATCGTCGTCCACAGAAGAAAACGTTGATGACGCTCATTCTGTTATAATCTAAACTTTTTATAGCTTCGTGAAACCAGACCTACGGGTAAAATCGAAACATACCGCCTGCGTCAGAAAAAGTCAAAACCAAATGTGTTATTGAATTTAAATCAAAGTTCGTACATATTCTACGTTTAAAAGGTTGGAAGCGAACCCTTACTTTGCCTTTTCAGAATGTCTTTCAAATACATTTAAAAAAAATTAGATATAAAAAAGAAGATGTGGTATGATAGTTAACGGAAGAAAAACTTTCGTTTTATTTTCAGCAGGTGCGTGGTCTCGAAAAGCTTAATAGTGTTTAACAGATTGATTAGTGTATACGTCTTTTTAAAATAAATGTGTTTCAGATTAAATTTTAATTTAGCTTCATAATCGAATTACATAACTGTATATAAAGAGGTATTAAGGTTATAACTTGGAATTAATGATTACACGTGATCGTTTTTGTACTATTCCTTTTATCCGTCTATTCTTACTAAATACGAACAACTTTATAGAACAAAAGTTGGATTTCTGCTTAATATCGTGTGATATGAAAATTTAATTGTAAAGTCAAGTTTACTTGATAATACTAGGATTAATTTAAAAACAAATGCATTTATATGTCTTTTGAATGACAAAATCGATCAGTGAAATCGAACATTTTGTGTAAACTATAATTGATACGAAACCCTTTTCTTGTCATATAAAAAATGCAGAAAAGTGGTATGATTGCTAATTAGACAACCATGTTATATATCATTATCATTTAGATACATGTTTTTCTCGTTAAATCTCAGAATCCTGGGTTTGTGCATTAGATTGTCAGAATGAAAAATAAACACTATCACAGCAAATTTAGAAATACAAGTACACACCTGTGATATTGCGGGTCCGTGACTGAATTAAAGTATATACATGTAACTATGCCTAAGCCTTATTTTAGTAATTGGTATTGTCATCTGATAAGTCATGTCGATTATAAGATACACAGTTTTCTCTGCTTTCAAATCTTTCTGTTTGAACCCGTCGACCTGGAACTTATCAGTTATTGGAAATATTAATTATTTGGAAAACAAAAGGTCCTGGCTATCCAGGAATGGAGTATTTTTTAATCAACAGCATTGTCCTATATTAGTTATCTTAGAAAGTCTTGCTGATTGCTGAATAAAACCACAATAGGGAACAATTTGACAATGATTGAATTTAGTAGTGTCAGTCCTTTGATTATGACCCATGTATATAGCAAAATCCTAAATACACCGTTTGGTGGTGCGCCTGTCAAATGCGGAACGTACAGATAAGGTAATAGCTGAATATACTATTTGTATCGGTATCGGATTCGACCCGGAACTTGTTAATTATTGGCAATATTAATTATGCTGAAAACAAAAGGGTCTGGAGTGGTGTAATTTTTAATCTACACCATTGTCCTATATTAGTTATATATAGAGTTGAATTCTTTGATTTGTCGTTTTTACCCGATGACGGCTGACAAATTGGACCTCGTAATTTTAGTATTATAGATATTGGTTATGTTTGATTATATTTGAAAACTTTTAAAGGCTTGCACCGAAAGGATGTATGTCGTTCACATGTATGTCTTTTTTTTTGCTGTTGTTGAGAGAAACAGTCATACTGTAAAATACATAAAAAAAATCACAATATGGCGGCAAATTAATTGTGTCTAAAAACTTTACGAAATGTTATTCCACATAACTATAAATTGAAGGGGAAACAAACATTCCATACCATGTACACAATATTTACGAGAGACAACCATTCAGCTAAATTGTGTACTGACTTATGTTTGTTTTATGTTGTAAAAAATGATTTATACATGTATCATCACAAAACAGCTCCTTGGTTAATATGCTGAGTAGACGAAAACTAGTTTAAACTTTTGTTTCTAAGGAATAAAGTTCAAAAAAGGTATTTTATGCATTTTATGGTGTTAAGTGATAGCAATTTATGGCTACATTTTGTTATAGGTGTAATACCACCAAATCATCCGGTTGTATACGAAAGTAGGTCTAAAAAATATTCCCTTGAATTTGACAGTTGTAGGTAATTAATCCTACATTTTATTGCAGTAAAAACATTTCTGTGTCATAAACATATGTCTTGGGTACTTCAAAACACCATTATTTTTTATTTGGGATTTCTATAGAAAATTGTGTAATCTTGAGGTTACATGGTGACTAAACCTTGTACACAGATAAAATAAGGGGAGACATTTGATTGGTTAACTTCCAATGATGGTTATTTTCTTATATGCAATGAAATGTTATGTGAATTTTTTTCTATAGTACTGGACAGGATAAAACTTTACTCATGCCAAGTATTTCTTTATTTGAAACAAAGATAAATTCTGCACATTTTTTTGAAAAGTGCTAATTTAACAAAGACTAATAGGGGAAAATCAATGGTGGTATTACACCTAATAAGTTTGATTTTTAGCCGAGCCGTTACATGTTGTTCGTGAATAATGCACAATCTATTAGAGAGCATCTGGTGCGGATCCAGGATTTTCGAAAAAGAGCGGGGAACGTAATTTCCTAAAACATAAGATATATTTTGGATGATTCAGCAAACTAAATATGTTTATATTTTCCAATCAATATAGGGGAGTGCTAGTCCAAATAATTATGATCAATTATACCGTCTTGATCGAAAGGCTGTTATATAATATTTTGATTTGACGCCTAACAGTAGACAAAATAATTAAAAACCAATTGTTCAGAGAACAATTGCAGGTCTTTCCACCAAAAACAATGTATTTTGATATGAAAGTAGTAAAATTCGGTTTAAAATGTAATTTCCATCGTCAAATGATAGCTTATTGGACGCTGATTCCAAAAATATATGGTTCCTATCAATTTTTTTTAGTAAGGAAGATAATTTGTTACTTCCGGTTTGAAAAATGTTTCTTCTGGTATTATTTGAAAGTTTACATGACACTGATTCCAAAAATATCTCGTTTTATATACTTTATATTTATAAAGTACAAAAAATAGCTACTTCCGGTTTACACAAGGCCACTTCCGGTTGGCTTTTCCAAGGTTAAATGGCTTGAAACCGAATGCAAAAAGTCCCATGGCTTTATCATGTATACATATGAGGTAAAAGCAAAGGTCAAAATCTAAACGTCAATTTAACCTATGACCTTGAGCTCAATTTCAAGGTCATCAACCAAGGACCTCAAATCAAAAGACCCTAGGTGTTGATTATATTTCGTTCATCAGTGATCTCACCATATGCATATTTTAAAATAAAAGAGGGGAGAAAACTCTAATTTGAAGTAAGCGTACCCTTTAAACCAATATGTATGTGTAACGACATGTCGCAACTAACAATTAAGTAAAAATATGTTGTCGATATCTTATATCGTGTTTGAAAATAGGTGAAAATAAGCCAAAATCTAAATTTAGAAATGACCTTGACCTTTGAACTTGACCCTATTGTCTTTTTTTTGGGACCAAGGACCTCAAATCAAAAGAACCTAGGTCTCTATCACTTATGGTTTACCTATTGCAAGTACATTTTACTTATTTTAAATCAAAAGGGAAAATAACTCTCATATGGAGTTTCCGGACCGCTTCGGTCAAAATTATTTTTAAGATCCTGAGGATATAACGAGCTTATTGGTGAAATAATTTTGTCGTAATCTTTAACGGTTGCGAAGGAGATTTGTACACAAGAAAAACAGTGTTTGGGGAGATAACTCTTACAATAAAAAGTGTTCGGCTTAACAAGGTCAGTTTCAAAATCGTAATAACTGTTTGATATCATACGCAAAAAATCGAAGCGACATCTTGCGAAACAAAAAAGCACCGTCAGAAAAAATTGGCGGAAGAAGAAAAAAAAATAATAATCAGAAGAAAAACAATAGGTCTTTCCACAGAAAAGTGGAAAGACCTAATTATGACGTCTTGAAATGCTTTTATATTTTTTTGCTTTGACGATTTACAGCCCGTAATACCGCAGTCCCACTAGGCCACGATCGCACTACGATCTGTGAAAAAAATGCAAATTTTGATGATCGTAGTACGATTGTGTAGATCGCAATAAGGTCGTATCACGGTCGTGGTGAAGTCTTCAAGATCGTGATGAGCGTGGCCAACTTTGAACATGGTCAAAACAATCATGGTGCGGTCGTGGCGAAATCAGGTTGTAGTAGAAGCGTAGTGAGAGCGCACTTAGATCGTAGTAAGATCGCAAAGGTCGCTGTACCATCGTAGCGAGATCGTAGCGAAAGCGTGATTCTATTCGGAGAGACTGTGCTACGATCTCACATCGACGTAGTTACGACCTCACTACGACCGATACCATCACGTTCTCATCGTGACCCAACTATGCTTTCACTACGACTATGCCACGCTGTTCACGGCCATAGTACGATTCTAGCACGCCCTTGCCGTCCTCATCACGCTCTTCTTACGACCTGACTACGTTCATACTGCGACCATCATTCTCATTGTCATTTTCACATAAAACGTATTAAATCTCTCCAGGTTTTATTTGTCTGTATGTAATTAGGACTTTATGTAAATTTTCTCTAACGGCTCAACCATGCTTCTCGTTCTTATATAGATTAGACCGTTGGTTTTCCCGTTTGAATGGTTTTACACTAGTAATTTTTTGGGGGCCCTTTATAGCTTGCTGTTCGGTGTGAGCCAAGGCTCGGTGTTGAAGGCCGTACTTTGGCCTATAATGATTTACTTTTATAAATTGTTACTTGGAAGGAGAGTTGTCTCATTGGCACTCATACCAAATCTTCCTATATCTATTGTCACATCTGTGTCATCTCTGCTATCTTTCACTAAAATATCGTCATTTGAGCTTTATGGACCAGCAATAGGTTGTAAATTTGGTTGGATTGGTCGGTCCGACATCTATGCTTGATCAGGATTCGTTACTATCAGAGCTCCATCTGCCTCTACATCACCCACTACCACCACGCCAACGTGTTCTAATAGATTTTAGTGGCATCACTGTATTGTTTCCGAGAAATCTACGTATTAATCAGATATAGAAGGAATGTAACTGTATTGACATGGAACACGTTGTTGATGTTATTGCTGAGAACGTAGTAAGATCACGGTATGAACGTAGTATAATCGTGGAAAGAACGTGCTATAATCGCAGCAGAAGCGTGGAGAATGTGATGAGCGTAGAAAGATCTTGATAAACGTAGTGAGGTCGCAGAATAAGCGCGGTGAGAACGTGGTATAATCGTAGCGGGATCGTTGTAGAAGCGTAATGAGGACGTAGTAGCATCGTGAAAGCAACGTAGCGAGAGCGTAGCGAAAGCGTGATTCTATTCGGAGAGACTGTGCTCCGATCTCACATCGACGTAATTACGACCTCACTACGACCGGTACCATCACGTTCTCATCGTGACCCAACTATGCTTCCACTACGACTATGCCACGCTGTTCACGGCCATAGTACGATTCTAGCACGCCCTTGCCGTCCTCATTACATTTTCATGCCGCCCTTGCCGTCCTCATTACATTTTCATGCCGCTCATATCGTGACCTCACCACGATCTGAATTTAATTTAGATCGCGGTGAGCGTGGTGCGTTCGTGGTCTAGTGGGACTGGGGCTTTATGCGTCAAAGCAAAACAAATATAATAGCCTTTCAAGACGTCATAATTACGAACTCCACCCCCTGAATCCCCTACTGAGAACATAAATCCCCCTGGGTAACTTTCTATTAACAGTTCAAATAAAATTCTAACAGATTGCTCTGTCCTTAATGTATGAAACACGCGCCTCAAATTCACATTGTTTCGAAATCTTCTGAAATATCAACATTTGAAATGTTGGGGGTAATTTCAAGTAAATAATCTTTTAAACTGGATTATCTTTTATTTGTACTGAAAGACGTAGTGAACTTTAACGTTTTGATATTTAAACCACGAGCGCATTAGATGTCAAAATAGGTTACCAGTACATTAGATTATTTGATATTTTATTTTAATTTAATTTAAATTAAATATTTAAAGTCGAATTGAACCTACATTATGTATTTTAAAAGTACTATGAATATTTTTACATCGACATTTAATACTATGCTTTAAATAGTTACAAAATGTACTCGTAGATTTTACTTAGTTGAACAAACAATTACAACCACCGATGTTGTGATTTTGAAAAAAAAGGTTCGCATGTACGTGCAAAAGGTTGACTGAATTTGATTGTAAATATAAAAAAAAGATGTTGTATGATTGCCAATTAAATGATACAGAAATTACCAACTATAGTAATCGTATGGTTTTCAACAATGAGCAAAAACCATATCACATGGTCAGCTATTAAATTCCCGAAAATGACAAATGTAAAACAATTTAATCGAGAAAATTAACGGTGATTAAGGAACAAAAAATGAACGAAAAACAAATATGCTACACAACGACAACCACGTAATTACAGGCTCCTGACTTAGGACAGATATATACATACAGAATGTGGTGGGGTAAAATATGTTCGCGGGATCCCAACCCTCCGCATAACCTGGGATTGTGGTGTAACAGTACAAAATTAGAACGAACTATGAAAATCAGTTGAAAAAGGCTTAAACTCATCAGATTGATACAAATAGAAATACATCTTACAAAAACACATTACAAAAACACAGAGTGGACGTGGACGGGTACTTGTATATCACAACAACAAAAAGACACTAATTTCTGATCTGAGAGTACTCGCAGTTATAGATATAGGTATGGACAGATCGTAGTTCCATGCATGTGTATATGTATATAACAATAATATTTAGTTTGCTTTTAATTTACTGTTTACAAAATCAATATTAATACCAATAAAACAATATTCAATGATCTTATTAAAGGTTGCACTTTGTATATACATCTGTTTCTCAAAACACGCCTCTTTTGGGCAGATCTTGAATATTCATAGAAAATTAGTTTTGTTTACATACTGGTTCCTAGTTATGCTCTCTGTGTTCCATCTTACAGAGACATAACTTGGGAATGTTACCAGTAAATAAACATGTGTATATTGTTTACATTGAAATCTGTGGTAACCTTTCATTCGAGGTAGGGGTAGTTATGAAAATTAGTTTAAGTTTAAACTCTGAGAAGTTCAGGCCATATAAACGTTGAAAATATGCCGCACAGCCCTATATTTTGACCTTTGAAAAAAATTGTGGTGCATATGAACTTTCAATTCTAGGATAAGATTTTTTTCAAAACTTCATAGTAAAAGTGGTGCAGTTTTGGCGTAAAAGGAGTTCCTATGGGAAATTGAATTGTCAATATTTACAGAAATGCAACATAAAATGTTGAATTTGTAATCTTTTAGAATAAGTTTACTTAAAGGATCGATAAGATTACCAGGATCGTTTCTAAATTTTCGGGCACGGTGAACAACATTTCCGTAAAAATGAGGATGTGCTATCCCGTTTGAAATAAGTTTTCTACAGGAACAACCAAACTTCAAAATCAAATCTTTATATCTATGGAGGAATTTAGTAAAGGTTTTAAGTTATTTGTGGTAACGAAATCCCTGGCTTAATAACTTACCAGTAATACATGGATTACGTTTGCTAAAATCAAAAACGTCACAACAGACACGGGCATAGCGAACTAGTTGTGAAATATAAACACCGTAAGATGGAACCAAAGGAGCACCACAAAAAAGGGAAAATTAACAAGAGGAAACGAAAAATTGTCCCTTTTTGTCGTAAATTTTAGTTTGAGTTTCCCGTGTAAAACGAAATATCTGAATCTAGGAAAAAAGAATTATTACCGTTTAAATTTGGTTTATTTAAATAAAAGTCAGTTTCTTTGGTTAAATTTCGGCAGTATATTCAGAAAATTCTTGATTATGTAACGAAAAAATATCAATATAACGGTAAGTGTTGTGTTGAATGTAAATCCTTTTCTGTGTTTGATATTTTCCTTCAATGCTTGTTTTAGTATTAGTCACTAAAGGAGCTTCCATTTGATTTTTAGGGGGGGGGGGGGGGGGGGGGGGGATTGATGAGTCGTGGGTGAAAGTTGCAGGATTAGAAATTTGACAATTTATGTAAACGAAAGTCAGGATAAACTAATAAAAAAGGCAGTGCCAAAAACAGTGTAAAATTAAAAGGCAGGAAAGAGATTACAACTAAAAAACCATGCAGGGCAACAGTTTTCCTAGACCCCCTCCACGTACAAATCAAATGGTAGCTTCCTAAATACAAGATGAAAGTGCATGCAAGTGAACATTGTTAGAACGAGCCCGGACGCCAATTATAATCAATTATAATAGTTTAAACAGACGAATTTACACAAACTAAGCGAAAGACATGGTACTTTTATGACACCTCATATAACGAAGTATAATAAAAATCTGATTATGTAGATCTCAAATAGTTATGAACTTGGAGTAGAGGAACATGATTTTGTTCTCCGACTATTACGTTTTCATACATTACTGATGCCATATTCAATTAGATATTTAGGGAGAAACACTAAGATGCTAAACACATTTTAAAATTATTTGACATGTTAAGTGCTTGTTAATTAAATCAAATTACACAGAGGCAGTTTATAAATACAATGTATATTAATTGAAAAGTAGTTTGAACTCAAGGTTCCAATACGCGAACTCATTGCAATTGCTCACCTGGGGCTTTGTGACCGCGTTTTAATGGATTGTTTTTCCAATTTGGAAACATAGAACGTCTGTCATGCAAAATGAAAACATGTAAAAATGAAATGCCCATTTTTTTTTTTATTATTATAAAACGGTTTTTTGAACAAGATTAACATGATGAGCCAGCATTCAATTGTAATTCACATGGTTGCAGTCCTAATGTAGATATATTGTTCTATTCGGATATATTTTTCTGACTTAAAGATGACCAGTCTTCCCTAATTCTACTAAATGCCACATGCTAGTAAAGCAGCAACACGCTACCAATAAGACCAATAGAGATTAGAATAGACCTTCCACCAACACCGGACTCTGTGAAAATAAAGACATATAAGGGCTAGCAAAAACGAGCAACAAACAGCTTTGCACGGTACTGGCACACACTGTAGTATACGTAGGTTAAACCAGGTTTATATGCACATATAATGAAGATAAATACAAAAGTATGCGTCTATAAAATAGACCGAGAAAAACATACGAATGAAAGAAATATCTTCTCTTTTCCACTGGGCGAAGGAGTTTTAAAACAAGGAATACAAACTTTACAAACCTTTGAGGAAACGTTGCTCATATTCAATCTTAGGTTCAGGTGAGCTAAAAATTAGATGCAAAAGTTAAACTAAATAAAACATGACGTACCTGAAGATATACCATATGTTGACATATTTGAAAACCATCTATTATTATCACATAAACGTCAGATACCAAAACACTGTTGACTACTTTAAATCCAGTGAAGTAAATGGGATAAGTCAGAGAAAGAGGAACCATGCATTTTGAAATGTTTCTTTATGTTGGAATAGTTTTGTTTCAAAGGGTGCTTTCAAAATCCACCTGCAATGGAACAACAGATGAAAATAGAACAGATGCTTTGGACAGAAAGCCGACCCAAACATTGGAATTATTTTTGTCGGCATAAACGCAATAAATTAAGTCTAGACAATATTCTTTTTGTTTTGTCTTAACCTTAATACTTTTAGATTTGACATTATTTTACAGGAGTACAACATGAGAAGAAACATCCGCTTTATTATGTTGAGCTAACAGGAATAGCACGGCTGAATACCAACTCTATCGTGAAATGCAATACTCAATTAATTGACGGAGGAAATAATTTCAATACAGGAGACGGCATATTTGTTGCTCCTATCTCAGGAGTTTATTTCTTTTCTTGGACCATTCAGACCTCCAGTTCGCAATCAGTACAAACCAAACTTACAGTTGACAACATTGTCAAAGGAAAGCAGTTAATGGAGTTAGGTTCAGGAGCATACAATTATCTTTATGACGCACAAGGCGGTGTTAGAAGTTCTTTCATGGGACTTTTTATCCAGGAAAATTGAAATGTTTTACTTTAACTGAAACTGTAAGACGCAAGTGCTATGATACATCTATCTACCTTAGCAAGACAAGTCTATTTCATCAAAATACTGTCCTGAAATAACAACCATAATACGAAAATAGCGTAGAACAAATTGTAAGAATGGACACATTGATAAACTAAACATATATTTCTAGAGCAGAACAAAAAATTGTCCCTCAGGTATAAAGTCCAGGACTTGTGAATATTTTATACACAAATGTGATACGTTGTTTCACTTACTATCCGCCAGGATTTTATTTTCGCAGTTACATCTTTGTTTTGTCAACCGCCAACCATGTTAAACCAAATTCTTAGTGAGGGTTTGTAGAGAGATTATGACCTCATATAGTTTTGTATTTTAGATATTTTCCCATCATTGACGAACTGTAACATATTCCTTAATTTATATATCGGCTTATAATGTAGGGTAACACGTTAGTTTCTGAATTATTCTTTTTTTTTTTTTTTAACTCATTTGCATTATATATATATATATCTTTATTCTCACAAACCAAATTACAAAGGTATAGAGATAATTATACATATTTCATTACAATTACATAAATAAATAATGTACGAAAGTAGATAGATGCGTTCACAATTGTTCACCCAGAAAAGTTCAATTTGTTATTTATCTCCTTAATAAGTTTACATAGTTTATTCAGTTCTGTACATTTTTTAGAATTCATTAATTCATAAAACATCAATGAGTTTGGTCTATTTCTATAGTAAAATGCAATACATTGTTTTCTACAATTATCAAAAGCTGAACAATTAAAAATGTAATGGTATTCATCACCAATCGCATCTGAATTACATAATAAACATTTTCTGTTTTCTCTTTCTATGTTTTGCCATCTTCCAGTTTCTATTGGAAATTTCATGTTTAAAGTTCGAAATTTAAGAAATAAGGATATCTGTCTGTCATCCAAAATATTTAAATATTTCTCAAACTCCAAAGTATCTTTAAATAAACGATAATTTAATGCTTTTGGAGATTCCTTTTGGAGGCTTGCTAGCCATTTTTGTTTAAATTGATCTATCAAATTCTGTTTGATGGTTACATGTAGCCATGTTTTATTTACAAAAAAGATATTATCCCATACATATGACAAGCCACACGTGTCTAAAATTGATTTGACTTGTTTTAACCATAAAATATTTGTACCATATTTGGCAGTTGCTAAGTTATACAAAATAAAAGGCTATTTGTCAGGTTTTCCAGTTACCAACTTGAACCAATAATTTATCATTCGTAACTTGATTGAAATATCTAATGGATATCTTCCCAATTCACCATAAATCATAAAATCAGGAGTAGACTTTTTTACTCCAAGTAATATTTTACAAAATTTAATATGAACTCTCTCGATTATTGAATTATTTCCAAAACCCCAAACTTCGCACCCATACAGAAGTATTGGTTTCACAATTTTATCAAATAGATCAAGTTGGCATTTAATTGACAGATTATGTACTCTACCTTTTCGAATAATATCGTACATAGCATGTGTTGCTTTTTCACATTGCTTTTTTTTAGCTTTTGAAAAATTTCCTGACCTAGACAGTAATACACCAAGATAAGTAAATTCACTCACAATGTCTAGTATTATATTATCATAATTAAAAAAACAATATTCTGCGGTAGTCTACCTTGTGAAAAATTACAATCTTACTTTTTTGCACATTTACTCTAAGTTTCCATAACTCACAATATTCATATAAGGAGTCCAGTTGTCTTTGTAAATCTATCTGAGATTCTGCCATTAAGACAGTATCGTCAGCATATAAAATGACAAACAATTTTAAATAAACATTTAACTCTATTTCTAACTCATCAGAGATAGTGCACAAACCTTCTATATTCTTATTCTGTAAAAACAATTCCAGATCGTTAAGATAAATAGAAAAAAGCAAAGGAGAGAGATTCTCTCCCTGCCTAACACCAATAGAACAAGGGAAAAATTCAGAAAAATCTGATCCAAAGTGAATACGTGATTTGATATTATTGTACATGTTGACAATAACGTTATACATCTTTCCGTTAATCGAGTGTTTAATAAGTTTTGACCAGAGACCAGACCGCCAAACGGTATCAAAAGCTTTCGCAAAGTCCACGAATGCACAATATAGTTTCTTCTTTTTTCTCTTTAGCAACCCAAATAATATGTGAATAACAAATATATTGTCTACTGTGGAATAACCTTTTCTGAAGCCAGCCTGGTTTTCTATTTATAATAAATAATCCTCTAAAAAAGAACTCAATCTAAAATTTAAAACAGATGTGAAAAGTTTTCCCAGGCAGCTGAGTATAGTAATTGGTCTATAATTCTGGGGATCAGATTGGTCACCCTTGTTTTTATAAAAAGGTATAATATTTCCCATAAGCCATATGTCAGGCAAAATACCAGAATCAAAAATCATATTAAAAAGTTTCACATAAACGGGTATAAAAATGTGTGATGTGCTTTTCATAAATTCATTGATTATCAAATCATCGCCACTGGCCTTTCCGTTTTTCAAGTCTCGTATACACTTGCTAATTTCTTCTGCGGTAATTTCTGAATTTAAAACTTCATTTACACCTTGAATGTCATTCTGCTCATTTGTGACGTCATTTGTATTCTCGGCGTTATTTAAATTTTTGAAAAAATCAAACAGTACATCTAATGCTATGTTAGGTTTAATTCTTTTCCCTCCCCTATTTAAAATTTTCCAATATTCCTTCGGGTTTTTTGTCCTCAGGTTTTTCATATGTTTTTGAAATTTTTTTCTATATTCCCTCATCGATTTATCCATCTGGCGTTTATATTCCCGTTCTTTCTTTTTCATTTCTTCCCTTTTAGCTTCTGATCTATTACTGTTATAATTTCTCTTTGCTCCCCTGTAAATCTTTCTCTTATTCCAACATTGCTTATCAAACCATGGTTTGTTCCCCTTTTTGCCCATTTTTTGTCCTGTACGACTCCCTTGGCTATCATTATATGTACCTAGAACATTTTCTGCAGCATCCAAAAATATGCTGTTAATGTTTTCAACTATTTCGTTTATTTTGCCTTGAGATAAAAGGTTACTGTCAACTGATTCTATTCCGGCAACCAAGTCAGAATTTTTTTCCTTATCAATAAATTCTACGAATTCATTCTTTTTCTCAACATCCCATTTCTGTACCCGTTTTACTTCTCTTGCATTTTCCACGCTGTTCTCAGCAATATGCACATCTTCCTCAATACCATCTTTAAAGTTTAAAGATAATATTAACGGAGAGTGGACATCTGATAACAGCTTGGAAAAGTCTTGAACATACGTATTTACAACGAAACACAGAAAATCATAAGTACAAATAAAATAATCAACAACACTGGCCTGACGGCAAGTAAATTTGCCTTCTTTATCACCATTTACTCTACCATTTAGGATAACTATTATTGTTTTTACACATTTCTAACAACATATTACCATAAGAGTTTTTACTTGTATCCATACTACATCTAACTTTAGACATATTTAATTCTAGATTGTTTAAAACATCTACATTATCAGTTTCAACAATATCATGCTGACTATGGACAGTTTCAATATATTCTACATTTCGACTAGTTCTACTATTAAAATCGACATTTAAAAGTATATACTTGTACTCTACAGAAAATTTTAAAAATTCTTGTTCTAATTCATTAAAAGCATCAGGAACCTTATATACAGAATTTTCTGGAGGGATATAAATATTTCCTATCATGACATCTTGGTCAGTTTTAAGTAAATCGGAAGAAATTTTCCACCAATATACTAAACTACTGAAATTTTCAACTGGTTTTACAAAATTTTCCAAGTGTGACTTGTAGCCGAAAGCTATGCCCCCCGATTTAACTCTTGATATATTTTTTCTATTTTTTAGATGAAAAGTAAATCCTGGAATATTTATCTTATCTAGATCATCTGTTTTAGTCTCAACAAGAGAAATACAATCAAATTTCTGAACCATATCTATAAATTCTGGATAATGCATACGTTTAATTACACCACAACAATTTAAGGTTAACATATTAATTTTACAGTTACTCGTTCTAGTTAAACATTGTTCACTGTCAGGTAGGTTTGTCATACCATTACACTTGTTCTTTTCTGGGGCTCCCTATGAGTGGTCTGTTGAGTTTCGCGATTCCCTTCGTCGTCTCTTACGCGACTGGTAGTCTTCAGGCGTATTTAATACTTCTCTCCGATTATTAGGCGATGGAGAATTTAAAGTCTGATGGTTGTATATTACCCCGTCTACATATAGGATGTCCCTAACAAGTCTCACACGATGTCCTTCAGCTTTCATCTCTTTCATAATAGGGTAGAGACTTTTTCTGCATTCCATTCGTTTGTACTTTTCGTCTGCACATGTTTTCTCCTGAACTGTTGTTTTAGATTGTCTTCCGTCTGCTACCTTAATTTGTGCGCACCATTGGTTAATTGGTCGTTATTAATTAATTGCTTCATGGACGCCATGTATTTTTGTTCACATATATCTGAACAATTCTTTAAATAATATTCATGTTCCGAATTCTCAACTTCACATTTTAAATGATCTTAAAACCAACCGTTTTCATTCTCCAATAAACTAACAGGGGAAGACATAACATTTGTTTTTACATCAGAGGACCGTCAGGGCCTCGGGTGTATTGCCATCGCGTAATTTTCCACCTAATTTGAATATATCTATATAAGGAATATGCATATATAATTAGTTTTGGAATGATAACCGAGTTTTAAAAATTATTGATCCGCGCACATTATATAGTGCAAAATAAAATTATTTATCGCTTCTTTTAAATTCATGTTTTCAATGGATACTTAGAAAATTTATTTTTATTCAATACAAATTAAAAATGTTTTGTCCGGCGTTAGAAATATTAGATTATTAGGTCAAACAATCTTTTATATTAATGACGTAGCAAAAAATTGTTGTTGCGGATGAATACCACCAATGCGCATTCAAGAGCGAGCTTGAAGAAACACGAGAGTAGATCAATACAGGAATTTATACACAGAAAGGTAATTTATATATTTCAATTATATGATTTTAAGTTAAACTTGTTTAAAACCGTTTGTAGAATATTTGTCTATCATATTATCGTAGCAAAACCAGGAATATTTAATCTGGCATAATATGAAAATAATTTCTCTGTTTACGCTCCCTGTCGCCATTTTGAAAAAACCAGCTGATTGAGTTGGAGAAACGAGAACATGCAAGGCCTTTAAAGATAAGTTTACTTTTTGTGTATTCTATATTGCAACAATTTGTTTTTTTTTTATATTAGATCTCAACAGTTTTTGGAGTTAAATTTATTTTCTTCGTATTAAAGTAACAAGTAGATCACGTATAGGGTTACAAGAGCGCAATTATTTGTTTACATTTTACCGCCCTAGCACATTTATACGGTTTCTGACTGGATGATACAGGGTTGGAATTACATTTCCAATTAGGTTTAAAAATTGCCGAAAATCATATTCACATATTACGAAGTATAGAAAATATCTTCCATTTCTGCACGTCGGAGCCATTAAAAATATGCCTTGACGTGCCTTCAGCTCCCTCCTCCCCCCAAAAATATGCCTCAGCAATTTTAAACCCTTTTACGCTGTATATTCATGAAGCTGTACAGTGGAGCCTATTGGACTACAATGTAAGTAGACATCTGAATCACCGAAAATCAACCTATATTTTCATGTAAAATGTTTAATTTGATAATTAAATTTTAACACATTGATACATTTTTTAAATTTGTTCTTGACAATTTTTTGTTCATTTAAAAAAAAAATATAGTGACAACAGAGTTGGTGTATGTGGGTTTGATTCCCACCCTAGGCATTCATTTATATTGGCTGGTGCAAAGCGGGCAGTTTAGCTTAGTGGCCCCACACTGACTCTGTTGTTCATATGTTACTTAAAAAAATCAGGCGGCCTCGTTCAGGTCTTGCCATCTTTATTTTTCTATTCGAAAATCAGACACAACAAAACCATTGAATAATTGTGAAAATTATTCCACAGATAACCATGGTAAAACTTTAATTGTTTTTGGCATAATTAATCTTGGCTGCCATCCAAGATCCAAAAAGTTTTTATATTGATGAATTATATATATCAGATTTTGATTCTTTTGGTTACAAAACATTTTGGATGGTACATGCAGGCAGCGGCCAAATCTTTATTCCTAAAGGCTTAAAGCTTTCAGGTCTGAAAATTGCACAAAATCATCACATTTTGACAAATTTGGAACATACAATGTACTTTTATGAAAAGAACTGATTTATTAAGTGTTAGTAACAGTAAATATGGTCCGGTAGTTAAATCTGTCCACCAGACTTTTTTTCCTAGGAAATCAAGTCCATGATCATTATTTTACTAGGAATGATAGTCCCAGGAAAATAAGTCCATAGGTAGTAAAATATGTCTGGCACTTATTTTCCTAGGAAAAATTGTCCTAAGACGTTATACTAGTAATTTTTATCATATTATAACAACTATTGAAAATAAAAACAGAATCATATTTTTATTTAAGATTTGAAAGTTTCTTTATTTTTTCCCTTTTAAAATAAAGGAAAGTGACGTTATAACCTAGAAATGTTAATGACATGGACATGTTGTCCTAGAAAAATAAGTCTGGGGACATAGATTTTAATAACTTTATAACCAAATATTGAAAAATAACATTCATATTGATCTTTTTAAATAAAAGTCTTGGACGATTTTACCTAGGAATATTATTGACATGGACACGATTTTCCTAGGAAAATAAGTCTGGGGACATCAATTGTATTAAAATATTATAACACAACTCTAAAACTGAATATTGAAACATAACATTTATATTTATCTTTTAAAATATAGGTCTGACATTTTACCTAGCAATATTATTGAAATGGACATGATTTCCTAGGAAAATTAGTCTGGGGACATTCATTTCATTAAATTTTTAATGCCCAAGCTCTTAATCTGAACAATATTTTAAAACATAAAAATTGTATTTTCATGTAAATAATTTGTTTCATTAAAACGTTCCTTTTAAAATACAGGACGATTTTACCTAGGAATATTAATGACATGGACAATTTCCTAAGAAAATTAGTCTGGGAACATAAACTTTATTAAAAGAATTGATACACAACTCTTTATAACAATATCAAAACATAACATTTGTATTGACCTTTCAAAATAAAGGGCATGGACAATTTCCCCTATGAATATTAATGACATGGACATGATTTCCTAGGAAAATTAGTCTGGGGACATACACTTTATTAAAAATATAAGTACACAACTCTTATAAGTTTCCATTGTTTAAAAGTAAATGATTTGATTCATTAATATTTTTTCCTATTAAGAGGACATGACCTTTTTACCTAGGAATATTTAGTAATTTAATGACATGGACTACAATTCCTAGGAAAATTAGTCTGAGGACATAAATTACTAACATCAGACAAAAAATACTAGTAAATTTTGTAACCATGGACTTTTTCTACTAGTTATATGTGTCCGCCCAGACATATTTTACCAGGACAAATTTATCTCTTACATTTGTAAAGACTTTTGAAATAGACCCACATTACGAACCAAATTGAGAACTTTTTGGAGTTTTATAGTTTAGGCCATTTTGGGCAATAAGTGAAACTTGTCCTTTGAACCAGTGGTTTCACAATAACCATAATACTAAGTATCTGTTAGAAGATAGCTCTTTCACAGTACATTGTTTAACTTTAAGATAAATATATACCAATAATGACCAATATTAATGATGGAATGAGATTATACATGTATATATACTGTTTTATATTGTTACATGTACATACATAAATGAAAATTAAAACCAAACTGTTGTCATTATTCATAAAAAAAGAAAAGAAAAGGAAGGTATGATTGGTAATCAGACACCGGCTCTAGACAAAATGATGAAAAAGATATAAAGCTTATAAGGCCAGTAACCATACAACATTTTTACAATCAGAAAAAAACTATACATAAATAAATCAGTTAGAAATAGCCATGAAATGTCAAATGCTAAACAATATATACAAGAAAGCTAATGGCCACATCAATGTACAAACGGGAAATCAAGATATACACCAAAAAATTACAAGGCCTGTTTTACAGGCTTCTTACAAAGGACCGACACATTCACATGGTAGTTGTGTTCTATATGTATAGTGCAAAATTTTCTCATTGCTAAACCAGTGGTATCCAAAGTATTAAATCCAGAACAAAGTAAAAAAAGACTTACAGTTGAAAAACTATCCAGATGTTGTGAAATTCAATTAACAAAAATACCATCATTAGCAAATGGCTATCTACATATAATACATTGTAATATTTACAATAAACCATTTAATAATTAGAAAACAGAACCTACAATGTACATGTATAGCTGCTGCTGATTTAAAAAAAAAATATAATGGATAAATTATTGACTGTGTTACAATAAAACCAAGATAACTCAGTGAAGCTATTTATGAACATTTAACGAGTTTGTGTTGACTGCAACAAAAATCTAGAATAAGGGATAGTAATCTTGCTGTGTTAACATCCATTTAATTAGCAATTGATCCAAAAGCTAAATGTTTCAGAAAAAAGACCTGGATACTACATGTACAAACATTGTTAATAAATGCCATTTGTAGAGCAGGATCTGCTTACCCATCCGGAGCACCTGAGATCACCCCCAATTTTTGGTGGGGTTCGTGTTTCTCAGTCTTTAGTTTTCTATGTTGTTTCTAGTGTACTTTTATTTGTCTGCATGTCTTTTTCAGTTTTAGTCATGGAATTGTAAGTTTATTTTCGATTTATGAGTTTGCTGTTCATCTGGTATCTTTAGCCCCAGGGTTTCCCCTGGGTCAATTATTTTTTTCGCCACCTCTTTCGCCAAATATTCGCCACTTTAGTTTTTAATTAGCCACAATATTACAATTTATCTGTTTTGATATGATTGTCTTGAACCTCTTTTTCATAGTTCAGTGAGTGACTATATAGCTACTCGAAGAATTGTTTGCTATGTTGATTCTCTATTATAAGTTATATGCTAACGATTTTTGTATGTGTGCAACTATATGGTCATAATGCCAATCTAACAGTTCTCATTTGACCACGTAATCATTGATAATTCACAAAGTTAAGTTTCCTAGTTCAAGTCAGTATCTCAGATATTATAGCAAATTATATTCAATATTTGTACTATATTGTATGGTGAACATATTTGTCTGGTAGGTATAATATAAACACCTGTCATTTATTAATAATTCAACATAACTTGAGGTCCACTGATGTTCAGTACTTCAGTACTTTGATTATATTTTACTAGAAATCGTACAGGTCAATAAAAGTCTCGCTTACATAATTTTATATGAGAGACAAACAAAAAATATCTATATGTTTTCCTAAAGAGTTCATTCAGGATCTGTTTTCTATACAGTTCAAAATGAAAAAAAATGTGTTAAAACCGACCACTATGGATGTTTAAATTTCGAAATTTGCGATAGTTTTTAAAACAACTAAGAATCGTCTAAAAAATATCCGTCGTCATTATCCTTTTTTGGAGGTACTAGTATTACATTTACGGCTCTTATTTCGATTCATTATCTAATTTATAAACACAATCTAATAATATCCTTTTTTTTTTTACATAATTTGATTTTTAATTTTCTTATAAATATTAATTCATTAAAAGTCAGTAAAAACTAATAAAGTATATTAAAAAAAATCTACGAAATGTAGTCGAAGTTTGTTCAATGTAACGCTACGGTCAAATACAAATATTGCCGCTTTATTCACGTCATTTAGTAAATATAGATTTACATGTATTCAAATAAAGAATGCATTGTACAAATAACAAAAATGCAAGATCTATGTCATTTCATATATTACAAATTTCGAATTACAAATACTCAGATCACAAATTTACAAAATCCAAAAGTACATTTTTACAATTGACAAATGTTCCATGTAGCAAGTGCAGAAGATCTGAACTAAATTATGAATTATATAGTTGCATAGTTCGAGTTGCGTTCAATTTTCGAGTTGCCCTGTTGCAAATTAAAGAGATTTGATCCACTGAAACATCTTTAAAACTTATAAATCCAACTAAACTAGATTAAATTTTGCAGTAAATAGTTGTTTTATTTTAACTTATTGCTGCAGATAAGGTCTTACTTAAATCACTAAAAGTATAGTATACAAACACTACACATATACTTGTAGCAAGATAACATGTTTCATTAATGACTTCCTTGACTTTGGATGAATTCAAATTAACCGGGAGGTTGCACGTACAAAAATAGTCAAAAAATACTTTCATTTTATTTGTACGTTGATTGCATCAGTAATTAAAATACTGGTGATGGTTTATTTCACCAAATCGTTTGATTTATAAGATGGTTTAAATTAGGATCTCCGTTGCAAGAAGTTGTCGATCAACCAGAGGACGTACATTTTACTAAAAAAGTTAAAAAAAAACCCACATAGGTCGTTAAGTCTATATAGGGCTAAGTCATGACCAATTTAAAAGTACGGGAATGCGAACAAAAATTTAAAATTTACTCTGTACAAAATATATTTAAGGGTTTTGGGTTTTCATTGCGAAAAGTTTAATTTTTCTGTCCGTTTTTACCTATTTGCTCTATTCTTCGATATTTTCACTTAATATACAAATCTAAATGCTTAATTCAGTTTTTTAAATATTGCTAAGATCATAACGTGAAGATGAATATATCCATACCCTATCTAGAAGACTTGGGTACATATAGCTTTTAAGTATTTCACCCTTTTCTTATTTTTTAAAAGTTCTCTCCGCTATAGAAAGTATTGCTGTACGTAAGTGGACACAATTAAAATAGTTGAAATTTGTAATGAGTCAAAATACAAATTCGTCTTTTTTCAGAATATAACTTTTGCATTTGACAAAAATTGACAAATGAAGTACAAAACAATTCTTTTATTCTAATGGTCATTTAGAAATAAGTTACATTACCCTTAATTAAACGTATTACTAAGCTTGAAATCATCACTAAGAGTCATTTGTGACAGTCATAAATAAATCTCACTTAAACTTTATTTCATCTGAATATAACTAAATCTGATCTGCATTGTAAAGAGAAAAATATGAATAGATCATGTGCTTTGTACATGTTGAAGTTTCTGATTCATCATTCCACTTCTTCCTCTTTGTGTATTTCTACTACATCACTCAGTAATGTTCTTCCTAGTTTAGATAATGGCTATTGATCTTTCTCAATTTAAACTACTTACAACTTAGATAACTAATATTTGTTCCTGCGTGTGTTTGCCAAAAAAAAAAAGAAAAAAAATTATTTTAGGTATTTAAGGTTCTCGAAAATCAGATAAGTATAACAAGAACGTTTTTTTCTCATAAACATTGTAAGGGTTAAATTTCAGGAAAGTTAGAGCTAAAGATAAAAGTGTTGCTTCTAGTGCAAAATTCGTGAAGTCTCATACAGAGAAATCATGGTTGGTCGTTTCATTGTGATAGTAATAGTTTTAGCGTTTATATTTGGTTGCAGTCAGAGTTTTATCTTTACGAAAGATAAAGTTGATTGTCTTATTTCGCAATGGAGCGAGTGGAGCCAAATTAACGAATTTGGAGAACACTCTAAACAAAGGGTTATTCTTAGGTATCCTGACAATGGTGGCATGCCCTGTCCTACTGATACCGAGTTTAACGAGGTAGCACGTAAGTAACATGTACTTGTAAGGTTATTCGGGTAATGAATGAATCAATACATGTACATTTGTATACAATATTATATGGACTGTGCAATTATGTTTATAAAATTTATTAATTGTCACATGCACATATTTGTTTACATATATTGCTCAATACATTATATTGAAATCATCTAAAAAACAATATTGAAAACAATCACTAGATTCATGTTCTTTCGAAATAAAAAAAAGCTGGATCTTAAGGTTCTTGTGAAATTTGTACGGTTAATGTTTTAAAAGTTGTTTCACACAATATCACATCATAATAATAGTACTATTTTACACGGTTGTAGAATTCAAAGTATTTAAAATATTCATTATGTATTTATGAAGACTTAAAAGGAGAAAAGTTTTTTTTATGTTTCATTAATTAAAATATTGTACTAATGATAACTATTTCCCAGTGGAGGCAACACATAAATGAATGAGAAATAAAAAAACCCATAATGATTATGTTTTTAATAATCAATTGATGCATGATTATAACTTTTCGGCAGGTTACTTTTTCTGAGGTAGGACACCCTCGTACTCATTCAAGCAAGAGCACGTAAATATGTAAATTCAAGAATTTAATCGGTTTAATTTTGAGGGAATGTTAACTGTGTAGTGCTTTCTATACAAGACTTAATCTTTGGAAAACAGTAAACACCTCCCTTCCAAATTACACCGATTATATATTTGATTTTACTTATTGTGTGTGCTCGTAGTTGACGAGAATAAAAATGTCCAACTAATGAGTAGATAACCAGTCGAAATTATAAATTTTACATTGGTGTTGATGATAAATAGTAAGTTAACGTATAACGTTACATAAAATGTTTATTCTTGGCTCAAACATGTGAATGATACATGAATATGAAAACTGCTTTTAAATTATACTTAATTTTATTCTAGCGTAATTATTGAATATTTCGTCAACGAAAAACGAGCATCAAATGTTCCAAAATGCCTGTTATCTTAAAAAGTTTTTTCTTTTGCTAAACCGGATTTGTTGACATGCTATTTTACTAAAATAACAGTCCATCGAAAGACATGACAACCTAGCCATATAGACTATGCGGCATGGGCTTTGCTCATTGTTGAAGGCCGTACGGTTACCTATAGTTGTTAATGTCTGTGTCATTTTGGTCTCTTGTGGACAGTTGTCTCATTGGCTATCATTCCACATCTTCATTTTTATAGCCGGACGTATTATTATTTAGTATTTTCCTTAAGTAATTATAAGTGTTTCATTTGTTCGACCCATCCAGGACTTCAACCCTTGATTAAAAGTAAACAGGCCTCAATTAGAACACCAAGGTGTGTATTTTATTTGTACAGTCGGCTTTTTAAAAGAAATACTATCGAAAGCAAACCTAATATGAATTATTTAAGAATTATCTCTTTACAAAAGCTAAAGTTGACTGTCTGATGTCGCAATGGAGTGGATGGAGCGAAGTTTATGGATTTGGCGAACGTTCTAAAGAAAGAGTAATTATTAGGAATCCAGACAATGGTGGCAAACCCTGTCCTACTGATACGGAAATAACAGAGTACACAGGTAGGTTACATGTTTTTGTAAGTAAATCTGGATTATAAATGAATCAATACATGTATGTACATTTGTATAGAAAATTATGCGTCGTAAACATTATTTGCAATACTGGATTTTTGCACGCATTAATTGCCACATATTCATTTGTACTTACTTTTTTTTTAACCAAATCACTACAAATTGAAATAAGATAAAATATATATTGTGGATGACTGAATTTCATATTGACAAAAATATGTGAAAATACATACCTACTTGTAAAACCTGTACATAGATAACATATTGATCACATTTTTTGGTTGAAATATTCAAGACAAAAAAATCCCTTTTAAAGAAACAGTCTTTTGCTTTTCTATATATATTTAGGTGTTTTCAATTATCATACTAACAAGAATAGTATTTTTCTGTTACTTGCATTCATGTATAGCTTCCAGTACATGAACTAACGAGTCATTCTCATATAACAAAAGAGATTACTTATTCATTCAAAGATTACTGATTATATCATAATGCAATAAAATAGACATCCTTTTTTTCTTTAATGTGTTGAAATTAACTGATGGGAATGTTTTTGTTCATAATAATCATAAATATAATTATAACAGATATTGTTTTCAGCAAAGAGACCTGAGGTTCACGAAACAGCAAATCAAGTAATCACCAATTTTCTGCAGAGAAATTTGAAAACAGATCCTTCACCTCCACGGGGAACAATTCAAACACAGGTTCCAATTGGTCTTTTCAGAGATTTATTGATAATAATTGATTCATCTAGTAGCATAGGATCTAATAATTTTGATATAGCAAAACAGCAATTAGGCGAACTTTTGAGTCTGATATGTCCTCTTCCAGATCCCTTCGATTCAAGTGTATATAATGGTAACAATCGAGCGGCACTTATTCAGTTTTCTGATGACGCGATTGAAGAATTTGATTTCGATGACAAACATAATATAGTAGAATTAAAAAAAGCAATACTGGCAGTCCCATATCAAAATGGAATGACCTGTACCGGTGATGCCTTTTATAAGGCAGTACAAATGTTTGCATCATATAAAGGTAATATTATTTTTCATATTAATGTAGGGTGAATTACCATTGAGTTGAGTCATTTGATAAATAATACCATAAGCAAATTAGAGGGAAAGCAGTAAAATATATGCCAAGAAGAAAAACATTAAGACAAAACGACAAAGACACTGCATACAGTTCTCATCACTATATCGCAGTTAACATTTCTTACATATTTGACAGATTTATTTGTGTAAGGCAGTAAGGTGTTCGCTGACATCGGATACAGTTGATAATACCAACAGTACCAATTTCAATGCACCAGAAGAACATTTTGAAAATTAATGTCTCTTTAATGATGATCGAGGCCAAAATAATGAGTAGTTTAAAGTAAACATGTTTTCTATGTAATGTTTTTTATACAACAGACGAATTTAATAGATATTGATTCATTATCATTTCAGGCATGCGTCAGGGTACCAAAAAAAGAAGTTTTGATTTTAAGTGATGGGCAATCAAACTGCGGGAAAAATATTTCAAAGGTATTGCCAGAGTTGCAGGCAAAAGCAGCTGTATTTGGATTAATGATTGGTGGTTATTCGGACAGTGGCAAGTCAGAACTCACATCGTATGTCACTAAACCTAAACCTAAACACTTATTTGCCGTAAACAACTATCAAGAGCTGAAAGAATTACTGCAGCTAATAAGACAGAAGATTGATGAGACTAATCCATGTGCACCATTTGACATATCAAAAAAATGATACTTTATAAAAAAAATATTAGTTACCCTCTTTTTCTATCTTAATAATTTTATCAAATGTTCTTTTGATTTTGAATACGTAATAATCTTCTGTTAAATTCTTTATTTGTCAATGTTGCTTAAGTTTGATGCCGAACATTTTTAAGATTCAAACCTCGATCGCTTTAAACCAGATTGTGATTGATCGTACACTTATCTTTACATCGGAAAGAAAATTCATTATAAGAATTTATGTATCGAAATGAATTACTTTTAAAAAAAAAAGAAATGCAAAATTATTTTAAAGATCGTTTGTTTTGTTTTACTTTCTCCTAAATACGCGCAGACCGGAAAACTATTTAAAAAAATATATATCATCAACGGATATTTTCTAATGCGTATACTAACGTTGCTTTTTTTTTTAAAAACTTATATGTCTCTTTCTCTCCCCCTCACGTTGCTTTGCCTACTTTGTTTGAGTTCAGCTATTTATTTTGTCCTTTTCGGTCATATCAGCTACTGAAATTTGTATACATTTAGGATTTGGATTTCAAAACTAAACATGGATATTGATTGCCGAAATGATCATAGTGTTCAGTAAAAAAAGTAAAGTTAATATTAAAATAACAAATATAAGTTTGTTTTATGCGATATACTATTATTATAACAGCACTTTTCACATGTATCTGTTTTATTCTTAGGTATACACATGAATAAAGAAATGTTGTTTATAGCTTTACTGAAGTGCTTATGTTAATTTGTTCAGGTTTTATTCAAAAATATTCTCGTCGAATCAAATTGCTTGAATTTGCCTCCTAATTTTTATTGAACATACTTATTTCGTATACTAAGTGGCTATGCATGACCATAAGAGAGAATTTTTATTGCATATTGAATAAAATAAAATTATTAAACATTGATTATATAGGAATTAATGCTGTGTCCAAAATTTAAAAAAAAGTTTGTAATTAGTTATCACATCGATCTTTATATATCCTGCATTTAAAATCTTTCGTTTAAACAACATTTTTTCGACAATTGCAAGTTTCTTTTATTTAGTTAAAATATCACACATTTGGTCCTTATTACCTTGATGAGAGTGCAACGCTATCTTTCAATTGTTTGTATTTATTATCGACGTAATCACTGCGTAAATGTAAATTGTTGTCTTCCTTTGTTTGTGTTTCGACAATGTCGAAATAGTTGGACTCGCCAACATACGAACACAAAAGTGCGATCAGAATTTCCTAATCGAGTTTTTACAATTTATTGTTTCTTGCGATGTTATATAATTGATTTAAGTCCTTTAATAAAAATTTGAACTTCAGACTTAACATTATAAGTGCAAAAAAATATGATTTTTCTCCAGTTCCAGAATTAATTCTTTCGAATAATTTCTGTACAACGTAATAAATACGACCCCCCTTTTTGGATCATGTAATTGTATTTACATAAGTGTGTCCTCTGTGTAGAAACGAATGACAACATACGAATCTTGTACGTACAACACACATATGATATATGATGAATAAATAAAAATAGATAATGTTTGAGCAGTTTGTTTTCTTCAGATAATTTAGAAATGTTGATGCATAACTCATAGCTGCTTATTAAAATTAAAACAACTAATTTAAACTGTCTTGCTCTTATCTGTACCTAGTTGTTAAGTGCAAACACTATACTATTGCGTATAAACTATGACAAAAATAGTAATATAAAAGTTAATTTGTCTTTTTTGTAGAAATATTAATGAAATAGTACGTATATAATGTGTTTTTTGCGTCAACGGGCAAATATCTGTTGTATATTCAGAACGAAAGCGAATTTACGATGTATATAACAGATTGTTCTGCACTTTTGCGGATGTGTTTCATGTTTCAACTTAGAAAGGAACCGATATATTTAGATAACCAAGCTTTGAACCAACGCATGTACATGTTACATGTAAATGAAGTTAGCAGACTGGTCAAAAACTTACTTCATTGAATATATTTGAATAACAAACTCATCATAGAAACAAGGATTGACATTTTGGATTTGCACCAAACGTGAATTGCGACTTCAAAAGACTCAACTTAACACTGAAATCAAACAAGTTAAAAAAAAAGCCAAATAAAGTACAAAGTTGAATAGAATACGACCAAAAAGTCCTTATAGTTCTGCCAAATACAGCTAAAGTAAATATTCTTGTTCATTTTTGAGATTGAGGTTAGTAAACCATAAGTCATTACTGAGACATGCATCGCGTTCAGCATTTTGTTTATCGTCTTATTGTACATGTACTATTTATATAGATAGAAACAATTTTGATCACACAGTTCGTTACATGTGTTTTTTGAAGTTTGAAAGAACATAAAATGTGATCTTCTTTGGTGTTCATAAGAATACTCACATTGAACAAATACACTTCTTGAAATGCAGCGTGAACTATTCGACATTTACTATTTTGCACTTCAAGTATATAGATGAGTATTAGCATATCGAAATGGACTATTGTATTGTTTATTCGTGCATGTCTGTCCTGGATGTTCTTGCATTTATTTTTACTGTATTCATGTCATGTTATGTTGTCATAATAGTGTTATAATTAAAATTGCAATAAAAGTGCGAGGTTCGGCTAACCACATAACCAGATTCAACCCAGAATTCTGTCTTAAAATTTCCTGCACATAGTCAGGAAAATGGTAGTTGTTATCTTATAGCTTGTTTCTGTGTGTGTTTACACTTTCGTGTTTCTGTTGTTTCGTTATTTTCACTTATAGTTGATGTGTTTTCCACGATTTCAGTTTGTAACCCGGATTTGTTTTCTCTCATCGATTTATGACCTTCGAACAGCAGTATACTACTTCTGCCTTTACTGTTCATGGTTGCATCACGATTTCACAACAGAAACTTTCAAACTTTCAGAAACTTACTATGTATCTTTATTAACAAAGTCTATATACACTATAGGTATACATTTGAATTACATCAATAATACATTTAATACATATTACATAAACACAAACTATGTGACAGAATACTAATACAAGTCTTGGTTTGCAATTCCCATGTTTTCGTTATGGACTGAGCTCTAAAACCACACGAACATAACAAAATAATGATTAAACCAAAAAAATCAATATTCAACTTCGAATTACCATTGAAACAGGATTTCAAAATGTCACTTATGTCGTGTTTATTACCATCTATCAAAACAATTCAATTTCTATTGTTTAATTTAAGCCAGTAGGTTTCCGTTGACTCCTGGGGATTTTTTTGTTGCAAAATATTTACAAACCTATATCCCAAAATAACATTTTAAAAGCAGTTTTTGTTATATATGGATAGTACAAAAAGACAAAAGCTGTAACGTCAACATCAATATATGTTTTAAATTGTTGAAGCTTCAACACGGAAGAAACAGATGTGGGGTTGGAGTTGTAACACATCAATGATAAATCAAGTCAACGACACAATCAATGAAATAACAAATATTCTTAATTTTTCAATCAAAAGGCAAATATTTCAAAACGTCAAAGGAAAATCTAACAAGACCACTGGATGAGACCGTCATTGTAGTCTATTGGTGTGTTGTGAGGAATAGTTCTCAATAATAAAACACACATTAAAACTATCTGCCATTTATACGATTTTCAAAACATGTTGTTAAATATACATGGCAAATGCATATGCTTAAAAGAATCTGAGCAAATTGGAAAGTGAGAAAATGCAGTGTTATTGAATACAGGGGACAACTTTATTTTGCGGAAAATTATGACAAAAGTCGGCACTGAATTTCGAAGATGAGAATTAAGTTTTAAAACATCTTCAAAGGCATTACAAATTTAAAGCAGATTATGTTTAAATTTCAGTTTTTTTTTATTTCTAATATCGATGTTGGGTTAAAATACGATTTTCAATGATTAACAATGATTCCGACAAAAAAAACCCCAAAAAACACATTCGCGTAATTGCCTTAATTCAATGGTTTTGATAAGAAAATGAGACTCTGTGAAATATTAAAGCCATTCGGAATTTTACCTTGGCACCATGTATCCAAAGTCTTTGTGATCGAAAATGATTTGCCTGGTGTCGTTTTTTGTTGTTGACTAGAATATATGAATGTGGAATTATATGAAAAGAAAAGAATTGATATTTGAGAAAGTTCATTCATCTTGAATTTTTAAAGTCTTAAATGCCAATCTAAAGACAATTCATATTATTAAACAAAAACAGAAGAAAATACGAACTTGTACTCCAATCATCGTAACCAATCAATTGTATAGAAGAAGTAGTAAAGAAAACTATGCCAAACATTATTTTGTTTATATCCGACAATGTTTAAAGCCAGTTTTATGCAAACAACTTGCGTTAGAAGCAGACGATATATAACACATGGATTGACATCGAAATTACAAGAAGCACTTTTTTTGCTCACCCTGTGCTCCGTGAGTTTTCAAATAATTTGATCTCATATCTAATTTTAATACTGCTCCACTATGTCATATTTGAGAGGTCAGGATGCATTTTGTCAACATTGAAGGAATTTCTAATTTATCGTCTAAGTACGTAATCTATGTTTATTAAATTAATCCTATAATGAAAATATAAAGTGACATAGATGAATAAATTAGAAATTTTAACCATTGTTACTTTCGAAGCGTCTGCGTTTTTATCATCAGCAGAAGTGAATCATTCATAATAATCAAAAGTTTTCATACATCATAATATTTAGACTCGGTCAGATAAAATTCAGCATTTAAAGCTAATACTCCTGTCTAACAAATTTGATTGATAAAGACGGTATATAGAGCTGTAAGTTATGAACATTTTGTTCCCTCAGATTTTCTTTATCTATACTGTTTTTCAAGACAAAAGACACATTTTGTATTTTATCTCAATATTATACTTTTAGCGGATCGGCCATGGTTGTTTGCATTTGAGATCTTCGAACGCATTTCCTAAACTATATACCCCTATGATGATTGTGTCCAACTTTTGGTTAATTTGACTCAGTAGCGAAAGAGAATTTAGAAAATAATTAACGGACAACGATGACAAATAAAAGCTCACATTTTACATCAAACAGTTAAATGGTTAAAGCTTTTTCTATTTGAAATATCTTGTCGTTTAATATCTCGGCCGTTTAATTGATCTTTTTAAATAGATTTTATGTCGAATGGTTAAATGATAGACATTACAAAGGATAAAAATGAGGAACAATATCTACCTTGTCTCAAGTTTTATTTAAGACATTCAAGGAATAACTGTACTATTTTTTCTGTCTATGGAGAAGTAACATCCAAAATATGGTGCACACCGAGTGACCGGAGTAACGGATTATTTTAAAGTGTGCACAGCACTTTTGGGGTTATTTACAATAGATAGAAACAATATTACAGTCATCCATTATAATTTAATTCTAATATCAATTTTAAGTCGGAGTAAATCATAAAAACCGTTGAATACGTTTCGTTCACATGGCAAAATTATCTGTATGATCTGAAAGACACACCATTGTCAACCAATCAGAAGACGCGTTACATTCCGAATTAAATTGTCAGTTTTTAGATTCGGGTAAACAGTTGTTGGAGGTATTAGCTTACTACGATCAATCAAGTGTAGAGGTGAGCTAAAACTTCCAAGTTTATAATAAAATTAATTTTTTGAGGATCTGTGAATCTCAAACATATTGGTTTATATATAGTATACAAATAAATGTATGAAGCCAAATAACTGCTAGGTAGTAAACTATATGAGCTGTTTATACGAATTACATAAGCAGAATGTGTTTTCGACCTTGTATCACCATCATCTGTGATTAGATGAATAAAATCTGTCGAACAGTTGTCACTCGTTCGAACGTACTTATTATATAATATATGAATACACAATAATTTGTAACAGATAAGTAAAAACATTCAGAGAAATCGGAACTATGAGTTTGTGGGTTAGGCTTTATGTTGGAATACTTTTATTGCAAAGAGTGCTTTCTAAGTCTATAAGCAATGGAACAACAATTGAAAATAGAACGGATACATTGGAAAAGTCATTCGAATCGTTATTGTTACGGATAAACAGTATAAGTGATATATTGACTAGTCTCCAAACTAGTAAGTAAACTTTATTAAATAATAATACAAACTCTAATATTTTAATACTCATGTTTGCCAAAATTGCAGTTTTGGTCAATCTTTAAGTGATAATAATTTGGTCATGTGATAACAAGTATGAAAACATGTTGTAAGAAATTTAAATAACATATTTCAATCAACGAAATTATGTTGGTAATGCATTCACGGCCGACACTCGGCTAACCGAGAGATTGGTCGGTTAATCTATATTGAGTATGCGGCTATATGGGAGATTGGTCTGTTAATCGGGTTGGCTATACGTCTGTTAAGAGTAAAACGCACAATTTAATGTTAAACTCTATCAAATATTCAGATTTTTGGCATATTATAAGAATCAAATCAAAAAAAGAAAAGTGTCTGACAAAATGATATCTATCATAGAACATTTTCCACCTTTAAAAACATTTCATAGTCTGCGCAGTTTTCAGTAAAAGTAAAAGGCGTCGCGCAAGTATGTAGTATTTACGACTACACGCATAGCAATTGTTTTAATAAAAGGCGAAACAAACAATTTTAGATATCATTTAAAAGACACAAAATACTACTTTGGTTCTTGCATATAAATTGACATTAATAAATATTTCATAATTGTAATACAACGTGAGTAATACCACGTTTTAGTGAAAATTATGGGTTATAAAGTCTGTTAATGGGTTGGACAATTGAAATTGTGTCAGTTAAGAGTTATTTAGCCACGAAAATAGTTTTGCTACATTTATATTTTCCCATTGAAAAAGTTAAGAATGAGAGATTCTTGAGTAATAAAAATGATAACACGGTGCAGCACTATCCTTCCAGTAAACGCATTTTTATTTTGACTTTTTTTGCATTTTATTGAAGAGTGTGTCACTTTAATATAGCGTGATCTGGGTTGGCCGCTGGAATATGCATGAATTTATTATTAACGATTTCAATCTGCCTTAATTTTTGTGTCTGCAAAAAGTTGCATGTTCTCAAATCCGACTGAACGTGTCTTTCTAATACAACACAGGGTACATATAACGTGTTGTCGTTCTCATATGCACATGATATTTGTCACTGGACGTTTAACCCTAATTCGTCAGCATCATCCAATTGGTTCTTGTCTTCTATTACTTAATCATCTGTTGTTTATAAATCATTCTAAAGAAGTAAATGGAAAGGAGCGAATGCAGCTACATTTGGTTGTATTAAGTTTAAATTCATGTTATTCCGTTTAGTTCCTTTTCTACATATGTGCAGTGGAGAACTGCAGTTGTCCACATGTAAACTTCAAGCATTTGTTACCAATATGAGTACATCGCAATCTGTTACTGTTATTGTTTTTTCCCTCTTTTTCAGCAATGCATCACTCTCTACTGTCCTTATCTTTTATTTATATTCTGTATCTCCATCCAGATTCTCGTGTATACCATGAGGGTCGGATTGGGGTGTTGATTATTTCTGTATTCTTTAAATTGTTATGTTACTTTTCTATACATTTTATTTATCTTACTCATTATTCTTTCTTTATTCTTTATATTTAGGCATCCCAATATATTTTTACTTACTGATGTTTAGTTACATTACGACGTTAATCTCTGATTTATATACTGGTTACCAATGTAGATGACAAATTGGTGTCATTCGTGACAATAAAACACAATCCACAGAATATATGCGACCATTCTCGGATAAAATTAATTTTACTTTAATTTAACACTTTTTGAAACCACTTTTATCAGTTTTCAATATCCATTGCCTAAATTGTTAATCGTTCATGTGTTTTGTTTCCATATATTTTATTTTCCATTGCTCATGTTTTGTTTCCGTATATATTTTATGTTCCATTGCTCAAGTGTTGTTTCCGTATATTGTAGCCGCTCGTCTTGAGCCTACCAAATTAACACACTATATAGTAATAAAATTATACTTTTATTGTCATTCATTACTCTTAACAGACCAATTAACAGACCGGGTTTTATACATCCGACCCATTAACAGACCAGGTTTTAAAAAAAGATTGATTTATGTCACCAAAATACGGATTTTCGTGTAGATTTTTCACACAATGATATCAATTTGGTTAACACACATAATGCCTGTCTTTTGTCGATGTTCAAAATATTGCATGCAAATAAATTCAACACAAGTGTCATTTTGTGTACATTTTGTGTGTGTAAAATGTGTATAAATTTATTGATGAGTAACTTGCCTTTTCATTTTATAGATCGTACATAGAAGCTAGAAAAATAATAATTACACCACTGGATTCAGTACATTGAATAGTTTTGTTAGACATAAATATTTTTTATGATAAACATATATTTAAAAGGTTATACAATGAAACATGCTGAGTTTTCAATGATTTTCTCGATAACACCTGATTAACAGACTTTAGCCAACCCGATTAACAGACCAACCGCCGATATAGCCGCATACTCAATATAGATTAACCGACCAATCTCTCGGTTAGCCGAGTGTCGGCCGTGGCATTCAAGGCATTTTATTAATACTTTGTTTTCTTATTTTGAAGTGGCTAGATTCTTAAATAACGGAAACTGATGTTTAAAAAATGGCATTCATTACCTTACTTCTGACAATAATATTTTAGTCGACGCTTTTGTTCAATGTATTTTCAAGAAACAAATACAGATTTTTGTTTACAATAACATGAATAAGGGGTATTCAATCTAAATGCAAAATATTGATTCCTAGAGAAAAAAAAACTTTTATAGACAGTACTTGAAATATATATGTCATACTACATAGCATGATATTTGTTTACCACTATACATAGAAGTAACAGTCATCAGTAGTTAAAAAACCTTAGTATTTTCTTAAGAATTATACATTTTATGGCTTACAGTGTATAAAATGTATAATTCTTAAGAAAACACCAAGATTTACATGCTGTTTGACATTAGTTCAGATTTTGTTGTAGGATTTACAACCTTTCAACACAAAGATGGAATAACTTTGAGCGCAATCGATGCAATATAATAATAATATTTTTGAAGATTTTCTTAATTTTTAAATCATTCTATGAATAGAATAACATTGAACAAAGGTTACTTGTAACAATGGAATATTATGTTTTAGATGTCCAAAGGGAGGATAAACGTCCGCTTTTTTATGTTGAGCTTAGTAAAGATATACATCTTAATACCAACTCTATTTTAAAATTCGACACACAAATAATAGATGAAGGAAATAACTTCAATACAGGTGATGGTATATTTGTGGCTCCAATATCAGGAGTTTATTTATTTTCCTGGACCATTCAGACACAATTTTCGCAACATGTACAAACAGAACTGCGAGTCGATGACATCGTTAAAGGAAAACAGTTAATGGCTTTAGGAGCTGGGGCTGGTTATTTTGGAACAACAAAAAATGTTCTTTGCACTGTCAATAAAGGGGATCATGTTTGGATACAAACAGACAACCATTATACAGATCACTATTTCGATGATATCAACGGCGGTGTTCGAAGTTCTTTCATGGGAATGCTTATCCAATAAGTCTGAACATTTTGAAATTATATGTGTTTGCAACTGTTAGTGTGGTGCTTTTTCCATGAAAACTTCATAAATTTGTGCTACATATATTTTAGTATAAAAAGTTAAACAAGCGTGTAATTACAATTTGATCACAAAAATAACCATGTAGATTCTTGTAGCTCAATATTTTATTTTTATTTTTTTCATATAAAGGTAAAGAAGTTCAATTAAAACAAACCCTCTTTTGCATAAAAATGACTAGCAGAATGTAGAGGTATCAATAAAATAAACAGTAAATTTTGTCCTTAATGATTAGTACTATTATGTATGTTTCAGTAAAACAAATATATCGGCATGGCATCAATTGTTCCTCCTTTAATAACATACTTGAATATATATTCGTTTAGGGGCCAGCCGAAGAACGCCTCCTGGTGCGGGAAGTTCTCGCTGCATTAAAGACCTGTTGGTGACCTTCTGCTGTTCTCTGTTCTATGGTCGAGTTGTTGTCTCTTTGACACATTCCCTATTTCCATTCTTAATTTTATTTTCATTTTTTTTTAAAGTGGTATTCAATGCAGCGGGAAATTTCCGCACCCGGAAGCGTCCTTTAGCTGGCCCCTAAACAAATTTATATACTAGTTCAGTGATAATGAACGCCATACTAAACTCCAAACTCTACACTAGAAACTAAAATTAAGAATAATACAAGATTAACAAAGGCCAGAGACTCCTGACTTGGGACAGGCGCAAAAATGCGGCGGGGTTAATCATGCTTTTGAGATCTCAATCCTCCCCCTATACCTATAGCCAATGCAGAAAAGTAAATGTATAACAATACGCACATTAAAATTCAATTCAAGAGAAGTCCGAGTCTGAAGTCGGAAGATGTAACCAAAGAAAATAAACAAAATGACAATAATACATAAATAGCAACAGACTACTAGCAGTTAACTGACATGCCAGCTCCAGACTTCAATTAAACTGATTAAAAAGTCTGTTTACTATAATCTGTATTGTCATTTGAAATAAATACATAATCAACTGATATTACATATTTGTAACTTTGTCATAACGTATTTTCCTCTATTACATCGAACTATTTGACGGGTTTTGCTCAAATCAACCATAAATCGCATCGTTAAGGAATCGTCTCATCTTTTTAAATGTTTCGTTCTTTGGGTCGCCTTTTAGCGAAGATTTCACATCATATGAACTCAACTTTTTTTTATCTTTTATACATAAATATGGTTAAGAAATAATCGTGTCATTTTCGTCTTTAAGTTTTTCTCTGCTTGGTAATTGTTCAGATGTTTCAGTTTCTATGAGACATTTGCCATGTTTGGATCCTGTTCTCCTTTTGCACATTTAGATTTGATTTCATAAGCTTTTAGATTTTCCTACTGGTCTCTCTCCTCACTTTCAGTTAGATGGTCGTTGTTTTCTACTTGCTTTGTGGATGCCATGCTTCCTTTTTATGTTATCTTAAGTCAAAACTTTCGATCATAATTTTCATCTATACACTTACAACTATTAAAATAAGTAAAAATAACATTTAACATCAAATTCACATAACTTGCTTACCACCCATTAATATAGGCTATTTTTACAATAACAAAAGTTCGCAAAAAACAATAATGAAATTTCTATATTTTTTTTCACCACAAATGTGACCTGATCATGCATACAACATTATATACCACTCCTGTACTTGACATGCCATTTGACACCTGATCATACAACATGGTTCTTATGTCGTCACTACAATACCCTTCCCTTTTCACGATTGTGACCTACCGAATAAGACTATTTATCAGGCTTGTAGTAACATGAGCAACCCGACGGGTGCCATATGTGGAGCAGGATCTGCTTACCATTCCGGAGCACCTGAGATCACTTCAGTTGTTGGTTGGATTCGTGTTGATTAGGCTTAAATTTTCTATGTTGTCTCATGTGTACTATTGTTTGTCTGTTTTTTTCTTTCTTTTTAACCATCGCGTTGTAAGTTTATTCCCGATTTATATGTTTCACTGTCCGACTCCCTCTTGTATCTCCCCTATGTTAACTAATTTGATGACATCGATTTTTAGACAAAGGTCGGAAAAACCATGAATCACGTGTTTTCTGAAAGCTTGATATTATACTTAATCTTAGTATTACTTGATATCTTTCACTTGACTGGGTGATCTTAAACCTGTTCGCTCATTATATACCAGTTCATCTGTTTGACAGGTGTTTTAGGATAAACTCATCAACGAAGTGTCTAATCACACATTTCTTCAAACAAATTGAAATGTATGTTCCGCCTGATCAGTTGAAAACACATTGGTGATATACCATATCAGCGTGTACTACATATACTTATTATCGTCTGATCTTAATAAGGGTGTTACAGGTTATTTGAATTAACTTTGTAATCGAATTAACTATGTAGGTTATAATGATGATATTAAGAAAGGAGTAAGTTCGGTAAGGGCCATATTTGGCCCCGATTATAAAGTTTAATTTATCAAGATGAAAAATGTTTTATGTTGACTTTATGACATGTGAGAAAGTTAAATAGAACTATTTTTGTCAAAGTTTTATTCTAAAGCGTTGATTTTTACAGCCAAAATAGGTCAAAATAGTAGATTTTGAAAAACATTTACAAAATCGGCCAAATTTCAACCAAATTTAGGACCAGGAAACATGGAGCGCAGGCGTCGACATACTAAATATTCAAGGTAGACAGGTAAAATGTATTATCACACATTTTTTTTAAAGATCCTTGCTGTCGACGAATGCCCTCTATGTTTCCTGTCCAATTGTCGAGGGAAATTCACCCGTTTTTATGACTTTTTCGAGGAAAATCAAAATAAGTACTATTTGTGACGTCATAAATAAAACGCAGGAAGGTAAATTTTCAACAAAAGGGCTTGTTTTCTATCTAGTCACTGTATAAGCTTTGTTTCATTGTGATATTGGTCAATAAAGCATAATTTGAAATTTAAGCTAAAAAGGGGGCCATTTTAGCACCTTATTGAATCTACTCCTTTGTTTAAAGAATTAAGGGATTTTTTGTTTGCAAATACAATATACAAATGTAGGGTAGGATTAATACTTCAAGTGTACTATAAAATTGTTAGCTTTATTCACATTGATGAGTGTCTTTCTTTGTTTGTGTTTTTGGCATTGTTGGAATTGGGGGACTCACCAACATAGAAATGTAAAATTGCGTTCAGAAGTAACGAATCCAGTTGTTAATGATTTCTTTGTTCCTACCTACAAAAATATTACAATGAGAAAAATGGAAGCATATTTAAGTTTCAGATACTATTTTACACAGCAAATTTATGATATATAGAACCAATAAGAGGGAATAAACACTTAAAGTAAATATTTATTTATCGGCGAAATAAGACATGGTTTCCGTCGGTCACATTAAAGAATGGGTTTTGTGTAGACATAAATGAGATACAAATTCTTAAATGAAATTAGTATATATAAAGTTAACATTCAAAATGCAAATCTTATCATTAAAATGGAAGAGATAATTAAACTTAAAACTTTTAACCAAAAACCACTAAATAAACGCCGAAGAGGACCGTTGTGTTTAATAGTTGATTTTTTTCCCTATCGTCACCAAAAAATATTATTTATAATTAAAATACTTTGAGACAAAACTCGTTTGTGCATGCAAAAGCTTGATACTATAAACAAGAATTATATCCGGATTCGGTCTTTTAGATCGGCGGGATGGTTTTTTCTAGGAATAACCCTTTATATGTATACTTAATAATCTAAAAACAAACAAACTTTTTTTAATAGCATTCTAGAACAAAGGTTTTTGAAACTCAATTTTGTTTTCAATGGAAGCAAACATAGTTTTTTTTACTTCCTTTTTAAAATGAGTATTTTTTTTTCAAGAAATTGTAAATCAAATTATTTATTAAAAATGTTTGATGTGGTTTGTTGAGAGACATTTTTTTTTCTGAATGAACACCTAAACGATATAAATAATTTTGACAGCATTTCTGATCAAACGAAGGAATTGATTTTATATTAATTTTCATATTCATATTCCTGGTAAGTACAATGTATGTTGTCAACAATGCCAGTTAATATAGGAGGGACAATGATTTAAAACAGTTAATGATGAGGGACTCAAATGGATAAGAATACTTCAATCTGTTCTATAATAATGGTCAAATTAAACAGATGTAACTTGCATGAAATCTGAGATGATAAAACGAAATTGGTCGAACGATGTTAATATATTCAATTTTTTGCAAGCTCAAATGATACAAAACTGAGAACACACGATTTTAAACTGATGGTTAATTATGTTATGTAATATCATATCAGTATTACAAAAAACAGATGCAAAAATGTGTTTTTTTCTTTCATATCTGACACGTTTGAATTCCTGTTGTTTTGCAATTCTTTGACATCAGAAGCAATATATAACAAGAAATAATTGTAACAGGTTGCTGTTACGAAGTCTCCCAAACAAAGCTCCCATAATTTGCCATTCCCATGGTCACATATTCATTTTATTTGTGTTATTGTCTTGATCTTGATCGTTTACAATTGATCAAACATGAGGGGTGAGGGTGACCCCCCAGACTTCGCCTATATTTTATTTGATTTGTTGTATTGTCCCATACAAGAATATATATGGTTTAGGGGATTGGGATCTTGACCGTTTACATTTTGTCAAACATGAGGGGGTGGGGTGACCCCTATGGACTCTCCCATTATTTCAATTAATGTGTATGTTGTCCCATACAAAAATATATATGGTTAGGGGTGGGAATCTTGACCGTTTATAAGTTTGCAAACATGATGGGGTGGGGTGATCCCCCAGGGACTTCCCTTTTCTATTCATTTGATTTGTTTTATTGCCCCATACAAGAATATGGTTTAGGGGTGGGGATCTCGATCGTTTACAAAATAAAAGTACATTTTCAAAATGAATGAGTGGGGTTGACCCCACGGACTTTCCTTTTATTTCAATTGATTGGTTTTACTGTCCCATACAAGAATATATATGGTTGAGGGTTTGGGGATCTTAACCGTTTACAAGATAAAAGCTCATTCCCAAATTGAAGGGGGTGGGGTGACCCCAATGACTCACCTTATATATCATTTCACCCGTGATCATTTCTGAAGACTGCATATCATGTGTCTATCACTTACAATTTTCAAGTTATAGTAATTTAAAAAAAAATAAAAAATAAAATCCCGTAGGGTTCTATGGTAAACCCCTCCCTTCTTTGTGCTCCCCAATACCCCTGTATAGACCCCAATTTACAAACGAAAGATTGATGGCTCCCCTAGACATGTTAGTCTAACATTTTATGAAACTCTAAATAAATCTGACAAACGGTTTTGGAGAAACGCTGCGGACAAATTCTTTTTTTAAAATGGTGGAAGAAAAAGAAAAAGAAGATCTTGACGTGCAATTGCCAGTAATAACGGATGGTACCCTTCCTCCATTGCCAGGTTAACGGTAGCCATTTTGAAAATTCTAAAATTAAAGAGTGCATCTACACATGCTTATTAACATTTTTTGTAAAGTTTCATAAACTTTGAAGCATTTTGAAAAATTTGACATTTCTGCTGTTTCCGTGGTAACGGCGGCCATTTTGGAAATTCCAAATTCAAACTGTAAATCAGCACATGTCAGTTATCATTTCTGTGAAGTTTCTTCTACTTTAGAACATTATAGATAATATTCCCCAGTCGCCTCATTTGTTAATAAGGTAAATTTGAAATCTGCTTTTCTGCAAAAATTGTGTAGTATATACTAATTTTTGTAGGATATCAGTTTTGATGTATGTGTGAGTAAATGTGAACAACAAAACAGAATTCTACATGATTAAATGAAAACTTTGGTAAATCAAATAACCACGAATATAAATGTTTTTTCTTCAATCCACGTAAAGGGGAACCTACGCAAAGAAATGGGTCCAATGTAAAAAAAAAACAAACGATTTTATAGAATGGAGAGGAAATCAGTACGTTGAGATTCCGTGGATGTGTTCTAAAAGAAATAATTGCCACCAGTTACAAGTAGTTATCAAAGGTACCAGGATTATAATTAAGTACGCCTTACACGCGTTTCGTCTACAAAAGACTCACCAGTGACGCTCAGATGAAACTAGTTGTAAAGCCAAACAAGTACAAAGTTGAAGAGCATTGAATACCCAAAGTTCCAAAAAGTTTTGTCAAATACGGCTAAGGTAATCTATTCCTGGGATAAGAAAATCCTTAGTTCTTCGAAAATTCAATGGTTTGTAACAGGAAATGTATAAAAATTACCATATAATTGATATTCATGTCAACACAGAAGTGCTGACTACTGGCATGGGCTGGTGATACCCTAGGGTACGAAACGTCAACCTGCAGTGGCATCAACTCAGTGGTGTAAATAGTTATCAAAGGTACCAGGATTATAATTTCGTACGCCAGACGCGCATTTCGTCTACATAAAACTCATCATTGACACTCAGCTCAAAATAGTTGTAAAGCCAAACAAGTACAAAGTTGAAAACCATTGAGGACCCAAAATTCCAAAAACTTTTGTCAAATACGGCTAAGGTAATCTATTCCTGGCATAAGAAAATCCATGGTGTTTCGAAAAAATGCTATGTTTTGTAACAGGAAATCTATAAAAATTACCATATAATTGATATTCATGTCAACACAGAAGTGTTGACTACTGGGCTGGTGATACCCTCGGGAACTAAACGGCCACCAGCAATAGCATCAATAAACCCAGTGGTGTAAATAGTTATCAAAGGTAGCAAGATTCTAACTGAGTACGCCAGACGCGCGTTTCGTCTATATAAGACTCATCAGTGACGCACAGATCAAAATAGTTGCAAAGCCAAACAAGTACAAAGTTGAAAACCATTGAGGACCCAAAATTCCAAAACCGTATTTCATATACGGTTAAGGTAATATATTCCTAGCATAAGAAAATCCTAGTTTTTCGAAAAATTCAATGTTTTGTAACAGGAAATTTATAAAAATTACCATGTGATTGATATTCATGTCAACACAGAAGTGCTGACTACTGGGCTGGTGATACCCTTGGGAACTAAACGGCCACCAGCAATGGCATCAATCAATCCAGTGGTGTAAATAGTTATCAAAGGTACCAGGATAAGTTAAAAAACTCTAATATTAGCTAATGCAGTAGGTAACGCATATAAATGTAAGGTGTGGTTAGTCAGATTTATGTTTTACAATAATAAAATATGAATTTCATTTAAAAGAATATTTATTTGCTAAGATATTTTGTGGGTAATAAAAAAACATTGGAAGAATGCAATTGTGGTATAATGCAAATGAAAAAGTAGAAAGAAGTGAAATAAATAAATTATATCAATCACGTTGATGTTATGAACAAGATTAACACGCCAATATGAATCCTTTTAACAGCAATTTATGATTATATTGTCCCTTAATTCCATATGATACATTTAATTGTTTTAAACAGAATTGAATCCTTAATTAATAGTTATTCTTTATCATCTCGTAATAAAGCAAAACCTCTTTCCTTCGCTCTCTTTTGATCAATTTTGCATCAACATTGTCACAACATCAACCATTACTTTAAGTACAACTAATAAAAAAATAGTTTTTATACATTTAAATTTTTCTAACGTTCCCGGCATTAAAGAATCAACTTTTTATTGATGATTACTGTTCGATTTACCCGCTACTGTCAAATGAAATATTTTGTTACCAGTCATGTTAAATAAACTGTGTGTACCTTCCTTTTCTATACGATTTTAACAGTTTATTTCTGTTGATCTCACTGAAATAGATACACTGAACGAGCAAATGATTGACTATGTTATATGATACTAATAGGTAATTAATATTAGAGAGATATATATACATTTTAAGCTTGCTACAATACATTTCTTGAAAAGTGGATTGAAAGAAATAACACGTTTACGTGACAGACGAAACGTGCGAAAATGATAACAAATGTATCAAATTATAATCCAGGTGAGCTAAAACGTAGCCTCGACCGATTTCTCTTATCATGATCAACTTGATAATAAAATATAAACTATCTGTTGATTTACTGAAAAATTGAAAAATAAATTTAATAAACAAATAAACGTCAGATGCCAAAATAACTGCCCCAAAAAATAAAATATATATAAGGATTTTGAAAAGGATTATACGCATTCAGAGAAGAACGAATCATGAGTTTGCGAGTTTTGCTATATGTTGGAATGATTTTATTCCAAAGAGTGCTTTCTAAATCCATTAGCAATGGGACAATTGAGAATAGAACAGATGTTTTGGAAAGGACACTTGATTCATTGGTATTGCGAATAAACAATATAAGTGACATACTGAATGATCTTCCGAAACGTAAGTAAGAATTTGTATCATAAACGTCATGATTGAAACACATTGTTTTAAAATTTGTTAGTCATACATTTATATAATTGCCTTTGTTGAACAATTACTATAGTGCATACTAGTTAATCTTTATTTCCTATATTTTCACAGAAGCGTAACTGTATATGTCTTTGCAATACGCTTTTCTTTATTTAAACTTTAAAAATATATTTGAACTTGAAATAATAACAACATGCAATGAGTACATGGAAATGATTTACTTGAAAATATGTGATATATCACGAAATTTATTATACTTTTTGAAGCAATTACTTTTCAAAATATAATTTGTAGGACACAACGTCCAAGCGACACAAACACAAATGTCCTGTTGAGATAAATATAAGGTCATAAACACTATACGAAAAGTACGAAATGAAATCATTTCCTCATGTCATCATTTGTCTACATATTCACAATTATTCTAAACTGTACAAAGGTATATATGAAATTCAAGCATCAAAACCATGTTTAATTAGGGTTATAAAAATAATTGACAAAAACCGCTGGTTATGGTTACACTTCCAAAAATTTTCTTATATCAATTTATCTCCACTGTGGAAGTAAGTAACATAAACAAAAAACTGCATTGTGTTTGATATTACAAAATTTAAATTACCTACTATTGTACAACTATCTTTTTTCTTTCTATTTATGTAATAAATGTAATGTAATCTATAATTATGTAAATAAAAACCAAAACGCAGATAAATGGTTAAAATGTTGCTATCAAATTAGAGACAAGGTCATGTTGACATTTCAAATTTGATTTCAAAGGCAAATAAAAAGTAAAATCACAAAAATACTGAACTCAGAGGAAAATCAATTCGGAAAGTCTATAATCACATGGCAAAATCAAATAACAAAACGCATCAAAAACGAATGGACAAGAACTGTCATATTCCTGACTTGGTACAGGCATTTTCAAATGTAGAAAATGGTGGATTGAACCTGGTTTTATAGCTAGCTAAGCCTCTCACTTGTATGACAGTCGTATCACATTCCATAATATTGTCACCGATGCTTGAACAAAACAAACAGACACAAATAGTTAAAAATGTCAAAAATAGGCGTACAGCAGTCAACATTGTGTTATCATATTAATCACTATAAAAACAACAAATGTAACGAAGAAGCACACATCAAATTAACATCCTCATTTTGATAATATTATACGATTTTATTTGTCTATGTGAAATGCACCCATCAAGGAAGGAGGGTTTTGAGTACTAGTGTATAATTGCGCGTTTGAAATTCGCACAGTCATCATGTCATCATTTGTCTACATATTCACGAAGTTTCTACTTCGAAATAAACCCATAGTTTTACTGTAGCATGTGTAGCTTTTTTTCAACTTTTCGAACTTTAAATACCCCTTCTTTAATTATGGCAACTTATTGTCTCCTTGATTATGACAATATTCGATGTGTTTTTCTAAAAAATGAAAAGCAAGTTGGTCGCCATTCTCACAGGTGGTAATTTAAAATTATACACACTTTTTGGCCTAAGAACTTTACATTTATTTAAGTTTCGGAAATATGAATATCGGTTTCCTGTGAAAATATGTTTTGGAATTGTTAATAAATTTTATGTCTTATTTGTCAAATGATATTTCGAAAAAAAAAAATAACGTACAAGAAAGAAAATGGCATTTTGTTCATTTCTATCACAAATTAAGATGTTTATTCTCGGCATTTGACTTCGATTTCACGGAAATAACACAGTAAGTTTTTGTACAACTGGCCAATACAGAAAGTACATGTGATAAGTTTTCCAATTCTTATAGTGTTCGTTTTCCCGTGTGTTAAATGTAAAGTTATTATCAAAATTTTTATCATTTTTTTGGTTATTGTCACTCGCTTCATTGTCTGTGTCAATCAATACAATGCAAAAACAGTGTTATATCTATAGCTTTCAGTACTCGGAGTAATTATTCAGGTGTTGTCTCTGTCATTTTTGTCTATACATTCGATGAACCTTTAAATCAGAAAATATTTCCAGTGAAAGAATAGCACTTTATGAAATCAACTGAACTCTGATTTTGGTTAAAGACAAAATGCATCGTATTTTCATTAATTAAAGTTAGTGCAGATTAAAATGTTTTATATTTGATAAAATAATTAATATAATTTTTGACATGGTGTGAATGCACTCTCATCAATGTTTTAAAACATTGTATGCAGTAAATTTATAACAAGCACTCATGGCTGGAATAACCAATTAAAATCTTCAATAATTATTAAAAAGGCTAAATTATTATAGGGAAAAATGATATTATTTGACAAAAAGTCGACCGTAGCAATTAGAGTAAGATTGGAATCGTCGTTTTTAGAAGAAAAAAAAAATACATAAACCAGCATTTCAACAATTTAGTAGTCAAGAAAATAATCTGCTCATCGTAGTGTTTTTTTACCAGGATAGTGTTTATAACTATAAAATAAATGTTTCTTCTTTCTTTCAGAAATGCAAAATGAGAAACGTCCGGTTTTTTATGTTGAACTCAGTGTAACAACAACACTAAATATCTATTGTGAAATTTGACACACAGTTAATTGATGAAGGAAATAACTTCAACACAGGAGACGGAATTTTTATTGCCCCAATCACAGGAGTTTATTTATTTTCCTGGACCATTCAGACATACACTTCGAAAACTGTACAAACCGAAGTGAGAGTTGACAACATAGTCAAAGGGATTGGGTTAATGGAATTAGGATCTGGAGCTGGTCATTTTGCGACAACAAGAAATGTATTTTGTACTGTCAACAGGGGTGATCATGTTTGGATACAAACAAGCTATTATTCAGATAACAAGTTTTATGTAGCACATGCTGGTGTGAGAAGCTCTTTCATGGGACTTTTTATCCAATAAGTCTGAACGTTTGAACAATTCATTTTGCAGAATATCCGTAATGTGATACATGTTTATGTTTAAAGCAAGGATAGTTTTAACTCACTGAAATTGTCTACTTCACTGTGAATAATTGCAATAGCGTGTAAAACAATTCAATTATAAGAACAATTATAAAAGCTATAACAGTTTGATATTTTTATTTAGAATAAAAGCAGACAAGAATTTTAAAACAAAAAACAAAGCACTAGTTTGTTATCATTTGGTATCTGTCAGTCTATATTTTTTTTAACATTTTTTTTTCGCCCTCGTATAGTTGGAACAATAGCTATACATAAGAAACCTGGACTCATTGTACTTGAATCACAGGCTGGCCTGCGATGTAGTCGATGGTTTTTGATGTGACTAAAAACTTGTACAGATTTACACATGGTAACTATTATGATCAATGTACCCGTTTATATATACCTCAAAACTGGACAAAACAAGCACTTATTTGGCATCAAACCTGTCAAATCGTGTATTGGTTTGTCCATTCTATTGATATCATTACTTGCAGGTACAGAAAAAATAAACGTTGGTAAATTAAGAAATCGTAAACTATTATCAAACATATTGCACAGAACAAACAATAGAGGGACAATAATGTAAAACGTCTCAAATCATTTAGATAATGTCAGTCTGGTACATAATAACAGATGTAACTTGCTTGACATCAAAGGTAATAAAACGAAACTGAAAGAAATATGTTAAAGTAAATATTTTTTTCAAACTGAAATAATAAAAAAAAAACAGTTGAGTTTAGATTTTATACTGATGGCTAATTATATCATATTATATAATATCATCATACAAAAAAGATGGAAAAATGGATTTTTTCTTTCATTTGTGACATGTTTGAGTGCCTGTTGTTTTGCAATACTTTACCGTCAGAAGCAAATTATAAAAATGTAACATTATAACTAATACTTTTTGTGACTGATGTTTCAATTCTTTCAGTAAGGTCTTATTGCTTACTAAGATGATATTGTTCCATCGCGGCGGCGTCACTCGTGAATAAGGTGACATAAATGAGCGATTGTTTTTTTTTTAAAGAAATCTGCTTTTGTGCAAAAAGATTGTAATATACATATACTAATAATCGTAGGATACCAGTTTTGATTGGTTTGTGAGTAAAAGCGAACACAAAATGTTCAACACATATTCTATAGGCTTATATAACAATGTATAAACTTTTGCAAAAACGATGTAATCAAATATCTACGAAACGACATTTTTTCTTCAATATACCAAAAGGGGTACCAACGAAAAAAAATGAGTCAAATGTACAGAATGTCAAGAAGGGACAGTAAATCAGTACGTATAGGTTTCGTGAATGTGTCCTTGAGGTAATGATTGCCACCAGTAACAAGATTAGTTAATATTCGACTATATTATACTATCTGATGTTACTGCATTAGCAATATGTATTATACATTCAATCTGTTGTACACGATGGCAAACACCCATTGTATTGCAATGGCAATCGGATCTGCACATTAAAATCACATATACATGATAAAAAACAAACACTTGTTTTGAATGGGGATCGGGAACACATATTTTGTTATTAATCTGCAGTAGTGATAACCGGTGAGAGGATATTGTTAGTCAGATTTATTTTTACAAGCTTGAAATGTGAAGTTCTAGCAAATAATTTACATTTTTAAGCTATCGAGAGAATCATTGAAAACATTTGAAGAAGACAATTTATTCTAATAAATCGAATGTGATTTTCTTTAAAAAGAATTGAATTAAATATTGTTACATATCATGTATGTTGGTGTTCTGAACAAAAGAGAGTAATATCCCAATTGCAAGCTTTTAACAGCGGTTTTCGGTGATATTCACCCGTACTTTCGTATGATGGATTAAATTTTGTAAAGCAAATTGTACCCTTAATTAGATAGTTATACTTAATTTAATCTCTTTAAAAGGCAAAACCTGATTGACAATTTATGACAGAAAGAGAAATATTATTCCTCTTTGTTTATTGACATTAGTGATGCGTTATAAGATACATACGTAGCTATGTTCCTATGTAATATGTTTAGAATAGTATGCCACTCACTCTCGATCCTTCTTGGAATCAAACTTCTATCCTTCGCTTTCTTTTATCAATTTTTCACAACATTCTTACAACATTATACACGACTCTTAAGTACAACTAATACATATTAGCTTTTATTGATTTAATTTTTCTAACGTTTCGGACATTACAGAATCGACTCTATATTAATGATAACTTTGCAATTCACCCACTACCGTCAATTGAAATATTTTGTTAAAAGGCATGTAAAATGAACTGATCATACCTTCTCATTCCATTAAAAATATCTGTTTTAGATATGGTGAGCTTACTCTTTCATGAAATGGGTACATTAAACGAGCGAATGATTGACTATGTTATACGATACAACGACAAATTATAAGTTTGATAAAAAAAGATGTAAAATGAAACGAAGTTACAAGAAATAACAGCTTTGGGGAAGTACAAAACAAACGAAGCTGATTACACATGTATCAATTTCTAGTGCAGGTGAGCTAAAACATAACCTCGAACGAATTATTTTATCATGATAAACTGAAAATTTACTATCTCTTGATCTACCAAAAGAAAAAAAAAACTCCCAAAAAACTTTTATATGTTTAAGTAAATAAACGTCAGATGCCAAGATAATTGCACACAAATAAATAAATATATATAAGAATACAGTGAATGGTTGTACGCATCCACAGAAGAACAAATCATGAGTTTTCGAATTTTGTTATATGTTGGATTGATTTTATTCCAAAGAGTGATTTCTAAATCCATAAGCAATGGAACGATTGAGAATAGAACAGATTTATTAAAAAGGTCTATGGAGTCATTGATGTTAAGGATAAGTAATATAAGTGACATACTGAATAATCTATCAACAAGTAAGTATTGCCCATGTGATAAAAAAAATGTTTTTATATTGTAAGTCATGCATTTTTATCGTTACACTTGATTTTTAGATCAATGTCTACTGCACATCATAGAAAAGAAACAGCGTTTTATTGCTTTTTCTACATCCCATAGTCAGACTTATGCATTCAACACAAAAACAAAATTCATGTAATTTAACAAAAATCCGACTGTAATACGATAATATCCGACTTTAGTATACACGTTTTCTTTAATTGAACTTTTAAAATGTATTACAACTTGATATAACATTTTGCAATACATACATTACACCCATTTTTATTTTTATAATTATTATGCTATATTGACTTTCATTGCAAGATTTTACTATAACATAATGTAAATGAGACAGCAATCTTACAACACAAACTTAAACGACGTCTTGAGATCATAATAAAACCATCAGCATCAGACTAGCACCAACTGTTGGAAATATGTTTGTCGGGTTTTCAAGCAAAGTCATTAATTCAAGTCATTGTTCATGGTAGATATTTACAATTTACCAATTCTATTAATAAAAAAGTTTATGAAATAAGCTTTGTGAAAACTCATACAAAATTCGGTAAATGTGTTCAACTTATCTGTTTTCTACTGTTTTGCTATGTTTGCACCATCCTTACAGAGAATTGATGTTAAACTATAGAATGCAGTTCGCTCTTTAAAGCTAAAAGTTGAAAATGATTTTAGTGTTCAATAAAAATGAACGTCTGGAGCATTCAGACTGATTCCGATTGATGTTTTTTGTTTATCTCCAGTTTATAATTTTTGATACTCCTCAGATGGAGCAATTCTTTGTGTTTGTTTTATATCTGATGAAAATAAGTAGACAAGACATAACCTTGCAAGTGAATTCACGTAAAAGGGCTTTTATGAAATGACTAGTCGTAATATTTGCCATTATTTCCGCAAAATTGTGAAAAAATTTTCTACCGGTAGATCATTGTTTTTACATGATACTTAATAACTTTGACATATCTTCTTTTCAGAAGCTCAAAATGAAAAGAAACGTCCACTCTTTTATGTTGAGCTTAGTGTAACAACAACACTAAATATAAACTCTATTGTTAAATATGACACACAGTTAATTAATGAAGGAAATAACTTCAGGAGACGGTATATTTGTTGCACCAATCTCAGGAGTGTATTTATTTTCTTGGAACGTTCAGACACACTATAAACAAAATGTAGAAACCGAACTGAAAGTCGATAACATCGTTAAGGGAAAGCAGTTAATGGCTTTAGGGTCTGGAGCAGGTCATTTTGGGACCACAATGAATGTAATTTGCACTGTCAACAAGGGCGATCCTGTTTGGATTCAAACAACTGCAGTTTATTCAGATAACTATTTTTATCAACCGCATGATGGTGTTAGAAGTTCCTTTATTGGACTTTTTATTCAAGAAGTCTGACCATTTTACCGAGTTTATATTGAAAATATTTGTAATGTGATACTAGTTAATGTTTAATTAAAGCAATGATGTCTAGAACTCAATACAACGGTCCACTAAAATGTGAAATCTTACAATAGCGTGTTAAAACAGTTCAATAAAAAGAACAATTATGAATGTTTTAACCTTAAAATATTGTTTAGAATAAAAACAAATATTAAAGACAACAACAAAAAACAACAAATAAACAATGTACTATTTTGACCTTTTAGTAACTGTCAGTTTGATATTTTTCCACAACAGGTACATCGCAGAAGATACATGTATATAATAAAAAGAATAATGATTAAACACCTGGAGAAAAATCATTGCAAAAACGAAATGATGAAGAAGAATAAAAAGAACATCAAAAAAACACACAAACAATCAATATATAGCCATAACAGCACTAAAAATAAGCTAGTTGGAAAATGAAAATATTCAAAAGTGGAAGCGCACTTAGAAAGAAAAATAAAAACTGACAATCAATGTGTATGTACACGTAGATCATGGAATCATTTGATTCGTTTGTAATTTTGAAATATAATATAAACTGTCAGTTTGTATACTTTAGTAGATTATTTATTATATCCAGAAAATTAACACCTTTTCAACTTTCGTCAAAGTCTTAACAATCAGAATATCAAACTATAACGAAAAAAAAAAACCCCAAAACTAACTTTTTTAAAAACAAAATCAATTACTTCTAGTAGTTGCTCTTCTATACTATCAGTAAACAAACATAGAATGAAATCGGCAGGCTGCCTTAATAATTTAAATTGGCCGTGCACATTGTGCAACATGCTTTATTTGATAACAGAATTAAACAAAATATCAAATAAACATACATTTGATTTCCTTAACTTCGTCAGTTGTTTTTATGAAACTTTTCAGCTTTTCATAAACATATGTTTTCTACCTTTTAACATTCATTAATTTTAAGTTGTCTACTTTACGCAAACGATTGCCGCCTCATCATGAAACCTCCAGTTTTCGAAATTTCGTCGTTGTTTTGCAATCCTATCGCGATGTTGTCCTAACAAATACTTTTAAAAAACAATGTTTTCTATCTTTTGATTGATATATAATTTTGATGATACTCAATGTCAATGTTATTTTCAACCGTTTGAGGTTTAGTCTTTAGTATTGGCTTAAATTAATCTGCGTCATTTTCAGTCCCATTTGTCATAAAAATCTCACTGTGACTGTGATGATGATCAACAATAAAAGAGTTGTTTCTTAAAGTTTTCTTTTGTTTTTGTTTAAGCAAATTGTTCAGTTCGTGTCATGAAGTGTTAACCATATTATTGTTTACCTTTGAAGTTATAGATATACGTGCATACATTTGCACACCTGTTCCATAACAACACAAAACAGGATTGAAAATTAAATTAAATCGCAAATAAAAAAGCAGACAGTTTAACGTGATTTGATCTAATGAAACATTTGTATCATATCTTCATCCTATTTTACTATCTTTTCAGTAAGAATTTGTTCCATGTGTTTAATTTCTTTTGATAACGTCTTATTCAAATCACTTCTTTACTGTACACACATTTTCAATACAAACAAATATACCGGTTTTTTTTTTGGTACCATTTTTGACTTTGGAAGAGTTTTTTTTATAATGTGAAGTTGCAAGAATGTGCAGATAAAAAGACTAATAAAGAGTTGTTTCTGACGTGATACGTCTGTAATTCGTATTTTACATTATGTAAACATGAATGCACTTTCATTACTTCTTATCTGCGTTTGTTTCGTGCTTTTTGCAGAACCAATGTCCTAATTAGTTGCATTATCTTATGATTTTTTTTCTAAATAAGAGTGTTACACCAGTTCATTGACGTTAAGACTTACAGGTTTGTTTATCTTTTGAGGTTCTGCAATTACCTAATACCTTGTAGAAACATGGACACTTGAATGTGTTACTATTTTTTCATTCTTTTTACATTTTCAGAAGCTGAGACACACGACATAAAAATCTGTATTTAATTTACTTGATCTGTTACAACATACGAGGGTATTATCCACTCAGTAACCAGTGCTTTTAAAAAACAACACTGACATATTTAATACTCTGATCATAAATTAAGTTACCTGTATTAAGATTTGGCAAAGTTGGCCTTAGATGAATTGGCTATTTCCTTTTTTGTCCGTTTTAGCACATCCAGTTTTCAGGTCTTATAAATTCGTGCCTTATGGAGACATGGTGGCCGAGTGGTCTAAGTTGTTCACCTACATCATTAAAGCCTGTCAATACTGAGGTTGTGGATTTGAACGCCGCACATGACAGGTATCGACTTCGACGTTGATTCACTAGTATTGATGATTTTCCAACCAAAATTCAGTGGTTCTCACTATGTTCTCCAACTTCCTCAACCAATAGAATATGACGCCAATGATATAGCAAGTCTGATTAAACAACACACAATCAATCAATCATTCTTGGATGTCAATGTCTAAGTGCTTTGATCGGTCCTGATGAAGGAAAATCCAGAAAAGCGTTTCGAACGGCACAACTAATATTCGTTATTTTAATTAATGTGGATCTGATGTTCTTAAATGCGATTGAAGCAATACATAAACAGGAAAATGATACCAAGGGGTAAAACAAACAAATGTTGGAGAATGACGAACTACAGGATACAAATGACAATAAAATAAATCAGAAATGTTGCACTGAAAAACTAAATATTGAGCAATACAAACCAAAAATGCACTTAACTATTAAAGGGTACGTTTACCTCTCAGGAAAAAAAATCACTTTGTCACTAAAAATCGGTAAATTTGAACCCGCATTAGTACAAGTCCTTAATAGGTTTTATCATGTAGCTCCCTCGGTAGTTTTTATTTCGAATGCCGATATCATTGCCAAAAGAGAATTAAAACAGCACTAGGAAGTAAAAACAAATATGAATACATCCCCAATACCAAAATATATCGAACACACATCAAATTAATAAGCATGAACTCTTTTATTGTTTCTAAACTTGATTATTCGTCTGATGAATGTTAACTTTTTTTTCTAACCTTTTGAAACTGAAGATAACAGTAAAAAGACAATATCCAGAACCGTGCTATTCGCTACAATGCAGCAATTTATAGATATGCAATTAACCTTGCTATATAACGGAATATTGGTTAGATCCCGACTCAGTATTGTCGATTTATGGATATATTGAACAATGCTTCTGTATGGTTTTTATCATAATATATGCTAGAAAAAAGTGTATTTTCTTTTCTTACAGTACCATATTGGAGCTTAAAACTTTAGTGTTATCTCTATTTTTGCCCTTTACCACAATATTATCAATTACTTTAACGTCATACTATATAGCTGATTGTTATAAACTTTCATTCTTATTCCATTTGGTTTGACACAAGAAAAGAACCAACTTCTTTAATTTATTGTTAATACTGTCTCGATAAAAAAATATTAAATTGAACAAAACAATGTATTATAAACTGATTTACGTCAACTCTTTAATAAAAGGCAGATCTGTATAAACATGTTAAAGCTGAAATCATTTTTACTGAATTTACTGTTTATTTATATCTATTCTGGAAGTTGCGCCTTGATTGAATGGTAGAAACATTGTTTATGTCATTTGATATACATTAAAAGCAAAATTATCTACCTTAATTGAAGTTTCTCAAAGAAATTAAGACAGGTGATTCTATGGAATGAAATCTTTTCGGAAGAACAAAGAACAACGCCTTCTATTATCACACTGAGGTCAAGTGTAGATACAACTTCAAAAATTATGCTAATCATGATATACTAAAATAGTTCCTTTTTTCGACTTATAGGAGCAAAAATAATCAGATGCACGTCAGACGCCAAATAACTTCAATGTATCTTTAACCAACCAGTTAAAGCACCCAGCGAAACCGGAAAATGAGGTTGCATATTTTTCTTTATATTGGAATAATTGTATTCCACATAGTGTTTTCTAAATCCATAAGCAATGGAACGATTGAAAATAGAACAGACGCTTTGGAAAAGTCATTTGACTCATTGGTTTTACGGATAAATAATATTAGTGACATACTGAATAATCTTCAAACGAGTAAGTAAAGGCTTTTGATAAAGGTAAACATCTGTGGGATATACATTTATGAGGCAGCTATTTATCAACACAAATCACTGAAAGACATGCTTGCACATAAGTTTATTTTTGGCGATTGGCGATCCAAATAATAGTCAATAGAGGTACTGAAATGCTTATAGTAAAGGTTGGTAAAGTTTAATACCACTGCAACTGTTTGCACCTGTCATAATTCAGGAATCTGGTGTTCAGTAGTTGTCGTTTGTTGATATGTTTCATGAGTGTTTGTCGTTTCTTGCTTTTTCTTATATAGATCAGACCGTTGGTTTCCCCGTTTGAATGGTTTTATAGCTTGCTGTTCGGTGTAAGCCAAGGCTTTGTGTTGAAGACCATTATTTGACCTATACTGGTTTATTTTTATAAATTGTCACTTGGAGAGTTGTCTCATTGGAACCCATACCGCATCGTCTTGTATCTATTTACACATACCTTTTGTGTAATAGTATCGAAACTGTAAGACGACATTTTAGAAGAGTTATTGAGTCAGATCTTAATATAAATTACGAATTTTATCAAAAATGTTGTGTTTGTACTATGCTTATAAATTACAATAGTTAGAGACAAATAAATGAACTAAACCGAAAATAGCCAATTTAATTATGATCATATTATTACCCTTTAATGACAATTCTACCAATTGTATATGATTTTGTCTATTATATTGAAAACTATGACTAGACAGGTAGAAATTTGAATCGCAAACACAGTCAGTAAGAGAAGATCTACAAATAAATAGAGATGCTGAAATTGTTTATTGTATTGTTATACTGGATATGTTTTCTACTGAAAGTCCGTTTTGTTTTAGTTGTTACTTTACATGTTTTTCGAATATAATTTATTCGAGTCTTTCAATTCCTTTTCATTGCCGAACTTGTTTGACACAATACGAGTAAGATCTGCTGATACACCTGATTCACCGGAGATCATATTGTTTTATGTGTGTTTTTATCGTGTTTCTCAGTCTTATGTTTTGTCCTTTGGACTTTTTATGCCCCACCTACGATAGTAGAGGGGCATTATGTTTTCTGGTCTGTGCCTCCGTTCGTTCGTTCGTTCGTCCGTCTGTGTGTCCGTCTGTGCGTCCGTCTGTGCGTCCGTTCGCTTCAGGTTAAAGTTTTTGGTCATAACATTTATTGTAAATAAAAGATTTTTTGGCTGGAATTTCCGATAATATTGATTTTATTAATGCCATGTGTGTAGAAGGCATTTCTTTGTTTAAGTATATCAACATGAGGTCAAGGACTACATCATGTTCAATGCATGATCATCTAATTACATTATCTGATTGGTCAGTTCTTAAAATCGGTAATTAATATCAAATTTCTACATGTGCTTGGACATGCGGTCATTCGCCTTTGTTTTGGGAGAAAGAAAAGATCGTTTTGAATTTATCTGAAAAACCGAATAAACTGTAGAAAGGCATTCATCGAAGAATCCACAGATTAGAAGGTAAAAGCGAACCTTAACTATTATTTTTTATATTTTTAATAACTTAATTTTTAATTTATTATTATTTATTTTTGAATTGTTTGTTGCTTTTGAACCATGGTCCGGCGTGCCTTAATTTTTGGTAATTCTTATATTCGTCGTTTAGAAACTTTTACTCATGAAAACTGTGATCGAGGTTGGTTAAATTTAGGTTTAGACGGAACCGACATCCAGGTGGAATTTTTTGGTTTGGGGGGAGGGACTCTTCGCCCCGGTAATAAATGTGTTCAAAAGCAACAATATATGCATATAATTGAAGAATATATGCCACATTCGGTTTTTCTTCAGGTTGGAGGCAACGATTTGTCCTCTGAAAATGAGCCCGTGAAAATAGCAAGAGATATCAGTGTTTTTGCCGATTACATAATAAATTGCTATCATGTTAACCACGTGGTTATTGGTCAACTTCTCCCGAGGTATTCCGAAAGACCGGAAGCTTATTATAACAACAAGGTTTACATTGTAAACAAAGAACTTAGTCATTTAGTAAAAGAAAGAGACAATGCGACTTTCTGGCATCATAGGGGGTTGTGGAAGAACACCCCAGATTTATTATTAAAAGATAAAGTTCATCTTAATGATGAAGGTATGGAAATATACGCTAGAAGTGTCCGTGCTGCTGTTGGTAGCCTTTCACGAACATGTAATGTCGAGCAAACATGCGTTGCAAATTACCGTTTATGATTGTTATAAACTTATTGTCCCTATTTGGACATATGAAGAAAAGAAGCATACACTATAATTATGTAGTTATCTATGAATTATTTGCATATTATTACTCCATCACCTTTTGTAACGATTTATAATCTAAATTATCTCTGAGTGGTTGTGCTTAGTATGCACGTGGTTGTGCTTATATGCACATGGTTGTGCTTATACGCACATGGTTGTGACACTGGTGACATGAGTTATATAATATAATATGTCTCTTTTTATATTTAAATATTGATTATCCATAATCATGGTTTATATACTTTTATTTTAGTATATTATTAGGTTAATTATTTAATCAGAGAATAAATCATGTCTTTCCCTATAATGGTTGTGTCACAATAGGGATCGATTTTGGTACTATTAAAGAATTTTATTCATATTGGTTGGTTTTATAAAATTGGTTTTGGAGTAATAATTAGCATACATGTATCATAGTCAAACTTAACTTTTAACATGAGTACATTTTGCTAGATATATCATCATATCAACTATGTTAATTTTATTGACAAGCATTTTGGTTTAAAAATTATACTTATTTACATTTGTAGTAACATTCTTAAAGTTCTGTGATATACAGGATTTCTATTTTTATTTATTTTGTTTTTGTTTTATGTTTTTATAGCAAAATGCCAAAGCAGAAGAGCCGAACAAGAAGAAAGGCTGCTCCTCAAAGCATTGAAGAAGATGTTCCAAATTTAGTGGAGGAACAAAGTGAGATACCACCACTATACAGGCCACCAGTGTGGAGACGCAAGACCAGACGAGCTGTTCCTGAAACAATTACTGAACAGCCGTCTGTTCCAACAGCAAATGACATTGCTGATGCTTTATTCCGAAAGTTTGAAAGTTCCGGCGTGCAACTGGTAAAAGACAATACAGCAGTTCCAATTAATGACTTAACTGGTATGTTGTCGTCATCATCCACACAACCAGAAAATTCATCAAATAATGACTCTCAGGGACAAATGTTAGCTGTCTTCCAACCGCCATTGTCTTCAGATCCTAATATTAACACGTCTTCTGATGGTGAGCTGTTAAACTCTAACTCGTATGCCGAGAATCCTTATGCTTGTGACATGTTGAGACATTCTATACCTTTAGATTACCATGTCAGCAATAAGGTTAAATCTGATGTTTGGTGTGATAACTATGTAAAATTTGCTTTATTATTACCTTCTAACATTGATGATACATGTAATGAATCAACATTATTTGAGAATTTGAATATAACAATTTCAAATAGGAAGTCTAACAAAGAGCTTTTGTCCATTCACCAATGGACAAATGCTTTTGACATATTTATGTCTATATATCTTGAAAAGAATTTGAGGTCGGCTAGAGCATTGATTAAATATGGTTTTAATGTACGGTCATTATGCAAGTCCTTGGGTTTCCAAGCCGCTAAAGTATATGATGAGAAATTTAGAAAGATAAGAAAAATTTTAGGGTTACAATGGGATCAAATCAATGATGAACTTTGGCGATCTGCTGCTTTATATGAAAGACAATCTGATTTTTCAGGTCAAAATAAGAAGTCGTATGCTAAAACCTCAAACTCAGCCCCAAATTCTTTTCAAAGGAGGGCCCAGCATCAGTATCAATTCCCAAATGGCTATTGCTGGGCCTTCTGTAAATCAGGGGAATGCACAGCAAAGTTTTGTAAACTCAAACACCAATGTGTACACTGCAGCAAGAAACACTGTACCCTTACATGTCCAGAGCAAAAAGGAAAACAGGCAAACTTTGTCAAAACTTCCAACACCAATAAAGGTTGAAAATTTGGAACATTTTTTAGTAGGTTATGAAACCCAGTTGAAAGATAAATTGATTCATGGTTTTTCTTTTGGATTTTCAATTAATTCTTGTTTTTCTACATCTCTTAATAAGAAGATTTTCCCTCCAAATCATAAAAGTGCAAGGGAAAATTATCATGTTGTGCAATCGAAACTGAATAAAGAGATTGAAGCAGGCAGAGTTAAGGGTCCATTTACAAAGCCCCCTTTCCCTCTTTTTGTATGCTCCCCTTTGGGTTTAGTTCCAAAAAAGGAACCCAATTCTTATCGATTAATACATGATTTGTCGTATCCTAAGGGTGACTCTGTTCGCTTCAGGTTAAAGTTTTTGGTCAAGGTAGTTTTTAAAGAAGTTGAAGTCCAATCAACTTGACACCTAGTACACATGTTCCCCATGATATGATCTTTCTAATTTTAATGCCAAATTATAGTTTTAACCCCAATTTCGTGGTCCACTGAACATAGAAAATGATAGTGCGAAGTTCAGTTTAAAGTTTTTGGTCAAGGTAGTTTTTGATGAAGTTAAAGTTACATCAACTTGAAACTTAGTACACATGTTCCCTATGATATGATTTTTCTAATTTTAATTCCAAATTAAACGTTTGACCCCAATTTTCACGGTCCACTGAACATAGAAAATGATAGTGCGAGTGGGGCATCCGTGTACTATGGACACATTCTTGTTATTATTTATTTTTGCAGTGGTGTTTCTAATCCGTCGACAAAAGATTGTTGAATATCCTATTGATATCTTTCACCTTTTATTTGACACTTTAATTCAATTCATACATGTCATAGTCATATAGATTCCACAACTGCAACAAGTGTATTACGATATTTCTCCACTCGAGACAGTTAATTTTTAATACTTAAATCGCGAGGCTTGCCGAGCTTTTTTAAATAATTAAATTTTACTGTTGAGAGTGGAGAAATATCGTAATACACGAGTTACAGTGGTGGAATCTGTTTCTCAAATGATTTTTGTCCTTCCTTTTCAAAGATTTGAGGAAAGTTGTGTAAATTTGATGTAACATAATTAGACATGGTGTATGTACAGCACACATATGATATATGATGAATAAATAAAAATAGATTATGTTTGAGCAGTTTGTTTTCTTCAGATAATTTAGAAATGTTGAAGCATGATTCATAGCTTCTTATAAAAAATAAAATAGCTTATTTGTACTGCCTGGATCTTATCTTAATCTATTTCTTAAGCGCAAACACTGTACTGTTACTTATATATATGATACATGTATGAAGCAAAAGAAGTAATATGAAAGTCAATTTGTCTTTTTTGTAGAAATATTTTCGAAGAGTACGTATAAAAGCGCGTTTATTGTGTCAACGGGCAAATATATGTTGTATATTCAGAAAGAAAACGACTTAAAAATATAACAGATTTTTCCCCTTTTGGGATGTTTTTCATGCTTCAACTAAGTAAGGAACCGATATAATATTTAGATAACCAAGCTTTGAACCAACGCATGTAAATGAAGTTAGGAGACTAGTCAAAAACTTGCTTCATTGAATATATTTGAATAACAAACTCATCATATAAACAAGGATTGAAATTTTGGATTTTCACCAAACATCAAAAGACTTATCTTAACACTGGAATCAAACAAGTTAAAAAAAAGCCAAATAAAGTACAAAGTTAAATAGAATACGACCAAAAAGTCCTTAGAGTTTTGCCAAATACAGCTAAGGTAAATATTCTTGTTCATCTTTGGGGTTTCGGTTAATTAACCAGAAGTCATTGCTGAGACATGCATCGCGTTCAGCATTTTGTTTATCGTCTTATTTTACATGTACTATTTATATAGAGAGAAACAATTTTAATCACACAGTTCGTAAAATGTGTTTTTGGAAGTTTGAAAGAACACAAAATGTGATCTTCTTTTGTGTCCATGAATACTCACATTGAACAAATACACTTCTTGAAATGCAGCGTGAAAAATGTATTCGACATTTAATGTTTTGCACGTCAAGGATATAGATGAATATTAGCATGTCGAAATTGTTCATGTTATGTTGTCAAAATAGTGTTATAATTAAAATTGCAATAAAAGTGCGAGGTTCGTCTAACCACATAACCAGATTCAACCAAGCATTCTGTCTTAAAATTTCCTGTACATAGTCAGATATAAATATCTTAAAGCTTGTTTCTGTGTGTGTTGCATTGTCTTTTTATTTGTTGAATTTTCGTGTTTCGTTATTTTCATTTATAGTTGATGTGTTTTCCCACGATTTCAGTTTGTAACCCGGATTTGTTTTCTCTCAATCGATTTATGACCTTCGAACAGCAGTATACTACTACTGCCTTTACTGTTCATGGTTGCATCACGATTTCAAAACAGAAACTTTCAAACTTTCAGAAACTTACTATGTATCCTTATTACCAAAGTCTATATAAACTATAGGTATACATTTGAATTACATCAATAATACATTTAAGTACATATTACATAAACACAAACTATGTGACAGAATACTAATACAAGTCTTGGTTTGCAATTCCCATGTTTTCGTTATGGACTGCGCTCTGAAACCACACGAACATAACAAAATAATGATTAAAACACAAATATCAACATTCAACTTCGAATTACCATTGAAACAGGATTTCAAAATGTCACCTTAGTCGTGTTCATTACCGTCTATCAAAACAATTCCATTTATATTGTTTAATTTCAGCCTGTAGGTTTCCGTTGACTCCTGCAGATTTTTTTTCGTTGCAAAATATTTACAAACCTATATCCCAAATAACATTTTAAAAGCAGTTTTTGTTATATATGGATAGTACAAAAAGACAAAAGCTGTAACGTGAACATCAATATGTGTTTTAAATTGTTGAAGTTTTAACACGGAAGAAACAGATGTGGGGTTGGAGTTGTAATACATCAAGGATAAAACAAGTCAACGCCACAATCAATGAAAAAACAAATATTCTTAATTTTTCAATCAAAAGGCAAATATTTCAAAACATCAAAGGAAAATCTAACAAGACCACTGGATGAGACCGTCATTGTAGTCTATTGGTGTGTTGTGAGGAATAGTTCTCAATAATAAAACACACATTAAATCTATCTGTCACTTAAACGATTTTCAAAACATGTTGTTAAATATACATGGCAAATGCATATGATTAAAAGAATCTGAGCAAATTGGAAAGTGAGAAAATGCAGTGTTACTGAACACAGGGGACAACTTTATTTTGCGGAAAATTATGACAAAGTCGGCACTGAATTTCGGAGATGAGAATTAAGTTTTAAAACATCTTCAAAGGCATTATAAATTTAAAGCAGATCATGTTTAAATTCTAGTTTTTATTTCTAATATCGATTTTGGGTTAAAAATACGATTTTCAAGTAACAATGATTCCGACAAAAAAAAAAACCAACACATTCGCGTAATTGCCTCAATTCAATGGTTTTGATAAGAAAATAAGACTCTGTGAATATTAAAGCCATTGGGAAATTTACCTTGGCACCATGTATCGAAAGTCTTTATCTGTCGAAAATGATTTACCTTGTGTCGTTTTTTGTTGTTAACTAGTATATATGAATGTGGAATTATATGAAAAGAAAATAATTGATATTTGAGAAAGGTCATTCATCTAGAATTTTTAAAGTCTTAAATGCCAATCAAAAGACAATTTATATCATTAAACAAAAACAGAAGAAAATACGATTTTTTACTCTAATCATCGTAACCAATTATCAATTGTATAGAATAAGTAGAAAAGAAAACTATGCCAAACATTATATTGTTTATATCCGACAATGTTTAAAGTCAGTTGTATGCAAACAACTTGCGTCAGAAGCAGACGATATATAACACATGGATCGACATCGAAATTACAAGAAGCACTCTTATTGCTCACCTTGTGCTCCGTGAGTTTTCAAATAATTTGATCTCATATCTAACTTTAATACTGCTCAGGATGCATTTTGTCAACATTGAAGGAATTTCTGATTGATCACCAAAGTATACTTAATCTATGTTTATTAAGTTAATCCTATAATGGAAATATAAAGTGACAAAGATGAATAAATTAGAAATTTTAACCATTATTACTTTTGAAGCGTCTGCGTTTTTATCATCAGCAGAAGTGAATCATTCATAATAATCAAAAGTTTTGATGCATCATAATATTTAGACTCGGTCAGATAAAATTCAGCATTTAAAGCTAATACTCCTGTCTAACAAATTTGATGGACAAAGACGGTATATAGAGCTGTAAGTTATGAACATTTCGTTTCCTCAGATTTTCTTCATCTATACTGTGTTTCAAGACAAAAGACACATTTTGTATTTTATCTCAATATTATACTTTTAACGGATCGGCCATGGTTGTTTGCATTTGAGATCATCGAACGCATTTCCTAAACTATATATACCCATATGATGATTGTGACCAACTTTTGGTTATTTGCCTCAGTAGCGGAAGAGAATTTAGAAAAAGATAAACGGACAACGATGACAAAAATAAAAACTCACATTTAACATCGAACAGTTAAATGGTTAAAAGCCTTTCTATTTGAAATATATTTCCGTTTAATATCGCGACCGTTTAATTGATTTCGTTTTTTTTATAGATTTTATGTCGAATGGTTAAATGATAGACATGTCATAGGATAAAAAAAGAGGAAAAATAGCTACCCTGTCTCAAGTTTTATTCAAGACATTCAAGGAATAACTGTTCTATTTTTTTCTGTCCATGTAGAAGTTACATCCATGGTGCACATCGAGTGACCGGAGTAACGGGTTATTTTAAAGTGTGCACAACACTTTTGGTTTTATTTCCAATAGATAAAAGCAATATTAAAGTCATCCCTTATAATTTAATTCTAATATCCATTTTAAGTCGGAGTAAATCATGAAAAGTTGAATACGTTTCGTTCACATGGCATTAATTATCTGTATGATCTGAAAGACACAACGTTGTCACCCAATCAGAATACGCCTTACATCATGAATTAAATTTTCAGTTTTTAGATTTGGGTAAAAAGTTGTTGGAGGTATTCGCCTGCTACAATCAATCTAGGATACAGGTGAGCTGAAACTTCCAAATTTATAATAACATTATTTTTTTTGAGGATCTGTGAATCTCAAATGTATTTGTTTATATATAGTATACAAGTAAATGTATGATGCCAAATAAGTGCGAGGTAGTAAACTATATGAGTATGTATATACATAACATTGCTCAGCTGTTGATACGAATTATATAAACAGAATGTGTTTTCGACCTTGTATGACCATCATCGGTGATTAGATGAATACAATCTGTCGAACAGTTGTCACTCGTTCAAACGTACTTATCATATGATATATGAATACACAGTAATTTGTAACAGATAAGTAAAAACATTCAGAGAAATGGGAACTATGAGTTTGTGGGTTAGGTTTTATGTTGGAATACTTTTATTGCAAAAAGTGCTTTCTAAGTCTATAAGCAATGGAACAACAATTGAAAATAGAACGGATACATTGGAAAAGTCATTCGAATCGTTATTGTTACGGATAAACAGTATATTAAGTGATATATTGACTAGTCTCCAAACTAGTAAGTAAACTTTATTAAATAATAATACAAACTCTAATAATTTTAATACTCATGTTTGCCAAAATTGCAGTTTTGATCAATCTTTAAGTGTTAATAATTTGGTCATGTGATAACAAGTATGAAAACATGTTGTAAGAAATTTAAATTACATATTTCAATCAACGAAATTATGTTGGTAATGCATTCAAGGCATTTTAATAATACTTTTTTTTTTTATTTTGGAGTGGCTAGATTCCTAAATAACGGAAACTGATGTTTAAAGAATGGCATTCATTTCGGTAGTTGATCACGGGATTAAAGCTCAAGTGTCCAAACTTACTTACCTAACTTCTGACAATAATATTTAAGTCGAGGCTTTTGTTCAATGTATTTTCAAGAAACAAATACATATTTTTGTTTACAATAAGGGGTATTCAATCTAAATGCAAAATATTTATTTTCAGAGAAAAAAAACAAACTTTTACAGACAGTACTTGAAATATAGTTGTCGTACTACATAGCATGATATTTGTTTACCACTATACATAGAATTTATAGAAGTAACAGTCGTCAGTATTTTAAAATACCTTAGTATTTTCTTAAGAATTATACATTTTATCGCTTACAGTGTATAAAATGTATAATTCTTAAGAAAATACTAAGGTTTACATGCTGTTGGACATTAGTTCAGATTTTGATGTAGGATTTACAACCTTTCAACACAAATACGGAATAACGCAATCGATGCAATATAATAATATTTTTGAAGATTTTCTTATTTTTAATTCATTCTACTAATAGAATAACATTGAACAAAGGTTACTTGTAACAATGGAATATTATGTTTTAGATTTCCAAAGGGAGGATAAACGTCCGCTTTTTTATGTTGAGCTTAGTAAAGATATACATCTTAATACCAACTCTATTTTAAAATTCGACACACAATTAATAGATGAAGGAAATAACTTCAATACAGGCGATGGTATATTTGTGGCTCCAATATCAGGATTTTATTTATTTTCCCGGACCATTCAGACACAATTTTTGCAAGATGTACAAACAGAATTGCGAGTCGACAACATAGTTAAAGGAAAACAGTTAATGGCTTTAGGAGCTGGGGCTGGTTATTTTGGAACAACAAGAAATGTTCTGTGCACTGTCAATAAGGGGGATCATGTTTGGATACAAACAGACAACCATTCTACAGATCACTATTTCGATGATATCAACGGCGGTGTTAGAAGTTCTTTCATGGGAATGTTTATTCAATAAAACTGAACATTTTGAAATAATATGTGTTTGCAACTGTTGGTGTGGTGCTTTTTCCATGAAAACGTCATACATTTGTACTACATATATTTTAATATAAAAAGTTAAACAATCGAGTAATTACAATTTGATCACAAGAATAACCATGTAGATTCTTGTAGCTCAATATTGTATTTTATTTTTTTTTTCGATATAAAGGTAAAGAAGTTAAATTAAAACAACCCCTCTTTTGCATGAAAAATGACTAGCAGAATGTAGAGGTATAAATAAAATAAACAGTAAATTGTGTCCTTAATAATTAGTACTATTATGTATGTTTCAGTAAAAAAAAATATCGGCATGGCATCAATTGTTTCCCCTTTAATAACATACTTGAATATATATTAGTTTAGGGGCCAACTGAAGTAAGCCTCCTGGTGCGGGAATTTCTCGCTGCATTGAAGACCTGTTGGTGACCTTCTGCTGTTGTCTGTTCTATGGTCGAGTTGTTGTCTCTTTGACACATTCCCCATTTCCATTCTTAATTTTAATTTCATTTTTTAAGTGGTCTTCAATGCAGCGAGAAATATCCGCAACTGGAATCGTCCTTCAGCTGGCCCCTAAACAAATATATATACTAGTTCAGTGATAATGAACGCCATACTAAACTCCAAATTGTACACAAGAAACTAAAATTAAAAATAATACAAGACTAACAAAGGCCAGAGACTCCTGACTTGGGACAGGCGCAAAAATGCGGCGGGGCTAAACATCCTTATGAGATCTCAATCTCCCCCCTATACCTATAGCCAATGCAGAAAGGTAAACGTATAACAATATGCACATTAAAATTCAGTTCAAGAGAAGTCCGAGTCTGATGTCAGAAGATGTAACCAAAGAAAATAAACAAAATGACAATAATACATATATTACAACAGACTTCTAGCAGTTAACTGACATGCCAGCTCCAGACTTCAATTAAACTGATTGAAAAGTCTTTTTACTATAATCTGTATTGTCATTTGAATTAAATACATAATCAACTGATATTATATATTTGTAACTTTGTCATAACGTATTGTCTTTTATTACATCGCACTATTCTACGGGTTTTGCTCAAATCAACCGTTAATCGCATCGTCAAGGAATCATGTCATCTTTTTAAATTTTTCGTTCTTTCGGTCGCCTTTCAACGAAGATTTCACATTACATGAACTCAACTGTGTTTTGTCTTTTATACATAAATATGGTTAAGAAATAATCGCGTCTTTAAGCTTTTCTCTGCTTGGTAATTGTTTAGATGTTTCAGTTTCTTATGAGGCATTTGCCATTTGTGGATCCCGTTCTCCTTTTGCACATTTAGATTGGGTTTTATAAGCTTTTAGATTTTCCTACTGGTCTCTCTTCTCACTTTCAGTTAGATTGTCGTTATTTCCTCCATGCTTTGTGGATGCCATGCTTCCTTTTTATGTGATCTTACGTCAAAACTTACGATCATAAATGTTCAGCTATACATTTACAACAATTAAAAATAACATTTGATTATGCAATTCACATAGCTTGCGTACCACCTATTTAATGTAGGCTATTTTTACAATAACAAAAGTTCGCAAAAAACAATAATGAAATTTCTATATTTTTTTCACCACGAATGTGACCTGATCATACAACATCATTTAACACTCCTGTACTGGACATGCCATTTGACAACTGATCATACAACATGTTCATTATGTCTAAACTACAATACACTTCCCTTTTCACGATTGTGACCTACCGAATAAGACTATTTATCGGGCTTGTGGTAACATGAGCAACACAACGGGTGCCATATGTGGAGCAGTGTCTGCTTACCATTCCGGAGCACCTGAGATCATCCCCGTTGTTGGTGGGATTCGTGTTGATTAGGCTTAAGTTTTCTATGTTGTGTCATGTGTACTACTGTTTGTCTGGTGTTTTTTTCTTTCTTTTTAGCCATCGCGTTGTCAGTTTATTTCCGATTTATGAGTTTGAATGTCCGACTGTTAACTAATTTGATGACATAGATTTTTAGACAAAGGTCGGAACAAACCATGGATCAGGTGTTTTCTGAAAGCTTGATATTATACTTAATCTTAGTATTACTTGATTTCTTTCACTTGACTGGGTGATCTTAAACCTGTTCGCTCATCAATGAAGTGTCTTATCACATTTCATCAAACAAATTTAAATGTATGTTCCGCCTGATCAGTTGAAAACACATTGGTGATACACCATATAGCATATTAATCTATTGCAATAAAAAATCATAATATTTAATAAAATACAGTTAAATTAAAAATTGCTTGCTGGTCCCTCTCTGTGATTACCATTATATTACGCTGGTTCATTTCCCAATCAATCTGTCACCAAGGGAAGATAAATAAATCGATTTTTTTAGTCTTTTTAGAAATGATCAACGGTTCTTTATATTGGTATGTAATCATTTTAAACGTTTCAAATTTATGAAATTATATTCGTACATCAATGTTTTTGATACACCAATAACAAACACTGAAATATATTGAATTGATACATTTTGTAATTATTCAAAATTATGTCAGAAACCTAAACTTAATTATAAAATAATGAACCTGTTAAGGAGAGAGAATACTCGCATAACTTTTTCGAATTGGCATATAATACAACGAAATGTCACTCTTGCATACAAATGGCACATCAATATTATTATTTATCTGCGAAATCGTCCTCCACCTTCAATGATGATTCTAGATTATAAATATAACCAAAAGCTGTTAATCTATAGATAGTTAAGACTAATGAAAGCTAACCCAATGTAAAAATATTTCTTTGCAATTGTTTTAAACTTCCTCAGAAAAATACTCGAGCCACTTGACTTTCATAGCTAAAAATTAACGTTTTTACACAATATTTGAATAAAGTAGTTGAAGATTATTCGCTTCTCAAAGTGTAAGACGCGATAAAAATCGTATGCTTGCACCATCCTACCGAAATACGGATTTAATTAAATCCTGAATATTTCGACATTTCTTCGTATATTTTGAACAAAACCGGTTTTAACCAAATCACAAGTACGTGTTAAGATCCGACTAAATACCTATTTTCCTATATGGTCAGGTAAAGTTGCTACACCATATCAGCTTGTACTACATATACCTATTATCGTTGATCTTTAAATAAATAGGGTGTTACAGGTTATTTGAATTAACTTTGTAATCGAATTAACGATATAGGTTATAATTATTATATTAAGAAATGTGTTTAAAGAATTAAGGGATTTTTCGTTTGCAAATACAATATACAAATGTAGCGTAGAATTAATACTTCAAGTGTACTGTAAAATTGTTTTTATTTGTTTGTGTTTTTTATATTAATGGAATTGGGGGACTCACCAACATAGAAATGTAAAATTGCGTTCAGAAGGAACGAATCCAGGTGTAAACGATTTTTTGTTCCTACCTATAAACATATTACAATGAGAAAAATTGAAGCATATTTAAGTTTCAGATACTAATTTACACAGCAAATTTATGATATATAGAACCAATAAGAGGGAATAAACACTTAAAGTAAATATTTATTTATCGGCGAAATAAGACATGGTTTCCGTCGGTCACATTAAATAATGGGTTTTGTGTTGCCATAAATGAGATGCAAATTCGTAAATAAAATTAGTATATATAAAGTTTACATTCAAAATGCAAATCTTATCATTAAAATGAAAGAGATAATTAAACTTCAAACTATTAACCAAAAACCACTAAATAAACGCCGAAGAGGACCGTTGTGTTTGATTGTTGATTTTTTCCCTATCGTCCCCAAAAAATATGCTCATTTATAATTGAAATACTACGAGACAAAACTCGTTTGTACATGCAAGACCTTGATTCTACAACATTGTTTAAACAAGAATTATATCCGGATGCGGTCTTTTATGTAGATCGGCGGGATGTTTTTTTTTCTAGGAATAACCCTTTATATGTCTTCCTAATAATCTGAAAACAAACAAACTTTCTTTTAATAGCATTCTAGTTTTTTGAAACTCAATTTTGTTTTAAATGGAAACACGCATTGTTTTTTTTTACTTCCTTTTTAAAATGAGTATTTTTTTCAAGAACAAAAATTGTAAATCAAATTATTTATTAAAAGGGTTTTATTTGGTTTGTTGAGAGACATTTTTTATGAATGAACAGCAAAACGATATAAATAATTCTGACAGCATTTCTGATCAAACAAAAGAAATGATTTTATATTAATTTTTATATTCATATTCCTGGTAAGTACAATGTATGTTGTCAACAAAGCAAGTTAATATCGGCGGGACAACAATTTAAAACAGTTAATGATGAGGGACTCCAATGGATAGGAATACTTCAATCTGTTCTATAATAATGGCCAAATTAAACAGATGTAACTTGCATGACATCTGAGATGATAAAACGAAATTGGTAGAAAGATGTTAATATGTTCAATTTTTGCAAGCTCAAATGATACAAAACTGAGAACACACGATTTTACACTGATGGTTGATTATGTTATGTAAGATCATATCAGTATTACAAAAACAGATGCAAAAATGTATTTTATTCTTTCATATCTGACACGTTTGAATTCCTGTTATTTTGCAATTCTTTGACATCAGAAGCAATATATAACAAGAAATAACTGTAACAGGATGCTGTTACGAAGTCTCCCAAACAAAGCTCCCATAATTTGCCATTCCTATGGTTACATATTCATTTTATTTGTGCTATTGTCCCATACAAGAATATATATTGTTTAGGAGTGGAGATCTTGATCGTTTGCAATTTATCAAACATGAGGGGTGAGGGTGACCCCCACAGACTTCACCTATGTTTCATTTGATTTGTTGTATTGTCCCATACAAGAATATACATGGTTTAGGTTTTGGGATCTTGACCATTTACATTTTGTCAAACATGAGAGGGTGGGGTGACCCCCATGGACTCTACCATTATTTCAATTGATGTGTTTTTGTCCCATACAAGAATATTTATGGTTAGGGGGTGGAATCTTGACCATTTATAAGTTTGCAAACAAGATGGGGTTGGGTGATCCCCAAGGGACTTCCCTTTTCTATTCATTTTATTTGTTTTATTGCCCCATACAAGAATATGGTTTAGGGGTGGGGATCTCGACCGTTTACAAAATAAAAGCACATTCTCAAAATGAATGGATGGGGATGACTCCACGGACTTCCCTTTTATTTCATTTGATTTGTTTTACTGTCCCATACAAGAAATAATAGTGGAAGAATAATAAGAATAAGAATAAAAACAAAAAGAAACGTAGAATAACGGTATGTCACCCCAACTCCGTTGAGGGTGTCATAATTATAAAAATAATAAGAACTGAGAAAAAACAATAAGTCTCCAAACTTTGTTTAGATGACTTAAATATTATGTAATATTGTAACTGACACATGGTTTGATAACCAAGTTTCAATAAACTTTTCATTGTTCACCAAGTGTTTTGCGACCAATTTTGTCTCATTACTCAGTGTTTTCGTGTTGCTAATTTAGATAATATTCCGCAGTCGTCTCATTTGTTAATAAGGTAAATTTAAAATCTGCTTTTCTGCAAAAATTGTGTAGTATATACTAATTTTTGTAGGATATCAGTTTTGATGTATTTGTGAGTAAATGTGAACAACAAAACAGAATTCTGCATGATTAAATAGAAACTTTGGTAAATCAAATAACCACGAATATACATGTTTTTTCTTCAATCCACGTAATAGTACGGCGGCTTTGTGAAAAATTGTGCACATCCTACTACAAGCATGAAATTTGGCATAGACCTTCCTAGTCTATAATTCTTTGATTTCAGATAGGGAGGCATTTTGAAAAAAAATGTCGCACTTCCGGTAAAATCCAAGATGGCGGACTTCATACTTAAATAAGCCCAATTTCGAAGGCTAGTATGTGAAAAGGTGTTATAATCATGCTACTATCATAATATTTTTTACAAACCTTTGTTTTTTACTACTTTTGGATATATTATATAGATTAGATGTCTTGAAAACCCCTACTTCCGATAAAATCTAATATGGCGAACATTGTACGAAAATAAGCTTATTTTTTAGGGAGGGTAATTGAAATATGTTTAAACATATTGCTACTATCATTACATTGTGCAGGAACCATTTCTTTGGTGCTTGTCTTGGATACAATGTATAAGACATATTTCTTTAAAACCCTAACTTCCGGTTATATCCAAAATGGCGGACATAGAAATATCAGTTTCTTTTTTTATATATTCAACTTTTTTCCAAATGTAAATAAAATGTTGTTTATTGTACTGGCTTTAAGTTATCCTCAAAACCACTTATTCTATACTGCTGTAAATGTTTATATACAAATTATCACTTCCGGTAAAAAAAAACCAATCTGGCGTAAATTTCAAAGATGAGTCCTCAATCCATATCTTCGATGAAGAGTTTTGGATAGATTGATTAAAACAAAATAAAATTACTTAAGTACTAAAACATTTTTTAAACTGCTACTACAATTCGGCCAAAAAGACATGTTCATTCACGATCACCACCTCATGCATACAAGGCAGTCTACGGGAGACACGATTTTTTACATCATCCTTTTTACATTCACATGTACAAGCTTCTGACAAAATGATGAGGCCTCTGAAATAGTTTTTTTTTTAAATGGATCCTCTTTGTCCCTCGCCATCCATTAGCGCCTGGACTGGGAAGCATAAGAGCCAATTCCAATCGCTCGTCCTCCTAAATACCTACATTAGTATATTAGGTCTATGCCAAATTTCATGCTTGTAGCAGGATGTGCACAATTCGTCTGAAATATGCTTGTAGCCGCCGGACTATAAAGGGGAACCTACGCAAAGAAAATTGGTCAAATGTACAAAACGATTTTATAGAATGGAGAGGACATCAGTACGTTGAGATTTCGTGAATGTGTTCTAAAAGAAATAATTGCCACCAGTTACAAGTAGTTATCAAAGGTACCAGGATTATAATTAAGTACGCCATACACGCGTTTCGTTTACAACAGACTCACCAGTGACGCTCAGATCAAAATAGTTGTAAAGCCAAACAAGTACAAAGTTGAAGAGCATCGAGGACCCAAAGTTCCAAAATGTTGTGTCAAATACGGCTAAGGTAATCTATTCCTGGGATAAAAAAATCATTAGTTTTTCGAAAAATGCAATGTTTTGTAACAGGAAATGTATCAAAATTACCATATAATTGATATTCATGTCAATACAGAAGTGCTGACTACTGGTCTGATGATACCCTCGGGGACGAAACGTCCACCAGCAGTGGCATCGACCCAGTGTAGTAAATAGTTATCAAAAGTACCAGGATTATAATTAAGTACGCCAGACGCGCGTTTCGTCTCAATAAGACTTATCAGTAACGGTCAGATCAAAATAGTTGTAAAGCCAAACAAGTACAAAGTAAGGGAGCATTGAGGACCCAAAATTCCTAAAACTTGTGTCAAATACGGCTAAGGTAATCTATTCCTGGGATAAGAAAATCCAAAGTTTTTCGAAAAATTCTATGTTTTGTAATAGGAAATTTATAAAAATGATCATATAATTGATATGCATGTCAACTAAGAAGTGCTGACTACTGGGCTGGTGATACCCTCGGGGACAAAACGTTCACCTGCAGCGACATCGACTCAGTGGTGTAAATAGTTATCAAAAGTAACATGATTATAATTTAGTACGCCAGACGCCCGTTTCGTCTACATAAGACTCTTTAGTGACGCTCAGATCAAAATAGTTGTAAAGCAAAACGAGTACTAAGTTGAAGAGCATTGAGGACCCAAAATTCCTAAAACTTGTGTCAAATACGGCTCAGGTTATCTATTCCTGGGATAAGAAAATCCAAAGTTTTTCAAAAATTCTATGTTTTGTAATAGGAAATTTATAAAAATGATCATATAATTGATTTGCATGTAAACTAAGAAGTGCTGACTACTGGGCTGGTGATACCATCGGGGACAAAACGTCCACCTGCAGCGGCATCGACTCAGTGGTGTAAACAGTTATCAAAGGTAACATGATTATAATTTAGTACGCCAGATGCCCGTTTCGTCTACATAAGAGTCATTAGTGACGTTCAGGTCAAAATAGTTGTAAAGCCAAACTAGTACAAAGTTGAGCATTGAGGACCCAAAATTCCAAAAACGAGTGTCAAATACGGCTAAGGTAATCTATTTTTGGCATAAGAAAGTCCTTAGTTTTTCGAAAAATTTTATGTTTTTTAACAGGAAATTTATAACAATGACCATATAATTGATATGCATGTCAACTAAGAAGTGCTTACTACTAGGCTGGTGATACCCTCGGGTACGAAACGAACACCAGCAGTGGCATCGACCCTGTATTGTAAATAGTTATCAAGGATACCAGGATTATAATTGAGTACGCCAGACGCGCGTTTCGTCTACATAAGACTCTTTAGTGACGCTCAGATCAAAATAGTTGTGAAGCAAAACAAGTTCAAAGTTGAAGAGCCTTGAGGACCAACAATTCCAAAAACTTGTGTCAAATACGGCTAAGGTAATCTATTCCTGGGATAAGAAAATCCAAACATTTTCGACAAAATCTATGTTTGTAACAGGAAATTGATAAAAATGACCATATAATTGATATGCATTGTCAACACAAAAGTGCTGACTACTAGGCTAGTGATACCCGCGGAACGAAACGTCCACCTGCAGTGGCATCGACTCAGTGATGTAAATAGTTATCAAAGGTAACAGGATTATAATTTAGTACGCCAGACGCGCGTTTCGTCTACACAAGACTCATTAGTGACACTCAGATCAAAATAGTTGTAAAGCCAAACAAGTACAAAGTGGAAGAGCATTGAGGGCCTAAAATTGCAAAAACGTGTGTCAAATACGGCTAAGGTAATCTATTCCTGGCATAAGAAAAACTTTAGTTTTTCGAAAAATGCTATGTTTTGTAACAGGAAATTTAAAAAAATGACCATATAATTGATATGCAGGTCAACACAGAAGTGCTGACTACTGGCCTGGTGATACCCTCGAGTACGAAACGTCCACCAGCAGTGGGATCGACCAAGTAGTGTAAATAGTTATCAAGGGTACAACGATTATAATTCAGTACGCCAGACGCGCGTTTCGTCTTAATAAGACTCTTTAGTGACGCTCAGATCAAAATAGTTGTAAAGCAAAACAACTACAAAGTTGAAGAGCATTGAGGACCTAAAATTCCAAAAACGTGTGTCAAATACGGCGATGGTAATCTATTCCTGGCATAAGAAAAATTCTATGTTTTGTAACAGGAAATTTATAAAAAATGACCATATAATTGATATGCATGTCAACACAGAAGTGCTGACTACTGGGCTGGTGATACCTCCGGGAACGAAACGTCCACCTGCAGTGGCATCGACTCAGTGGTGTTAATAGTTATCAAAGGTAACAGGATTATAATTTAGTACGCCAGACGCGCGTTTCGTCTACACAAGACTCATTAGTGACACTCAGATCAAAATAGTTGTAAAGGCAAACAAGTACAAAGTTGAAGAGCGTTGAGGGCCTAAAATTGCAAAAACGTGTGTCAAATACGGCTAAGGTAATCTATTCCTGGCATAAGAAAATCCTTAGTTTTTCGAAAAATTCTATGTTTTGTAACAGGAAATTAAAAAAAAAATGACCATGACATATAATTGATATTCATGTCAACACAGAAGTGCTGACTACTGGGCTGGTGATACCCTCGAGTACGAAACGTACGACAGCAGTGGCATCGACCCAGTAGTGTAAATAGTTATCAAGGGTACCAGGATTATAATTGAGTACGCAAGACGCGCGTTTCGTCTACATAAGACTCTTTAATGACGCTAAGATCAAAATAGTTGTATAGCCAAACAAGTACAAAGATGAAGAGCATTGAGGACCCAAAATTCCAAAACCGTATTTCATATACGGCTAAGGTAATACATATTCCTGGCATAAGAAAATCTCAGTTTTTCGAAAAATTCAATGTTTTGTAATAGGAAATTTATAAAAATGACCATTTGATTGATATTCATATCAACACAGAAATGCTGACTACTGGGCTGGTGATACATTCGGGGACGAAACGGCCACCAGCAGTGGCATTAACCCAGTGGTGTAAATAGTTATCAAAGGTACCAGGATAAATTAATAAACTCTAACATTGGCTAATGTAGTAGGCAACGCATATAAAGGTAAGGTGTGGTTAGTCAGATTTATGTTTTACAATAATAAAATATGAATTCCATTTAAAAAAAATATTTATTTGTTAAGATATTTTGTGGGTCATAAAAAACATTGGAAGAATGCAATTGTGGTAAAATGCAAAAGAAAAAGTAGAAAGAAGTGAAATTAATAAATTATATCGATCACGTTGATGTTATGAACAAGATTAACACGCCAATATGAAGCCGTTAACAGCAATTGATGAATATATTGTCCCTTAATTCCGTATGATACATTTAATTTTTTTAAAACAGAATTGAATCCTTAATTAATAGTTATTCTTTATCATCTCATAATTAAGCAAAACCTCTTTTCTTCTCTTTCTTTTGATCAATTTTGCATCAACATTGTCACAATATCAACCACTACTCTAAGTACAACTAATAAAAGAAATAACTTTTATACATTTAAATTTTTCTAACGTTCCCGGCATTAAAGAATCAACTTTTTATTGATGATTACTGTTCGATTTATCCGCTACTGTCAAATGAAATATGTTGTTACCAGTCATGAAGAATAAACTGTATGTACCTCCCTTTTCTATACGATTTTAACTGTTTATTTCTGTTGATCTCACTGAAATAGATACACTGAACGAGCAAATGATTGACTATGTTATAGGATACTTATAAGTAATATTGAAGAAATATATATACATTTCAAGCTTGCTACAATACATTTCTTAAATAGTGGATTGAAAGAAAAACAACTTTACGTGACAGACGAAACGTGCAAAAATGATTACAAATGTATCAAAGTATAATCCAGGTGAGCTAAAACGTAGCCTCGACCGAATTCTCTTATCATGATCAACTTGATAATAATATATAAACTATCTGTTGATTTACTGAAAAATTGAAAAATAAATTAAATAAACAAATAAAAATCAGATGTCAAAATAACTGCCCAAAAAATAAAATATATATAAGGATACAGAAAATGATTATACGCATTCAGAGAAGAACGAATCATGAGTTTGCGAGTTTTGCTATATGTTGGAACGATTTTATTCCAAAGAGTGATTTCTAAATCCATTAGCAATGGGGCGATTGAGAATAGAACATATGTTTTGGAAAGGACACTTGATGCATTGGTATTGCGAATAAACAATATAAGTGACATACTGAATGATCTTCAGAAACGTAAGTAAGAATTTGTTCACAGACGTCATGATTGAAACACATTGTTTTAAAATTTGTTTGTCATACATTTATATAATTGCCTTTGTTGAACAATTACTATAGTACATACTAGTTAATCTTTATTTCCTATATTTTCACAGAAACGTAACTGTATATGTCTTTGCAATACGTTTTTCTTTATTTAAACTTTAAAAATATATTTGAACTTGAAATATTAACAACTTGCAATGAGTACATGGAAATGGTTTACTTGAAAATATGTGATATATCACGAAATTTATTATAATTTATGAAGCAATTACTTTTCAAAATACAATTTGTAGGACACAACATCCAAGCGACACAAACTCAAATGTCCTGTTGAGATAAATATAAGGTCATAAAATTTTTTGAATCATCACCAAAAATTATACAGTTCTTTAGATTAATATAATTAAGAAGTGTGTAAAGTTTAAAGCAATAACCATAAATAGTTTTTGACATACGGTGCGACATATGACCCCCCCCCCCTTTTAAAAAAAAAAAACAAAACAACTCAATATCTCTAAAAGAAAATTTGGATCAAAACCAAAAAGTGTACAGATCTTTAGATTAATATAACTAAGAAGTGTGTAAAGTTTTAAGCAATAATCATAACTCGTTTTTGAGATACGGCGCGACATGTGAAAAATAGCATCCCTATTTTAGTTACAAAGTCCCGTAACTAAGTTTCAATCTTATTTTCACCAAAAAGTATACAGATCGTTTGACCATCATAAGAAACAACTATGTTAAGTTTCATGAAACTTGAATAAGTCGTTCTCAAGTTACGGTGCGACATGATTACGCCGGACAGACAGACGGACGGACGGACAGACATTTGTATACTATAATACGTCCCGTCAATAGTGACGGGCATTATAACAAATCAGGATACTGTTATTTCATGTGATGTCAAATTTGTTAAACACCCCTTTTCTTTATTCGTTTCAAAAATAATCATAACCAGAGCTTTGTTTCTTGTTTTAAAATGAATTCTCCACTTTTGAGAAATTTATATTGTAATTGAATGTAAGCGCTTATAACTATTTGGCTCTTGGTTAATTTTATACATTATATTTAAAGTAACTGGTCATTTAATTTTGTATTGCTTTTTTGTCGATTCGTTCCAATTTTCTTCCGTTTCGCAATTTACAGGTACCCTCTCTTCACCTCTTTTAGTTTTTATCATTTGGTGAAATCGACTTCACAAATATATTATATAATATATTCATATAATATAAGGCACGTTTAAAAATCTTGACTTGTCTTATTCGGTCCTATTTAATGAAGAGTTACGACCATCACAATTTAGGTTACGATCATCCTGTTCACTTTTGTTGTTTTAGTTACTACTATCATGCTAGAATTATTGAATGACTATTTTACGATAATTGGAATGTTTTTATGTATCAAATTGTGTTTCAATATCATCGCACTGACAATTAGTATGTACGAGACAAGCGGTTTGGCTCAAGTAAATCTTTTACTGCACGAAAATTGAAAAAGAAAAAAATATCCCTAGAGTTGTCTCCCATTTTCGAATGGTCGTAACTTTAAGTTACGACCATCTGCTTACCACCTGTGATCATTTGGTTTGACAAAGGAAGATGAGTAAACTTTAACACCATAAAGATTGAACCATTCACTATAATTGCAATACTTATTGGCAGTCATGTTTTATAAAACTCGTATACGTTAACTTTGAAATCAAATGAAAAAAAAACAAATATTGTTTTAATATGTTTAAAGCTGATACCAGTTTTTGACTGAAGATACTTTTGATCTATAAATATTTTGAGAGCTGAACCTCTACTGAAAGATAGAAAAAATATTTGTGTCATCTAATATATATTGATAGCAAATGTATCAACCTAAATTAAAGTTTAATCTACAACTTCGAAAATTATCTCAAAGTTATATCAATCATGATATACTTAAAATTGTTCTACCTCTTGATCCAAAGGAGCGAATAAACCAGCAGTTATATAAACACATGCACGCAAAATAAATTTGTATCTTTAACAAATCAGTTAAAGCACTCAGCGGAATAAACAAATGAGTTTGAGCATTTTTCTTTGTATTAGAGTAATTTTATTCAACATAGTTTTTTCTAAGTCCATAAGCAATGGAACGATTTAAAATAGAACCGATGCCTTGGAAAAGTCATTTGATTCATTGATTTTACGGATACATAATATGAGTCACATTCTGAATAACCTTCAAATGAGTAAGTTAAGGCTTTTTGTTTTGAAATATCTGTGAGATATACGTCAATAAGGTAGCAATTTAACAATCCGATTATTGAATTTAATATGTTTACATATTTTTTTTGTATGATCCAAACTAGGTTCAAGAAAGCCTTTTAGGTATTTACAAATTTTTGGAGAACCTCCCTGCAGGAAAATATGTTTTGAATATAGTTAGCTTACCTGACTAAAAGGCCAAATTAGCTATTCACGTAAATTGGCGTCTGTTGTCCTCCGTTAACTTGTACAAAAACCTCTGAAGCTACATCGACAAGTAACAAAACAAAACCATCACCATTGGAGTATCTTGATTAAATTTTGTGTATCAGTATCAGTATGACAAAGGACATAGCTAAAATGAGGTCATATCGGTAAACGTAAAGTTGTGTCTCTTATCTTGAAAACTACTACATATACATATTAAGCAAATATGACAGAACACAAATGATAAAAACGCTGAGTTCTACCGATCATTTGCGGAAAGGATCAATAAATATATTAACTTGACAAAGATGGTTAAATATACATGAAGCTATTTTATAATTGTAATTTTCCCCCTTTTTAAATGACAGAGCCTTTAACATTTTGTATTTGGATGAGTTTTTGAAGGCCATACAATGTCCTTATACCCCCACCTTGTGTTTATCAATGGATAGTTGTGGTGTTGGCAATAATAAAAAAACAGTTTTAGATCCAAAAAGATGTTTGTGCTGTAGATTTAAACTACAAACACATTCCCCGTGTCAATCCTTAATGTACAAACTTTAAATTTTCTAGTAAACGATTATTTTCAACATCAGTTTATTTTAACAATAGATGAATTGTATTGGTTGTTTTTTTTAGAAGCTACAACAGGGAAGAAACGGCCACTTTTTTATGTTGAGCTTAGTGGTAACACACATCTTCAAACCAACTCTATTGTGAAATTCGACACACAATTTACAGACGAGGGGAACAACTTTAACACCGGAGACGGTATTTTTATTGCTCCAATCTCAGGAGTCTATATGTTCTCTTGGATCATTCAGACATATACTTCGAAAAGTGTAGAAACCGAACTTAGAGTCGACAACATCGTTAAAGGAAAGCATTTGATGAGTTTAGGATCTGGAGCTGGTTTTTTTGGGACAACAAGATATATACTTTGCACGGTTAACAAAGGCGATCATGTTTGGATACAAACAACCAATACTTATGGAGATAATTATTTCCATGATCTCCACAGCGGTGTCAGAAGTTCTTTCATGGGACTTTTTATCCAAGAACATTAAACGTTTGAATTAAAAACAAATTAAAAATGTCTGTAATATTATACATTTGTTTTTACTTCTGTAATGAGAGAGTTGTTTTTTAAAGTTGTTTAATTTATTGTATATGATTATACCAGCATATGGATGCAAGGGCATCAGAAGAAAAACAATGTACAAATATGTAACTTATACTTTTTTAGTTTAAAATTGACAATACAAATACATATTTTAAGACGTTATTATAAAATATTTTAAATTCGAAGAAAAAATGAAATAAAAGCCAAAGTGTTATTTTGTAATCATTTGGTATCTATTAGTCCATATGAAGTTAGATAAACAAAAGTCAACAAAACTATTAAAGACGATAGAATAACAAAAGTCAGCAAAACTATTAAAACGAACCTTGATGTGAAATAAATACACATGATATATAATTTTAGACATATCTTATGCTTTATATATCCGTCGTTTTGTCTTCTGAGAACTTATAGATAAAAAACAGTACTAGACTGGTGTTACAAAAGAAGTGGGAGTAAAACACACGTGGAAGAAAAACCACTGCAAAAAAGAAATATCGAGCATTCCACAAAGCACTTTAATTGATTTGTTTTGGTAAGGAGAGTTAAATGGAGCAGTTATTTTAGTTTGGGATTTCTTCTATACAGAAAATATAGTTCGGTTTACTTTTAAGACAAATGTAACACCCAGATAACATTGAGAATGGAAATGGGGAAGGTGTCAAAGAGACAACAAGCCGATCATAGAGCAGACAACAGCAGAAGGTAACCAACAAGTCTTCTATTACAACGGCGGCAAGTTATCCGTCTTTCTTTGAAAAACCAATTTTGATACATAAAAATACGTTTTTTTTTTTGCAAACACTAAGTACATATTTTAATTCTATATGATGCTATAATTAATCAAATGTCTGAAAACTAAATTCGCAGACATTTAAACAGTTAAAACCTTGATGCAATCTGCAAAGTATTAAGACAGAAATTGTAGCAATAAATAAAAAAAAAAAAAAGAACTTAATAAACATCGTCAACTGATTTCATTAAATTTGCATAAAATACCATTTCTAATGAGGTTTATTCATATAACATTGAAAACAAAATATTGCCGCTTCTTTACGGTATCATTCACGTTTTTATAATGTCCTCATTGATTCGCAATCCTCTCGCCATGTTGATCTAAGACATACTTAAAAGAAATAATGATATTACATATATGAATATGTACCATCCTCGTCGATGTTTTTTTTAAATGTTGACGCTATAGTATTGGTTCAGAATTTCCTTGATCGTTTGTTCACTCAATCATGTGAACTTCACTGTGACACTGAGATAAAGAACAACAAGGAACACTTGTATATATATGCTGAGGGGGAAAAGTTGTCAGCATAACAATTTAATTCTAACACTGTTGGTTGTAATTTTCAGACTTATATATAAAGGTATACACCTTAATAAATGTTTCATAACAGAACACTTAAGAGTTGAAAATAAGATTAATTTAATGTCTCAAACCAAATGCAATCAGTTTGAATGAATTGTTCAACCTAAACATACTAATGTGGAGCAAGATCTCGTATCCTTCCGGAGCACCTGATTTCCGCCCTGGTTTTTGGTGGCATTCTTGTTGCTCGGTCTTAAGATTTTCAGAAGCTTCATAAATTTGCAGGCTGTTTATGTATGTATAATAATATTACGAATCGGAATATGTCGGCTTTGATTTAAACTCGAGAAGCTGATATATACTCCATAACATTAATCTGTTGCGATATTTTTTTTACAATTTTTTTGTATATTTTGTTTTATTGTAACAATGTTACTCGAACATGGTGACATGCGATACAACTATCATAGTAGAAAAAAGTAAAATAACAATGATACCAAACTCCACGAAATGTTGAAAACGGATAGATCCTTATTAAGTAGCAAAATCAAAAGTTTAAACACATCAAACGAATGGAAAACAACTGTAAGATCCCTACACCATACATGTGCTTATGAGGAAAATGGTGAATAACACCTGACTGTAAAGCTAGCTAAACCTCTCGATGTGAATGGCAGTTGCATACAATTCCATTATATTAACAACAATATGTGAGCAAAACTTATAGAATAATAGGTACACGTGTAAAAAAATGAGGTACAATAGCCAACATTCTATAAATAATCTTAATCTCTATAAAAACGAAAGTCACGGTCAGTAACAATATAATCAGAATAATAAAACTAACCATCTTGTTACTTGATATCGCAAAAGGTAAATCAATTTACATTGGTTAATCAGTACAAGTACTACATTTTTTTAAAATTTAGTTACAACGGCAGTTTCTAGTTTAACTCATATATCCTTCTGTACTGTGGCTAAAGCGTATTGGGAAAAAGACATTCAAAAATGTAAAATACTAAAAACTTCAGATATAACAGATATGACAAATTGTTTAATTCTTGATTTGTTCATTTTCTTGATTATGCGTCTATAGATGATTTTAACACACAGAGCTGTTGATTTTTATTCCAACAAGTTGACACCACATTATGATTTGATTCCAGCGTATAATACATAAATAAAGGCACATAACATAACGAATACTTCCGACTTATTTGCTACGAAATAACAAGGGGTGTACCATATGCGCTTCCATAGATATGATATGAATGTCGTTACAACAACTCCGTCAATGACTTTAATGGAATTAATATTGGCAGTCTTTTAATATAAACTGCCTGTACGCTTACTTGTAAAGAAAATAAATTTATAAAATAACTTAATAAATTGTTAAAAGCTGATATCACTATTACTGAAGTTACTGTTTATCTATATCTATTTTGAAGCTGCACCTTGATTTAAAGTTAGAAGAAAAGTTTTTTTTGTCATTTGATATACCATGAAAGCAAGGTTATCTAAATTAATTTAGTTTTATTAAAGAGGTTTAGAAAGGTGATTCTATAGAATGGCATTTTTTTGTAGAAAATTGAAAACGTAGCCTAGCATCAAAGTGAAGTCAAGGGGATATATAACTTCGAAAATAACTTCAAAATCAAGCATGATATACTTGAAGTTGTGCCACCTATGGATTTAGAAAAAAAAACTTATGAACCATTATAAAACCCATGAACGTCAGATGCCAAATCACTAAATATCTATTTGTCAAATCAGTTAAAGCACTCAGCGTAAAAGGAAAATGGGTTTACAAATTTGTCTTTATATTGGAGTAATTATATTCCACAGAGTGCTTACTAAATCCATTAGCAATGGAACGATTGAAAATAGAACAGATTCTTTGGAAAGGTCATTTGACTCATTGGTTTTACGGATGAATAATATGACTGATATTCTGAATAATCTTCAAACTAGTAAGTATTTTCTTTTACAAACGAGAATGTCTTCGGGATATAACATTATGATGTAGCATCTTCACAACACAAATCACTTAAAAAAATAGAACAATAAATCGGCTATGTCACATATTTTTGTGTAATTTTGCAAACAAATTTGGCTCGTTGAACTATAGCTGAATATCGAAAAAATAGTTATCTCTTTAATTGCCTGAAATTTTACGGATTGTATTCTTTCAAAATAGTTGAATATGTGTAAATGTTGTATAGAAAGCACAAAAAATAAGCGAAAACAAAGTTTGTTTATTTGTCTTAAATCATTAAATCTCAAATTTCTACTCCATAGATTTTCTTAAAAAATTATATGTTGCTGGTACATGCATGTTCGTTTGTAAAATAATTATGCTGTCACCGTCTTCCATTTTAACGGTATTTACCATCATGACCGATTTGTTATCTAGTTATGAGTGAAAAACTTTTTTACGGCCTATATTGCGATGACGTAACGCTTATTTCGACGTTGTGGTGTATGTTTTCACCTTAAAGATATATTTTGTAAAAACGAAGTCTATGATTATTTCACATTATTAAAACAGAAATGCATGTACAAACAACATACAGTTTTTTTTATGATCAATTCATTAATAGTAATAGTTCAACGAGTCAAAGCTTTATGCAAAATTTTACCAAAAACTTGTGACATATCCTATGTACTATAACTTGACCTTAAGGCTTGCTTTGAATTAATTATATTTTGAGAACCAAAATAGTCTCAAGAGAGGTATCAAAAGGCTGATAGGAGAACCTCTGTACGGGAAAATATATTTCTTTAAATATTAAGCTTACCTGATCTGAAATGTCAACTGAGTTTGTCACATTCATTAGCCAACTGTCAGCGTCGATTAACTTATACATCAATCTGTTCCTCTGAAACTATACTTAGATAATTCAAACAAAACCTGGCCACAATTATTATCGGGGTATCTTGCTTTCAAATCGTGTCCGATGATCCCGTCTGTCAACCAGTATAGGCAACATTGCAAAAATTTGAGAATGCCGAACTTTACTAATAACTTCTTGTTAGTATGGTGTTTAAAAATTGCAATAGTAAGAGAGAAATTTTGAAGGAAAAAATCTTAGCTACATTCCTAATTCCTTTTCATTGCCGACTATTCTTCTTTTATTTTGATAAATTACGAGTAAAATCTGCTGATTTAACTCATTCATCAGAGATCACCTTGTGTTAGGTGTGTTTTTATTGTGTTTCTTAGTCTTTTGCTCCCTATGAAGTGTTTGCGCATTGCTGTTTGTCCTTTGTTTTATTTATTTTTTTAATGGCGAAGCCTTTTGTATTTTCTTAATTGGATGAGTTTATCATTGTTGAAGGCTGCACTATATCCTTACAGACTTATCCTTTCATTACAAATTAATAGCAATTTTACAGTATTTTCTTAGTTTTACTTTCACAGAGGGTGTTTCAAACGACTGACTCCCTCCCTGTTTTCATCCTTAATTGAATTAATGAATCTAAAATTCCTAAAACAAGAAACCAGTCAAGACCATTCGATTTTGAGCGAAATAAGCGAAATGTATCATGTTTCGTTTAAAATTACAATTCGAATTGAAAGATTCTAGCAAACGATTTACAAATGTATTTTCGACATGAGTTCATTTTAACAATATATGAAATGTATGTATATTTCAGAAATTCAAACGCAGAAAAAAAGTCCGCTTTTTTATGTTGAGCTTAGTGGAAACAGACAACTTCAAAAAAACTCGATTGTGAAATTCGACACACAATTTATTGACGAAGGAAATAACTTTAACACTGGGGACGGAATATTTGTTGCTCCAACATCGGGAGTTTATTTATTTTCCTGGACCATTCAAACACACTCTTCAAAAAATGTACAAACCGAACTAAGAGTTGATAACATTGTTAGAGGGAAGCATTTGATGAGTTTAGGATCTGCAGGTAACTTTGCAACAACGAGAAATGTATTTTGCGCTGTCAACAAGGGCGATCATGTTTGGATTCAAACAGACAACCATTATGCAGACAATTATTTTCAGGATCTCCACGGCGGTGTAAGAAGTTCATTTATGGGAATTTTTATCCAAGAACATTGAAAAGTTGAATCAAAAAAATTGAAAAAAGTCTGTAACATTATACATTTGTTTTTACTTTTGTAATGAGAGAGTTTTTTTTACTGTATAATATTATACCAGCATTTGGATGCAAGGACATAAGAAAAAGAACAATGTACAAATATGTAATTTATACTTTTTTGGTTTACAATTTACAATAAAGATAAATATTTTAAAACGTTTGAACAAAATCTTTTGAAAATTGTCTGTAATAAAATGCATATGTTTTTTTTACTTCGTTAATGAGACTTTTTTTTTTAATTGTATAATTTACTGTATTAGATTATATCAATCAGTATTTCGATACAAGGGCATAAGAAGAAAAACAATGCACAAATGTGAAGGTTTTACCTCTTCAGTTTAAAATTTATAATAAAAATACATATTTTAAGACGTAATTAAAATCCAATGTTTTATATTCCAAGAAATTCAAAAAATAAAAGCCAAAGTGCTATTTTGTAATCTCTTTGTATCTGTTAGTCCATATGTTTTTTAGCTCACCTGGTCCAAATGGCCAAGTGAGCTTTTCCCATCGCTTTGCGTCCATCGTCCTTCGTCGTCCGTCGTCCGTCGTCGTCGTCCGTCGTGGTCCGTCGTCGTCGTGGTCCGTCGTCGTTGTGGTCCGTCGTCGTCGTGGTCCGTCGTCGTCGTGGTCCGTCGTAGTCGTGGTCCGTTGTCGTCTGTTGTCGTCGTCTGTCGTCGTCGTCCGTCGTCCGCCGTCGTTACTTTTACAAAAATCTTCTCCTCTGAAACTACTGGGCTAAATTTTACCAAACTTGGCCACAATCATCACTAGGGTATCTTGTTTAAAAAAATGTGTCCTGTGACCCGGCCAACCAACCAAGATGGCCACCATGGGTAAAAATTGAACATAGGGTAAAATGCAGGTTTTGGTTCATATCTCTGAAACGTAAGCATTTAAAGCAAATCTAACATGGGGTAAAATTGTCAGGTCAAGATCTATCTTCCTTGAAACTTATTTATGAATTTGACAACCGGTTGTTGGGTTGCTGCTCCTGAATTGGTAATTTTGAGGAAATTTTGCCGTTTTTGGTTATTATCTTGAATATTATTATAGATAGAGGTAAAATGTAAGCAGCAATAATGTTCAGCAAAGTAAGATCTACAAATAAGTCAACAAGACCAAAATGTCAGTTGATCCGTTAAGGCGTTATTGCCCTTTATAATTTTTAACAATTTTAATTAATTTGGTAAATTTTTGTAAATTTTTACAAAATATTTTCCTCTGTATCTAAAGGGCCAAGTTTATAATAGATAGAGAAAATTGTAAGTAGCAAGAATGTTCATTATAGTAAGATCTATAAACACATCACCATCACCAAAAATCACTTTTGTCATGAATCCATCTGTGTCCTTTGTTTAATATGCACATAGACTTAAATTTATGTGTTCTTGTACAAAAATCTTCTCCTCTGAAACTACTTAAACAAATTTAACCAAACTTGTTAACAATTATCATTAAGGTATCTAGTTTTAAAAATGTGTCCGATGACCCTGCCTGCAAACAAAGATGGCCGACATGACTAAAAATAGTACATAGGGTAAAATGCAGTTTTGGCTAAAATCTCAAAAACCAAAGCATTTAAAGCAAATCTGACGAGATAAATGTGTTTGTTAGGTCAAAGTCTATCTGCCCTGAAATTTTCAGACCAATCAGGCAACCCGTTGTTGGGTTGCTTCCCCGGAATTGGTAATTTTCAGATAATTTTGCAGCGTTTGGCACTTATCTTGAATATGATTATGGATAGAGATAAACTGTAAACAGCAATAATGTACAACAAAGTAAGACCTACAAATAAGTCAACATGGTCAAAATGTTCAATTAACCCCTTAAGGAGTTATTGCCCTTTATAGTAAATTTTTAACAATTTCCATAATTTTTTGGAAATTTTTATTCGTTTATGATATGCACATAGACCAAGGTGAGCGACACAGGCTCTTTAAAGCCTCTAGTTTAAATGTCCCCATTGTTTAGCAATTCTCTCTTGACGTTGATGCAAGACATACTAAAAAAAAATAATGATATTATATATATATGGTGTATGGATCATCCTCATCGACTGCTTTTGTTTACTTTTCGATATTGGTTCAGAATTTCCTTGGTCGTTGATGGTCCACTTAATCATGTGAACTTTACTGTGACGCTGAGATGAAGAACAATAAGATACATTTGTAAATATATGTTGAGGGGAGAAAATTGTCAGCATAATAATCTAATAGTTACACTGTTGGTTGGTCATTTTCAGATTTATATATATAAATAAATGTTTACACTTTAATAACAGTTTCATAACAGTGCAATAAAGAGTTGAAAATAAGATTAATTCAACGTCTCAAACCAAATGCAATGAGTTGTTTTACCTGAACATACTAATGCGTACCCTTCCGGAGCACCTGATGACAACCCTGGGTTTTTGGTGGCATTCCTGTAGCTCAGTCTTAAGATTTACAGAAGTTTCAGAAATTTTCAGGCTGTTTATGTATGTATAATAGTATTGCGATCATGTCGACTCTGATTAAAACTCGATAAGATATATACTACATAAGATTTAATCGTTTCGATTGAAACATATATTTTTTTTGTATATTTTGATTGTAACATTGTAACTCAAGCATGGTGCCATGCGATAAAATTATCTCAATGGGAAAAAAGTAAAATAACAAAACTACCCAACTCCAAGAAATATTCAAAACAGATTGACCCATTAACAAATAGCAACATCAAAAGCCCAAACACATCAAGCAAATGGAAAAGAACTGTAAAATTCCTGCCTATGTACATACATTTTCTTATGAGGAAAATGGTGGAGTACACCTGACTGTACAGCTATCTAAACTCTTGATTATGTGACAGTTGCATAAAATTCCATTATATTAACAACAATATGTGAGCAAAACTAATAGCATAATAGGTAAAAATATGAAAAATTGGGTTGCAGTAGACAACATTCTATTATAATCTTAATCACTATAAAAACGAAAATCACGGTCAGTAACAAGATAATCACAATAATAAAAAATAACCATCTTGTCACTTGAAATCGCAAAATGTAAACCAATTCACAGTGGTTGATCATTACAAGTACTACAATTTTATAAGATTTATTTACAACGGCAGTTTCTAGTTTAATTCATATATCCTTCTGTAAAGTGGCTAAAGCGTATTTGGAAAAAGACATGCAAAAATCTAAAATACTAAAAACTTCGGATATAACAGATATGACAAATTGTTTAACTCTTGTATTGTTCACTTTCCTAATTATGCGTCTAATGTGTAACGATAAAGAGCACATCAGTCAATAGATGATTTTAAAACACAGAGCTGTTGACTTTTTATTACTATGTCATTACATTTTATTACAAGTCCACATTGTAATGCATTTTCTTTTTCATTATTACGACAAATTGACACCACATTATGATTTGATTCCAGCTTATAACACATAGATAAATGCACATAACATAACTAATAATTCCGACTTATTTGCAACAAAATAACAAGGGGTTTACCATATGCGCTTCCATAGATATGTTATGAATGTCGTTACTACAACTCCGTCCCCTTTCCCCAAATATGACCTACCGAAGTATACTCATCACAGAATTTGCACTTGCCAGAGCAACACGACGAGTGCTACATGTGCAGTGGGATTAAGTAGGATATGCTTACATTTCAGTAGCACATGAGTTCGCCCCTATGGATTTCAATGTTATTCTTTGTGTACTGACATTTGTCTGTTTGCCTTTGTCTCTCTAAGGTCTGGTGTTGTCAGTTATTTTCGACTTATAAGTTTGAGTATCATATTGTATCCAGGTACAACTCTATCTTTCGGCTCTCCATGACTTAACTAAAAATTAATTTTGGCAGTTTTCTAATATAAACTACTTGTACGTTTACTTTTAATAAAAAAAAAAAGTCCAGGATCAGGCTAAGGGTCCCTGTTTACAAAGTGAACCCATCTATCCAGGGGAAATAGAAGGCAATAAAAAAGTAGTCCACTTTTAACCTTGGATTTACCTTTAGTGTAAAAAATATAACCATATAATGTTAGAAGCATCTAACAGTTTTATACTTTAATACAAAATAGTAAGTAAATAAGTATAAGATACCCACATAAAAGATTTGCATTTACTACAATAAACATGAATATAAAGCTAATACTTTTTTATCACTTTTTTTATGTTTATATAAATTGATACAATCGATATTCTAATACAATAAACCATAAAAAATGTACTTTGAATCAAGCTATATTATACTATATTAAATGTCTAAATTTTCTTTATTACAGACTCCAATTTTGTCTTATCAATGATATCAACGCCTTTCAAAAGAACAAATTTAAGATTAATTTTCAAGTTTTGTTTCCAGATTTTATAAATATCTTGTGGTGTTTTAGGCGTTTTGTTAAATTTTATTGAATTCCTAATTTTCTATAGTGTCCATTTAAAATATAAGATAATTATGTTTAAAAAATTATCATATTTTAGTTCTCCCGTGTTTTTACCCAATAAAACGTCCTTTTCACCAAACGGATTGTTTATTCCTAAGTTTGATTTGATCAGTATTTCTTGGAGGTTTTTTAAAATTAACTGTGATGTACAACAACTGAAAAATAAGTGTTGCAGGGTTTCTATGTTATTGTCATTTTGACAAATAAGGCATGTTCCATTTGATATCTTCATTTTTTTTAATCTTTCTTCAGTATATAAAATATTGTGCAAGGATCTCCATTGGAATTCTTTTACTTTATTTTCAATTTTCAAATATTTCAATCCCGACCACATATTTTCCCAAGGTATATTTGTTCCAAATATTTCCTCCCACTTAATTTGACATTTTGGAGATACATCTTTATTTAAAACCGTACGAATATAATAGAGTTTTAACTTTGATGGTTTGATTTTTTGGTTGTTTAAGTTAATTATCTCAAGGTCATTTGATATCTTTAATTTAATTTCATAATGCAAATTCTGGTTTCTGCAAGATTTCAAAATTTGCACGAAATCTTTAGGAATTGCCTGTTTTATTTTTGAAAATTCGGAAATACAATTTCGCCGATCAATCAGCTTCCTATAAATTTCATTACAGCTAATGAAATCTGTAGTTTCTGAATTCCAAATGTCCTGGATAGTTGTGATACCGCTTTTTAGAAAAGAAGAGTAAAACAATGGTTTATTTTTGAAACGAATAGGAAAGTTTCCAAATATCCTCGTATTTAAAATAGCACTTTTATATGGAGGTGAATCAACCTTTTGAATGAATCCTGACCACGTATCTATAATTTTCTGATAAAATTGTGATAGTTGGTTCATATCTAAACCATTTAAACTTGAACATTTACATACAAAAAAGGCATCATTATATTTTTGTCAAATTTCCGAAGCCAATACTTACCGATCGCATTCCAGCTTTCCAATGGCTCCTGAATTAAACGATATACAAGTTTTGTTTGTTTACTTTTTATAAACGTATCTATAAAATTAATTTTGGCAGTTTTCTAATATAAACTGCTTGTACGTTTACTTTTAATTAAAAAAAAACACTTAATAATTGTTAAAAGCTACTACTATTACTGAAATTACTGTTCATCTGTATCTATTTTGAAGCTGCACCTTGATTAAAAAAATGTTTTGTCATTTGATATACATTGAAAGCAAAGTTATTTACATTAATTTTAGTTTTATGAAAGATATTTGGAAAGGTAATTCTTTGAAATGATATTTTTGTGCAGTACGATAAAAACGTAGCACAGTATAAAAAATTAGTCATGTGATATATAACTTCGAAAATAACTTCAAAGTTAGTCATGAGAAAAAGTTTCAACCTATAGATCTAGATGAAAGAATATATACCTTAGCGAGTATAAACACACGCGAACGTCAGATGCCAAATTACTAAAATATGTTTTTGTCATATCAGTTAAAGCAATAAAAACAGTTTTTACATTTTTTTCTTTATATTGGAGTTATTTTTATTCCACATAGTGTTTTCTAAATCTATAAGCAGTGGAACGAATGAAAATAGAACAGATGCTATGGAAAAGTCATTTTTATTCATTGGTTTTACCGATAAATAATATGAGGGACATTCTGAATAATCTTCAAACGAGTAATTAAAGGCTTTGATAAAGGGAAATTTCTATGAGATATACGTCAATGTGGCAGCAACCTATCAATATAAATTACTAAAAAAAAACTTGTTATTGTATCATTATTTTTGGTGATATATCTGACACGTTTTTTTTTTCAATAATTCGCTTTTAAGGTTGGTTTCCCATCGCTCAAACGTTATCATAATAGATCAATACCTCTTTGCTTAAATGCAATCAAACACGTTATTCTATTTACATTGTTTGTTTAGAAATGTTGTTGTAAAACGTACATGATGCTAAAAACGACATCGTGTGGAGATTAAAGAGAGACAATGCGTGTTTTTATGGAAACAACTTTCAAGGAAAAATGAATTGTTAATATAGTTTTACTCTTTTGTTTTCCATTGAAATTCTGTTTTTATTGTTGTTTTGTTTTTCAATGTCAATACCGTTTATTCTTCGCATTTTTTTTTTAGCTATATAGTTTACAAGGAGCAGGATCTACTAATACCATCGAATTTATTTATGTTCTTGTCTAAAGTCTGGAGCATGTTATGCAGGCAGTCACTGAAGTTAGTTGCCGTCTGTAATATTTGATTCTCGTTTTTTGTTTGGGCACAAATCAGTAATAAATTTAATATTATATGCGTATCTTATCATAGTATATAGGACTTTTTTTCAGAAGATCAAAATGAGAAGAAACGTCCGCTTTTTTATGTTGAGCTTAGTGTAACAACGACACTTAATATAAAATCTGTTGTGAAATTTGACACTCAGCTTATTGATGCAGGAAATAACTTTCCCCAATTTCAGGAGTATTCTTTTTTTCTTGGACGATTCAGACACTAACCTCGAAAAATGTACAAACGGAACTAAGAGTCGACAACGTTGTTAAAGGACAGCAGTTAATGCATATAGGATCAGGAGCAGGAATTTTTGCTTCAACCAAAAATATACTTTTGCACTGTAAACAAGGGTGATCATGTTTGGACTCAAACAAGAAATACTTATAGAATTAATTATTTTAATTATCTCCACGGCGGTCCTCATTCATGGGACTATTTATTCAAGAACCCCGAACGTTTCTTACGAATAATTTAAATACTGTAAAAAGTTACAATAATATGTAAATAACATAATATGATGAAGTTATAAGAATAACTATGTTGATGACTAGAACATATATTTCCACAACTTAAAAGACTGTCCAATGTGTTTAGAGTCAAAGTCTTGTAAAAACTCTTTACGGAAATTAGATAATTTTCCTTCACTCCATAATGTATGCAGGAGTCGTGTTCGGTCAGATTCATCAATGTCTGGCGAATCGTTTTGACGATTATAAATAAACCTATATGAGAGTTTCAAGTGAGATTATGATTTAATGCTGTTTGGTTTTTTCAAATCATTGATGTGATGAATCGTTTTGTTTTATCAGGTTATTGCACTGTTATTGTAATAACCCTTGCTTACTGTTAAAGATAGACAATTTTGTGTAGGGTATTTTTCGATAATGTAGAAGCCGACTTTAGGCAAACATTCGTCGCCTCGTTTTGGACTCAGTCCTGTTTTTGAAAGTTTCATGTTTTCAGCTGTCCCTCTTACATGAACGTTGAATATGACATTCTCTCTTTGACTGTAATATATAAATCTGGATCCTATTCGTCCATGTTATTTTCGTCTGTAAGTTAATGAGAAATAGAAATGCAAAACTTACAATACGAAAAAGGTCAGATATAACCGATATGAAAAATTTGTTTACCTCTTGTATTGTTCATATTCTTAATTATTCGCCAATTGTATGGCAATACAGAGCATGTCAGTAATAGCTGATTTTCAGAACAGAGATATTCGCTTCTATGTATTGGGAGTTCTCTAATTTGCTATACACAGAGATATTGGTTTGACCCCGTATCAGTATCGTCGTTGAATAAATATGAAGAAATTCTGAAATCGACTTATTCAATTTCATTCAATTCCATCCACGTTATAATGACATTTTGTAGTTTTGTCTCTTGCATTTTTGCTATTTGGCCACAATATTACCTACTCCTTCCCTTCTACATCTGTTTACAAGGAGTTTCGTTTGACAAGCGAAAGATAGTCTATTTTGTTTATTTCCTTTTAATTGGCCTATGTATTATAAAAATTTAATACATTATTCAGATGGCAAATATTTTAACTCGGCTGCCTTTGGGTAAATTAAACATTCATATGTGAAAATATTACAAATTCATATGTGTAGAGGTAAATATTAAAAAAAAAATGTTAGTACATGGAAGAGTCCAACGTATGCAGCCACATCATGACATTATTAAAAGTAAAATAAGTGTTTAATATGTTAGTCAAATTATTAAGTTGCATAATTACACTGTGAAACTGTATCAACTTGTCAGACTGATATGAAACAAAAAACTGATTATAAAAAGACCCTACATATGGCTTTTCTCATCGATATTGTACGTGTTGTGTGCAGACTAATGACACTGGAATTCAAAATATAATGCCATTTAATTGTTGATAAAAAAATATATTCTAATAATAAAACTAATTGTTGTGAAATGTATTAGGAAGATCTGGTATCATATCCTGCTTTTACTTATCAACAGTGATTATTTGCGATATGTATCTGATAAGAAAACTCATTGCGCGCATCCTATAGAAATCGAAGTTGCATTTTCAAACTGTCAAATTCCAGAGAAATTAACCTCAAGTTTTAACTTTTAAGTTTTAAGCGGGGTGTACATTATATTATGCTAATTAAATGTATTCAGAAAGCATCTTTATTATATTATTTATTGTCAGTTGTAAGCCAGATGGATACGTCCATAAAAAATACTCATATTCATATAAGTAAGCTATTATATAAACACACCCAAATAACAACAAGGTATCTTTGACAAATAAGTTGAATCTCTCAGCTATTTGGGAAAATGAGTTTATGGATTTTACTTTATGTTGCCGTTATTTTATTCAACAGACGGTTCTTACTGTATTAAATAGCAATGGAACGATTGAAAATAAAAGAGAGTCATTAAAGAGGTCATTCGAGTCATTGGTTTTACGGATAAACAATATGAGCGACACACTGAATAATCTTCAAGCTAGTAAGTACAGGCTTTATGAATAAAGGAAAATATATTTTGTATAAACGTTAATGGGACAGCAACCTAACAACATTGGCTAAAAATGAAAAAAGACAAACAGAAAAACAATAGTACACATGACACGACATAGAAAACTAAAGAATAAACAACACGAACCCCACCAAAAACTAGGGGTGGTCTCAGGTGCTCCGGAAGGGTAAGCAGATCCTGCTCCACATGTGGCACCTGTCGTGTTGCTTATGTGATTACAAACCCGGTAAATAGTCTAATTCGGTAGGTCACATTCATGAAAGGGAAGGGAATTGTAGTTACGACGTAAGGAACATATCCGATACCATTTGTGAAACGGTTATTCCATAACGGTCAACCAACTCGTGATGGCGTCCGTAAAATTTACGAAGGGATGATTTCAACTTCACCATTTGGAACTCTTGGTTTAATATCTTCCTTGTGAGCAGTAACCCTCTATCAAGAAAATCATGATAGGAAATGCAAGCACGGGAATATCGTATCAATTGGGAGATATATACCCCGTATGCAGGTGCTGCTGGAATGTTGCTACTTAGAAATGGAAAGTTCACAATTGGAAAGCCGAAATCATCTCTTTTGTCGTAAAGTTTTGTTTTCAACCGACCCTCATTGTCAATTTCTAGATGTAAGTCAAGATATGAAGCCGACTTAACTGTATCTGTAGTATCCTTTATCTCCAATTCGATGGGATAGATGCGTTCCACATAGTCACCAAATTTTGATTTGTTTAGAGAAAGAACGTCATCTATATAGCGGAAAGTAGAGTTAAAGGATATTGCTAACTTCTTATCTTTCTTCCTAAGAAGTTCCTGCATGAAGTCAGCCTCATAATAATAAAGAAACAAGTCGGCAAGTAGAGGATTATTAATATTGTTTGACAGTCCTTTGTGATTTTGTTTTTCCCGACAGTCTTTTTTTTTTACATATGTGAAACGGGATCGGCTTATCAATCTGAAGCATTGGAAATCAACCAGGGGTTTTTGGCACGATTCGTGTTTCTAAGCCTTTAGTTTTCTTTCACCATGTATTGGTTTATAGAATGTTGTTTATCTTCTCGTTTGATTAATAATATTTTCTATGTTTTTTTTCTCATCCGACAAACGATTGTTGACTTGAATGTCCTCTAGAACAAATGTACCTACCGCCTTTTTGTAACATTCTGTGAACTCTCTACTTCAATTTATAGTCTTTCGAGTCGTTGTTTGAACTTTCAAACTGTTGCTTCTCTGTTTTGTATTGACAGTACGCCTATTTTGCTTACATCGATAGTTGACTATCCGCTATCTTCCATTGAAAGTCCGCTTATTATGCATTAAATTTATTCACAGTTCCCTTCCTCGTTTTCCAGAGAAACGAAGAGCAAACATTAATTGGAGCCACAAGCAATTTTATAGCAAACCTTAATTGGTACAATGGGAACCGGAATTCGAGAATTCTAGGTCACACGAAATTGGTATGCTTTCAAACACCAGACAAAATCAGATGAAATATCAGCACTTGATGCTGAATTTCAATACTTCAATAAAGCTGAAGTGGTATAAAGTCACAAAAATCATATCAATTATTTCATATCTTAATTTATTCCCTAAATCTTAAATAAAATATAGGGACATTCAAACTCATAGATAGAAAATAAACTGACAACGCCATGGCAAAAAAAAGGGGGAAAACAAACAGACAAATAATAATACAATGACAAAACAAAGAAAACTAAAGTCTATGCAACACTGACCAAACAAAAACTTTCGGTGATCTCAGGTGCTCCGGAAGGGTTATCAGATCCCTTTCCTGCTCTTAGCATAGCAATAACAGCATCGATCTATTGTTTGTTTCTTTTTCAAAGGATTATAAAGTTTAACCGTCACCGATGGACTTCAGATATAGTTGACTTATATGATGAAGACATAATCTTTCAATCAGTTTCATTGAGGTCTGGAGCTGGCATGTCAGTTAACTAGTAGTAGTCTGTTGCTATTTATGTATTATTGTCATTTTATTTGTTTTCTTTTGTTACATCTTCTGACATCAGACTCGGACTTCTCTTGAACTGAATTTTAATGTGCGTATTGTTATGCGTTTACTTTTCTACATTGGCTAGAGGTATAGAGTAGGGTTGAGATCTCATATAAACTTGTTTAACCCCGCCGCAATTTTGCGCCTTTTCCAAGTCAGGAGCCTCTGGCCTTTGTTAGTCTTGTATGATTTCTAATTTTAGTTTCTTGTGTATAATTTGGAATTTAGTATGACGTCTATTATCACTGTACTAGTATACATATTTTTTAGGGGCCAGCTGAAGGACACCTACGGGTGCGGGAGTTTCTCGCTACATTGAAGACCCATTGGTGGCCTTCGGCTGTTGTCTGCTCTATGGTCGGGTTGTTGTCGCTTTGACACATTCCCCATTTCTTTTCTCAATTTTATCATAATTACAAATATGACGGGGAAAATAAAAAAAAGGTCTATTCAACCAGAAAGATCATGTTATTTATAAAAACAACTGATAACACAAAAAAAATATATTAATTTAATGCTTAAAAAACAAAAGCACCTGTTATACATTAGGATGAGCGTGCTATGATAATCAGAACTAGACTGTCACAGGAACAATCTTTGGAGTATTCTCATTGTTATTTGATAAATTATGCTTTGAATCGTCATCAGCGTTACCGTTTGTTTTCAAAATAACGTCTTCTAAATTATCATCACTTGTAGAATTGTTTTGTGTACGTTTTGAATTGTTTTCTATATTTTCGTTGTCGGAATTTTCACTTTGTCTTCTTTGATTAAATTCGTTCCCTTTTGTTTCACTTTTCAAAACAAATCCGGTATTTTCTCTTACTAAATCTTCTAACGTGTGATTGTTTGATTCTTTTACAAAACCGTAAGAAGTCTTTTCACTGTGTTCTGTACTGTCATTTGAATTTATTACATCATCAGCTGATTTTATATAACTTTCCATTTGTTCATAAAATACCATTCTTTCCTGATGACACTGTTTTATTTTACGAAGTCGACTTAAAGCAAACATTCGTCGCCTCGTTATGGATTCAGCCCAGTTTTTAAAAGTTTCACGTTGTTTTGCTATCTCCTCCCGCCGCTGATCTAACATGTACTCGAATGCTTTCTTCTCTTCGTCTGTTATATATAAATCTGGATCATATTCGTCCATGTCATTTTCATCTGTTAACTTTTCAGTCTTAGGTAATAGTTCAGATTGTTCTGCCTCGGTTTCGGTTCCATTAGTTATTTTAGCCAAATCTGACGTTTCTTTGTTATTTTCTGACTCAGCGTTTGAATTTTGCGGAACCCTAACTTCTATAATAATGGATGGCTCTTTTTGAATTGAATTTCCTTCCGAAGATGAATTTGAATTATTTTCTATTTCATCTACTTTTATGTTTTCGTTAGTATTTTGATTCTGCACAATTTCGTCTGAATCGTTAGTTTTCTGATGTTCTACCGATTTGCTGTCTTCATTCTCACTATTGGTTAATTGGTCATTTTCACTGATTACGTTTGGTGACGCCATATCCTTTTTTAGCAATCGTCTGAAATAAAAAAAAAAGCATATATGTAAATATAAATGATTTGATTTTCATAGCAAAATATATAACAATAATTTGCCCGCGATACTAAAATGACAAAATCCTTAAGAGAACAAGATTGCATGTACATGTACATACCCCGTGACACACATTGTAACCAATAAAGGATCATACATTGACAAGTCATCCTTTTGAAAAATATTCTCTCCTTTCAGATTTTTTTTCAGGGTAATCGAACTCATCCGAGTTTTTTAGAAATAAAAACCATCATAAAGGTTTGAAGAGGTACCGACAATAAATCAAGAGCTTATTCAAACGGAAAAAAATAGTATGGATTTTTTTTACAAACTCACTACCGTAAAAAAAAACTGGTTCTCTTTTGCATATTATGGTGTTGTCGAACGCATCCGTTGTTATGGTGAGTGAAGTTACTCGTTTAAATTGGACAAAAAAATGAAGGCGCTCTCATTGCAACAGTCAACACAACGGACAGTTCAAACCATCATTTTTTTTCTCTGCCACGTTGTTCCTTTGATTATTTTTTTTATGTAATTTATGTAATGAATTGATACGCCCTATCCTCTTTTACGAATGTTCGCTCCACTTTTGTTTTAAATTCTTGTCAAGACAGTCTGAATCCTTTGATTTTATCCATGTAAGTTCCATTTAAAGTTTTGCTCGCAAACCCCTTTTTTTCTTTTAAATATCTTTAGTTATTACATACCGTTTTAATAAAATCCTTGTTGTTTTTTCATAGTTTGTGAAAGAATAAAGATATAAAAGTTAGATGTTCAAAAAGTTTAGAGAGAATAAATCCCGCCAAATGTCTAATGTCTTAAATCTCAAAAACGCTTCATTTTTTTCTGATTATTTGTTCCTTTATTCATTTATTCAAATTTATAGCAGTCTTAAAAAAAACTTTTTGTTTTGAACCAGAGTAGCGAACATCCTTAATCCTACTTAGGTCTATATACATGTATATATACTCGAATACCTGTCTCATAACAACGCAAAATAGGACTGAAAATTAATTTAAATCTCAAGCCAAAAGCAAACAATCTGAAGTGATTTGATCTACTGAAACATCTATAACACATTTTAAATCCGATTTTATTAGCTTTGCTGTAAATATTTGTTTTATTGTTTAATTTCTATAGATAAGGTCCTTTCAAATCACTTCTTTAATATACAAACAGTATACATATAGTAAAACAATTAAATGTTTCTTAGGTGACTTCCTTGACTTTGGAAGAATTCAAATATACTGTGAAGTTTTAGGCACAAAACAGTAAAACACAATGACTTTCAAATTCATAGTTTTGTACGGTCATTTCTTTGTCAGTATATAGATCCAAGTAGTTGTTTTTGTAAACAATGAAGTGAATCAAAACTTAAAGAGACAAAATTCAACGAGTCAGCAACCAAACGAAATGTAACTACAGTGTATAATAAAATTTAAAAAAGAAACGTTGAAACGTTGAATATGTCAAAGAAACAACATCCCGACCAAAGAGCAGAAAAAACCTTGGTCAGTAATTGGTTTTCAACGCAGAAAGAAAATCCCGCACCTGGCTTCAGAACTACAAAACTACAAGTCATACAATCTTCAACAAAAGACAATTGTTTACATGAAATTATATGAATTCAATGTGTCGAACTCTAAATCACCATAATGTTTTCATTTTTATTGGTATGTTGATCTTCATTTGTTTAAAGTCCAGCGACAAATATTTCGTTTATATTTTCATTCATGACGATAGCGAAAAAACCCAAAGATTAATACAAGTTAAAAAAAAAACATTACATAAAAACTTTAAATTAAGCAATACGATCCCCTACGTAATACTAAAGGCATGCATGGTTTGGACAAGGGTTCCAAAGTGTAACCGGTGCACCTCCTCAACCAGAGGATTCCGCACCTTACACATAATAAAAGTAACAGAAATCAGTATTTGCTAAACTTTGCTATAATGTACATGTAGCTCTCGTGGCTAAACGTTTTATAACTATTCTGTTTTGTTGAAATCATTATATGTTTCTACTCCGTGACTTGATACAGTTATAATCATCTCGCAAAGCGAGCTTTGTACCGACTTTCACAAGGGATCTTACCGCGTAAAGGTTAATGCATATCCATACGTAATATAATTATCTACTACCATAAGAATACATAAATCTCCTTTTTAAATCCTATACAAATTTGTCTCTTTTTTTCGTTTAAGTACTGATTTCAAATTGGTTTCGTAGTGCACATGGTACAAAGTCTATAAAAGTTGATGGAAACTAGTATTACTTTAAGGCAATATACAAGTTGTTATAATACAATTAAGCACTGATTTTAAATTGGTTTTGTAATGCACAAGGTATATGATAGTTGATAAATACATGTATCACTTTAAGTCAATACGCAAGTTTATGAAAATATAACTTGTTAACTACACTGAATTTAAATTTGAGAGATGTACCTTTTCTGGTTCAAACTGCTATATGTACTCTTGACCAGTGCAAAGATGAAAATATACAGTCACTTACATGAAGTACATTTAGCAAAAAAAAACCAAGAAATGTCGAACACCCATTTGGCTTGATTGATTATTTTCATAGCAGTAACGTTAATAGTTATTTTGTTGTTTTTTTTCCAATTTATAATTGATTATCATTTTAATTTTGACAACGATTGCGAAACAACAATTCTATTTATATTCTATATATATTCCTTTATTCAACTTATTTATTATCAAGACAATTCTTTCGTTTTAAAGGTCATTTATATTAAAATATTGCTAGAATTAAAACATTGATTAAATTTTAGCTATAGCATACCTCTAACATTATTTTTCGCTTACTTGCATTAATTCTTTTCCTTTCCCTTTCTTGATTGAAAAATACATTAACAGTTGTCAATAATAGATCTTACTTAATGTAGAATAAAAATATTCCTTTATTTCCATTCTAACTCCCGGACGACGCACTGCGTTTAATTTCATCTTAAAAATAATTAAATCCGTTCTCCTTTGTTATGTGAAATCTAAAACCTCTTTTCTTACAACATAAAGAAGACATTGAATAGTGCATTTGAATAAAATCCAATTATGTGTATTGGACGGCCATCAATCAAATTGTATAGGTATTATTGTTGTCATTGAATTCTTGCTATTAAATATACTTTAATATAGTTATGTAAATCTACTTATATTTTGAATATTTGCAAAACTTCATCAAGAATAAAGTAAACATTTAACCGTATACTTTAATATATGTTATGAAAATTTAATGAAAAATGTAAACATCTTAAATAAATATAACATTTATTATATGCTGTATAAATATGTTAAAATTTCATATTATGTTTTTTAATGTGAAAAGCCCATTCCGATGAAGTTCTAAGGTTCTAAGTTGGACATTCTTCGTTCGCGCAAATTAATCTTTCAGTTGCGACATAATTCGTTTGTGTAGCAAACAAATTTCATAGATTCAAACACATCGCCTGTTGTCTGCTCTATGGTCAGGTCGCTTTGACACATTCCCTATTTCCTTTCCCAATTTTACACTGTATAAAAAATCGACTAAAATGAAACCACTCATTTGCGCATCTATTAAATTATCTAACATTGAGAATGCCAATGGAAATCGGGAATATGTTAGAGATAACAAACCGACCGAAGAACAGATACATGTACCAGCAGAAGGTTATCTTTTAAAAAAAAAAAAAACCTTAAGTGTTTCGATTGGCAACCATAGAACACAGACTCTGGAAAATCATTGGAAGAACACTCTTTTTCCTCCATCTTGCATTGGAAACTTTTTGTTCTTAGTTGATTGTCTGTCTCGTGTTGCAAAGAGTTGAGGGTATAAAACTGGTAATCATGTTAAACAAGTTTAGATAAATAATGTGCCAGTTACCACCAGTATGTCATTCTGGGTCATCGGTCTTATCACTTTCTCAGTAATTGGCGTACAGAGCTCGAAATTCCAAATCTAGAAGTATTTTGCTTGGAATAATGTTTTATCATAATTATAACTGTCTCAAACGAAGCAAATGTTTAACAAGTCATTCAGATTTGTTTCACTATGAACTTTCTAAGCTAGGTTGACCTTTTAGAGGTATTTGCGCATTGTTAAAGACAATGGGTGTCTGTGTGTAGAATGAAGATATCCGCATTCTTTTCCTTTTGTTTCAGTAGATATAGTTCTTTAACTATAAACATAACTCTAAACATACCACATATTTTCATTTTAAAGTTAATTAATAAGCGGCTGCTAGCTTTTGCATGATTAAATATATGCACACCGTAAAGGCCAACGATAGACGTTTTGAGCCAGACTAAAATATGAATGGTAATAATTTGAAAGGAAATAATTATAATCTAAAAACGAATTTTACATAAATTCGCTGGGGATTGATTTAGTTCAACTTGTGCAACAGTGCACATCTTGTCTTCTGTAGAGTTAATTTGTAAGTCTACCTATCTTAAATTTGTATTTTTTGAATAGTTATATTTGACGTTTTTGTTTCGTTAAAAAACTATCTGATGACAATTTTAATTTTTGCCTAATTCGCTTCATTTATTATGTATACATGTACTTTCAAAACAATTTGCCATTTGATTATTTCGATTTTATGGTAAGGCCAAAGTGGTTTATTAGCGTCTGCTTCCTGATAAGTTGATGGCCTGAGTTAAAAAATCAAAATAGAAATAAAATAAATAACATATACATGTATCTATTAAAAAGCAAGGTATAAGGATTCCAAGGGTAAAATTTGAACTTCCCTGAGTAACATACATGTATATGGCCAATTTCAAAATCTGTCTTTCTTTGTTTAGACGATTTTAAACCAAAAATAGCTTTTTTCTTATAAAAAAGGGGGAGGGTGTGACTTAGTTGACCCAATCATAATCTGCAACTGTCAATTTGGGAGATAAAATTAAGAAGAACTCTAACCATGCAGAGACAAATATATACACAATGTGTATATCTATGTCTCTGCTCTAACATAACATTAAAACATGGCATTAATCTCGTTGGCATGTGTAGTTCTGCTTTAAATTTGATCAGCGTATAGATATAAAAGATGAGGTATGAGTACATGTACCAATGGGACAACGCTCAACCCTCGTCATAATATTTGTTAAAAGTAAACCATTATAGGTTAAAGTACGGTTTTCAACACGGAGCCTAGGCTCACATCGAACAGACAGCTATAAAGGGCCCCCAAAAAGACTATTGTAAAACCATTCAAACTGGAAAACCAACAGTCTATTAATCTATAAAAAAAAAAAAAAAACGGGAAACGAGAAATGTATGATTTTCTTCCTGGCTGGCTAAAACATTTTGAAAGTTCTAAAAGATCACAAACTAATAATTATAGAAATGACATCAACAGATTAGTGTTGACATAATAAATTTGACTAAAATTTGTGAAATTTAACATAAGGGAATCTTTTTGCCTTTTACACATTATATTTTACAGACTCTTGAATTGCTTGTTTTGTTAGCACACATTTCAAAAGTATATATTCATGTTGCGAAAAAAGGTTACTCTGATGGACGTTTTTAAAACAAACAAATTAACAAATAAACAAATATAGCTAACAAAGATTATATTTGTATCTTTCTTTTGAGAACACGAATAGACATTTTAACATTTTAATTGATTTAACAATAAAATCTAGTATACCAAAAATGAAATAGCGATAGTAATAGTACCTCTTTGATACAATTTTACAATGTCATATGTACAATTTTGTTATGAATAGAAAATTCATAAAGGCTAACAAAAAATCTAAATCCGTTTTGTTCTAAATATTTTAACGACTTTTATAATCAGTTTGTAGAAAATAATTATGTTAATAACATTCTTACCTGCTAGTATAAGTTCAAGCTGTAATTTAAAACCTGTCCTTAAAGAATTACATTTTAAACCTTTTAAACGTGAAAATTGTAAGTCCTTTCACTTTTACACAACCGTATGACAATGTGACACGGCTTTACAATGGTTAAATATACCGTTGTCAACTGCTCTCGTGTCTTTATAAATATAAATAATTGAAGTCTGTCGATAATCCTACTTGCAATACACAATGAATGACTCGGTAAAATGACCTTACTTCTGTTATATACTAATTTTAAATGATAATGTAAAAAAGTAGGTATTTAACTTGCTTCGATAGATTTGAATTACAAAACGGAAAATTGTTAGTGTTCATATATTGTCACGTTAAAATGAACAAATTGAACTCGTTGACAAGATATTAACTTGTAAGGAAAATAAATTAAGTCACCACTTAGACGCAGCATGGCAACTAAAAAGCAGCTTAATGCGTTTTATCTTAATATTTCCCGGAGGTGTAATTTACATGCAAGTATGAACAAAGCTGATGGTTTTTAAAATCTAACAAAATTTAGATATTTTTAATTTTAAAATGAGTTCAAAAAGAATAAATAACAAAATTCAAGTAAATGAATTTCCTTAATAAAACATGTAAAAGAACGTCAACAGATATATACAAGAATATTTACTGCAAAGATTTATAAATAGGACCGTCCCATTTAGATATACAAGGCCAGAACTTCCGACTACTGCAAATTAAAGGGGCAATCCAATAAGCATAAATACACATAATGGAGCTCAGGGGCGGGTCCATCCATTTTAAAAAGGGTGTTTTCATCCCTGAATAAAGGGGGGGGGGGGTTCCAAACCCCCTGGACCCCCCTCCTGGATCCGCCACTGGAGCTGTATTGTTTGTTGGGGAGGGGCATGACTTTACTAGTTCAAGAAAAGTTCTATGTAAAAGCTTGAATTACGTAATTACTCAACTATGATACCTGACCTACTCTCTATTGGCATATTTCCTTTCAAAGTATCTATAATCGGTCAACTTACATGAAGTGAAATCCATAATACTCCTATTGCAATAAGCTATTATTAACATATTAAAGTCAAATCTATAATTAGGGTTCACAATGCTTGTGCACGTTTTGAACATTATAATCTAACTTAATAAAACAAATTCAGGGGCGGATGCAGGCATTTTAGAAAGGGGGGTGCTAACCCAGGGCACCCAGGGCAAAGGGGGGGGGGTGCAAAACATATGTCCCGATACAAATGCATTGATCGGCAAAAATAAAGGGGGGGGGGTGCGCACCCCCGGAACCCCCCCCCCCCCCCCCTGGATCCGCCACTGAAATTGTAATCGAAACCAATTGCAATCGAACGAACTAGAGTTCGTTTTATATATCCTATTAACATTGTTATTCAACAGAGCATTTATTCTATTTTTAAATACTCGTATGTCAGTTATTAGACACAGAAAAAACAATGCAATTATACTATTTAGTATCGAAAGATAATATTTCAAATAAATTAAACATATTAAAACTTCTAATTTTAAAAATCTAATTATGCATGTAATAATACACTGTACAAAATTGTGTTTGCAAGAGAAAGCGAATCTGGTTTCAAGTTGCGCTTACAATGTGAAAAGCAAATAATAATTCATTTTTTTTTTTTAACAAATTCAAAATAAGGCATAAACGTACATATGAGCTGGACCACTATAAGTAAAAAAAAAAAATAAAAAATCATTAATACTAAATGAAATGGATTTACACTGTCCCAGGTTAGAGAAGGGTTCGGATCCCGCTAAAATGTTTAACTCTGCCACATTTTGCATGTATGTGCCTGTCCCAAGTAAGGAGCTTGTAAATCAGAGTGGTTGTCGTTTGTTTATGTGTTACATATTTGTTTCCCGTTCATTTTATGTACACGAATAAACCCGTTAGTTTTCTCGTTTGAATTGTTTAACATTGTCATTTCGTTTTTTTTATACCTGACTATGCGGTATATATGGGCTTTGCTAATTCTTGAAGGCCGTACGGTTACCTACTTTTTCTTTGTTTCTGCATGTGTCTTTTTAGTCTCTTGTGGAGAGTTGTCTCATTGGCAATCATACCACATCTTCTTTTTTTTATATTTACATATTACTTTTGACATATTGAAACTCGCCGTACATACCTTATACCAAGTCGCAGTTGGCCAGTGGTGTCGACTTAAATTAAATTTTCGTTTAGGATAAAACGTATAACGTGTATTATGTTTAGTTAGTTTTCATGAAATTATGTACTACAATTTGAAGAAAAAAACGTTTGTGGGCCGGGGATTTCCAAGCATTTACCTGTTTTTCAATTAACTTCAAAACAAGGATTATTGACATGAACAAAAAACTGATTTTGTCAGATACAATTGAAAAACTCACTGAGAGATTGCTTACAATGTAGCAACAATAACCATTTTGTTTAATAAGATTAAAAATTAATACATAACTTTTCAGTAGAAAGGTCAGGTTTATATATTTTATTGGATGTAGAGGTATGTCCCGCAGACACTATTGTTTGTTTTCTTATAAGAAGAATTTGAATACGAAGTAGCCTAGAAACAGGGAAACAAGGAAACTTTCAAGTGCTTTAATACAATAGAAACATAACTATGTTGATTGTTCTTTTTTTAAATTGTAAGATTTGTTTGGTGGAAATAAATTAATATATGTTTCCTTGTTCCGTCTAGCCTCCAAACTTGGAAACACTTGAACAATTACATGGAGGCATGTAGCTACAACGTATTTTTACAAAAGTTAAATCTATATTAAGAAATAATGAAAACACCAGGTTCCTTTTGAGTTTAGACATTTTTACGCTATTGGCAACTGTCAAGTGGGAGAATATCTGCACTTTATAGCATTTTTAGTTTGTCGATCAATGCTTGGTTTTCAGATCTTGAGATATTTTTTCTGCATTATTCAAATAGCACCGAATATAGCGCGTAGGAAAATATTTTGACTATTTTTTTTACCAAACCTTATGTTTTTCCGAAAAAAGGGGCATATACGCACTGTAGGTCTCTTTTTTAATCCGTGTCTAGTCTATGAATTGGTGGGAATTGCGTTTATTATATTTAGCCAGATATAAATGTACAAAACCATCATCTGTTTCAACTTTGTTGGGAATTTCGAAGTCTTAGAATACGCTCTGTATGATATTGATCGTATTAAGATACATTATTAATATTCCACCTACAGAAATTTTATTGCTCAGTTCATCAAACCATAATATTTAAATAAACGTCATGGTTGGCACTAGATTAAAATGCACATCCCGAAGGCAAACGTTATACATGAAAGGACTGTTGACTTTGTAATTACTCTCTAAATGGTATTGACGACATACTTTACATCATTCATGGCTGTCGATTTATAATTCCTTTGTTTTACTAAATAAAACCCGATGTATGTATTTTACCTTTATGTGTCGTCGGGTTGCTGTTTCATTGGTGTGTTTACACACTTTGGAGTTTAGTATGGCGTTCATTATCACTGAACTAGTATATATTTGTTTAGGGGCCAGCTAAAGGACGCCTCCGGGTACGGGAATTCTCGCTACATTGAAGACCTGTTGGTGACCTTCTGCTGTTGTTTTTCTATGGTCGGGTTGTTGTCTCTTTCACACATTCCCCATTTCCATTTTCAATTTTACACATCCGTCATTCTGTATTCATTTGTACAACAATTATGTTTTATAATGCACATTTTTTTAAAAATAAATAATCTTCATCTTTGTTGTCACGACTCCAGTAAATTACGCATAAAAATTAAGATTGGAAATGAGGAATATGTCAAAGAGACCTACAACAACCCGACCAAAGAGCAGATAACAACCGAAGGACACCAATGGGTCTTCAATGCAGCAACAAAATCTCGTACCCGGAAGTGGACCTCAGCTGGCCATAATTGTGTACCTGTTCAGTGGAAATGGACGTCATGTACTATTAAAATTCCAAAATCATATAAATGAACTAAAATTAAAAAAAACATACAAGACTAACAAAGGCCAAAGTCTCCTGAATTGGGAAAGGCGCAAAATGCAGTGAGGTTAAACATTTTTAGTGAGATCTAAATCCTCACCCTATACCTCTAGCTAATGTAGAAAAAAGACAAACACGATATACACACAGTAAAACTCAATTTAAAAGAAGTACATGTGTGAATGTTCTAGAATGTCCAGTATTCTCGTGTCTCTAATAAGATCGGTCTTTTCACAAGCTGTATAAAAGATAGGTTCGACTTTTGATTGAGTAAGAAAGTAAATAGAATTGTCAAGGGGTTTTCAGATTAAAAAAATATTTGAAATTTACAACTATTCTACAATTGGTTAAGTCATTGTTTAAGTTTTAGTTGAAAGTATTGAGCAGAAACTCGGGTACATTTTTTTTAGAAATCTGCGTGTCCGCCTAAGAAAGAATAATAAAACATTACGAATTATGCATCCACACCACTTTTCTGAATGTACCTTCATTAGGAACGACCAGAGCTTTATATATAAAATGACTGAATAAATAGTCAACGATCAATCTTACAGGGCGATGGATCATGTAATATGATTCTGTACACTACAAAATATAATATATAACAAGTCAAAAAGGGTACAACATCACCATTAAATAACTATAAAATTAACAAATATTAGATATTTCGGATAACAGATATCCTTCTTCAATAATAGCACGAAGTCAAATGAATCATGTCAAAATATTCAAACTGAGAAACTTTTTCTAAATCTTGAAATTTATACAATTTAAGCGAACACCACAGACGCTGATACAATTTTAAAATTTCCAAACACGGCGCAAAGATGACAAAGATATGCCAAATGAAAATAGTTATTTTCGATGTGAACTGGCACAACTCTAAATTTCCAAAGGTTGTGACAGTTTAGATGTTATAACTGCATTGAGGGCAGTCCTCAAACAAAAAAATCAAAAATGTCCTAACCGATCGAAGTTTGTATAATATTTCAAATTTGACAACGGTAGAGCAATTGCAGCAGAAACTACATATTTAAGTCTCCCAAACGAATAGCAGTCTAATAATGATTAGAAAAATAAGTTTGATCTACCGAGGTAAAATAATTGAACGTGGCTACGTACTTATACATCCATCCCGAATGAATGAGCCCTGTAATTTAAACTGGTATTTTAAAAAGAATTTCGAACTGTAAAGCCAGTACGAAAGCCGGAGTTACTGGAAACAAGTGATAACAGGAAAATGAGAGACTCATTCTATTTTTTTTCATTTATGCCTTCTGGGGAAACGAGCGGACGAACGGACGAACAGACGAACGAACGAACGGACGCACAGATCAGAAAACATAATGCCCCTCTACTATCGTAGGTAGGGCATAATAAGGAGACGTAGTATGGTTGTCCTTAGACTAAAAGACAAGTACAATTTTAATAAGCTACTGGTCACCTTATAGCTTTAAGCAGTATTTACAAAGTCCCTACCATATTGTAAACTTAAAATGGTCTTGTATAGGTACCAAATTGAATTAAACATATTACAGACGGTAACCAATGCTTACCACTTGACTACTTGGTCTTTTGCACGAGACAGAACAGCAAAGAATATGGCGGGGTTTAACATGTTTCGGAAAGCGTAGTCTTGAAATTTTCTGGGACAATGGTAAAAGGATTGAACAATATACGAATCACATATTGTAATTAACGCAAAGTTATAAAGATATCAAATGTGTACACGCACATATTAAGCATTGTTGGATAATAACAGTGACTGGTATTGATGTTATTTAGAATATTACCAGTACTTTATATTCTGACTAAAGTAGTTTGATTTTTCAGCTCAATAATAAAAGCATAAGGCAGCAACCATTTGATTTTCTGGGGGGGGGGGGGGGGGGGGGGGGGCTATGGTTTTTTTTGGAAAAAAAAGTTTGTTTCCAGGTTTTGGTGAAAAAAATAATTTGTTTTGGACCCTGAGAAAAAAAAATTGTTTGTTTCACCCTCAGCTCCCACTGTATGTAATGCTAAAATTGAAAGAAAAAAATTGTTTTCGGTTTGTCGCTAAAAAAATAGATTGTTCTTCGCCGAAGGCGAAAAAAAAAGTTTGCACAGAAAAAAAAACCATAGCCCCCCCCCAGAAAATCAAATGGTTGCTGCCTAATTAATGTCATCGTTTGAACTAGTTACAATGTATTTCCCGACGGTGTTTGTTAACACGATAGATTAAATTACATTATGCATGATGATTTTCTGCATGATATTGATAATAAAAAATATATTTTGGTTTTATCCAAACGTTTTTTCAAATTGGACTATAGGGCACATAACAGAAGGTAAAAACTATTTCAGACAAAGCATATGACTTAAAGGAGACGTAGACAATATGCCGATGTGTCAACAACTGAACGACAGAAAATTTTAAAGAATATAATTTATAGAGGTCAAAATTGGTCTTCAACAATTAAAAAGTCTAGAACCAAAGTTCTAAGTTAAATCGAATTCGTTTCTACCCAAGAACAAGTGTGAATAAGTATAACAAGACAACTACATGTATATCTGCAATAAAAAAATATCACAATAACATTACAATCATTGAAGAGTTTTCCAACTTCTCTATTTCGATATTCGATCCCACTTCTCTTTTCTTAAGACTCAAGCTTGCAAGTTGTGTCTTGGATGCTGCCATGGTTTTCATAAGGTTGTTATTCAAACAGGTGGATATATATTTAATGTCTGTTTGTTGATTTACACTGACAACAGTTTTTCAGTATCTGTGGTTTTTGATTTTTTTCTTCTTAGGGTAACTGTTTCTCGCACATTATCGCTTTATAGTTAGTTGGCTAGACATCTACTCTTTAGAGTTGTCATAGGAATGCAATGCAGCAGATACGTTATTAAAACTGAGTAATTTGATGGCTTAATACCTACTTCAAATCAGACTGCTGCAGCAAACCAGGGACTGAATTTATCAAGCCCATCTCTAATACTATTTGAAGATGTTAGTATATATTTTACTAGAGATCATGATGAGATGATGACTGATATATGTCGTCTGAATCATGTTACAAAATACATAGAATACAGTGTAAACTGTAAACTGTAAAGGCATACAACTCAAGCTCGCACACAAGTGAAATACCTCAAACAAGTAACATTTGACTTTAATCTTTGAAATGCTAAATGTAGTTGTAAAATAAACGCTTCAATTTACTGTTTAAGTAGCAATTAATTAAAAAGTCAAATAATAAATACAAATTCAATACCTGATTCTAAATCTCCATGTATCCAGAATTATATAGAAACAATTATCCTCTTCATCGGCTATTGATTGATGTAACTTTATCCGATCAGAGATTCAATTAAGATGTATTATTTCTGTAATGACAATATTGTTTCCTGCGATCTGATGACCTGATGGAATTAAAGGCCGTCATTAGTAATGTTTGTGAAATGATTTCCGTTTGAATGTTAAATCAATAAATAGAATATGTCACACCTGTCATATAAAATCTTATATCGATTCTCAAAATAAGATATGTGTTTTGAAAATATTTTATATTGATATAAGTAAGTGTGATATGAGTGTTCATGTATTGAGATAACGCTCCATCCAAGTCACAATTTGTAAAATGAAACTATTATAGTTCAAAGTACGGTCTTCAACACGGAGTCTTGGCTCACACCGAACAGTAAGCTATAAAGGGCATAAAAAATGTGTAAAATCATTCAAACATATATATATGTGTACTATATGTATATCTGGAAATGTTCTGGACTTCATAGGTGCTAAATCAAAATCGTCTTGATGTTTAATCAAAAATGTGTCAGAGTATACACGACAATCTAAGGTAGGTATAAAGACAGAAAACATAACTACATGTACATGTATGTCGGCAATTTTGCCTGATACAACAACTGGCAGCGCTTATTCAGTGGAATCAATTTAACAACGTGTGATGCAGATGTCAATGCGCATGCCATGACAACTATTCTCTCCTCTTTTATTCCTGATATAATTACTGTCTCATTGACGTACAGCCCAATACTACTTTCATTTATATTTTTAGTCCTTGGCCGTACCTATGATGTGGTACATGTATGAGTATAAGTGACACAATAATCGAGCATGCTAGACAAATAGATAAAGACGTTATCATTTATAGGTCATAAACATACATGTAGTAACTATGAAAAACATGAAAAAGAAAGAAAGAAAATTGACACTCCGAAGCACCCGAGTTCATTTCAAGTAGTGTGTCGTGAAAATGTCATCGTATTTTTTATCTAATTTTCATGATACATTTTTGTTATATTCGAATCATTGGTTTTACTCTTCTCTTATATTATTTGCTAGCCTTTATTCTAAAATATACAGATTAATTCAATGAACAAAATGTTTACCTAAATGGAAAACACTGTATACATAAATAAATTTAAAGCAATTCGCTTTACCTTGTTAGAACTTACAGGAAATTATTTCAGACTGGCATCCCATTCATTCAATTTTCTCTAAAATGAGAATAGTTTCCTTTTGATATTTAATCATATAGAACCGAGTTGTTCTGTTGTATACTACAATTAGAAAATCAAAATCAATAATATATGTATAGATGTCGATAAAAAAAAATTATGACAACTTCAAGACGACAAAATAAAAAAAAGCATTACGCTACACAGTGCATTATTGTTCATACATAATATAAACGCTTCTTCAGTATCATAAATTATTAAAACAGGAGGAAATATTGTTTTGATAATACGTTTCAATGACTCGTGACATTTCAGATACTTTCCTATAGAATTAAATTCTGTCTGATTAAAGCTCAAACTGGTTTATAAAGGATTTCGAAAATATTGGTTTCAAAAGACTGCTGCGGAACTGATATACATATATGTATATAGTTTCTGTTGAATGCTCAACGCATGCTGTTTAAATTCGTATTTCAAATGGTCTTTATTTTTTTTATGCGAGTACAGTGACGAGTCTTTTGTAGAAGAAACGCGTGCCTGGCATAAACAAAGTAGTAAAAGAGAAAGGACGCACGGTATTGTAGCAAAGACAAGTAAAACATATAGTATGTGGTCATCTTTGACACAGATGTTATATAACGGTGAGTTTTGTTTTTTTGTTTTGAGAAAGCCTGCATCTGATTGGTTGAGTTAGAAAGTCTAGCTGTTCTGTCTTGAAACACAGTTAAACGGACACCGGTTGCTTTGAGTAATCCTCTTTTGAAACAGTTATACTCAGCAACAGGGTTTGGATTACATACAAATATATGAATATTTTTCGATTACACAAAAATTAAACGATGAGAGTGTTTTAGTTATGAAGTGGACGACGTATAAAAATATGTTAACACAGTCACCCTGATTCTTTATTTTCACGATTGGAATAACGATTTTTTATAAAATACCTGCAGTTTTCTTGTGTTGTCTTTTCAACAGCAAAATTTCTGTTTGAGAATATAAAGATTAACAGTTTGAAAGGGAAGGAGATGGCTTGAACGTACATAAAACATTTATAAAAAGTCAAAACTTGAAGATTCTAAGTCTAAGACAGTTTTATCTATAAAGTCGCGGAAATGCTTACATGCGACAGCATGATCAAGACACTTTATCCCCTCTCCATGTATCGATGAAAAGGGATGTTCTTTGTTATTCATCGATAACTTCAGTATATATAAGGAAGTTATAGTTACACACGTGGCAGAAATAAAACTAAAGTTTTAGCAACACGAACTACATGTACATTAAAAGCCGTTTGCACTGATTTGTTTCGAAAGGGGTAAATAAAGGCAACAGCAATATACCGCTGTTCAAAACTCATAAATCTATGGACAAAAAAACAAAATCCGGGTAACAAACTAAAACTGAGGGAAACGCATTAAAGTTGTTACTTAGCTTATGGAACCTGTCGTGTTACTCATGGTAAGTACACATTTGATGATAAAGTTGTATTCCATGATGCCATTATCGAGTAAAATAGGACGCATGATATTGTAGCTAAGACAAGTGAAACATGCACGTGGTCATCTGTGACAGATATTATATAACGGTTAGGGGAAAAAAGTGAGTTCAACCATGAAGCAGTTAAGAAACCTGTGGTTCAACACAACCATGATATTTAGCTCATGAACAAACGATAACGGTACAAAATTAACGCACGATGATAATAAATTGTGAATATGATCACCTCAAAAACAGAGATGTGTTTTACTGGACAGAATACTAGGCAAGCACACTTTACTATTTATATACATGTAGTATTTGAATTTAATTCATTAGTCCAAATTTATGTTAACTATAAAGACATATACGAAAGTATAGCAGTTTTTTCATGTTCGTTGAAATATTTAGACATCATGACGGCTTTTATGATTATGATCGTAATAAATTTCTAAAACAATGATTCACCATTTAAAAAAAGATGACAGAAATGACGAAAAAAAAACCTGAGTGTGACAACAACAAAAGACGTTAAAGTACATTAACAAAAACGATAAAATAAGATACCCTAGAAATTGTCATTTCAACATAATATGACAATCATTTTATACATCAAGGTACTTCAATTATTTTGTTGTTCATCGATTATATTTTTTTGAAGTCTGAAAATATGAAATAATGTCATTAATTACAGTTTTGACGGGAAATGAAAATTTATTTTGTAACCTGATGAGAAAAATAAATTGTAATTGTCTGTTATTAGACTCTTTACTCAACATCTAATTGTTGTTAATGGTTTCCTTAGTGATGGTAATGATCATCTAAAATAGCAACAATAGATCTGAAGAATTCAAAGAAATAATAATCTTTTCTACGTATCAGCTTCCCGTTATTAGGAACACCTCTCATAATCATGGGAACACTTTAATGAATAATTCTAAGGAGCTGCTGCTTAACTGGGTTCAGCGAAATACGAAATTAAAAAAATAAAATTTGTAGGTTAAGATACAATGTATGAAAGGTAATGGAAAAAAAACATGAAAGTAATTTTGTAAAACAAAACAATTAATAGACCAAAAGGAAAATTTGAAAACACAAGGACCCGCAGGAAACAATGATAAAACCTAGAAGTCATAGGATACAGCAACCCAACAAAGTAGTACAGAGTAGAGAATAAACAGAAGTCAATGATAGATTATCATGCAAGCGTGCCATATGTCACCTCTATGTCTTATAAAGCTCAAAATATCAAATCTAACAAGGACTGCCTCAGTGGATCAGGCCTTGTGGTTATAAACATTTCGCGCACGACTATTTTACTCTGAAGAGACATGTATTGTCGAAATGCGCATCTGGTTCATGAAAATTTGTACCGTTAATGTTATTTCAGAGTTCATGCATCAGCTTCACTTGTATATCATTTTCAAATTGAATGATATTAAATAAGATTAAGCTAAGGCACAATTAAAAAATCGATCAATAGTTAAAAAGATTTTAGTTCGAAGCACCAATAATGTGGGGAAATGTGGTGTCGTCCTGAGCATATTACTACAAAAAAAGACAGTACATTCCAAACCTGGCTAATACCGCAGTCCCACTGGGCCACGATCGCACTACGATCTGTGAAAAAAATGCAAATTTTGATGATCGTGGTTCGATCGTGTAGATCGCAGTAAGGTCGTATCACGGTCGTGGTGAGGTCTTCAAGATCGTGATGAGCGTGGCAAACTTTGAACATGTTCATAACAATCGTGGTGCGGTCGTGGCGAAATCATGTTGTAATAAAAACCTAGTGAGAGCGCATTAAGGTCGTAGTAAGATCGCAAAGGTCGCTGTACAATCGTAGCAAGAGCGTAGCGAAAGTGTGATTCTATTTGGAGAGACTGTGCTACTATCTCACAGCGACGTAATTACGACTTCACTGCGGCCATCACGTTCTCACCGCGAAATATACTACAGGTGTTTTGTCTGTATGTAGTTGTCCATTTTCTCTAACGGCTTAAATATGCTTCTCGTTTGTTTTATAGATTAGACCGTTTGTTTTCCCGTTTGAATGGATTTACAGTAGAAATTGTTTGGGCTTTTTATAGCTTGCTGTTCGGTGTGAGCCTAAGCTCCGTGTTGAAGGCCGTACCTTGGCCTATAATGGTTTACTTTTATAAATTATTACTTGGATGGAGAGTTGTCTCATTGAAACTCATACCACATCTTCCTATATCTATTGACACATCTGTGTCATCTTTGCTATCTTTTACTAAAATATCGTCATTTGAGCTTTATGGACCAGCAGTAAGTTGTAATTTAGGTTGGATTGGTCGGTCCGACTTCTCTGCTAGATAAGGATTCGTTACTATCAGAGCTCCCTCTGCCTCTAAATAAACCCTACCACCACACCCACGTGTTCTAGTACATTTTGGTGCACGACTGTATTGTTTCCGAAAAATCTATATATTATTCAGAAATAGAAGGAATGGAACTGTATTGATATGGAACACGATGTTGACGTTAATGCTGAGAACGTAGTAAGATCACGGTATGAACGTAGTATAATCGTGGTAAGAACGTGCTATAATTGCAGTAGAAGCTTGGTACGATAGTGTTGCAATCGGATAACTCGTGGTATGGTTGTAGTGAGAACGTGATGAGCGTAGAAAGATCTTGATAAGCGTAGTGAGGTCGCAGAATAAGCGCGGTGAGAACATGGTATAATCGTAGCGGGATCGTTGTAGAAGCGTAATGAGGACGTAGTGGCATCATGAAAGCAACGAAAATTTACATTTTCATGCCGTTTATACCGCGACCTCACCACGATCTGAATTTATTTTAGATCACGGTGAGCGTGGTGTGGTCCTGGTCTTGTGGGACTGGGGCTTTAGAGACAAGGTTAATCAAATAAAATGTATTCTGTATTTGTTCAATGTAAAGACAGTTCTGATATTAAGAACATAAGTAAATATTATACATAATAACGAACAAACAACATGGGTTGTACGTAGTATTCAGCTAACATCAAAAACTAGGAAGCTACAGTCCCTGAACAACGTAAATAAAAAACTCCAACACCCTCTCATATACTTGAGTTTTATTTTATTAATAAGATCAGCAGATATTGAACTAAATCCTGGTCCACGTACTCCTAAAGATCCTTGTCAAGTATGCTCCAAAGCAGTAAAATGGAAACAGAGAGGAGTGGCATGTGTTGACAGCAGTAAATGGTACCACGCAGACTGCATGTTAATATCTACACTTGTATATAACGCACTGGCCAATTCTAACATCTCGTGGCACTGTATAAATTGTGGAATTCCGAATTTTTCGTCATCATTATTTGAGTCCTATATCATTGACTCAACTTACAACTCGTTCCAATCCTTATCCGGCTGTGAAACATCAATATCAAGTCCAGGACCACCAGTATACTCGTCATCACCTAAGCAAAAAATAAAATTGCAAAACAGAAGCAAAATAAGAGAGGCAATCACACTAAAATTGTTGTTGTGAACTTTCAGAGCAGAAAAAATGAAAAAAGAAGAATTACTGAACATGATAGACACTTCCAATCCCGAAATAATATTAGGGACTGAAACATGGCTAATACCGGACATATTAAGCTCCGAGATATTTCCACTACAATACTCAGCATATAGAAAAGACCGTACAGATGGATACGAGGGTGTATTAATAACTGTAAGAGATGTCATCATCAGCGAAGAACTACCCGTACAATGTGACACAGAATCTTTATATATTAGAGTAAGAAACACCTGACAGTAAATCCATCATAGTAGGATGTCTCTACAGACCACCCAGTAGTGATATCACCTACATGGATAAAATGAGTATCACAGCAGACGAAATATTCAAAAAAGAAAATAATTCATCAATATTGTGGCTAGGAGGAGACCTTAACCTTCCTGATATTGACTGGAAATCAAATTCAGTATGTGGCAACCAATATTCTACACAAATCAAAAACAGGTTTGTAAATATGGTAAATAACTGCTGTTTGATCCAGTGGTAACATTCTTCAAAAGAGGAACAGCAACACTCGATATTTTCCTCACAAACAGACCATCTTTGGTAAATAGGTGCGAGCATCTGGAAGAGATCAGACATAGAAAAGATGAAATCAGAAGCTCAGGAACTATCCAAAATATTCCATGGCTTATACGACACGCAGAGCTCAATATTAAGGATGTGGGACTTCATAAAATCAGGTCTCAAGAATATCCAGGATAAAAACATACCATCAAAAAGGTCACCAACAAGATTCCACCACCCTTGGATAAATGGTACAATAAAACGTATCACACGAAGGAAAAAGAAAGCTTTCAAAAAAGCTCAATCAACAAAATCAGCTAAAGACCTTAAGAGATACAAATCTATAAAAAAAAAGAGTTCACAAAAAGAATGTAAGAAGGCTTATTCTACATACATTCACGACATCATAAGTCCAGAACAGAAATCCAATCCCAAGAAGTTCTGGAGCTTCATAAAGAATAAAAGATGCGAAAATGGAGGAGTTGCACCACTTAGAAACACAGATGGCCTCACATACTCGGATAACAAAATGAAGGCAACTATACTCAACAATCAGTAATCTTCTGTATTTAACAGCAATGAAGACAAGACTACCATAAAGAAAATGAAATCGAAGCCGTTCCCACACATGGCAAACATCACTATTGTGGAAAACGGAATACACAAACTACTGTCAAATCTTAACATACATAAAGCATCAGGGCCAGACGAAATCTCTACAAGATTATTAAAATCAATAGCTACTGAAATATCACCAATACTAACCACCTTTTTTCCAGCCTCAGTCGACCAAGGCACATTACCATCTGATTGGGAAAATGCAAAATGTAGTACCGATATTTAAAAGAGGGGATCGTAGCCAAGCATCAAACTATCGACCTGTCTCGCTAACTGCAATATTATGTAAACTATTGGAGCATATCATGTGTACCAACATCATCAAATACCTACAAAGTCACTCCATCTTGACTGATGGTCAACATGGTTTTAGAAAAGAACGGTCCAGTGAATCCCAACTGATACTCATAATTCAAGACCTAGAAAAGAACATCGACAATAAAGAGAAAGTAGATCTAGTTCTCTTAGACTTCGCAAAGGCCTCCCACACGAGCGACTACAGTACAAGATCAACCATTATGGCATTAGAGGAACGACATTAAAATGGCCGAGAAATTTTCTGGAAGACAGACTGCACTGTGTACTCCTGGAAGGAGAATCGTCGGAAACCTCGCCAGTGCAGTCTAGAGTTCCACATGGTAGCATGCTTGACCCGTTGATGTTTCTTATCTTTATAAATGACTTCCCAGAGTATGTATCATCTTCAAATGTTAGACTTTCGCAGACGACTGCGTTCTCTACCGACAGATAAGAAATGAAACAGATGTGACTATCCTTCAAAAAGACCTGGATGGACTACAACAATGGGAGGCAGACTGGCAGATGGAATTTCACCCCTAAAAATGCCAACTCCTAAGAGAAACAATAAAGCGAAAATCAGTTCAGGCAAATTATAATATCCACGGCCATATCTTAGAAGAGGTTGATTCTGCGAAATATCTTGACCTCTCCATACACAAAACATTAAGTTGGAATAAACACATTGACAACATCGCAAAGAAAGCTAACTCTACCAGAGATTTTCTTCAAAGGAACATCACAAACTGTCCTAGTAAAAATAAAGCCTTATGGTACCAAACGCTTGTAAGACCACTAATGGAATACTCTAGCACCATCTGGAATCCATCTACTAAGGACAACATTAACAAATTAGAAGCTATACAACGCCGATGCGCACGATTTTTACTCGATGATTTCAGAAGAATGAGAAGTGTAACATCAATGCTACAGGCACTAAACTGGAAGACACTACAGGAAAGGAGAGCTCAATATAAGGTTATCATGTTTATAGAGTAGTGCACCAACTGATTGCCATACCAACTACAAATTTACAGCCAGTAACATCATCAGTTAGAGTTAGAGGACACAAAGAGCGAGTCCTCATTCCTTTTGCCAGGACTCAGGTATATCGACACTCGTTTTTCCCAGATACCATTAGCATCTGGAATGGACTGCCACAACACATAGTAAGCTGTACAACCCTTGAATTATTCAAAAGGAGTGTACAAATGGTCCAGCTTCGATAGATGTTCAACCTTGTTTTCATCGGTATTTTAAAGATTCACCGTTTTTACTGTAGATAATAAGCACTTACCCGCACATTTGTTGTTCTCACATCGAACATGTACATAAAACAGTACGGTAATACTCGCATGGGAGGCCTGTACTATAAAGGAAGAAGTAGAAGAAGAAGAACACCTTGTTTTCTTCATTCAGATTTAAAGTTTAACTAATGAATGGCATTGATATCGAAAAATATGCATATTTCATTAAATATCTATACCGATTTTCCTTGACTTATTCTATAATTCCAGGAGACGAAACCCCGAGTGATATTATGTGAAAGATTAAATTGCCTTAGAACAAAACGAATATATAACAAAGATTTTAACGTCGCTGATGTAAACCAGTTATACAGTATATAAACATTGCACCTATAGAAGACAAAATATAATGGAATTCAATGGGATTTATTTTACGCTTTTCCTGTCGATATATACAATAGAAATTGAAATGGTTTCACAGTCATTATATTAGAATGATGAATCAAAAGTTTAACGGCAATTTGTGTCTTTTATACCTTCTCCGTGTCTTGTAACTTAAATGCGAAATTTGTATTTTATGTCGCTCTAATGAAGTCAATCCATAACCGAAGAACATCATCATTCTTTCTAACACACTTAATCCGTGCATCGATTTTGTTATTTTCAATTGTACATCCGGAACAACGCATACATCTTGAGCAAGCTTTGGAGCATAAAATTTGCTCAGTATGGGACAGTAATTGAAATGACATGACAACAAAGCTTGATAGAATGTTTTTAACATTTATGCTTTGAAAATTTTTAAAAGATTTTAAGAACATTTATAGAAATAGCATTTCAAACACGAACACGACAAGCGACTGAACTGAAACAAAATTTAATAAGTTAATCAACTAAAACATGTACGAAAATTAAATAAAATTTTGTTTTATACAATTTTAATTTTCAAAATTACAAAATACTGTTGGGGCAAGGGAGAGACATATTTTGCGGACTTTATTTTCATTTTCATCTGTTGCGGGCGGGGACATCTATTTTCAATTTTGTTCACAATTTTGTTGTCAATGTTCGTTGGCAGAATAACAAAATAATGCGATGTTTTTGAAGGCCAATGATACAGAGTACAAAAGACGTTTCTTTTACCAACTACAGGTCAGGGGTGGACTTCGACAATGAGCAAAGTCAATATCGTAAAGTCAAAAACACGGATTCGACATAAAAAAACGTGAACCAATTCAGACGAAAAAACAACCGAAAGCCAATCACAAATACATGTGTAATATTTTGAAATGATACCTGTTCATTCAAGCTATAGCATCAATCAGAACATGCGTATCAAACGGATCTGTTGTAGGGACGTCATAAACAGCGTGAAAAGCCTGGACTTGTGTCTTGTCCCTAAGGTGTTTTAGTGTTCTTCAAAAAATTAAAAAGTTTACATTGTACGTATCTTAATTTGCAAGGTTTATAAAGAATATGCGAATATCTCATATTTAACTAGGATTCTACAAGTAAAACCAAATTTTTGTATTTATGGCAAAATTTAGTGCTAGTTCTAGTACCAAAATCTATGGGTTAATAATTTACCAGATTTCATAGATTAACTCATTTAAATTTAAAATGTTAAAAATGACAAAATTCCTGCGTTTTAGATCATTCCTATGAATCCAAGATAATCATTTTTTCAAATACTCTCACAACAAAATGAAATGCCCACCCTTTATTGTAGTTGTGAATAAGATGCCAAATAGACAGAAAAAAAATATATGGAGTGTGTACATAAAATATCAGCATTTAAAAACTTTTCCAATTGTGAACAAAATTAATGTTTTACCAATATACATGTATCGATTATAGTAAAATGGTATACAAGTTGTGACATTCAACTGTTTGATGTGTAAATGCGTTTTAAAAAACCCAAACAATCTAAATGTAAGTTAAACATTAAGATTTCAAATAGTGTCTTCTACTATTCTACACACGTGATTATGCTGTGCAAGTTTGAAGATCATCTATAAATTGCAAATAAAATTCTGAATTTTACATGAGTTTTTGTTTTCTACATATATACAGTAGCATGACATCAACACTTTATTTCTTATTTTATTCAATATTAATAAAATTCAAATACAAATTATCAGACAAATACAATGAATTCAGTTGAATGTTCTATTATACATTACAGACATCTTAAGAAAACTATGTTTCTGGTACGAATCCATTCAATCCATGAACAATAAATTACCTTCCCATTTTATTTCAGTACTTTTATAGAGCCTTCAGACTAAGTGACAGAAATACAGTGAATCAAATAACATATATTCTGTTATTGTTCTTCAAGTTCATAAGAAAACATTCACCTAGTTGTCCTCATCCTGATAACATTCGAATTCATATATCAAAATGCGCACATTTCATTAAATATCTAGAGAGATTTGGTTTTTTTTCTATTATACATCTAACATTATAGAAAGTGCAAGAAATTCCTGATCAACATGAAGTGGAAACGTAAAATGCCCAATTAAAATGTTTAGAGAACAAAACATCTTCAATATATTGCAGTGGATATTGACGTCGATGTCGCTTTATAACTTCAGAAGGATATAAAACAGTTATACAAAAAATGTACATTGTATCAATTGTCATTTGAAGACAGAATGTCATGGAATGCAATGGAATTTATTTTACGCTTTTCCTGTCGATATGTACAATAGAAATTGAAATGGTTTCACAGTCATTATATTAGAAAAAAATCAATCAAAGTTTTTTACTGCAACTTATGTCTTTTATTCTTTCTCCGTGTCTTGTAACTTAATTCGAAATTTGCATTTTATGTTGTCCTAATGAAGTCAACCCATAACAGACGAACATCTGCATTCTTTCTAACACACTTAATCCGTGCATCGATTTTGTTATTTTTCAATTGAAACATTGTATTTTTCTTGTTAGTGCTTGCGCCTAATGACTCCTGAAAAACATCTTGCATCCGGAACAACGCATACATCTTGAGCAAGCTTTGGTGCATAAAATTTTCTCAGTATGGGAGAGTAATTTAAATGACATGACTACAAAGCTTGATAGGTTTTTTTCAAAATTTTTGCTTTGAATTTTTTTTTCAAGATTTTAAGAACATTTACAGAAATAGCATTTCAAAAACGAACACGACATGCAACTGAACTGAAACAAAAGGAACTTTAGTTGGTTAACTTTAATATGTACGAAAGTCAAATAAAATTTTGTTTTATTCAGTTTTAATTTCAAAATTACCATAAAGTTTTTTGGGGCGATGGACAGGCATATTTTGCGGACGTTATTTTCATTTTCATCTGTTGCGGGCGGGGACATCTATTTTCAATTTTGTTCACAATTTTGTTGTCAATCTTAGTGGGCAGAAAAACAAAATGAAGAAATTTTTTTGAAGGCCAATGACACAGAGTACAAAAGACATTTCTTTTACAATCTATTTTTCAGACGTCGACAATGAGCTACATGTAACTTCATACCGGAAAGTCCACAACAAAGGCATCGATATGCCAAAACGTGAAACAATTTAAATAAAAAACCAACGTTATAAGCCATTCATAGCTAATACTTAGAAATGATTCCTGTTCTTACAAAAAAAAATAAAAAAATATGGAACTTCGAGGAAAATTTAAAAAGGACAGTCACTAAACAGAAAATTAAATGGCAAAATCAAAAGCTAAAACACTTTAAACAAATGGATAACAACTGTCATATTCCTGACTTGGAACAGGCATTTTCCCAGTATGTAGAAAATGGTGGTTTAAAAACTGGTTTTAAAGCTAGCTAAATCTCTCACTTGTATGACAGTCGCATCACATTCCATCATATTGACAACAAAATGTGAACACAAAATACAGACACAATAGGTAAATATGTCAAAAATAGGGGTATAACAGAAAGACGAACCCCACCAAAAATTGGGGGGTTCTAAGGTGCTTCAGAAGGGTAGGCATATCCTGCAGCTCCACATGTGGCACCCGTCGTGTTGTTCATGTTACACGGATTACAAAGCCGGTAAATAGTCTAATTTGGTACGTCACATCCGTAAAAAGAGGACGGGATTGAAGTCATAGCAGCAAGTTATAGTATAAATTATTACATATCAAACGGATTAGGTGTAGAGACGTCAAAAACAGTCTTAGAAAAGTCTGACCATGTGCCTTGTCACTCTGATATTAAATTAGTATACTTCAAGGGAATAAAAAGTTTACATGGATCGTATTTTCATTTTCAAAGTTAATAAAGAACATACTGATATCTCGTATTTAATAAGCGTTCTATTACTTGAAAACCAATTTTTTGTATCTGTAAAATAATTTAGTTTTAAGTAATTTGTAGTAGCCTAATATCTGACATAATAATTTACCAGTTTTACATAAATTTTGTTCATTGAGATTAGAACTTACGAATTTCTGATAATCATTCTCAAATCCTCTAACAACCAAATGAAATGTCTACCTCTAATAGTAGCTATGAATAAGCTGCAAAATGGACAGAAACTAAAACAAAAAAACCCAGTTTTTACAAATAAGTATAACTAGAGGCTCTTAAGAGCCTGTGTCGCTCACCTTGGTCTATGTGCATTTTAAACAAAGGACACAAATGGATTCATGACACATGATGTGTTTGAATTTTTTGCTTTACTGAACATTCTTGCTGCTTACAATTATCTCTTTCTATAATGAACTTGGCCCATTAGTAACAGAGGAAAATATTTTGTAACAATTTTACAAAAATTTACAAAATTTATGAAAACTGTTAATATTTAATATTTAAATGGCAGTAACTCCTTAAGGGGTCAACTTATAATTTTGGTCATTTGACTTATTTGTAGATTTTACTTTGCTGAACATTATTGCTGTTTACAGTTTATCTCTATCTATAAAAATATTAACGATAATAGCCAAAAACGGTAAAATTTCCTTAAAAATTACCAATTCAGGGGCAGCAATCGAACAACCGCTTATCTGATTTACCTGAAAATTTCAGAGCAGATAGATCTTGACTTGATAAACAATTTAACCTAGTCAGAATTGCTCTAAATGCTTTGGTTTCAGAGTTTTAAGCCAAAATCTACATTTTACACCTATGTTCTATTTTTAGCCATGGCGGCCATCTTGGTTGGTTGTCCAGGTTATCCCACACATTTTTAAAACTAGATACCCCAATGATGATAGTGGCCAAGTTTGGTTAAATTTAGCACAGTAGTTTCAGAGGAGAAGATTTTTGTAAAATATACCAAAAATTTACGAAAAATTGGTAAAAAATTACTATAAAGGGCAATAACTCCATAAGGGGTCAACTGACCATTTTTGTCATTCTGACTTTGCTGAACATTATCGCTGTTCACAGTTTATCCAAATAACCAAAAACAGCAAAATTTCCGTAAAATTACCAATTCAGGGGCAGCAACCCAACAACCAGTTGTCCGATTCATCTGAAAATTTCAGGGCAGATAGATCTTCACTTTGATAAACATTTTCATCCCTTGTCAGATTTACTCTAGATGCTTTGGTTTCAGAGTTATAAGCAAAAATCTACATTCTACCCCTAAGTTCTATTTTTAGACATGGCGGTCATCTTGGTTGTTCGGCCGGGTCACGGCACACAATTTTCAAACTAAATACCCCAATAATGATTGTGGCCAAGTTTGGTTCAATTTGGCCCAGTAGTTTCAGAGGAGAAGATTTTTGTAAAAGTTAACGTCGACGGACGACGACGGACGACGGCCGCCAAGTGATGAGAAAAGCTCACTGGCCCTTTGGGCCAGGTGAGCTAAAAAAGAAGATGTGGTATGATTGCCAATGAGACATATCTCCACAAGAGACAAAATGACACAGAATTTAACAGCTCCAACAATGAGCAAAGCCCATACCACAGAGTCAGTTATGAAAGGCCCTGAAATACTATTTCAAAAGTTAACAAATGTTTTACTTGTATACATGTATCGATTCAAATAAGATAGTTTACAAGTTGTGACATTTAACTGTTGGATGTGTAAATGTGGTGTAAAAACTCAAACAATCTAAATGTAAATTAAATGCTAAGATTTCAAAACAGTTTCTCCTACACACGTGATCATGCGGTGCCAGTTTGAAGTTCATCTATAAATTGCAAATTAAAATCTGAATTTTACAATTGTTTTTCTACTTATATCAAAATTGTATTTCTTATTTTATTCAATCTCAATGAAATTTAAATACAAATTATCAGACAAATACAATGAGTTCAGTTGAGTGTTCTATACATTACAGACATCTTAAGAAAACTATGAAAGTTTCTGGTACGAATCCATTCAATCCATGAACAATAAATTACCTTCCCATTTCATTTCATGAAAATCAATGGCTTCCAGTAGCGTTTGTCTTTAAGGAAATGTTGCCTTTTGTTAGTCTCATCTTTTGATGTATATTGATTCTTAATACCGTATAAATCATGATTTTAATAGAAAATAATCTTCTTAGATTGCAAATAGATGACAAAAGCAAGAACAAATATGTCTCCTGCATCGAACGCATGTATTATTATTGCTCGAAGGATTGACAAAATGTTCTTACAGGTACTAAGGGGTGAATAAAGCAAGTTATGATTACATAAAATTCCAGGCTTTTCCAGGCTTCAAGGGGAACCTCGGAATAATCTTGTTTTAATACAACCTACTATATGACCCATGCTGGGGTGTTTGGTGTTTTGAGTAAATCCTTTTTTCTTAATACTCGGCGATTTTGAGAAGTCGGTGCCAATGCAATAGGAAGACCTTATTATAAGGACTTATGTACAGCCTATCGTAAATGCGTATGTACCCTTTTACCTTAAAAACAGAGCGAAAAGTCCGATTGGTGTTTTTATGTTACTAGGTTGTGAGTTTGAAACCCGCTCGTTCAACTTTTGCTTAATTTTCTTTCCTGCAGAAGGTCTATAGTACTCTTCGAGTACTCCGGCATTCTTAATTAAAACTGGTTGGTGTGATATATCTGTGTCGTTCATCAATGCAGCAATAACTCTGCTTGGTTTGGTTGTAAAAAAAACATACATACATATAAAGTAATAACAGCTTTTTTTTAATTTACCTAAATGACCAAAGTCCACTAACTCTTTTTGTTTTAATTTTATTATTTTAACCCAATATGTGTTGCAGATTAAAGATGAATGAATAACATTGAAACACCTACTGAATACTTGTATATAAAATATATTATGAATTGACTGAGAGTCTTAGTTAACTTAAACATCCTGTGTTAAATTAGATATCTAACTAAAAAATGTGCAAATAGTTAAACTATGATGAGGCATTCCGCAAAATGAATCATAGTTAAGGGCTGGCAAAAATAACCTGCACAACTTCAGTTAGCGAAAAGTACAAGAACCTGAGATGTCTTTGAGTCGAGCTTCGCTAGATGAATGGCATCTTTCTCTGTCATCTTACACGTTGCCAAACGATGGATTGTCGCTAGCGAAGAGTCGAAAAGGACTGTCATTTTCGAAGTGCTAACTTTGGTCGTTTACTATTAAGATATATTATTAGCATCAATAGTAACAAAAGAAATTTTCATTTGACCAAGAAGGTCAGATATCCAAAACTTTCCGTTACCTGTAGCAGACGATTCGAAACACCGCTCTATCTGAGAATCGACTCAGCTCTCCATAAGAATATTTATATTTAATCATAAAGTATCCAGAACTGTATGCCTACGACTTGATTTTCACACATTACATCGTTTGTTAGAACAAATCCTACATTTTTTGCTAAATTCACCTTGATTAAACGATGTATTTGTAAAAAGTCTGTTTACCAACAACATGTGCATGCATTATATTGAAAGTTCAAGCAGGGTCAGTAACGATGTATGTTTTTCTACTTTTGTAGCGTTTAGAAAACAACAACAAACACCACACAACGTTTACAATTTTTTTGTTAGAAAGAAATGCACTCTTAAATTATATTAATATGATTTCATTTAATTTATTATAATTATGATTTTTGCATATTTTTCTTAAAACCACTTCACCATTGATTACACCAGTCTGTATATTTTGAGACATTCTGCCTGATCGAAGATATTACACGTCAGATCAGTCTACATAACTGTTAGCTGTATTGGTGGTAATTAATTAATATGAAAATGTCTTTAATTAAAAATCAAGATTTCCTTTATACATGTATGTCATTCCTTACTTTTTTATTTGGCATCTGAAGGATTTACTTAGATTCTGTTGTACCCTCGACATGCTCAATGTTGTATCTATTTCATTATTTTTTTTTTTTTTTTTTGTATTTGGCATTTTGCTTTAAAAAAGTCGCAGTATTTCTAAATAATGATACTATACAGATAATATAAGATATATCACAACGTAATGTATGATACAAATACCGGCGAAGGGGTGCAGGAGCAGGATAAAGGGGATGGGTTCCAATCATATGTTTCATCCAAATGCATTGATCGTCTAAAAAAGAGGGATTCCAACCACTAAACCTAGTACTTCCCCAAGATCTACAAATGTAGAAATGCCAGTCAGGGACACGATTCCGGAATCGAAGCATGGAAATGAGTGGTAGGTAGGTTTGAGGGAATCTTCGAGTCAAACGGGAACCAGGTGACGAGCTCGAGGGTGGTGAAAAAAAGGATAATCTATGCTCAATAAAAAAAGGCATGGGGAGGGAAGTGGGAGTCATCCCATGTTTACACCCTCAATTATAGCGGTCACTGTTTTAATTGAAAACATCTTTTTTTAAATTTCCTGCAATTCCGTTATCTCGGTCTGACTAACAGTTACGTTCAAAAATAGCACTTTATAACCCTTAACTAAACATCAGTCAAACATCAGACAAACAAAAAATAATGGCTCCAGATTTCCGCTTTATCTTTTTTATACTACTCTGTTTTAGACGGAACGAATTATAGTATATACCGTTGTCTGACCATCTGTCTGTCGTTTTAGATCTCTGATATCGTTTTTCAAGCTAGTGAACAATAAGCCAGCGAACAATACGGAATATCAAGCCAGCGAATTCGAACAATGAGGAATATCAAGCCAGCGAACAATAAGGAATATCAAGCCAGCGAACAATGAGGAATATCAAGCCAGCGAACAATAAGGAATATCAAGCCAGCGAACAATGAGGAATATCAAGCCAGCGAACACTGAGGAATATCAAGCCAGCGAACAATAAGGAATATCAAGCCAGCGAACAATAAGGAATATCAAGCCAGCGAACAATGAGGAATATCAAGCCAGCGAACAATGAGGAATATCAAGCCAGCGAACAATGAGGAATATCAAGCCAGCGAACAATAAGGAATATCAAGCCAGCGAACAATAAGGAATATCAAGCCAGCGAACAATGAGGAATATCAAGCCAGCGAACAATAAGGAATATCAAGCCAGCGAACAATAAGGAATATCAAGCCAGCGAACAATGAGGAATATCAAGCCAGCGAACAATAAGGAATATCAAGCCAGCGAACAATGAGGAATATCAAGCCAGCGAACAATGAGGAATATCAAGCCAGCGAACACTGAGGAATATCAAGCCAGCGAACAATAAGGAATATCAAGCCAGCGAACAATGAGGAATATCAAGCCAGCGAACACTGAGGAATATCAAGCCAGCGAACAATAAGGAATATCAAGCCAGCGAACAATAAGGAATATCAAGCCAGCGAACAATAGGAAATACGCGCCAAACTGATAATGCCTAATAACTGAAGACTTGCATTAACCTTAAACTTTCTTTGAAATCTATCAATTGACACTCGTTTTCAGGCGGAAGGCGAAATGCTATTTATTCTCTCAAATACAAACTTGATTAGTTATTCATTTATCCAAAACAATATTTTGACAGCCGTTTATCTCTTATATGATTCTAAAAGTTCCCTTTAGCTAACCCCTCCTCTTTTAAGTATTATTTTTTTTTATTAAAGATGGGTTTGCAGTCTCTATAATAATGAAACAATTAATATACATAGTTCATACTTTATACAATTAAATCGTCAAGCTTAATTTATTTGTTTAAAAATAGAATTAAATAATAAAAACAGATCTAGATTGGTCAAGGAACGTCAAATACAGCATTTTGTTGTCATATGATTTATCAAGTTGAAGTAAAAGCTTATAACTACACGCAGCTTTCATACTATTAACTGTTAGTTTCTTCTCCACGGCGATCACTGCTACATTATATAGAAAGTCGCTACATATTATAGGAGTATACTCGAAGTATACATGCAGAATAACGCGAAAATAATTGTGCTGTCCCCGAGTAATAGTTAAAAGTTTAAAATCGGAGGTCTTGTCTGACTAAAGTCGGTCTGATGACGGAAACAATATCCGGACGCCTTTTTTTTCGTTTTTCTCTCCACAATAACCTAAACTGAATGATCATAAGAAAGGGTGACAAACGCGACTATGCATAGTACTATCGGACACAGAGGCATGACGATTTATTTAATGTGGAAGGAAGAGAAGTGAAATACAAAATGAGGTCTTCTCGTTTAATAGTATATATTATACTATAGTTAATAAGCACAAAATAAAAGTGTTCATGGCTTAATTTTATATTTGCTGAGTTCGTCTGACTGTCTGTCTGTAACGCTCCTATCAGATACAAAGTGACTTTTTAAATTTAATTTCAAAGTATTATTTATAGACTGCAATTAGACAAGTTACAGTCGATTTTCTGGTTAGACGGTTTCGAATTGATAATTTGGATATGTATATGAGCGTTCGAAAATGATGATACCAAAAAGGCTAACGAAATCGAAATGTTGAATAACAGCAAACATCAGCGTGAGCAAAAGTAAAAAAAATAGGAAGGTCAAAGACCAACTAACTAAAATTTGAAAATATACCCAAATTGAATGAAAACTCGTTGTGTAAAAAGTAAAATAACAAAAATAACGATCTGTAGGAAAAATCATAACGGAAAGTCCCTAATCAAATAGAAAAATCATAAGCTCAAACACTTTAAATGAATAGATAACAACTGTAATATTCATGACTTGATACAGGCATTTTCTTATGTAGAAAACAGTGGATTTAACCTGGGTATTAGAAGAGTATATAGGTAAGGTTCCACGGGTCTTGTGGTGCCACCCTTTAACATTTGTATGATTCATGATAGGCAAACATGCGAGGTCAATTCGTATTAGGGAATAATATAACATATAACGATTAAAGGATGATCAGAATGTGGCTTTGACATATGATAATATATGGTCATTCAATCGTCATCTGTGTCACACATATTTGATCCCAATGACACAACTACATTTTTCCATTAAACTGATAAATCTGATACGTAGGAGAATCATTCGTCACAACTCGGCCGATTCCGTACCCTCATCTAAGGATAAAAGGAGAGTAGGGGATTCTGCCGAGGAGTACTGAATGGTAGGAGACGATAATCTTTTTTAGCATCCCATTTATCAGACTTTGCGAATCCAGTCAGTAAAAATATCATGATAGGTAAAATGACACATTAGGGAGTAACCATTTAACTTCAAATTGTGAGGGTGGATATGGTTTTTTTAACTGAGTCAGACCGCAAACCACGATAAATTTTATTTAGTTTTTCAAAGCTGTCAATCATTTTTTTCTTCTTCAAATATTTTTACCACTATAATGTATGGAGAAAATACGGAATCAGAATTTTTTTTCTTTGTTATTTGCTTGACCAGAATTTTTTCCCCATCAATACGGCGATCAGCATACTTTTTTTTGTAGAAAAAAACCCAAACCTACCCGCTCTTTTAGTTTAAATGGTCGTTCCCTTAGACGACTATTGAAGCTGATGAATAGAGATGGAACATAGTGTGACAAATGACGATCAACCCATTCATGATATCATGGTGACCATAAAACGTATGAAGTGTCGATTTTAGTTGTTCTTCTCATAACTCTGTTTGATTAGTTTTTGCGTAAGAGGCACATCCCTGCTAATGCAATCCGTACAGAGTAATTATGCACAAGCATAGCGTAGCGTATCAGTTGATGTTAATATCATAGGGGGTCCCATTTGGGGTGGGGTTGATCCCGGATCCCGCTTACTGTTTTGTCAGATTCCCATATCCCGCTTACACTATCATGTACATAAGCAATTCTCATTTTTGTGTAATTTCCCGTAACCCGCTAGACTTCATTTTCCGTTTTCACGGCACAATTATTTGCCTTTCATGTCTCACGCTTACAAAAAATTGGCAATCCCGCGTCACGCTTAGACCTAAAAATGAGACCTACGTCATATGATTAGGTAGATTGTGTGCTTCTGCTTAGAAATAGGAAGTAGACAATTGGAAAGTTGAAATTATCACGTTTGTCATAGATTCTACATAATCATTGAAGTCTGTCAATGTCCAGGAAAATAGCAGGATATAAAAAGATCTTCTACATTCGGTAGTAGTTATTAACTTCACGTTGACAAATGGGCGGGTGTGTTATAGTATAATTAATTAAGAAAAAGACGCCAAATTAATCCAAGCAATTTGAGAATGTCTAACATTAAACATCTAACAGAGTAGAAGTGCAACCTTTTCTTAATAAACCCTAAAAATGTTTTACAATACGACAAGGAGACAGTTATGTTCTTTTTTCATTTTGCTGTTGCTTAACATCCATCGTTGGCTGCAATTATGGTTGCTTTCTTTTGGGCAAGACTGTTATTCTTAAAATTATATCCTTTAATCCAGTAGAAAAATCGTTAGTATATCAATTACAGTATATAACAATGTTGATATGTTTCCACTTCACTGATTGTAGTTACTATGAAGTACAAAACTTAATGGATATCACAGTTAGCACCCTTGATTTCGTCGCGTTTTAATATTTTCATGGATACACAAATAAAGTAATTAAAGGCTAAATAAACAAGAAAATCAGTAGACCAAAAAACAAATGAAATGAAAAAGAAAAGAAAAACATAGCGGAGTTTTTTTTATAAATATAATTGCAACATACAAGATGTTAAAATACCGCAAATTGTGTAATTAATTGTCTAATCATGACAGTTACTTCATCAAAAGTTTTACATGATTTGAACTCTGACCTAATGAAGATACAACTGAATGGGAGAATACCAATACTTGCCAGATTAATCGGCGTACAGTAGATTGTACATGTTGTAGTGTTCTCTGCGATGGATAGCACTTGTCAAATCCCTGAAGGAGAAAAACCCATATACTGCTATAGCCGTTTGTAATTGATGGTATGACAAATGTGTAACATGTATACAGACGATATTCTGGTAGAGCATTGCAGGGCTGCTAGTGTGGTGAGGAGTGTATGAGAGTGAGCAAGGAGAAGTGACAGCGAGATTGTGTGGGAATGACACTGTGTGAGAGGGCAAGAATGTGTGAAAGTAAGAGAGAAGAGTGTGTGCAAGAGAGAAGAATGAGAGTGAGCAAGAGAGAAGAATGAGAGTGAGAGAGTGCAAGAGAGAAGAACATGAAGAATGCGAGTGAGAGAGTGTGTTAGCGAGCTAGAGTGTGTGAGAGATTGTGATAGTGAGCAAGAGTGTGCGAGAGAGAAGAGAGCAAGTGTATGAGATAGACTGATAGTGAACGATAGAGCAAGAGTGTTGAGAGTGGAGGAGGGAGCAAGAGAAACTCTTGTGTTATAATGAAAAAAATAGCCAACATCGGCAATCAAAATACCCACAAAATATACAAAGTCACTGTTTTTACTTCACTTGTTTTTTGGGGGGGTTATTCCTGAAATCATTTTAGTTAATAATATAGCTCAAACATTTACTGAAATACATAAATAACATACCACTTATAAATTATTTAAAACAATAAATTACCTTTAAGTATTTAAAAGACGTCCATAATCATTATATGTAATCGAAATATATATTACAAATTGTGTCTTTAAGATTAATCAGTCATGAAATCAGATACATATTCTGACAGGTAATCAATTTATTTTATCGCCAAATCCTTATGTAAATTTAATTTTTGTAAAGATAAAACACGATTTGTTATAAATATTTTTGAAAGCATACTTGTTTTACCCTACCTGAACAATGTTGAATATAAAAAATCTTCTTCAAATTTAAGATTAGAACTTAGATCAGTATAAATTAATTTATTTCTACTGTGTAACAGAATTCGTGTATGAAGGAATTTTTTCCTACCTATAAATGTACGTCCATAAAATGATTTTTCAATCTTATTTAAAATTGTATAATTTTTATTCATATTTGAAATAAACGACTACTTTTTTTGTATTTTCAATTCTGTCTCTGTAGCACTCCGACAGAAATATATATATAGATCAAAATGATATATAGATCAGGCCGCTATATTTCGCATCGTTTAGAACCACTTTTTGTATATTGATATCTTGATTTCTACAATAAACCAATTCATCAAGCCTCATAAAATTTCAACTTGTTCTCCTTTGATTGAAACAAAAATCTTGGAAAATTTGTACGCAAGCGTATTAGCGACACACAATCTTTTTACATTTCTTCTAATTTTTGCGTGTCAACCCAACTCAAGTATTTCAAGTCGTTTTAAAGCAAACATAATATGCAGAAATATTTCCCTAGTACGCTTCCATACATTTGTGAGTATTGCATCTGTACTTTCTATTAGCACTCATGATGATTTGAAATTTTATTTCAGTTCTACTATACTGTCATAAAATGCTACAGACAAACGATTTACAAGATGGAGGACGATAATTTTTCAATAATTCAACAACGTCATGATGGCACTCGGTTGAAGCCGCCTTCAATGGAGATTTGGCATGAGGTACTGTCGGATTACCATTGTGTTCTAGAAATAGTTTCACTATTTCGGAAAACCCTAAAAATGAGGCTATGTATAAAGGTGTTTCGTTTTGGTTGTTCATGATATCTGGGTTACACTTGTATTTCAATAAATGTCCAACGACCTCCGTGTAACCCTCCGTTACAGCTACATGCAAAGGAGTGTCATTGTTCCAGTTAGCTAAATTAGGATCACATTTATATTGCAACAGTAATTTTACAATTTCACTATGGCCCAATATGGAAGCCATGAACAATGGCGTTTCACTTTTCTTGTTAAGTATGTCAAGGTCACATTTGTGTATTTTGTATTTCAATAAAAGATGAACTATTTCAGTAAATCCTTTTCTGGCAGCTTCATGCATAGCTGTTTGGTTGTTCTTATTAAGGATATTTGTTTTACATTTGTTCTTCAAGAGAAGTTTGACTATCTCGATGTGTCCTGATTTACACGCTATGTATAGTGGTGTTTCGTTGTTTTTATCGCAAATATTAACATCGTAGTCATGGTGTAAAAAATATTCAATATTTTTCAAATTTCCACTTCTTGAAGCTGTCAACAAAGCGGCTGCTGGTACGATGTCATTTTCGCCGTTAGGAGCACTTCCATTCGGTTGTTTGGTTTCCATTGAACTTTTAGTTAATTTTTTGTATGAAGACGTAGATCCGCAAATCTGAAAAAGATATAGCAAGAAGAAGTCTTTAAAGATTATCCAGAAGAATAAAAGTAAAACGTTATAGCTTTGACTGCCAAATATAGAAAGACCTGCATGGGATTCATTTATGGTATACAGTAACAATTCGATGAATTTGGTAAAATTCATTTTAAAAAATGTGTGCAGGCATATAAATATCTGTCAACTTCCAGTCCATAATTATAGTGAACAGAAAATCGAAAAACAATCAATTGAAGTTTCCCAAATGCCGTTTTAAAGTTAGTCTTAGTATGAATATGATTTTACCAAACTGTATGGTATACGATCGCACTTTTATTAAGGGACAGTGTCCTTAGCAGTATATATCATATTGTACAAGGTTGTGAGTAAGAATGTATGAGGAATAACTCTTTATAAGTTGAAAAATAATATAGTATTAAATATGTCACCAACATTGATCATATATCAACAAATTAGGAATAAGAATCTGCAATAAGAATGCATTGCCTATACTTCATCCCTCTTGTTTATCCACATGTATTATCTAAAACGTACTATACTACTTGGCAGTACGAAATTGAATACCAATAAAGGTCTCAAACAGTCGGTCTGCAAATATATTTTAACCCAAAACCTCTGTATTACGTAAAAACATCTCATATATATTCTATATTATTTGTCTATGTAGAATTAAATATTTTTAAACACTGTAGGGATAACGTTCTTTGAATAAATATACAACCAAATCACTACACACTCACTGAGCAAACCAGCAACTATCTTAAGAAAGAGGGATAACTCTTTTCGTTTTTGAAATTATTTTAATGGAATAAAAACAAAATAACAAAAAAAAAACAAAAAAAAAAACAGGAATTAACCTAATTATAAAACTGTTATAAAACACAGGATTTGATTAAGCGACGAAAAAATAAATCTCATTGACTTACAATCTTTACTTTGAGTTTGTTTTTGTAGTTTTGCGTTACTTAAATCTGTGATTGTATGTTTGAAGTTTTGGTTACGTTATTGATTTAGTTAAAACATCAAATAGTTTAAAGTAGCAGATACGTTTTCAAGCTTTCAAAAACATTCTAACATTTTGTATGTTAATATGTGAAGTTATTTTTATAAATGTTTTACTATGAATGCCTGAAGAAGATACGAACTTTCGTTGAAGATTTTCGAAAACTGTAAATGGAAGCATTACATTTATATTAATACATAAATGAAAACAAAATTGAGAATGCAAATGGAGAATATGTCAAATAGACAACACCCCGATCAAAGAACAAATGTATACTTACTATATTAATACCATAAAACCGTCCTAATCACCAACAAAACAATAAAAGCATTTTGACGTGCAATATTTTGGCAAACATTATGGTCCAGCAATGTAATATAATTATTCACATTTTACAATGCAAAATATTTTGGCACACTAACACCGGCAATAAACAATACCATAATTTAAATTTTAATTCATAATTAATACTGTTAACAAGATAACACATATAACATACATTTGAATTAATTTATCTTGATCAACACGAATTGGACTATTGTTTTAAAACATCGATCAAATATTTGATTAAAATTCATTTGTCAACACAACTTGTCGCACTTGTGCTTCATGGAATCACCAGTATAACGTCCCCTGACTTCTTTTACTACTAAATTCATAATTGCTTCACTTTCTATTGAGCCATATTTCGTGAGAAAGCCGAACAACTTTTCAGATGTATATACTCACATTTGAAGTGTTTGTAATTAAAGACATTCTAGTCTGCAAGTGATTAAATAAAAACACTATGTTTAGTTTGTACCAACTATGCATTGAAATGAAAACAATCTACATTCGAACTTGAAATAAAAAGTAAAATCACAAAAATACTGAAACCCGAGGAAAATTCTAAACGGAAAGTCCCTAATCAAATGGCAAAATCAAATCATAAAACACATTAAACGAATGGACAACAACTGTCATATTCCTGACTTGGAATAGATACAGTTGTTACATGTAAGTCCGCCTCATGTCTTGACTTACATCTAGAAATTGACAATGTTGCTGGTGCACCACGGTCTATTCGAAAAAAAATTGATAATTACTAAATTAGGGTCGTTTAAAAGAACAAAAATCTCGACAAACCAGACAATTTAAGCCTCCCTGTGGGAAACCTTTTATATCCAGTAGCAACATTCCAAAAGAGCCTGCCATTCTGTGGGAAACCTTTCATTTCTAGTAGCAACATTCCAACAGAACCTGCCATTCTGTGGGAAACCATTCATTTCCAGTAGCAACATTCCAACAGAGCCTGACATTCTGTGGGAAACCTTTTATTTCCAGTAGCAACATTCCAACAGAGCCTGTCATTCTGTGGGAAACCTTTCATTTCCAGTAGCAACATTCCAACAGAACCTGCCATTCTGTGGGAAACCATTCATTTCCAGTTGCAACATTCCAACAGAGCCTGTCATTCTGTGGGAAACCTTTCATGTCTATGTGGCAACATTCCAACAGAGCCTGTCATTCTGTGGGAAACCTTTCATTTCCAGTAGCAACATTCCAACAGAACCTGCCATTCTGTGGGCCTGCCATTCTGTGGGAAACCATTCATTTCCAGTAGCAACATTCCAACAGAGCCTGTCATTCTGTGGGAAACCTTTTATATCTATGTGGCAACATTCCAACAGAGCCTGTCATTCTGTGGGAAACCTTTTATGTCTATGTGGCAACATTCCAACAGAACCTGCCATTCTGTGGGAAACCTTTCATTTCCAGTAGCAACATTCCAACAGAGCCTGTCATTCTGTGGGAAACCTTTTATATCTATGTGGCAACATTCCAACAGAGCCTGTCATTCTGTGGGAAACCTTTTATATCTATGTGGCAACATTCCAACAGAGCCTATCATTCTGTGGGAAACCTTTTATGTCTATGTGGCAACATTCCAACAGAGCCTGTCATTTTGTGGGAAACCTTTTATGTCTATGTGGCAACATTCCAACAGAGCCTGTCATTCTGTGGGAAACCTTTTATGTCTATGTGGCAACATTCCAACAGAACCTGCCATTCTGTGGGAAACCATTCATTTCCAGTAGCAACATTCCAACAGAGCCTGTCATTATGTGGGAAACCTTTTATATCTATGTGGCAACATTCCAACAGAACCTGCCATTCTGTGGGAAACCATTCATTTCCAGTAGCAACATTCCAACAGAGCCTGCCATTCTGTGGGAAACCATTCATTTCCAGTAGCAACATTCCAACAGAGCCTGTCATTCTGTGGGAAACCTTTTATATCTATGTGGCAACATTCCAACAGAGCCTGCAGATGAAGTATATATCTCCAAGTAAATACGATATTCAAGAGCTGCCATTTTTGATAGAGGATTGCTACTTACACAGAAGCTTTTGAACCAAGTGTTCCAAGTAATGAAGTTGCAGTCGATGGCTACCCTTTGAAAATTTTATTAACGCCATAACGAGTTGGTTAACCGATATGAATTATCTGTTTAGCAGATGACGACGGATATGTTCCAATTATCATAATCACAATCCCGTCTTCTTTCCCTCGATTGTGACCTATCCCCTGGTCTGTCCTTATATGAGCAACATTGCGGGTGCCAGATGTGGAGCAAAATCTGATTACCTTTTCTGAGCACCTTAGAGTATTTCCTGTTTTTTTGTGAGATTTGGGTTGCTTAGTCTTTTGGTTTTTGAATTTATGCTGTGTGTACTGTTGTTTGACTTTTCGTCCTTGTTAGCTCACCTTTTCTTGGAAAGTGAGCTTTTGCCTTCACGTCGTCGTCTGTCCGTCCGTTCGATGTAAACTATTTCAAACATCTGCTCATCTGAAAATACTGAATCAATTCCAACAAAGCATAAGCTGAATGATCCTTGGGATATTTAGAATGAACTTTTTGTTTTATTTTCTATTTCGTAAAATAAAAACCGTGGACACCATAACTTAAAATTGAACATAGGCGGTAAAATGCTGTTTTTGGCTTATATCTCTAACACTAATTTTACAGCAATTAGAGCAAATCAGAATTGGGTTAAAATATTCATTAGGTCAAGTTCTAGCCCTGTTTACTATCAATTAATACTACAAATAATTTTGGCTTATTATGGGAAAAAGTAGCCTGTAGTGAGCTTATTATCATTCGAAAATCAGGACGGGTTCAAACAGAAAGATTTTGAAAGCAGAGACCTTCTCAGATGACTGAACAAATACAAAGAATACTAAGAATCCATGGTAAAAATAAGGCATAGGTGCTTTAATTCAGTCACGGACACGGTATGTTACGGGTGTGTTCTAGCATAATTGTTAAACAAAAAAAATTATTTTCGACCGGTTACCCGTAACATAATATTGTCAACTTTGTTACGCGAAAAAGTGCAAATTAATGTTTATTCTTTCATTTTTCAATGTCGAACGGTCAAAAAAATCTTCACGATTATTAAGATGCCCATCCTTTGATCGTTTAGTCAATAGTGAACCTTTTACAGAAATAAGAGAACTTTAATCAAATAAACATCTCGAAAAAATGCAATAAGTTTACCACACATATCGACAAGTCATTAATGTCATAAGGGTCAATATGGGTAACCCTCTTTTAAAGATTCAAGTAATGTTTTTATTTCAGGATACATAATTCCATAGAATAAATAGGTAAAAGTGCCTGGAAATATTACGGAAGCGTATTAGCGCCACACATTTTTTTTTAATTTTTCTTCCTATGTTTGTGTTATAACCTTTGCGTTATAACGCAAACATTTGCGTTATAACGCAAACCTTTGCGATATAACGCAAACCTTTGCGTTATAACGCAAACCTTTTGCGTTATAACGAAAATATAACTACAATAGTAACAATAAGAAAAATAATTCTAGGTCCTCATAAAACCAAAATTGACGAAGAGGAAGCGCAGTGGCGCTTGATGGCAAACCGCGTCCCGATCCTCGACTTTTGAAATCATATTGATTGTTAAACTGTATTTATACAATAAATGATATAAATTGATTAATACTAAATCATAATTAGGAGTAATGTCAAAACGAATTTACATAAACGTATTTGAACAAGTATAATTGTAGAATTTTTCTCTTTATTTAGTCATTAGCTTGTTATAGTAATAAAATAAAACTAATTATTAAAAACTTTCTATTTTTTTTTTGGTTTATTTTTGCGTTGCTTGAAAAAATGGAGTGCGTTTCTATTTCATCTGTTTTGTTGTTCATGTTACTATCTGCTAGTTATGCAAAAGGTAAGATTCTAACACTTTTGATACCTTTTAGTGAATATTTTTTATAACTTTAATGCATACAAGTCTTTCTACATTGAGGCTGTGGTTGATTGACAGCATAAGAAGGCTATTTAACGAAACAGCTTTTAAAATTAGACCTGAAGGTACCACAAAATAGTTATGTCATATGTTATAAGTTCAATAGGAATTTAAAAACAGAGATTGGCTCACCATGATTTAGAAAACAGAGCTTAATTCAATCTTCTGTAACTCATATTTATGTGCATGTTAACGCTATACAACTTGTAAACTGTATATTTATGCTTATTTTACTGATAAACTGTATTGTGTAAAGTAAATAAAGAATAGAACTCAGGTTACATGTTGTAGCTTAATTCGTTGTAATGCAGGGAGAATTTCATTTTGTTCTGACTCGACTTATGAATGCAGCAAGGAACAAATCAATAAAAGCGTCAAGTGTCGTTTATAATAGAGAAACCGTGTTAAGTTAGTTTTTCTTATCGTTCTATTGAGTTTAGTGTTATAAAACTGATTTTCACAGTTGTTTTTATGTTGTGCTGTTATACCACTGTCCTATGTTAGGGGAGTGTTGCGCGCTTTCAAACATGATAAAAACTAATATAAATTCTTTTTTGCCTGTTCCAAGTCAGGAGCTTGTAGTTCAGTGGTTGTTGTTGGTCCATATCAGTCATGTTTTTGTTTTTCCTAAACGGCCTTGTTGAAAGTACAAAAATAATGTAGGTAGCTTTACTTGTTTCAATTGTTTCACATGTTGTATTTCGAGGCCTTTCATAGCTGAGTATACTGTATTAGTTCTTTGTATTGTTGATGGTCGTTTGAATACCTATATATATCTAGCTAATATCCACATCATTTAACTCTGGTTGATAGTTGTCTAATTTTCAATTATTATCTTACTACATCTTACTAATTTTGTATTACTTGTTTAATACTTGTTTGGTTATTCTATCTAGGGTTACAAAATGTTAATCCAGAATTAGAGCTCCGATCGCTTTTATTTAATTCCACTGTATATAGTCCACGAGTGAAACCACGTCTAAATGTATCCGCAGATGTTGAAATTGATATCAAGTGCAAGTTTATAGGACTAGAAGAACTGGTATGTAATTAAATAGTTTTAATGGTTTTACATTTGTCATTTCGAGGCCTTTTATTATGGCTTACTATTCGGTATAGGCCTTGCTCATTGTTGAAGGCCTTACGGTGAAAGATAATTTTTGTGTCATTTAGTCTCTTGTAAGAGTTGTCTCATTGGCAATCATACCATATCTTCTTTTTTGTATATATGATTCTGAAAGTACCACTATTTATCAAATATCACGCAGTTTATTTATGATACTAGTAAATTATATTGATATAAAGAGATGTGAGACATGATTTCAAGGAGACACAAAACCTAAAAAACAAATGACATCTAGAAGTCTCATAAATGTTCTGTAGCAACAGAAATCTGTTTATTCAATACAATATTTGAATCTTTTTATTGACCTCTTGCATCTTAAAAAGATTTAAAAACAAAAGAAAACACAGGAGAGAATTATCCAAGAAGGCAGTATAAGTAAAAAGTTTAATAAAACAAAGCTTACAAAATACTACAAAAAAAAACAAAAAAAAAAAAAACATCAAAGAATGAAAACTTACGTAAACCGGGATTAAACTCAGGTGCTCCGGAAAGGTAAGTCGTGTCTGCTCCACTATTGACACCAATAGGTTGTTTGTTAATTAATACATCATGATTATTCTTTTAGTCAGAAAAAGATGGAGTGCTGTCACAAAGTGTTGAAATGTATTTGGTAAGCTCTTCCTTTTGAACTGATTTTTCATATCTGTGAACTTTGACTACACCAAATCTTTTTATGTCTTTTTAAAAACAGTCTTTTGAGATCTTGTATAACTTATTCGTGGCCACGATTTACTCGTCCGTGGCCACGACTTACTTCTCCGTGGCCACGAATTATTTGTCCTTGGCCACAAATTACTTATTCGTGGTCACAATTTACTTGTCCGTTGCCACGACTTACTTGTCTGTAGCGACATCTCACTTGTCCGTGACCACGAGTTACTTTTACGTGGACCCAAATTACTTAATCGTGGCCACGACATACTTATCCGTGGTCACGAATTACTTATTCGTTGCCACGATTTACTTATCCGTGGTGGCCACGACTTATTTGTCCTGCCACGATTTACTAATTCGTGGTCACGACTTACTTATCCGTGATCATGAATTACTTATTCGTTTCCACGATTTACTAATTCGTGGCCACGATTTTTTAAGTTGTTGCCTAGAGTTGTTAAATATATATAATAATTATTAAAATGCTATTGTATTTTTATAAGACCTATTTTTTTTACAGGATATGGGCTTATGAAATCTATCTGTATGTCCAAACAAACAGTAAATTATTATATAAATATGTTTATTCTTTTAATTACCACATATCATGCTATGCATAAGTCACCTATTATCAGGACATGAATGGGGTTTACATAGAGAGAATAATGTGCAAAAAATAGATAAGAAGCGGGACCAAGCCTATAGATGACATAATAAAGAAAGGACGAAATATAGAGAATACGTTGATTGTTTTTGGTTGCCTAATGACCAGTCGCAAATAATTTTCGCATGTGTAGAACAAATATAATAGAGATCAAAAGATCAAGAATAATAAAGTGAAATGGTAAAATATAAAAGATATAGAATTATAGAAATGATGATATGAACCCCTAACTAGGTCGTTGCCACGGATTAGTAAATTGTGGCCACGGATAAGTAAGTAGTGGCAACGAATTAGAAAATCGTGGCCACGAATAGGTAAATCGTTGTCACGAATAAGTAATTTGTGGCTACGACTTAGTAAATCGTGCCAACAAATAAGTAAATCGTGGTCACGAATAATTAATTCGTGGCTACGGGCAAGTAAGTCGTGGCCACGGACAAGTAAGTCGTTGCCACGGACAAGTTAGTCGTGGCCACGGATAACTAAGTCGTGGCCACGGAGAAGTAAGTCGTTGCCACGGACAATTAAGTCGCGGCCACGAATTAGTAAATCGTGCCAACGAATAAGTAATTCGTTGCCACGGAGAAGTATGTCGAGGTCACGGATAACTTCGGTAAATCGTGGCCGTGCACGACTTGCATTTTTTTCTACAGCATAAAATGATCCTAATAAGCTTTCATACATGGAGTCTGTAGTCCTGCTTCTGTATGGATTGATTGTACTCTCTTACATTTATACAATTATTGTTGTTTTTTTTGTGTGTTATGAGCTTCAAGTTTGTTTTTTTCGTTTTTTTCTTGTTCTGAACTTATTGCCACTAGACATTAAGATTACAACAATAAAAATTCAAATTTCTTTTTTTTAAGCGCTGCATATTTGTGTGATAAATAGTATCAATTTTTGTCTGTTCTGTTGTGCAGTATACAGTTTAATATTACATTTGATGTTATTTCCTGACTTGACTGATACATTAAAAGATTTGAAAATGTAAATGGGTACATTGTATGTTTTCCCCGTTATTTTTCCAAACGATTCAAAACCTTCAATTTTTGACAGTTAGTTGTACTTACAGATCTGTAAGTTCATGTTCCCATTTCATATTGTTTGCCGTAAAGTGAACTTCTGATTTCCCTTGGCACGAAGCTCCGTATTACAGATTATTCTAAGACCAACCGCTGCCTAAATAAAACCATTGTTTTTTGGATCACAGAAGAGCATGAAAAGTTTTATTGGTTCAAAATAGTCAGACAGAACGTTTAGGATGACAAGAATATAACAAGTTGGAACATAGTGAAACTATACACCACAAAATGCCTGAGTGTGCGTAATTTATATAAAAAATGTGAATCATAACTCAATCTGGTATATGAAACAAATATAGAATACAAACAATAAATCCAAAGAATTGACTTGAGTTCTACTATCTATTACACTTTCTTAACCATTTTAAACAAAAACATTAAACATTAAAATTTACTTTATTTTACAGACCTGGATTGATGAATATGTAGTATGGAACCCTCGTGATTATGGAGGATTGGATTATCTTACAGTGAAAGGGGACGAAGTTTGGACCCCTGATTTCAGAATTTTGAACAAGTAAGTAATAAGTATTTGCTGCATGTATCATTTATCAAATTTTTTTGATTTTATGTAAATATGAAAATAACCAGATATGGTAGTATTGCCAATGAGACAACTACCAGCCAGAGTTCAAATGAAATGAATAGAAGGTGAATAACAGATCACCGTATGTCATTCAACAACGAGAAACATAAATACAGTATAGTAAGCTATAAAAAGATTCCGACATGAAAAACGTGAAACAATAAAACGTAAAAACTAATACCCCAGTCCCACTAGGCCACGATCGCACTACGATCTGTGAAAAAAATGCAAATTTTGATGATCGTAGTGCGATCGTGTAGATCGCAGTAAGGTCGTATCACGGTCGTGGTGAGGTCTTCAAGATCGCGAAGAGCGTGGCCAACTTTGAACATGTTCAAAACAATCGTGGTGCGGTCGTGGCGAAATCAGGTCGTAGTAGAAGCGTAGTGAGAACGCACTAAGACCGTAGTAAGATCGCAAAGGTCGCTGTACAATCATAGCGAGAGCGTAGCGAAAGCGTGATTCTATTCTGAGAGACTGCGCTACGATCGCACAGCGACGTTATCACGACCTCACTGCGACCCAACTACGCTTTCACTACGACTATACCACGCTGTTCACGACCATAGTACGATTCTAGCACGCCCCTGCAGTCCTCATCACGCTCTTCTTACGACCTGACTGCGTTCACACTACGACCATCATTCTCATTGTCATTTTCACATAAAATATATAAAAAAAGATCCCTAGATTTTGTTTGTTTGAATGTAATTATCCATTTGCTCTAAAGGCCTTATACATGTTATACACTGCAAAAGTATTTGCGAAATACAAATACTATATAGACATTAACCAACGACAACCCCTGAATTACGGATTCCTGTCTTGGGACAGGCAAATACAGAATAGGACGGGATAAAACGTGTTTGTGCACAACATAAGAACAAATTGCATGTGAAGATAAATGGTTGTCGATTTTCATGATTGTAAGATACCAGATATCAAAAAGGTTGTGAAATTTTGCCTTGATGAAAAGCAATATCTGTGGAAAACGTGCAGGACAAAAAAAAACAGTAATTATCGGATGCAAAATTTCAGTACGTACAGTGGCAAATAAATCAATAAAAGATATATTAATCATAAAATCTGCAAAGGACAGACAATTTGAATTGCCGTACGCTCACAAAAATTAATCCATTGCAACTTGTTATCAATTTAAGGAAAGTAGATTCGGCTGTATTGAAGGATGGAATGACAGAAGAAACTTTCAAAGTTTTAGCAAACGGAACAGTAGGATTTATACTGACAGGAGAACTCAAGACCAGATGTGACGTGGATCCTGAAAAGTTTCCTGTAGACTGTCATGAGTGTGAGGTCATAATGGCTGTGTCGCTATTCAACAATCACCAAGTCTTGAAATGGGATGGTGAAAGGTCATTTATACATTTCGATGTAGTAAAAGATGCGCACGCACTCTGGTCAATGGAAAGAGTTTATGTGATACAAGCTCACCGAACGTTGATAATGAAATTAGTTCTTAAGCGGCTTCCAGAATATTATTTATATAATATTGTTTTTCCTGCCTCGTCCTTGTCTTTACTGTCAATGTTTACATTTTTTATACCAATAAATGGTGGAGAACGTGTGAGTTTTGGGATGACGATATATCTGACATTTATGGTTTTGATGCTTCAAGTGAGTAGTCTGTTACCTGTCAATTCACAGAACATATCGACAATAGGTAAGTTTGTTGTGTTTATTTATTAACTAGCGGAAGAATCGACACCGTCAGGTGCGGGAGTTTCTCGCTGCATTGAAGACCTGTTGGTGACCTTCTGCTGTTCTAAGGTTGGGTTGTTTTCTCTTTGACACATTCTCCACTTCCATTCTCAATTTTATTATAAAATTTTCTTTGAAGTTTTCTTTATCTTCAAAGATCGGAAAATTATAAGATTTAAGACAACAACTGCTCATGTCGATAAAAGAGTGTCGAAAGACATTCAAACTCATAGATCGAAAATAAACTGACAACACTATGCTAATAAGAAAAAAAGACACACAGACTAAAAATACGACACAAAACACAACAAAGAAAACTAAAATGTCATCCTTTTTTATGACTGTTTAATACTTAATAATTGTTCTTGATTGCTAGTACTCGAACAAACTGGTTGGGATGTCCCAGTATCAGAACGCTAGATCAAGCGCAACAAAAACCAAAATGAATACCAAAACAAAGTAAAATAGATACATGTACATGATAACTGTAGGATTGAACAACCATTTCTTCATTATTAAGTTGTTTACCCCCATAAAGTATCAGCCATTCCAAAAAGCACATAATCCCAAATCCACATGGACACACAAAAAAAGAGGCGAATGATACCGAAACGACAATACAAATGCATAAGTCGACGATAAAACAATAACACTACGACAAGAAAGAACGAAAAACGGTGTCAGAAAGAAAATCAATTTAAATAAAATAAATAAAATTTAAAAAAAATAATGATAAACATGACAGTGCATTGATTCATGGTTTTAATTGAAAATATATGTGATTCATATAGCAATTATTCTTTTCCAGGTAAATACTTCTTACAACTAATCAGCAGTAGTCTTGTAGCAATATTCAATTCTGTTGTTATGAGTTATTTTGGCAATGCATCAATGATGCCTAGAAATGGTAGAATCCAGCCACATTTATTACCTCTGGATACCATTGCGAACGGAGATTTCAAGGACTCAGTCTGTTTTGAAACAAGAAAAAATGACATGAACAATGAAGCAGACGACAAATGTCAAAACCCTCAGGAAAACAAAAATATCAACAAAATGGCGTCATATAATGGCAGACGTCGTAACTGCAATCTGTTACGTGTTTTTGATTGGGTTACTTTAGCTGTATGTTTTCTTGTGAGTGCTGAAGCACATATAGAACTATATTTGGTCATCAACCAAGAGACATGCCCAAGTGTTCAGGAGCAGTAATACCATTAAAAAAGCAAAATTTTAAACATGACTCTTTTTGTGTTCCTAAATTCTTTCTTGTGGTCATTTGTTTGTACCTAATATACATGCACCTGACATTTAAATAACCAGTAAATTGATACTTTGAAATGTGTTTTACTGAAGGTTTATCTTTTCATATAAGAATCCAACAAAATTTAAAAGCTAAACTTTATCAATTATCAATAGAAATTAACAAGTTTGTTTTCATTTTCCATCAGAAACATTAACAAAAACATCTGTCTAGCAATCAATTCATTTAAATTTCCTATCCTTCTCTCAAAATGAAAATTGTATAATCTTGCTATTAATAATATTCAATTTTTCTCCAATATTATTACAAATATTTTCTTATTTATTATTCGAGTATCAAAGTGTTTAAGCAGTTTCGTATCGACTGTTCTGTTTTTTAGTATCTTGAAGTTCTTAGTAGATAAGGGGACTCGGTGGCCGAAAGGTCTTAGTAGTTACTAGTGTAATCACTAGCCAGTCAACATTGAGGTTGTGAGTTCGAACCCCGCTCGTGCGGGTGCATTTTAATTTGCTTCCAATCTTAATTGACTAGGATTGTCAGTTTTACTATCGAAGGTCGATGGTTTTCTCCAGGCACTCCTGCTTCCTCCACCAATAAAAACTGACCGCCACGAAATAGCCTAAATGCGGTGCTTAAAAGTGGCGTTAAAACACTAAAAATCAATCAAATTAAATCTTAGTAGATAAAACACTAAACATCAATCAAATCAAATCTTAGTAGATAACTAAGGTGCCGCGTTTTAACCGTTACAAACTAGAGGGAAACAAATCAATAGGAACATCATTTTATGCCATAAATACAGACATCGATGCAATGAATAAGAAAAGGTCCAAATTTTATAGGAACCATGGAGCAATATTCTTGGAAGTCAGAACTTATTGCAATATTCTCCCCAGAATTGAATCTAGATATTATACATATCACAATCTTCTGATTGTCAAGCGCCATGGAGGAGCGAGAAAAAAATCAATCCCAAAACATGATGAAAACCAAATGCAATATAAATAAATGTAGGACTGAACTCAGAAATTGAAAGACACAAAAAAGTAAAAATAATAGATACTAGTATAGATGTTACTGATATTATCAAAAAATATTTATAAAAACCTCTGTTATTTAGTGGCTTTGAACTAGCTGACAGTAACTGGGAGTACTCTCAGATCAGTACTTACTTAATAGTGACTTTTTGTTGTTGGGATGTACAAGTAACCGGCCACGTCCGCTTGTTTTTGTAGTATTTGTATTTTTATCCATTGGATGAGTTAAGCCTTTTACAACTGATTTTTATGCCCCACCTACGATAGTAGAGGGGCTTTATGTTTTCTGGTCTGTGCGTCCGTTCGTCCGTTCGTCCGTCTGTCCCGCTTCAGGTTAAAGTTTTTGGTCTAGGTAGTTTTTGATGAAGTTGAAGTCCAATCAACTTCAAACTTAGTACACATGTTCCTTATGATATGATCTTTCTAATTTTAATGCCAAATTAGAGTTATTATCCCAATGTCACGGTCCACTGAACATAGAAAATGAATGTGCGAGTGGGGCATTCGTGTACTGAGGACACATTCTTGTTATAGTTCGTACCTATATTGTACTGTTACACCACTGTCCCATGTAGGGGAGGGTTGGGATCCCGCTAACATGTTTAACTCCGCCACATTCTGTATGTATATGCCTGTCCCAAGTCAGGAGCCTGTATTTCAGTGGTTGTTTGTTTATGTGTTATATGTTTGTTTTTCGTTCATTTTTGTACATAAACTAGGCCATTAGTTTTCTCGTTTGAATTGTTTTACATTGTCGTATCGGGGCCTTTTATAGCTGACTATGCGGTATGGCTTTGCTCATTGTTGAAGGCCGTACGGTGACCTATAGTTGTTAATTTCTGTGTCATTAGGTCTCTTGTGAAGAGTTGTCTCATTAGCAATCATACCACACCGTCTTCTTTACATCCATCTATCGAAGTCAAACCTAAACAAATGCAAGGAATTGCTTACAAGGCAAGAAATATTTGCTAACACCTAATCCAAGTGTATACTATAATTTAGTAGACTACATAAAATCTTGGTCAACAGGGGGAGTTAATAAATTACGACTTAATATAAAATTTAAACCTAAATCATTCATGTACTTAAACATGTATTATTTGTATTTGAAAAACGCATTTCCTATACGAGGAAACAATTTGAATGTATTAATAAGGTTAAAAGTGTCGTGTAAAACAAGTTTATGCGGAGATGAAAATCAAAATACTAGCAAACGCAATAAAATGTAATCGTTCTAAAAGGATTTTTATTTGTATGTGAATTAAAAAGCGACAGACAGGCTTATAAACGATGAATATACATATATTTATTAAAGTTACGTACACTGGTATGTAAACAGTACCACGTGTATTTGTTTATAACTATACACGTGTTGAAAGTATATAATAGGTTAAATATTTTTCATTTGTCGAGTTAGAACTGACCATAATATTTGAATAAGGTCAATTCAAATATTTCGTGCTGTACTTTTGGCGTTTGTGCGAATTTAAGATATTGTCATTCGAGGTTCGCTTTTGGTGCAGTAAAGTTTCCCACCCTCCCACCCGAGTTGATGTATTTTTTTTATGTTATTTTTGTTTATTGTGAATAATGTGAGTAAAAACAGAATCTTTAAATTGATTCATAATACAGTGGAGATCACTTCTAACCTCTCATTAGAACTGTCAGAATAATCTGTCATAGAACTGTTATAACCTGTCATAGAACTGTTATAACCTGTCCTAGAACAGTTCCGCAGTACCTAGAACTGTTCTAAGTAGAACTGTCACAATCAGTTTTAGGTAGAACTGACTAAATCAAGTTCTAGGTAAAACTGTCAGGATCAGTTCTAGGGTAGAACTGTCTTAAACTGTTCTAGGTAGAACTGTCCAAATCAGTTCTAACCGTAGAACTGTCAGCAGAACTGACTAAATCAGTCAGGACTGTAGAACAGTTCTAAATGACGTCACTGTAGTAAGGGCACTTTAGAATTTATAAGAAAAAAATCAGTTCCTATTACTTTACTATATAATAGCAGATTTTCTATATTTTTTACTAATAAAAAGTTACATGTACAAATATCGAGGTGGATAGAAAGGTTATATCGGATATGTTCCTTACGTCGTAACTACAATCCCCTTCCCTTTCATGAATGTAGACTATTAACCCCGCCGCAATTTTGCGCCTGTCCCAAGTCAGGAGCCTCTGGCCTTTGTTAGTCTTGTATGATTTTAAATTTTAGTTTCTTGTGTATAATTCGGAGTTTAGTATGACGTCCATTATCACTGTACTATTATGCATATTTTAGGGGCCAGCTGAAGGACACCTACGGGTGCGGGAATTCTCGCTACATTGAAGACCCATTGGTTGCCTTCGGCTGTTGTTTGCTCTATGGTCGGGTGGTTGTCGCTTTGACATATTCACCATTTCCTTTCTCAATTTTATTTACAGGATTTGTAATCACATAAGCAACACGACGGGTGCCACATGTGGAGCAGGATCTGCTTACCCTTCCGCAGCACCTGAGATCACCCCTAGTTTTTGGTGGGGTTCGTGTTGTTTATTCTTTAGTTTTCTATGTTGTGTCATGTGTACTATTGTTTTTCTGTTTGTCTTTTTCATTTTTAGCCATGGCGTTGTCAGTTTGTTTTAGATTTATGAGTTTGACTGTCCCTTTGGTATCTTTCGTCCCTCTTTTATCCAACTCATCGGAGAAATATTTTTATACGATTGCATGATAAACATCATTGTTTACGTTTCTTCGTTCCCCGTTTTTAGCTCACCTGGCCCGAAGGGCCAAGTAAGCTTTTCCCATCACTTTGCGTCCGTCATCCGTCGTCCGTCGTCGTCCGTCGTCTGTCGTCGTCCGTCGTCGTTAACTTTTACAAAAATCTTCTCCTCTGAAACTACTGGGCCAAATTAAACCAAATTTGGCCACAATCATCATTGGGGTATCTAGTTTAAAAAATGTGTCCGGTGACCCGGCCAACCAACCAAGTTGGCCGTCATGGCTAAAAATAGAACATAGGGGTAAAATGCAGTTTTTGGCTTATAACTGAATAACCAAAGCATTTAGAGCAAATCTGACAGAGGTAAAATTGTTTATCAGGTCAAGATCTATCTGCCCTGAAATTTTCAGATGAATCGGACAACCCGTTGTTGGGTTGCTGCCCCTAAATTGGTAATTTTAAGGAAATTTTACTGTTTTTGGTTATTATCTTGAATATTATTATAGATAGAGATAAACTATAAACAGCAATAATGTTCAGCAAACTTTTAAGTAAGATTTACAAATAAGAAAACATGACCGAAATGGTCAGTTGACCCCTTTAGGAGTTATTGCCCTTTATAGTCAATTTTTAACCATTTTTCGTAAATCTTAGTTATCTTTTACAAAAATCTTCTCCTCTGAAACTACTGGGCCAAATTAATCCAAACTTGGCCACAATCATCATTTGGGAATCTAGTTTAAAAAATGTGTGGTGTGACCCTGCCAACCAACCAAGATGGCAGCCATGGCTAAAAATAGAACATAGGGGTAAAATGTAGATTTTGGCTTATAACTCTAAAACCAAAGCATTTAGAGCAAATCTGACATGGGGGTAAAATAATCTAATAGGTCAAGATCTATCTGCCCTGAAATTTTCAGACAAATCGGACAACCTGTTGTTGGGTTGCTGCCCCTGAATTAGTAATTTTAAGGAAATTTTGCAGTTTTTGCTTATTATCTTGAATATTATTATAGATAGAGATAAACTGTAAACAGCAATAATGTTCAGCAAAGTAAGATCTACAAATAAGTCAACATAACCAAAATTGTTAGTTGACCCATTAAGGAGTTATTGCCCTTTATAGTTAATTTTTAATCATTTTTCTAAAATTTTAGTATTCGTTTAAAAAATCTTCTCCTCTGAAACTACTGGGCCAAATTTTAGTTAACCAAACTTGGCCACAATCATCATTTGGATAATTAGTTTAAAAAATGTGTCCGGTGAACCGGCCAACTAACCAAGATGGCCGCCATGGCTAAAAATAGTACATAGGGGCGAAATGTAGATTTCGGCTTATATCTATGAAACCAAAGCATTTAGAGCAAATCTGACAGGAAAGAAATTGTTTAACAGGTCAACATCTATCTGCCCTAAAATTTTCAGACAAATCGGACAACCTGTTGTTGGGTTGCTGCCCCTGAATTAGTAATTTTAAGGAAATTTTGCAGTTTTTGCTTATTATCTTGAATATTATTATAGATAGAGATAAACTGTAACAGCAATAATGTTCAGTAAAGTAAGATCTACAAATAAGTCAACATAACCAAAATCGTTAGTTGACCCATTAAGGAGTTATTGCCCTTTATAGTAAATTTTTAACCATTTTTCTAAAATTTTAGTATTCCTTTAAAAAATCTTCTCCTCTGAAACTACTGGGCCAAATTTAACCAAACTTGGCAACAATCATCATTTGGGTATGTAGTTTTAAAAATGTGTGGCGTGACCCTGCCAACCAACCAAGATGGCAGCCATGGCTAAAAATAGTACATAGGGGCGAAATGTAGATTTTGGCTTATATCTCTGAAACCAAAGCATTTAGAGCAAATCTGACGGGGATAAATTGTTGATCAAGTCAAGATCTATCTGCCCCGAAATTTTCAGACAAAACAGACAACCTGTTGTTGGGTTGCTGCCCCAGAATTAGTAATTTTAAGAAAATTTTGCAGTTTTTGGTTATTATCTTGAATATTATAATTGATAGAGATAAACTGTAAACAGCAATAATGTTCAGCAAAGTAAGATCTACAAATAAGGCAACATAACCAAAATTGTCAGTTCACCCCTTCAGGAGTTATTGTTCTTTATAGTCATTTTTTAACAATTTTCATAAATTTTTGTAAACTTTTGTAAATTTTTAGAATATATTTTCCACTGTAATTACTGAGCCAAATTCATTATAGATAGAGCTAATTGCAGCAAGAAGAATGTCAAGTAAAGTAAGATCTACAAACACATCATGATCACAAAAACACAATATTGTCATGAATTTATCCGTGTCCATTGTTTAATATGCACATAGACCAAGGTGAGCGACACAAGCTCTTGAGAGCCTCTAGTTGGTTATTATCTTAAATATTATTATAGATAGAGATAAACTGTAAACAGCAATAATGTTCAGCAAAGGAAGATTTACAAATAAGTCAACATGACCGAAATGGTCAATTGACCCCCTAAGGAGTTATTGTCCTTTATCGTCAATTTTTAAGAATTTTCATAAAATTTATAATTTTTTATTAACATTTTCCACTGAAACTACTGGGCCAAGTTCATTATAGATAGAGATCATTGTAAACAGCCAGACTGTTTAGTAAAGTAAGATGTACAAACACATCACCATCACCAAAACACAATTTTGTCATGAATCCATCTGCTTCCTTTGTTTAATATTCACATAGACCAAGGTGAGCGACACAGCTCTTTAGAGCCTCTAGTTTTAACATAAAAAAAAACTATGTACAATAATTGTGCACCATCTCGTCAGAAAAATATACTCGATCTGTCTTTGAGTACATAATGAAAATTGCTTTTATCTTTGTAGATTAATTTTTGTGTTCGTTACATGCAGCGGCCTAGGCAGACAGTAACACTGATGAACATTTAGTATTTTGGATTTGTCTTTAATAAAATTAAAGCTTTGCTGCACGCTGTTAGGCGAGCTGATCCCATTCAAAGGTGTTGAGTTTATTTTTGTAAATGATTTATGTTCGCTTGAAGTTATGAATTAGAACATAAATGTAATAGTTGGTGACTATTTAATACATTATACGTATCTAACAAAATAACACATTCTAGGGTTTAACTCCTGGCTGTCAGTTATATCTGATAAAGATGAACAGATAATACGAAAATTTATTTCGTAAAATTGAAGCGTTGTTTAACTCACACTTCTAATTAGTTTGCCTCCCCGTTCCTCTATCTAAATCTATGTTGCCTCTTTCTATATTGTCAAATTTTAGAAATCCTCTTTAACATACATATTTTTAGATTGATTGCCAAATGAGAAACCAATTTCAAGTAGTCTGAACGAAGATAATTAAATCGACTATATGTCACCATACGACCCTCAACAATGAGCAAACCCTTAACCGTATAATCAGCTATAAAAGGTCACGACATGATTGATTGTTGGTGTTTAAGCCCATTCCAAGAACACTTGGCTACATGTATATTATGGCGGCCAGTGTTCATTATGGTGGAAGATGAAATGCCTTGAGACAATCATTTTTTAAATAAAGATCTCTTATTTTCTTATACTCTTCGACGAATTAGCGAGTAACGATAGATCTGAAGTTTTATCAAAGTCGAATGAGGCGTTAAACACCACTCAAAGAAGGATAGACCTTTTTCCTTTACTAGTATATTGTTTACTAATTAGCTCATTTTTTACTATGAATTCTTTTCTGAAATTTCGGAAAGCAACTGCAGTGGATATTTTATTTAACTCAACGCCTTTAAAACATTTGGTATTGAAAATGCATGCGTATAGTAAAAACCAAATCTGCCTATTGTTTCAAACGTGCTAATTACTTATCAGATATAGTATATGCCGGTGAAATTCTTAATTTAGACCTTCACCGACGTTGACTTATCAACTATAGGGCCTACCTAACATGCATCAGTTGTTCTCATCGTTAGCATGCTTGAAATATTTGCCACTGGATGTAAAGCAAACAGTCAATCAATCGAGAAAAACTTGTTACATGTATCAATTTGCATGTACATTATCATGTTTTGGCTGCTAATAATGCATGTCGACCCCGTACATGTCTACATAGACATATGAGGAAATTAAAGCAGAAACAAACAGAACCCAACCCTAATGTTTTCCTATGTAGAAAATACGACTCACAAAAACAATATATGTGTTACTTCGTTTGTTATATTAAAACACACCTCAAAAGTTGTTATTTTGTTGCCTATTCAAGGTTCGCGGAAAGCGGATTAGTATAAAAGTATAATTTTTTTAATGCTTTGTATGTATCAAACATTTTTGGGGAATACATGTACGCGTTTGGATATAAGTGAACACATTTGCAAAGTATTAATTTTTAGACAGCGAATTCATGATGAATTGTTTTAGGCAGATTTTTATAATTTTGGCGTTTACGTGTGGTTCTTGTCAAAGTTTTATCTTTAACAATAAAAAAGTTGACTGTCTTATGTCGCCATGGAGCGAGTGGAGCGATGTTTACGGGTTTGGAGAACGGCGTAAAGAAAGGGTCATTCTTAGGTATCCTGACAACGGTGGCAAGCCATGTCCTAATGATACGGAAATTACAGAGATCACTTGTAAGTTACAAGTAAAATCATTTATAATGATTTCATCAATTGTTATGCATATTTCCACAACACTTTATATATCATGTGCAATAATGATTAATGAATTGTGAAAATCATTGCATTTTCATTTACCTTTATTTAAATTAGTTTTTCAGTTTAAACATACAATTATTTATGTATAGTGGATTGGGAAACAAGTTTTGCAGCTTCTATTAATCCCTTTCCACTTTGCGGGTGCGAGTGCTGCCTTGTAGCGGCATTAGACTGCTCTTTTTATTTTTAAATCTACAAGGGTGTCTTTTATGTGCAAGAGATATGGCTCTCTCCTAACACGGGTCAGTCATTTATCATCCCTTTCCGACGGACTATCATCGTTTCCTCAAGACCATACTCGCTAATGGTGTCAAGGGAGAGCCGAAAATTGAGTCCCTGAAATTTTCATCCCGGAACGGGAATCGAACCAGGAACCTTTGAGTTAGTAGTCCGATGCACTAACCACTACACCACAGCTTACCTTTTTTCTGTATAAATGACATATGGGGAAAAAAAGTGAAAGACATGTGTTAAAGTCGACATCTATCATTAAGTTTCATAAAGATTGTGAAACTTTTGAAACAAAATAGCACATGCAATTAGTTAATGCATATATGCACATCTACATGTACATTGAATATATCGTGTAATACATACATTTATTGCGTTTATCCTTGTAAAACAAAAAGTTCATTAACATATGATTTCCATTTACTATAGTATACGTACGATAAATACAAATGACTCAAAATAAGTTGATTAACTCTAGTTTATGAACGTTTACATATACAATGTATGATTACATATTGCATAATTATAATAAATATCAATTTCAGCACAGAAACCTACTGTTCAAGCAACAGCCACTCAAGTCATCACCGGTTTTCTGCAGAGAAATCTGAAACCAAATCATTCGTCTCATCGAAGAATGGTTAAAAGATCCGATCCGATTGGTCTGTTTAGAGATTTATTGATAATCATTGATTCGTCTGGTAGCATAGGTTCTAGTAGCTATGAAATTGCAAAACGACAAACAGGTGAACTTATAGGTCTGTTATGCCCTGTACCAGATCCCTTCAATTCGATAAGACTCAATGGCTATAACCGAGCTGCACTTATTCAGTTTTCTACTAACGCAGTTGAAGAATTTGATTTTGATGACAAGCATGGCATAGCAGAACTCAAAGCAGCAATACAGGCAGTACCATATCAAAATGGAATGACCTGTACCGGAGATGCCTTTTATAAGGCAATACAAATGTTTACATCGTCTAAAGGTAAGAATACACCCAGTTACATGTCCTGCAGGTAAAAAAATCCGAACAAATAAACACACTTTTTATCAGTGTATATCACAGTAAACATTTAAATTTATTAGTTTGTGTGTGTGGGGTGGGGTGGGGTGGGGGTTGGGGGGGGGGGGGGTGGTGGATATAACATATTTCTGTTTAATTTTGTTTAAAGAATTATAGTTATTCACCTAAAATTTGTTTCTATGAACATTTTATGTTAATAAAACTTTGCTTTTCAATTCTATACAAGTGTACATAAATTGTCGTTGCAGGTGCGCGTCAAGGAACCAAACATGAAGTTTTAATTGTATCTGATGGAAAATCCAACTGCGGAAGATCAATTTCAACCGTATTACCAACGTTGCACGCTAAAGCAGATGTATTTGGATTAATGATTGGCGATTTTACACTCGAAGGCAAAAGAGAACTTGCATCGTATGTCAGTAAACCAATTATTGACCACTTATTTGCCGTCGATGACTTCCAAGATCTTGAAAGATTACTGAATCTCATAAAAGGGGAGGTAGATAATGCCAACCCATGTGTACACTTTGATCTATCGAAGAAATGATTTCATTCAAAAGCTATCCACAACACCAGTATTGTATATAAACCTATTACTAGTATGTAAAATTTACTTTGAATTTTAATGAGTAAGTATCATCTTGTATTAGAGTAGTTAACATTCATCGTCACTGTTGCCTTCTCCAGTTTTTAAAAGTTACAAACCTCGGTCGTTTCACTTGGAACCTTGTTGGGTCGTACGAATAGGAGTAATAACAACAAAGAAACTTTCCGCCAAGTGGAAAGGGACTAATATAAGTTGCAATAACTTGTTTCCCAATCCACTATAAATACATATGTTTAAGAAACTTAAATAGCATGTTTTGTTTTCAAGTGTTTCAATTTGAATATATTTTCAATTAATTTGGCATCGAGGATAATTGATTAAAGAGCATCTGGAGTCGTAAAATTGAAACGAGACCGTTAAAGTTAATTCGACAGATTTAGTAAAGGTGTGTTACACATTATAATACCATATTTACATGTATCTATTTTATTCAGTTTTTTCCATCTATATATAGCAAAATGTTGTTCACGGCTTAACTCACTCATTCATGTTATGTTTTTGATAACATTTTACGAGTTATTATTATTTTCCGATTATAACCACAACTTTAAAATAAATTAAATAATATGTAATTCACAAATATCGTTTGTAATTTTTACATCGGATGTGACCTTGAGAGATTATACTGTACCGGTGTTATATTACCGCTTTTCACTGATTACCAAACGAATTTCGTACAAAAATCTATAAACACGCGGATATTATTCCGGTCATATATTCATCATCCACACAGGAACTTGTCTCAGTAAAAAGATAATGTTATCTAGCATATACCGTAACCTTACTCTCAGGTCTAAAGATATTATTTTTTTTCTGAGACCATCACTATGTCATCCGATGTTCAGTTCTCCAGTACTTTGATTGGTATTAGCAACATATTTGCAAGTACATCATCATAATAATATAATTAGATCAAATGATTAAAAACAGTTATAGTGATGAATGATGGATTTACACAAGAAGATGTGATATGATTGCAAATGACACAACTCTCAACCAAAGACCAAATGATATAAGAGTTGACAGATATTCAATGTAGGTCACCTAACGGTTTTCCACAAATAGTAAAATCCTTATTGCACAGTCCGTTATACAGGATTTAATATGACAAAAGTAAAACCATTCGAACAAAAAACATATAAACAAGAATACTAATGGTCTGATGTATGAACGATACAATAAACAAAGAAGCAAATATGATATACAGCAACAAACGAACAACAACTGAATTACCGGCTCCTGATTAGAGACGGGCACATACAGAATGTGGCGGGATTAAACATGTGTGTGGGTTCCAAACCTGATTAGAGACAGACACATACAGAATGTGGCGGGATTAAACATGTGTGTGGGTTCCAAACCTGATTAGAGACAGGCACATACAGAATGTGGCGGGATTAAACATGTGTGTGGGTTCCAAACCTGATTAGAGACAGGCACATACAGAATGTGGCGGGATTAAACATGTGTGTGGGTTCCAAACCTGATTAGAGACAGGCACATACAGAATGTGGCGGGATTAAACATGTGTGTGGGTTCCAAACCTGATTAGAGACAGGCACATACAGAATGTGGCGGGATTAAACATGTGTGTGGGTTCCAAACCTGATTAGAGACAGACACATACAGAATGTGGCGGGATTAAACATGTGTGTGGGTTCCAAACCTGATTAGAGACAGGCACATACAGAATGTGGCGGGATTAAACATGTGTGTGGGTTCCAAACCTGATTAGAGACAGGCACATACAGAATGTGGCGGGATTAAACATGTGTGTGGGTTCCAAACCTGATTAGAGACAGGCACATACAGAATGTGGCGGGATTAAACATGTGTGTGGGTTCCAAACCTGATTAGAGACAGGCACATACAGAATGTGGCGGGATTAAACATGTGTGTGGGTTCCAAACCTGATTAGAGACAGACACACACAGAATGTGGCGGGATTAAACATGTGTGTGGGTTCCAAACCTGATTAGAGACAGGCACATACAGAATGTGGCGGGATTAAACATGTGTGTGGGTTCCAAACCTGATTAGAGACAGGCACATACAGAATGTGGCGGGATTAAACATGTGTGTGGGTTCCAAACCCTTCACTAACCTAAAACAGCATAACATACGAATAAACTATTATTTTATAAAAATTATATCTAAAAAGGGCTTAACTCATCAGATCGATGCAGAAAACAAGTAACATAAACACAGACCGGACTTGTATGACTGATTAACGTCCAGTGGCAAACGAAATACATATCATCGACGGGCACATTTGTCATAGACTTGTACATAGCGGGTTAAAGTTAATTTGAATATTTGTCTCGAAATTTTTTTCTAGTTTATACAGGACATGCTCGCTTTAGATGCATGCCTTTTGCGGTACTATTCATAGTTTGTTTTATCAATAATTATTTGACTTTTCCCTTATTTAGACCCATTTAGGGCACAGGAGCCGCAATCTACTATAGCCTAGGCGGGAAACATGCTTTCGGTGACAGTAAAATTTTTACAATTTATTTTGATTTCAATGACAGGTCAAAATAATCAAACACTACACAAATATGTGTAAGCATGCATTTATCTTGCAGTAAGTCTCAAACAACACGAACTCCACTAAAAGCCGGGAGTGAAATCAGGGTAAGCATTTCCTGCACCGTATACGGCACTCGTCGTGTTATTTCTTTGTTCAGTTCGGTAATGATGGAATGTTATTATGACTGAGGAAGAATATCAGATATGATTTCTGACACACTTTTGACATAATGGCCAATCAGCTCATGATGGTGACCTTAAAATTTCTTGAGTGATGACCTTAATTTGATTGATTCATAGCCCTGTCTTAGCAACTTTTGAGAAAGCAGTATGTCTCGTTCAACAAAATCAACGTACTTTGAGCTAGCTCTAGAGTAACGTATCAATTCAGACAAATATACTCCATATGCAGGTGCCGCTGGGATGTTGCTACACAGAAATGGAAAGTTAACTATTAAGTGACAAACGCACCTGCGGGTTTCAAAATGCCAGTCTCAATTTTTACAAGCTAGTAATACAGTGTATATCACTACTTACACCACTTGAACACCGAGGTCAAATTCTTACATTGTACCTTGAATAGGGATCGCGGTGATACTTAGGGAAAATCGGAAGCCACTAGTCAAAGGAAAATAGACAACACAGTGACAAAAACAAATCGACAAGACAAACAACTGTAAAATAATAGTAAAAGATATATTTAATTTCAGAGAAAACTACAAATTAAGCAATACAAACTCTCGTAAAACTACGGAGCACTACGAAATCCATTCCCAATCTGCATCCGTCGTTAAAACTAACACCGATAGTCAGTATCTTTCTATAAAGACCTAACCAACACGATTCTCTCTAACAAAATTACAAATTTTAAAAAGTATAAGTTTTCTACATTTAACTAAATAGCGTTTAGGCATTAATATTTCTGTAAAAGAATAAGTTTTGGAATGATGATTAATCGGTTCAACTAGTTTATAAAAAAAAAAACAAAAAAAAAAAAAAAAAAAAAAAAAAAACAAACGAAAACAAGCCTTTCCATATGTGCATGTACATTGTAGTCCGTTTGATTGTATGGGATGTATAAATAAACAGCCAGACCCGGTAAGAACAGGATCTTTAGATCCTTGGTCTCGTGTAGAGAAATATCAGGCTATATAATCAATATAATAGATATAGGAAGATGTGGTGTGAGTGTCAATGAGACAACTCTCCATCCAAATAACAATTTATAAAAGTAAATCATTATACTAGGTCAATGTACGGCCTTCAACACGGAGCCTTGGCTCACATCGAACAACAAGCTATAAAGGGCCCAAACATTACTAGAGTAAAACCATTCAAACGGGAAAACCAACGGTCTAATCTATATAAAAAAACGAGAACCGATGAACACGTATACATTACATAAACAAACAACAACTAAGTTTACCTAAATAACAAAAATACCGATCTCGGAGGAAAATTCTAAATGGAAAGTTCTTAATAAAATGGCAAAATCAAAAGATCAAACACATCAAACGAATGAGTAACGACTGTCATATTCATGACTTGGAACAGGCAATGTCTTCTGTAGACAATGGTTGATTAAACCCGGTTTGTATAGCTAGCTAAACCTCTCACTGACAGTCGCATACAATTCCATTATATTTACAACGATGTGTGAACAAACAAAAACAAAAAACAAACCAGACAAAGGGTAAACATATCAAAAATAAGGATATACATGTAGCAGTCAACATTGTGTTATAATACCAATCACTATAAAACAATCTAAGGAAAAAGGAAAGACAAGATTTTTTATGTTGAAAAGCATTGTGGATTAATTCTCGTAAACGATTTTTCAACTTCATATGGGGAATGGTTGTATACAGGGTTGAAAAATCAAGTTTTGATAGAATTTCAGAGAAAGATCGATATTTTAATTTATTCAGAAGTTTAATATGGTTAATACCACTACACAAGTAAACAGTATTTTTGAAGACCCTCTTTCACTGCGGACAATTCTTTCGTTTAACATGGATATGAACCCTTGTGTGTACGTTATTTTGTGAAGATTAAGGATCCAATACAAACAAGGTCCTCCGAAATGCTGTTGAACCGTTACGTAATGTTGCCTTTAAGCCACGAAGGACGTATGATTCGCCAAAATCTCATCCTTGTCAAATATGTTTTTGTATGTTAGATTACCTGAGTGCTCATTTATTCATAATTCTTTTACAAGACACTCAAATATGTAGTAGTACGATTTACATACAAAGACAATATCATTTGAAGCCTTGTTCGCTAGAACAACAACATGCTTATCGTGAAGAGATGATAGACTTTTCAAAGCCTATTTGTCTCTGAAAACGGACTTTTTACAAGAAGTAACGATTGGAGTTGAATAACTTGTCGCAGCTAGTGTCTTTACGCAGTCCAAAATATTTTATTAATGGAACATGGTTTTAATTTATGAAAAGTAGCTGAATTTTTAAAGTAGTAGTAATTGAGTGTTTGTTTAGGGGGCTACCATTTGATTTTCATAGGGGTGGGCTAGGATGAAAAAAAATGTGCTGCTTTTTTTAGCTGTAATCTCTGTCCTGTCTCTTTATTTTTCACTCTTGCCTTTTTTATATTATTTTTTTTTTCAAAAATTGTCATTCTGCCTTTTTTCCAAAAGTGTCTCATTCATGATCATCTTTTTTTTTAACTCAAAACTCCTGTTCTCCCTTTCGTTTAAAATTTCACCCTAGCCCATCCCCCTATTTAAAATCAAATGGTAGCTCCCTTTACTATGTTTACTAGAAAAACAAATACTGACTGTTTGCTTTTAAGTTAAGTTAAGTAAGCAATCATTTATTGTTTCCCAATAATCATATATTGTTTGTTAAATGATTTATTGTTTATTATCGACTCCTAGGAGTCGATATTAAGAATTGAACGATGGACACTTAGGGCGTGAATTTTTCTTGCTACCTGATTGGAAGATATTACGAGACGTGAATAATCAAAATTTATTGATTGGTTAGAACAATCCAAACCTAGTAAATGTCCTTCAATCCCGTAGAGTATCGGATTTGTCGTCTCTTTTTTAGCAATTAGATTTTACACAGGTAACTTTTATCTATAAAATTATAGACGAATCTTCTGGAGTAAACAACAACGTTAAACGATACTACTTCATAACGTGTGACCTCACGTGTGTGGTAAAATTTGTTGATTGATGCACGTGGCTATTCTAGTAAATGAATTAATCTACAAAACGAGAGCACTTTCCATTTTCATCAGCTAAGAGTCGAATATAGCACTTTTTGAAAGGCTATCGCTTGTATTTCTTCTTTCTTCAACTACGCACGCGTACTGTAAATGAAATGTATTGTAAAATATATTCAATATTTTATATACGTGCATAATACGCGATTGAGCAGTCCAAGTCGCACAGCATAGTTTCAAATTTACCTGATGTTTTCATTGATTTTATAAATTACAGTCGAAGAAGGTAATTTTACGATTTAAATGTTTTTCATGCTTAACTGATTTTTGGTTTTATTATTGAGTTCTATTCATGTGACTTGAGCTATTATTAGTTGTTTACATGGTAGATTTTTCATTGTCCTGACACAGAAAATATTCATATTTCGATTTTCCACACACGGAGAAGTGTGGCTGTTTCAATAGCGAAATCTCATAGTGGATTGATTGTCAACATTTAAAAATGCATCTACGCATTGGGTGTTTTATGACTTTTCTATTACTGTTCGTTTTAATCGCAGGTATTTCATGTATAAGATATGAACCTAATTGGGAGTCCATAGATTCAAGGCCTGTACCTGGCTGGTTCGATGATTCCAAGATCGGCATTCTTATTCATTATGGAGTGTTTTCAGTTCCTTCGATCTTATCCGAATGGTTCGTGGAGCAGTGGTTAGGATGGAAAAGTCCTATTCTAATGAAATTCATGAAAGAGAATTATCGACCAGATTTTACTTACGCAGACTTTGCACCACAATTAACAGCAGAGTTTTTCGATGCAAAAGAATGGGCGAACTTGTTGAAACTATCTGGAGCTAAGTAAGTACATTGTATATTTATATATATATGTAAAGGGAACGTAAGAACTACGTCTTTTTAAAAAGTCAATGAACTCCCCCAAATGACATACTATTACATGTACATGTATGTTCAAAACAAGTAATTTGATATTTCAAAGCGCAAAGAGACCAGTCGTCAAACTAAACAATGACCTTAGGATCAGGTTCAAGATTTTAAGTTATTGCAAATCTATATTTTGTACATACTATATGCTTAAATATTTTAAATTTAGAAATGAACTTCAGTTTTTAGAATACTATATACAATCATAGATGTAACACTTCATCTATGATACAATGTACATGATGTATACACATGCATTGCCTGTCGTCGTCTGCATTGTATAAAAGTAGATATTGATGTTCTTATATTTTAACTGGCTTGCATAATTCATAAAATCGTTAGACCTTTAAGTAAGTAAGTACTAAGTAAATTTTATTAAGAGTCGGCATATATATATACATAATAACAAGCAAACATGAGCTCTGGTGAGCTCTTTAACCGACCGTTATTGAAATCATTATATTAACCGTTTTCCGAACATATTCAAATACTTCTATATAAATTGTAATTTCATAAACAAACATTCAGGTTGTAAATATTTTTTTTTAATGGCCACGTTTCGACTAAGTCAACATTTCTAAGGGTATAGACATAATGTACACCTTAACAAGTTTTAAGTGCGACAGAATCGAGTTGCATAAAAAAAAAGTTTAAGCATTTTGTGTTTCTGAAATTTGTATTCTCTTTTGCGTTGGACACAATTAATTAAGGTAGAGAGCCGTGGTGTAGTGTTTAGAGCTAAAGTACCCGTTGTTTTTGTCGAGCCTGCGACTTTTGTCCCAGAAAGCTCGACATAGGGATAGTGACATGGCGGCGTTAGCTAACTTCTTAAAAGTTTGATATTTTAGAAGGTTGAAGACCTGGATGCTTCATACTTTGTATATGGATGCCTCATGTTATGAAGTTTCCGTCAATCACATGCCCAATAACCTTGTCCTCATTTTCATGGTTCAGTGACTACTTGAAAAAAAGTTAATATTATATTTGGCGTGTGCGTACCTTGCAAGGTCCTCATGCCCGTCAGACACCTTTCACTTGACCTAGGCCTCATTTCATGGATCAGTGAACAAGGATGATAAGTTTTGGTGGTCTGAGATACTATAAGCAATAGGTCTTGTATATTCGGTGTATGGAAGGACCGTAATGTGTACATTTCCAACTGGTGGGTGTCATCTGACCTTGACCTCATTTTTATGGTTCAGTGGTTATAGTTAAGTTTTTGTGTTTTGGTCTGTTTTTCTTATACTGTATGTAATAAGTCTAATATATTTGGTGTATGAAATGATTGTAAGGTGTACATGTCTAGCTGGCAGGTGTCATTTGACATTGAACTCATTTTCATGGTTCAGTGGTCGAAGTTAAGTTTTTGAGTTTTGGTCTTTTTTTTAATATTATATGCAATAGGTCAACTATACTTGGTGTATGGAAATATTCTATGATCTATATGTCAGTCGCGCAGGTTTTATTTGAACTTGACCTCATTGTCACGGTTCAGTGCTCAAATTTTTGTGTTTTGGTCTGTTTTTCTTAAACTATAAGCAATAGGTCAACTTTATTTGTTGTATGGATGAATTGTTAGCTGTTTATGCCTGTCTGACATGGTTCATCTGACTTTGACCTCATTTTCATGGTTCATTGGTCAATGTTTTGTTTTCTTGGTAAATGTTTAGTTTATGTGGCAGTTGTAATGATTTAAAAGCTTTATATTTAGGACTATCAACATGCTATCAATGATTAGTAAAGAAGGCGAGACATTTCAGCGTAATACTATGCACTCTTGTTAAATCTAGTTGATTTACATGTTTACATGATATCTTTTTCATATTTATTTACAGGTATGTAGTATTAACGGCCAAGCATCATGAAGGTTTTACCATGTGGCCTTCCAACTTTTCCTGGAATTGGAACAGTATGGATGTCGGCCCAAAAAGAGATATTGTTGGTAAATGTTTTCTTATAACTAAAAAGGAATAATGATCCAGAAAGGGATGGTATTAAGTGTCAGTCCACGAACTAGAACAGCATGAACGTATCATGTCTTCTTGCAAAAAAACAGAAGCCGTTTCAAATAATTACACAAAAACAGACGACTTGCTCTCCCGCTCAAATCAATATAAGCAGAGATACATAACAAATAAATTTATTACCCTTGCAAAATAGTAGTCCGTTTGACTGTGCAATATGTATATGTATAAGTATGTAGCCACGTTCGATCAGAAAGGCGACATTGAGTACGATGCCTCGAGTAGAGAATTTCACGCTTTCTGTACAATAAAATCACTTGTAAAACCAGTTGAGGGATCCGTAAATTTTCTGTACCTATCCAATATACCAAAAATATTCCAGTGACAGTCCAACTTCCCTTGACCTTTAACCCGAACGGCCTCGTTTATAGGACATAGCTTTTGTATTCATTGCCGGTTAATTTCCTCTCGTTTCAAACACGCATGAAATATTTGCCACTGAACATTCAGCACATATCAATCAATCATTTGTTTTGTATAATCATAAAAAAGGTACAGTAACATAGATTTAACAATTTTCATGTATAAACCGGCAAACACTTAAGAATGAATTATTGTCCTTTTAAAACATACACATGTACCTATTACGTAAGAGAGGTCTCGTCTTGTTTGATGTTGTTATAAATTACTTGTAATTTATTATTAAAAAAGGTGACTGTGAAACCAGTTTAATTTATAACCAACCGATTTACGGTGCCAACAATAAACTTGAAGTGAAACTATAATTACATTAATATATTTGAGGAATGACTAATATTTGGTCTGTGTATGCAGAAGAAGTAAAATCTTAAATGTAATACCCACTGAAAATACCCACGTAGCGGGTCACCATAGTTTGGAGTTTAATTCAAATGAACCAAAAAAAAAAAAAAAAGATTACAATCATTACTTACAATTTAACTATTTAAAAAATCATGTTTATGTCCCACCTACGATAGTAGAGAGCATTATGTTTTCTGGTCTGTGCGTCCGGCCGTTCGTCCGTCTATCCCACTACAGGTTAAAGTTTTTGGTGAAGGTAGTATTTGATGAAGCTAAAGGCCAATCAACTTGAAACTTAATACAAATGTTCCCTTTGACATGTTTTATTTTTTCTAATTTTAATGCCAAATTAGATTTTTTTACCCCATTTCACGGTTCATAGCACATGGAAAATGATAGGGCAAGTGGGACACCCATGTACTTTGGACCCATTCTTGTTTAAGGAGAAAATCAATGGGGAAAACCGTTGTTGATCTGACGGTCACATGAAAACATTATATCTATGAGCTTTAACATACAACTTTCTAATCACAAGTCGTGTTACATCCGAAATTATATTATTCTAATTTATGTGCAATTTCTTTCATTTAAGGTGAGCTTGCAGACGCTATTAGGGAGAATACAGACCTCCATTTTGGACTCTACCATTCCTTGTTTGAGTGGTTTAATCGACTTTATTTGGAAGATAAGGCAAATGATTTCAAAACCCAAAAGTTTGTTGCTGTAAGTTTTTCTTCTTCTTAAACAGTCTGCACCATTGAACGCTAGGTCGTTTAGACAAAGGGTCACTTTCTAGCTGAGACTTCTATAACACTATGTGTTACAGTAGTCTCAGCTTTCTAGGTATGAACATATCTTCTTTCATATAGGAATGACATAGAAACATGTTTTCACTATTTTATATATGTATTAATTCAGACAAAAAAACACAAAGGTCTGATTCAAGACTGACAGTAAACGAAAAAATGGAGATAGACAGGCACGTGACTTTGGACAGGCATATGGTCGGGTTGTTGTCTCTTTGGCACATTCCCCATTTCCATTCTCAATTTTATTTTATATATAGAATGTTGAGGAGCTACCATATGTTTCAACGCTCCACCCGCACCTAACCTGCTACAATTGTGCAACATCACGTCATCATCACAACCAAATGCCAAAAGAGTTCGTTTTTAACTTTAAATTCTGCTTCAAAGAATGCATCGTTAACAAATGAAGTACATGCTTACCTGTTTTGTAGGCAGCCATAAAGTCCAGGGGTTGAAGTCGTAACACTTTGCTTTATAGTGCTTGGAGCACAGAGGTCATGCTCGAAACATAAAATCCAGCATTTTGGTTTGTTAATTTTGGAGTATGATCAGAAAAAACTAACTAGAAAGTTTTACGACTTCTATGCCAGGCAGAGGTTCACTAGTCGGGCCGCTCTTTAGTCCAATACTATAATAGTCCAGTTAGTTTTAAGGACTACGTATCATTGTAATAATCATTGGTTTTAATATCCTTTGAATTGTTTTTCATGTCAGGATCTTATATATGAAACACAATAATTTTTCAATGTTGAAGTCCATACAATGGCTTATATGATTACTATTACTTCATTCTAATACGACGTGCTTCTTTCGCTTTGCGAACAAACCCATGCTCTAATTCCAATAAAATTTTTTTGCAAATGCGTATATTGACTTGATTTATTATGACTGTAATGTGTTACAAATGGAAATTGACATATTTGACCTAGATACGACAACCGTTCATGCTGGCTGTTCAAACTCCTCCCTCTGAAAAATCAGTGCCAGCCGTTTGCTTCTTTACAAACAAACAAGGGAGGTTCATGGAAGAGTCTACACTAACGCTTTTACACTAGTCTTATACATTTGTACTTATCGGACATATACAATTACCTTAATTGTCCTAATCAGAATTGAAATAATTGTACCACTTGTTGAAAGTTATCGCATTGACAACCTCCTCATTTTTATATTTAGAATGAAATTCAAAACAGTGTAGCTGTGGCCATTGATTGACACATTAAAATCATCCATTGACTGGGACAATTTAGGTGAACGTTTGTATGTAACGACCAATGCTCACTATGTACTTTTTAAAGACACTTAAACTATGGGGTCACCAAAGGTTCTCAACACCTAAATAAAGTAATTCGAAAAATTAATCAGAAATAACACGATATTTTGATTTATATCGATTATATAAATCAAAACACAAAGGTTATTCCTGATTAATTTTTCGAATTATTTTATAATTAAAGGCGTTAAGAAACCTTTGGTGACCCCACAGTTATAAATGTCTATCGTAGGTACGTCGTGAACAGTGGTCGTTACAGACAAACGTTCACTAAATTGTCCCAGTCAATGGATGATTTTAATGTGTCAATCAATGGCCACAGCTACACTGTTTTGAATTTCATTCTATATTTTTTTGAAGTTATGCTGAATAATTTGGTAAGAAAAATTAAATCTGTTTATCCCGAACTTGCAATAATGAACAACAATCTGGTGTATACTACGCGGTAAACACAGACGATAATACGATGTAACGATCAGGATCAATGAATTTTCCATCATTGTTGGTTCATTGATTTGTTCATTCGTTTTCTTTCATTTCAAACATAACCATTTTGTATAATTTTACGTTATTATCCTGGAATCGATCCTAGCTATTAGTGTTCGAAAATATTTAAATCTACTGAACAAAAGAAGCCATTCTTTATATTATTTTTACAGTCCCATATCTACACATTTTGAAGTGAGAGAAGGAAGTCTGACTAATCAATTAATTATCATTTTTTGTAGGCTAAAACAATGCCAGAACTGTATGAGATTGTCAATAAGTACAAACCGGAAATCATATGGTCAGATGGTGATTGGGTTGCTAATGACACTTACTGGAACTCCACAAACTTTCTTGCTTGGCTCTATAATGACAGGTACAAAGTATACTGAACAAAAAACTAAGTAAACGGTGTCTTACTTGCCAGTGACTTGTATGGTATCATTAGAACATTAACAGTTGGAAACCACGCTCTAACGCTCATAATCATGTAAAAATCCGTGAACAACCTGTCTTATCCCGAACGTATTGTTTAATATGAATCTGTCTAATCTCCGGAGTGAACCAAACGGATTACTGATTATGATTCTACCTTTTATTGTCACAACCGTATGCTTACTTTAATCTCAACAAGGGTTAATTAAAGATGACACATAAAGATATACAAAAGAAATAAAAGTAAAATTATTAATGCATACTAATATACTTTAATATTAAATAATATTGTAGTCCAGTTAAAGACTACGTTATGACCAATGATAGATAGGGTTTCAATGTTTTATATTATATTATTGTAGTCCAGTTAAAGACTATGTTGTGACCAATGATAGATGGGGTTTCAATGACAAATGCAAACATGGCGGATTTGTTAATTGCGGAGACAAATTTAATCCAAGTAAGTATTTGATTTTAATAATTAGCCAGTGGGACTGTCTAGGTTAAAATGATTAGTTTCTATCTTATCGATGGTTTGGTGGTAAATTATCTAACTCAGCAAATTTCGCAAGATTGAGGATATTATTGAGTTTATAACGACAATGATGTTGGCAGCATCGTGCACGTTGACAATTATGTATTTTTAAAAAATTGAGACCAACTAGGATTAAACGTCTTCCTGAACACAAATAATTTGGTAATTTGCGCGATATGAAATTCAATTAAACGTATTGTATAGGTCAAAATAAAACGTTTTATTCACCCAATTAAAAGATCCCCCAATGGAGATCAATGACAAGGAGTATGTACTAATAGGATCATGATTCACGTAAATAACAAAGTATACAAACAAAACAGCACACGAATACAATGCCTTATACCCAATGTCATAATACAATATGTAGGTATACATATAAAGATGTTTTCTTATGTTATTATAAGTTCCCTACATTAATAATGTAAAAGGATGTGAACATTAGGACCTGTTTGTTAATCTTTTGGTTAAATCTTTTAACATAGGATATAAACGTAACCAAGGGTTATAACTCCGAGTATAACTATCTTGTTTAATTCGTTTTTATCCATTGGTTATGTATACGTATCTTATAACACACCGGTCCCATTTCCTGAAATCTTGGTATTACGCCACATTAGATTATACTCCACATTAGATTATACTCTAAATTTATCACGTAATACTTATCAGGGGTACCCGTGGACGCATTTTTACACTTTAATGCACACATTCGTTTCTTAGTTTTCGTAACAATGGAAACATTTGTGAAATTTAAGGCACCTGATACTAAAAGTTCAATTCTAAAAACTAATAGATGAGAAGATGTGATATGAGTGCCAATGACACAAGTCTCCATCTGAGTCACATTTTATAAAAGTAAACCATTATAGGTCAAAATACGGTATTTAACACGGAGCCTTGGCTCACACCTAACAGCATGCTTTAAAGGGCCTCATAAATTACTTGTGTAAAATCATTTAAACGGGAAAACCAACGGTCTAATCTATAAGTATTAACGAGAAACGAGAAAAACTTATGAACCACATAATTATGTATTTCACTTATTTTTCACAGAGGTACTACATAAGAGAAAATGGGAGAACGTGATGACAATAGATAAACATTCTGCTGGATACAGGAGGAATTCTAAACTTTCGGACTATTTTACTATGAATGAGCTTTTGACACAGGTCGCTCAAACCGTCAGGTGCGTTTTTTTCATATATATATTTTTTAAGCTAATTACCAGTTTTCAACTTGCACTACATAGTCCTTAACACGTCAAGCAACCACTGCTAGTTGATCAAGTTTTAGACTTAAGGCAACTGCTGCTAGTGTGTCCGGTTTTACACGTAAGGCAACCATTGCTAGTATATCAAGTTTAACATTTTAGGCAACCACTGCAAGTACATGTATGTCAGGTTATATACACAAGTCAACCACTGCTAGTCTGTCAGGTTTTACACACAAGGCAACCACTGCTAGTCCGTCAGGTTTTACACATAAAGCAACCACTGCTAGTCTGTCAGGTTTTACACAAAAATTAACCACTGCTAGTATGTCAGGTTTTACACACAAGGCAACCATTGCTAACTAAAACGACATTGGTGACGAGTACCGTTACATTATGAATTGTGGATCTTTTATGTTTGAAAGAAAGAAATTTTTACCTACATACTGCTGGTCAAACCCTAATATCTATAAATGTAATCAACTGTTTAATTCATGTAATATTGTAATATTAGAAAAACTATGTAAAATGATCAAAGCTATAAATGTAAAAGTCAGTCCTCCAAGTAAATTTCAATGTATTGTTCACACATGCTTGTAAAAATTGTACCTTATAGTTATATTTATGTATGTTCTCTATAACTATGTAATTGTAGTTTTATGAGAAATAAAGTATTCGTATTCGTATTCGCTAGTATTTCGGGTTTTACACATATAGCAACTACTGCTAGTCTGTCAGGTTAAACACTTTAGGCAACAATTGCTAGTCTGTCAGGTTCAACACATACGGCAACTATTGCTTGTCTGTCAGGTTCAACACATAAGGTAACTATTGCTAGTCTGTCAGGTTCAACAAATAAGGCAACCATTGCTAGTCTGTAAGGTTCAACACATAAGGGAACCATTGCTAGTCTGTCAGGTTCAACACACAATGTAACCGTTGCTAGTCTGTCAAGTTCAACACATAATGTTACCATTGCTAGTCTGTCAGGTACAACACACAATGTAACCGTTGCTAGTCTGTCAAGTTCAACACATAATGTTACCATTGCTAGTCTGTCAGGTTCAACACATAAGGAAACCATTGCTAGTCTGTCAGGTTCAACACCCACTGCTAGTCTGTCAGATTCAACACACATTGATAGTCTGTCAGGTTCAGCACACATTGCTAATCTGTCAGGTTCAACACACATTGTAACCGTTGCTAATCTGTCAAGTTCAACACATAATGTTACCATTGCTAGTCTGTAAGGTTCAACACATAAGACAACTTTTGCTAGTCGGTCAGGTTCAACACATAAGGTAACTATTGCTAGTCTATCAAGTTGTACACATTAGTCAGCTATTGCTGGTCTGTCTGGTTTCACACTTTAGGCAACCACTGCTTGTATGTCAGGTTTAACACTTTAGACAACCACTGCTTATCTGTTAGGTTAAATCTTTTAGGCAACCACTGTTGGTCTCTTAGGTTTAACACTTTAGGCAACCACTGCTAGTCTGCTAGGTTTAACACTTTCAATTTATCAATGCTAGATTTTGTTTTACATATGATAGAACCCTTTGAACATATTATTCTAAGTCGATTAACCTTCCCTTACAGTGACAATCAAGACACTTTTCCATGCAATGAGTTTTCATGAAAAATACTATTATTTGAACTGTAAGAAATTTTATCATACCTTATGTTTTTTTTCAGTTGTAATGGAAATATACTGATTAATGTCGGAATAACCAAAGAAGGGACAATCAGTCCACTATATCAGGACTATTTGTTAAAACTTGGTGCATGGCTTGAGGTCAATGGAGAAGCTATTTATGGTTCTAGACCATGGTTGTACCAAAACGACACTGTGAATGGCGACGTTTGGTAAAAAATTAAGCTACCCCTTGAAACACTTCCGTACATGCGCACTACTGTATCAATTTGGTATTAGTTCTTTTAACAATGTAGATTTTATGCTATCATATTTGTATATGTTATTTCAATAACAATAGAAAAAAAAGGACAACAATTTATCAAAATATTGGACATACCAACAGACCAAAAAAAAAAACATTAACCACCATCGCCAAACTCTCTGAGAAATAAAACGTGTAAACAATGTCAAACTAAAACGAAGAACGAATAACATATCGTTCAGATTGCCCGAGTTAGTACCGACAACAAGCGTAGATGTATTAAAGTTTTACATGTATGTGCTTATGCATCACCCTTTACAAATGTCTTTTGTATACAAAACAGTAAAACACACTAAAAAAAGAAGATGTGGTATGATTGCCAATGATACAGCTCTCCACACGAAACCAAATGGCACAGAAATTAACGTGCACTTGCCCTTGCCTTTGTACAGGTACTAGTACTTGACTAGTACACTATGAGATTAAGTTATGTATGACTATGTTATAGTAATTCATAATCTCAGCTTATACATGTATGTACGTTTCATTTTGGTCTTTAGGAATCATGAAATAGACAAAATCATAGCTATACCAGTTCCATCACAAATGTATTCTATAAACTAATCAACGCTAATCCTATAAAACCAAAAACATAAAGGCAAAATACCTGTGGCAAATTGCTTTTTCAAATCGATTGATTTATAATTGGCAGTGGCTGTTTGACCGGCACCGGCAAAATAGCAAATTTGCTAATTAGCCGGCACTGAATAAAACTGTTCATTGATGTGATTAGTAGAGAATAAAAAAGCTTAATAATAATTTAAAATAATTTTATCACAATATCAAGCACTAATAAAAATACAGTACACTCAAAAATAAAAGATTTTCATAAATAAATAATTTATAACTTCATAATATTGATTAAAAGCATGAACACACATTTGTAAATACATTATTAAATATATTTTTTTCTAAAATATTTATTAAAAAGTTGATTTTCAAATCTGTGTAAAATCTATGGTTTAAATATCCTGCCAGTGATAAAAATAGTGTTATGCAAAAATACATCATAAAACAGACATGAAAGACAAAATTAATAGTTGCTTGCTTGGTGTTAATTGTGAAAAATCCTGCATTCTCACAATTTCCTGGGGCTTAACATGACCTCACAAAAATCATATTTTCAGCAGTTAAAAATCAACTTTTGAAACTCAATACAACTGTATATGATAAATAAACTTGAAAAAAAAAATAATTAGAGAAAACAAATTTCTAATGTGTATTGGGTTGAGCTAGATTAATAAGGAACAGCGTCTGTGTAACTTACATGATATTTTTTAAATGAGAAAATACAAAAATAAATACAATTACATTTTTATGTTTTAATCTTTTTTTTCAACTTTTAATTCTCATATATAATTATAAAAATCAAGGACCATTTCCTTTCCTTTCTTATACTGAAAAAAATGTGTCTGATGAAATTTTTATTTTTTCACGGTTTATGTTCAAAAGACCAAGCCAGATAATCGCTTGATTATAATTGTATTTCTCAAGTCTTCTCATGGTACTGAAAGCCAAGTCCATTCTGCCATTGCATCGGCAACACAATCACAATGCTGGTTCCGTAAATGAAAAGAGTATACTAGTTTCCAGAATGTAGTATAGCCACAAAGTGACTATTATCATATTTGTATTTTTTACTTTTAAATTTATCTTATTACTTCACTTCTATTCTTAATAGATTCACCATATTTTAATTTTTTTCAAATTTTCCATGTGTATGTGTATATAAAATTTTTTTTAGATAAGAAGGTTAAGTGTTCAGTATACGAACAACAGTAACAAAAGGTTTTGAATAAAAAAATTGATAGAATGAAATTCAAAACAGTGCAGCTGTGGCCATTGATTGACACATTAAATTCATTCATTGACTGGGAAAATTTAGGTGAACGTTTGTATGTAACGACCACTGCTCACTATGTACTTTTTAAAGACACTTAAACTATGGGGTCACCAAAGGTTCTCAACACATAAATAAAGTAATTCGAAAAATTAATCAGAAATAACACGATGTTTTAATTTAAATATATTATATAAATCAAAACATAAAGGTTATTCCTGATTAATTTTTCGAATTATTTTATAATTAGAGGCGTTAAGAAACCTTTGGTGACCCCACAGTTTCAATGTCTATCGTAGGTACGTCGTGAACAGTGGTTGTTACAGACAAACGTTCACGTAAATTGTCCCAGTCAATGGATGAATTTAATGTGTCAATCAATGGCCACAGCTACACTGTTTTGAATTTCATTCTATTTAATTATTATTCTTACATTTTAATGCCAGTGAGATTATTGAGATACAATTTAATCAGTGCCGGCTAAATAGCAAATTTGCTATTTTGCCGGTGCAAGTCAAATAGCCACTGCCTTTATAATTGTTATACGTTACGTTGCAACTGTTATACGTTGCCTTGAGTTGCGTCATCACAAACAACGCTATAATTGGGATGATATTTGAATTGATAGTTGAAAGCTTGAAAGTATTATGAACAAAAGGAAATATATATACTTTTACTCGGACTTACTCTTAAACTGAGTTTTACTATGCGTACGTACTGTTGTGCGTTTGTTTTTCTACATTGGTTAGAGCTATAGGGTATAAGGGGAGGGTTGAGATCAGAAAAAAACATGTTTAACCCCACTGCATTTATGCACCTGTCCCAAGTCAGGAGCCTCTGGCCTTTTTTAGTCTTGTATGATTTTTAATTTAATTTCTTATGTATAATTCGGAGTTTAGTATGAAGTCAATTATCACTGAACTCGTATATATATTTGATTAAGGGCCAGCATAATGGCGCCTCCGGTGCGGAAAGTTCTTGCTGCATTGAAGACCCATTGGTGGCCTTAGGCTGTTGTCTGCTCTAAAGTTGGGTTGTTGTCTCTTTGACACAATCCCCATTAACATTCTAAATTTTATTTTACAGGTACACGTCCAAAGAGATTGGATCAGATGTCTACGTGTATGCAATTATGGTATCCTGGCCAAAATACAACAACACGTTAGTCCTTGGGTCCTCAATTAAGACATCAACTACAACTGTTATCAACATGTTAGGTTATGATGGCAATTTCTCATGGAAACCAAACGAATATGGAGGCATTAATGTTACTATACCAGCAATACCTATAAATATGTTACCTAATAAAGAGGCATGGGTAATCAGGATATCAGGACTGATAAGTTAATTCTAATCTGGAATGTCAATAAATTTTTCAAAACTTTGTACAGCTATATTGTAAACTCAAATTCTTTAAAAGTAAACAATTGCTGCGATGTTTTGTACAGTTTTCGTTTTGTATTACTTTCATATTTTCAAAGTTTTTTTGTTTTGATTTTTACAAGTATAATATTCATCATAATGTTCTCTATGTAGCCTACTAAGACTTTGTTTTTCTAATTTGAATATATGTATGACAATTGACTATCATAATCTGTCTATTAATGAAGATTTATTATTATGATAAAATTGAGAATGGAATGATGTTTTATTTAATGCTTAGGTTCAATATTCTACTGAGTTTATATATAGACTGCTATGTAAGACTCAGATCGACGTCCAGTCTCTAATCGACGGCCGTTCCTCAAATCGACGTCCAAATCTGACGTCACAATGAAATAACATTCCAAATCGACGGCCAATTTTATGTCTATCTAATCAACGTCCGTTTTGTACACAAACTTAAAAACAGAAGTGAACCGATGGCAGCTGAAACATTTAAACCTTTAAACATATTAATTATGTGAGACAAATAAAATCTATTTAAAAAGAAATGTGTGTTGTTTTTTTTCTTCCAAATTAATACATACTAGACTAAGGATGTAAAAAGGTTGTGATATCAATTTTTATATAAATTTTAGAGATTGGTATGATTTGCAGAGAGAATTTCGAAACTATACACAAGATTTCAAATAAAATGAAAGTGAGCAATTATTAACCATATGGCTTTCAACAATGATAAAAACCCATACAACAAAGGCTATTAAAGGCCACGACATAAATAATGTAAACAATTCAAAATAGAAAATTAACGGTCTTTTATATATAAAAAAATCCGAAAAACAAATATGACAGACATAAACCATCGAAAAACCAATGCACTGCAGGCCCGTACAGAATATGTCGGGGTTAAACATGTGAGTGAGCACCGCATTTAATCTAACACAGTGGTGTAACAGCAAAACATAATGCCAATTTCTTGCGTTTACGTTTCATTCCCCGTGTAAATTTCAAGAAATCTGTTTGAAAAAAAACCTTACAGAGTCCGAATTATAATATTCTCAAAACAATTGGCTGTGCATCTTTACAATTTATTGTCTCTTTTTGAAGATTGAAAAAGCTCCTAGCTTTCGCTTGGTTTTCTTTGTCGTTGGGTTGCTTACTAATTGCCATACATTCACATGCTTGTAATTTATTATTATGAATAGGAATCACACACTATAATGTGGATCAATTGTATTAACTTTTTATCAAGATAAACATTAATGTAGATATAGGAAGAAGACGTATCAGTGACAATGAGACAACTCTCCGTCCAAATAACAATTTATAAAAGTGAACCATTATGGTTCAATGTTACGCCTTCATGTATGTTCTCAGGTAACAGTTTGAAGAAATGTATATGGAAAGTATGTATAAATGTTTGAAAACTTAGTTGTCATAAGAACCCTACAAAACATGTATACGTATAAGTGTAAATCAAGTCCAGTAATTTATTATTTATTGATATTGAACATGAATTAAAGACGACTACAATCAATCGGACGACGTTTTGGCAATACATTACGTCTGATTAGAGTATAAAAATATTGGACGTCGATTTGAGAATGTGACGTCAGATTTGGACGTCGATTTAAGGAACGGACGTCGATTTGAGGAATGGACGTCGATTAGAGGCCGGACGTCGATCTGAGTCTTACATATATATATAAGAAGATGTGGTATAAATGCTTTCTTATGTGGTGTAAGTGCAAATGAGACAACTATCCGTTCAAGTAACAATTTGTTAAAGTAAACAATTATAGGTCAAAGTACGGTTTTCAAAACGGACCCTTGGCTCAAACCAAACAGCAAGCTATAAAGGGCCCCCAAAATGACAAGTGTAAAACCAAAACGATAAACCAACGGTCTAAAACAAACACTCGTTATAGATAAAAAAAAATGTTGGGCATGTCTCATTTGCATTTTGTTGAATAGATTATTAAAAGCTGAACCGCCTCTGTCGATGGTCTCGGGGTAAAGCTGAACCGCCTCTGTCGATGGTCTCGGGATAAAGCTGAACCGCCTCTGTCGATGGTCTCGGGGTAAAGTTGAACCGCCTCTGTCGATGGTCTCGGGGTAAAGCTGAACCGCCTCTGTCGATGGTCTCGGGGTAAAGCTGAACCGCCTCTGTCCATGGTCTCGGGGTAAAGCTGGACCGCCTCTGTCGATGGTCTCGGGGTAAAGCTGGACCGCCTCTGTCGATGCATGGTCTCGGGGTAGCATGTTTTTATTAGTTGCCTCGAGTGCGGAAAGTTGTAAATTCGAACCCCGGACGGGTCAAACCAAATACTTAAGAATTTCTATTTGCTACTTCTTTGCCAATCACGTGGCATTCAGGAGTAAGAGCATACTTGTCAGACTGGCCAGCTTGGACTGAGTCAGAATACAGTGACCAATTAATGTGATATGTCTACATGCGGACTGTTGCATAGTGCGCTAGCACGTCAAAAGTTCACCACAGCGTGTCACTCCAGTAAAAGTAAAATTACAAAAGATACTTTACCCCTAGGAAAATTCAAAAAGGTATGTCCCAAATAAAATGACAAAATCAAAAGCTCAAACACCTCAAACGAATGGAAAACAACTGCCATATTCCTGATTTGGTATAGGCATTATCTTATTTAGAAAATGGCGGATTTAACCTGGGTTTAAAGCACCATAAATATTCATCTAACATTAGTCTCGTCCTGAATATGCATATGTATTTGCTACTCGACGTTAAACATCCATCTATCTTCATCATCTTCATCAATAGAAAAAAAAATTAAAAAAGACAGGACATACATTGCATGTCGTATCACCAGAGACATATAATACAATTGTATTATATGTCTCTGGTATCACAAATGATGCTTCTGGTTTTGCCCAAAAAAATAATGGCAAATTATCCATTAAATTTGACTTAAACTTATCACAAATAGATGCATTTAAAATAGCATAAGTTGTTAATGTATGGTGAGTTAAGATTTAGAAGTCGCCGAAATAGAATGAATTGAAATAATTAAAAAAAAAAATAAAAAAACAATCAGGAAATACATGTGCAAAAAGACAGGTGCGATTATTCAATTAAACAAGTTACAGGTAGACACTATAACTGTAAATTAATGTTCCTTTGTAGTTGTACCAAAATTTAAAGAAAACAAACGATAACATTTTTAATTTAGTTGCACAAGTTGTTTTGTAGAATCATTTTTATAATACTTTACATTATTAACAGTTAGCAACATTACAGGTTTACCAAGAGCAATCTGCATGAAAAACGAATATTACTACCGTTATGGTTTCATTGCTCTACCTTCAATGATATTCACGAATATCATAAGGCATCCTATTTGTGTCTCGTCTGACGGAGTCAAAAAGAGAGACATAGGTATGCTGTTTCCGGCGTCCGCGACGGTGGTGGCGTCAACAATGTATTAGTTTGTGATTAGGTCTAGTTTATAGAGAACCACTGGTGGTAAGTCAAAAATATTCGGTATGCAGTTGTCTTAGTATTGGCACATCTCATTACCGTGGAGATGTTTTAGCAACGCCCTCTCAGTTAATTATGGTCTATTGACTTTGAAACTTTTGTTTGGTTTTCATATATTAGTTTGTGATTAGGTCAGTTTATGGGGAACCATTAGTGGTAGTTTAATAAAAATTGGTATGCAGTTGTATTAGTATTGGCATATCTCATTATCATGGAGATTATTTGGCCCCGGCCCCTCAGTTATGGTCTATTGACTTTGAAACTTTTGCTTGGTTTTCATGTATTAATTTGTGATTAGGTCAGTTTATGGGTAACCACTAGTGGTAAGTTAATGATAATTGGTATACAGTTGTATAAGCATTCGCATATCTCATTTCCAAGGAGAATTTATTACCCTGCCCCCTCAGTTATGATGTATTCAATTTGAAATTTTGCATAGTTTACATGTATAAGTCTGTGTTTAGGGTTGTTTAAAGGGAACTACTTAAGATAAGTCGATGGTATTTGCAGTTGTATTAGCATTGGCATATCTTATTTCCATGAAGATTGTTTAGCCATGCACCTTCAGTCATGGTTCATTGACTTTGAATATTTGCAAAAATTGCATGTTAAAGTACTCCTATTTTAATTTCAACATTTGCATTATCACAATTACAAAAAAAGCGAGACATATCTCTGTGATAACAGTGTATTGAGTCATTTTAGTTCTATGTGGATAACCTGTAAAAAAAGTTAAACAGTCATACCAATAAAACACGGTTTTCCCTATTTGATATATTCCGCTTTCCCTGACGCACTCTTAATCTGATTGAAAATGCAATAAAAATTGATAACAAGATCGCCTCATAAACTTGAATTAGTGGAATATTACAAGTTCACAACGTTTCCTCTCATACATAAGATATTGGATTCAACAAACCATAAGAGTTTGAAAAGGGGTGAAAGGAATCAAGTGAACTAATTAATACGAACTATTACCTGGTTCTTAGATATTAACCATCTGGCTTCTTCAAATGACCAGTTGACCACATAACATTCTAATAGACTCGTATTTGTGTTAAACGATCGCTAAATCTCATGTTCAGTTTGAAGCTGTTTAGATATTTCATGCGCATTTCAGTTCCAAAAATAAAATACCAAAAGCTTCATACTATATACCAAGCACAGCCTATCTAAAGGTTCAAATAAGTACAAGTCCCAAAGTTGCGTAATCTGTTTATTAATATTTGTGGCCATTTCACCATCTATTTTACAATCTCCAGTATTCGTTACTACTTCGGTTCCGACCACACCAAATGAGTAAACGAAATAATGTCTATTTTTGTACCTACCGAATATATCATATTCAAAACCCATAATATCCGAACACCTCTAAAAACGAACAGGAACAAAAGTTTATATAAAACCCATGTGACAGGCCGAGCTTTTTTCCCCCCTGTTTTTCTGTTTTAGCTTTTTGTATTATGTATTATGTATTATGCGTTTTTTGTTTTTTGTTTTTTGTTTTTTTTTTAAACACAATGACCACTCAATCAGCAACGCTTATGTATTCGGTCCACATAGCGATTATGCCCTAACTATGACCTCCAATTGAGTGACGATGAGACCAAGAGTGGCCGCGCTATCTTATACATTCGAGGTACCGAAAGGGGTAACTTGGAATAGTGGAATATTACAAGTTCACAACGGTTCCTCTCATATATAAGATATTGGATTCAACAAACCAACGATGTATAAACGGGTCTCATTGAAATGATTTGACATGACTGACTGGCTAAATACAAAACCTTATGCAATGTTCCAACCTCTTTATTCAACAACTATTACCATAAAACATATCCAATACTTATAAAAAAGCTTTCCCATGTTAGAAGAAGACTTTATTATTCTTTTGTTCAACACAATCATAACTAATTGAAACTGAAACTTTTCAATTTGCTCAAACCAGTATATTGATTTGAAACTTTATCAAAAGAAGAACTTCCTTTCACTAAATTTTCCGCAGCCTGCGACAAAATTGAGGACGGTCCTTTAGGACTTATCAATTTCCCTACATTAGCATAATGATCAACCATGTTTTTTTGTGACCCACCCTACGTGTTGATTTATCCCTTCATCATTAACACCTAGCATACGCAATGTAATTGCACATCCTCTCCTACTGCTATGGGAAGTTTCCCTTTTGTATAATTTCAACACATTTAAATGTATAATTTGAGTCTCTCTGTCATGCAAGATGAAGTAACTGGTTCGTTAACGATTTTGCGTGACACTTTATCTCGTATACGGAAAACATACCCTTCAACAAGAGTAATGCTTAACTCCTTAGCGTTGGTGATGTATTTTGTTAAGTTTTTAACCGGACAAATATCAGAATTCTTTGAAGGAAGAACTATGAAATTTCTCGGATTATCCAAATTATCGACTTTTCCGGCCGTTTGAGACACAAAAATGCCCTCTGAGTCGGGTATTTGAAAACATCTGTCTGCTGTCAATAAACCAAGGTCGCCCCCTCTGCTACCAGAATGACATAAAATTGAGAAATAAGCCAGGTCTCTTGCATAGAGAAAGTTCGAAATAGGACCTTTCTCAACTGAAGCTCTACATGATAAATGTCTGCATAGCTTCCCCAACTTACTAAACATTAATGGAGGAGCTTGTTTTACAGAAATGTTAGCGTTAGCCTGCTCCTGATTTATGACATGTAGATGTTTTTTAACAAATGTGAGGCAACAGGGTTACCCGTAAGAAGCATAGGATTCCACTCTCCTGATCTGCCCTCGTCTCTAAATAATGCTCTGATTTTTCCCAGTAAAGAATCAACTGACTTTGATGCCAAAATCCTTGGGCATTGGCAAGTTTGAAGGCCGTGTTTCGTGCGTAAAGGGCAGCTAATATCGTGTAACTGTGTTTTCCCACCCTTTTCTTTGAAAATGAAAAATTTCCTAATGTCCTCTGGACTCGCATTAGTAAGATTTTTCTGCGAATCTAAAAATATGAAAAAAAAATTCAATCTCTTTTTTCAAACTACATTTCTGTTTAGAATAGCTGAACACGTTATGTAGGGGTACCAAATTTTTTCATGAGATACTCCTAAAACAAAATATATAAAACCTGATAATAAAAACCAAAATACATTGTGAAGTGTTGACTCAAATTTTTATAACACATACATATATATATATATATATACATATATATATATATATATATATATATATATATATATTTACACAAGAAAAATCACCAAACATTTTTTAATACACCATACAAATTGTTTAGAAAAATTAATTGACCTTCTTCATTCAAGTGCACACAATCTCTCAAATGTCTACAATTAATGTTTGAATTGTCCATGAACATCCAACAATTACGCTTGCATAAACTTTCTATATTTTCATTAATGATAGCCGATCTTGCGTTTATAGTTTCATCTTTACACCTGATTATTGATGATAATACAAAAGATACGTGCCTATCACTCGTACGCGTGTACTGAAGTATAAGTGCTAAATGTTCTATTTGTTGAGTTGTAATTAATAACTGGCTGAACTCGCTTTCAAACAGAAAGGATTTGCTTACATTATTGACACCTACATGAATAAACAAAAGTCTAGGAGGATGCATTCTAGTTAGTCTCTCAATTTGGGGTGTTATTTCACACAAAAGAGCACCTCCTTGTGAAAACACATTTACCATTGGGTTTTTAAAATCTTTTCGCCACTGTAAAAATCTTATTGAATCACCAATACATAACAAGTGAAATTTAGTAGAAATAAGTGGTTCATTAAGAAATAATAATTTTCCATAATTAAAACACAGGGATTGCTTTGAACTTATGCGAACTGCCCACAGATTTCCAGATGACCTTATACCATTTGGATCATAACCTTTCTTTGTAGGATATTTCAAAACACCCTTTTGTCCCTTGTTACCAACAATAAAAGCATCGTGTATCAATTCATAAAATGTTGGAACCCATGTGGCTATTACTCCATCCGCACGTAATATCACGGTACAATTTAACATATTCTCCCTGATGAAAGACAACACCGGTAATAATAATGCAAAAGGAGGAAATACGTACAACAGATTTCACTTTTATCCACGGCTTGGGCAAATAAATTTACACCTGACGACAATGGAGAAACAGTTGGAGTGAAATGTTTTAGAATTTTACCATTTCTGTCTATCATGCTATTAGAATCTAAAGCCATCAAGTTGATCGTGTGTCCTGTAATGTCACCAAAATACTCTTGTATTGTACTCCATATATCGCTATCTAATTTCGCATCCGATTTACTAAGTTTTCTCGATGGCTCATCTGCTAAATTCAATTTAGATGGTACAAAATGTAAATTTAACATTACGTCTAAATCCAAAGTCAATTGAAAAATTTCTTTAAGAGTGGATAGATTTGGAACCTTCGTTATTCCAAGCACCTATCAAGGCCTGATTGTCTACGTTTGCGTCCACCCGACTACCCTTTATGTCTTCCCGTACGGATCTTAAAACATATAACAAAGCTTTAGCCTCTAGTACCATAATAGGAAGCGATAACATTTCATGTGCCCACGAATCGCCCACTTTATGCTCTGTATCATTTATTCTAAAATATCCACCCCATTTGAACATAGAAGCATCTGTATAAATGTTTACAACTAAATGTCTCTCTTTCTTCCATTCTAAATTTCCTGTCCATGAATCCAAAAACCGCCAATTATTAAGTTCGTCCTTTAAATCTTTTGTCATTGGGATGCTTGTTTGGTTGCGGATTCCTAATGAAATTGCATTATTCATCTCCCGAGTGTAAAGTTTTGCTGCCGGAACAGCGAACATAAAAGAAATATAACGACCCACTAATTTTTGTAAAATCTAGCACCGTAATAGCACCTTTCCTTAAACAATCCTCGCGTAAATTAATAAATTTTTGTTTTTTGGATTCAGTTATTCTGAAATATCTAGCTACGGAATCAACAACAAATCCCAAAAATACTACTGATTGGGACGGGATAAACACGGTCTTGTCTAAATTAATGCAATACCCTAATCTAGTTATAACTTCACACACAATGTAATTTGCCAATAAAGCGGAACTGACACCTGCTTTTAAACCAGGTTTTCTTACTTCCTCGACAAGACGGATCATCTATATACAAATGTACAGGAATCAAAAACTTTCTCCTAATATACGATGTTGCTTGCAGATTTAATGTGTGATAAATGTAGCTAGAAAGCTTAAAACCAAACGGTAATGTTTTGAAAATGAAATAAAATCCACCCCACTGGAAACCCACTAGTCCACGGGAATCCTCGGATAACATAACATTATCAAAACCTGATTTATCATCTATTGAGGTAAAATATGCATTTTCTCTTACGGCTCGATGTACATTTTTGAGAGTGACTAAACTAAACGGTACATCTTTGATCCAATTGTTCAAATACACTAGATTAATGCATAATCTAGGTTTTGTTGGCGCGATGGTTAAAGGTGCTACAATGTGGGGTCGTTTAACTAAACCTACTTTTCCTAAGCATTCGATTGAACCATTTCTAAGTCTATCCACAACGGTTTCTGTTATGAACGTAGAAAACTTTTTGCATTTATTTGAGTTATTGAATGTTCTGCTAGGTGGGAACTTATCATCATAATGGTGTCCCCAGAAATCTCCTTTAAAATGTACCATGTAATAATTAATATTTACACCATGAACTAGTCAATCTAAAATTTCATCTGAAGAATACGAACAAGCTAATACTTTCTCCCATTGCTTTAACCTTGTATGAATTTGTCCAGCAACAAAATTCTTCGGATTCAAAAAAATCATATTTTGTATATCTGGAGATACATCATCCATGGCTTTTGAATAAACCTCTTCTGCTGAAACTACCTCCCTACTATTATCAACAATTTTGTTTTCAAAATTAACAAACGTCGGGCGTCTAACTGTTACTGAAGTAGGATCTCTTCCCAAATTTATTTTTAATTCCCATGGTTTTAACCAAATGCATCCTGAAATGAAATAAGTATGAATTTAATTAACGGAATGGAAGATGTATTTTACTTGCTTTTAAAATTATGTAAATAATTTAATTTGAACTTGCAGAATTTCGGTTAGCTGGACAATCCCTAAGAAAATGACCCGGCTTGTTACATTTAAAACATAGATTGTGACTATTACCACGCCCCCTACCGCGACGGGGTGGACCTGGCAAGCGAGGAGGCATTCCGTAAGAGTGACCTTGTGCTTGACCAAAAAGAATTTCCCATAAAATTTAACATAAAAAGGATGTAGTGATTTGTAATTACCGTCATCTAATTCAAATTTACATCTCATTTTCCGCTAGATAACGGTAATTACAAACCACTACATCCTTTTTATGTTTAATCTGTATATACACCTCAATTTGTTAATAATGCAATCGAAACTATAATACATTTTGTAGTTATACTTAAAAGCAATACATACATATCCCAAGGTCTAATGCATATTGATAACTTACATTACGAAAAAATTGAAGCCCCAAACACACACATGATCCAGAGCGATGTTCAAGCACTAGTAGAACATCTTCATCTCACTTACGAAATAAATAAGACCACTTACAAGTTCCTTGAACAAGGATTTCAAAATAACAAATGTGGTAGATTATATTTCTTGTCAAAAGTTCATAAACTTGTCTGGCAGTATAATAAACAATCTAGAAAACATTCATAATATAATTACAATTAAGATATCTGGACGACCCATCATCTCACAATGTGGTTCCCCTACATAATTAATTGGTAGATTATTAGATTACTTTCTCCAACCAGTAGTGAAACGACAAAATACATATACTAGGGACACTACACAAATATTTCAAGTGTTAGAAAATACCGTATATGTCCTAATGATATAATTTTATGCACCTATGACTTAGGAAGCATGTATACCAACATGTACTATAATGAACCTAAAAGAGCCATAGAAAATGCGTACACTGACATGAGACAAAGCGATTATGAAATCCCATTAATAAAAAAAAATTATCTTATAAATATACTTAAACTAGTACTACATACTAATGAATTTGAATTTGCCGGAAACCATTTCGTCCAGAGAATTGGTTGTTCAATTGGTGCAGTTCCGTCACCCTCTATATGTGATGTTAGAGCTTACACATTTATAAGCTCGATCTTGGAAAAATTTCCATTTAATAAACAAGTTATCTTACACAAAGGATTTCGCGATGACGGCTTGATTATGGTGGCCGGATGCGGCCATTTCGCCTTTTCGCGTTTTCTCCTTTCACTTTCACACGAAATCGAGAAATCGAGAAATCGGGAAATCGGGAAATCGAGAAATCGAGAAAGCGAAATCGAGAAATCGAGAAATCGGGAAATCGGGAAATCGAGAAATCGAGAAAGCGAAAACGCGAAATCGAGAAATCAAGAAAGCAAAACGGGAAATGAAATAGATTTCTCGATTTCGCGTTTTCGCTTTCTCGATTTCCCGATTTCTCGATTTCTCGATTTCTCGATTTCTCGATTTCGCTTTCTCGATTTCTCGCTTTCCCGATTTCTCGATTTCGCTTTCTCGATTTCTCGATTTCCCGATTTCCCGATTTCTCGATTTCTCGATTTCGCTTGAAAGTGAAAGGAGAAAACGTGAAAACGCGAAAAGGCGAAATGGCCGCATCCGGCCACCATAGAAAGCCTAAGACATTTACGTTTAAACAGCAATCAATCTAATCTGGAAAATCTTATCAAACATTTTGAATCTAAGTTATTAGAGAGAGGTTACTCGTCTAACGAAATTCACAATTGCATAAATTCAGCCTTAAATACCAAAAGAGAAAATGCAATGAAATATAAATAGAAATCTAATAACAAGGGCACCCCTTAAACTATGGTGACTACAATGTAAGTACCATCCCTCGATTCGGAAGCTATCATCATTATTACGGAACATTGGTCAATTATACTTAATGACCCTACTGCATGTAAACTATTCAGTCGGCCACCTATCATTGCCTACAAACGTATCAAAAATATGTCAGATATAATAACCTCTGCAGTGGTCAAGGTCAATCAATTAACTTAAACTTTTACATATTGAAGTTTAATCAATGTAAGTATTCTTTAATTGATATAACATATCATAATCTGCTATAGATAGCACATCACCTATAAAACTTTAAAAAATGATATTATAAAATACCAGGATTAACTATTATCACAATCCCTAATGGAAGCTATCTTTTGTATGTAGTTAAAACCTAATTATGTTCTAAATGCATACTATATGCGAATAAACACCTATCATTACATATAACGAACTAATTCAACTATGAACACATTTAAGTAATTACATCTTAATACACATGATACATGTACTATGCTCTTTTGTTTTCTCTGACATGGGAAAGATATCGAAATCTTCTATAGATAAATTCACCTGTATATACTGTCCTTGAAATTAAGCATCTAACAAGAGTATCATAATGTTTAAAATTTTGGCAGGGCGGCTGATAATCGGAAGTCTTAGAAAAATATCCGTGAAATATACATGTGTTAAAATACGGAGTTGCATAAATAATATATTTATGAATAAGTATGTGTAATTCCTACCTTAATATAGTTAGAAAATATGAACTAGTTTAATAACATAAAACATATTTGTATATACATATATAAATATAACTAAACCCCTGATCATCAGCTATATATAAATATAATATAAATAGTTATCCCAAACAATTTGAACTATTTCAATGATAAATGCTACAAGAACAACAAATACAGGTGTCGTTATAATTTAACCATTTTATTGATTGTGGCGCGGGCTCTGTTATTTTACAAAATGTTATCTAGTAAGTTGTTTTATCAGTCTTGCTGGTACCACAAGTTCAAATTTGTTTTGTCAGATAAGAAAATCAATCTGTTTGTCCTTCAATGTGGCCAGCAAAGGCAAATAACTCCAACTCGAGTTCTGGAAATGGAAACTTTAGATATGATACATTAACATGTATCAGTAGTGAATATGTTAGAATATTTTCAATATAATAAGTTATATCTTATAGTTGTAGACATATCTTCTTATCACATTCTTTTTTTTATTAAAACTCTAATTAAAATCCAAATTTCTAGGATGACTTAAAACAATAATTTTCTTATTTCGGTCACGTGAGGTAACGATCTATATCGGGTTATTTAGTCATGTCTTTCTAATAATATACTGCTTGAAAAATTATGGATTTTATCCATTTTTAAAAGTCTTTCCTCAACATAGACTATGAAAACATAACTGCTCAGCCAGTAGGCCCAATAAGACCCCTTTTTGGCACCAAAATATAACATTTTTAAAAGAAAAATGAAGATACACTGATATAGAGGAAAACACCCTTTAATGCATGTTTCTATATTTCTTCATTTTAGATAATTAATATCAATATTAACATTGTCTTCTTGTGGCTAAATCATTTTTTTCGTCGCTAACTAGTGAAACCCCAGGGACTCCACCCAACACTAGAGACAAAATATGATAATGTAATAGGATTTAAAGAATATGTAAGGTGTACGCATACTAATTCATGAAAACAATGTAATAACCAGCAATTTTACCGTAAGGGCATTGTTACAATATTTTACACCACAGCTGAACTTTAGAAGTGCATTTCATTACTACATTATCTTAGAGAATTTCTGTACTTTTGTTTGTCTGTAGTTTTGTTTGTTGATATTTCAACATTGATTCTTATTCATTTACTTTGGATTTTTATTCCTTTTTACAATGTGCATTTTGAATCATTTTTTTGTAGCAAAATATTAAAAGTTAAATCTTGTAAAATAGAAAACAAACTGCCGTTGCTATGGACAAAGATGTGTTGCTAGGGAGAAATTACAATGATTTTGCCAAGAAATGTGCATTATATTGAGATGCATTTAATTATGTATAAGTGTAAATATCACTGCATATTAAACAGAATTGATCTTAAAATTAGATAGATTAAGCTGTATATTTAGCATTTTTAATGAGTTTATTTCCTATGGAAAGCCACAGTGAACCCCCGATTATTTTTATTTTTCCCATTACAAATGCATTAAAAATAATTATTCGGCGGCCTTCAAATTCCCGCCCGCAAATTATCATTATTCCCGCCCGAAGATTTTTATTAATCCCGCCCGCAGATTATTATCATTCCCGACCGCAAATTATTGATCCCGCCCGCAGATTATTATCATTCCCGACCGCAAATTATTATCATTCCCGACCGCAAATAATCATTATTCCAGCCCGCATATTCATATTTCTCTATTCTTTTTGCGGCGGCCGCAGTTTAATTTAACAATGCCGACAGATTATTATTACACAAACCCCGCCTTTTTACACAAGACCGAAAGATTATTTCAACACAAAACCCGCTTTTTTACACAAGGCCGACAGATTATTTCAACACCGCATTTTTAACAAAAGGCCGAAAGATTATTTCTAGCCAATCAAAAAAAAATCGGGCGGGAATCCTCTAAACCAAAAGAAAAGCCGACAGATTATTTCTAGCCAATCAAAAAAAAATCGGGCGGGAATCCTCTAAACCAAAAGAAAAGCCGACAGATTATTTCTAGCCAATCAAAAAAAAATCGGGCGGGAATCCTCTAAACCAAAAGCAAAGCCGAAAGATTATTACTATCAACCAAAAATCTTCGGGCGGGAAGCCTCTAACCAAAAGAATAAACACCTGCAATAATGCGGCTTTTGATGCTGTACATTATTGAATACTAAAGTCAAACTAAAAGTGCAGTATGATTAATATCAAATCAACTTAGAATGCAGAGGCGGAACGAAGCTCTTAAGTTTAGGATTGGCACATTGGATTTACTTCAGACCATGGCTATCAATCCTCGTATCAATCATGGCAGACATTGCTGATCGACCCTACCACCTCTTCAGCCACTGTGGTCACTCTCAGGTATATGTTATTGTAATGTAGCTTTCAGTATTAAGAGAAAGATGTTAAAATATATTGTGCATTATAATTTGCGAAGGTTTCGATGTTTAATATATGAATGAAATAAAAGGGGGAAAGGGGAGGGGGTGAGTGTCCGACGTCCCATGGTCCCAGCTTGTCTGGCAAAACAGTAGTCCAAATAATTATGATGTCTTGAAAGGCTATTATAAATCTCGGACTAGAGCTGAGGCAGATCCAGGGAGCGGATATGGATGGGTGGGGGTGGGGTGTGAAGGCCCACTTTTTGTGGTAGAAATTTGGTTGATTATATTGGGAATCAGTGAAGCATGGCTGGAGCCCACTTTTTTTAGGTCAGTACGAGGACCCCCTTATTAAAAGTTCTGGACACCCACTGTGAGGAATAACCTAATCATAGGAATGTACAGGAAATAAATTATGTCCTATCCTATTGAAGCAGTGACTTTCTATACTGATCTATACTACATAGAAGGTCCCTGTTTGACATTAACAATTTATCTCCAAGGTTAGTTTCTGTGGTATATAATGCATGTATATAATGTGACTTATGTATCATATATTTGTTGGGATGGGCTAGACAGGGGTCCCTTATCATGCTTATTCCCACTTAAAAACTCCAAACTACTCCCACTTCCCTCTCCATTTATTTATAAAAGGGATACAGCCCCCTACCTACTTTGTGGAGGGCATTTTAGATTTGCAATCTTTCTCACTTTCTTTGGTATTTAATGCATTAACATAATTTACACTGATATCTATCATTTATTTGATGGGATGGATAGGGGTCACTAATTCCCACTTTGCACTACCTAAGTACTCCCACTTCCTTCCCCCTTTCTTTCTGTCTGTCGTGCATAATATGTGTCTTATATTCGATGGGATGTACAGGGGTCCCTAATAGCCACTCCAGACATGTATTGACAGGTGTCTTATATAAGGTTAAACTAAATGCATGCAGTATGTGGATTCCCAGTTACATCTTTAATAAAAAAAAAGAATAGGTATGTAGCGATTTTTAAAATTCTATGTTTGTTTTATTAATATTATGTCTATGGGAGCAACATTGTGACTTTAACAATGCTAAGTGAAAAATGACAAAGTCTCTACTAGGGAAGGCTATTATTAAGACTAAAAATGTAGGAAAGGTACAATGTAGTGTAACTGGAACCACACATATATTTTTATTTGGCCTTATCATGTTAACAAAATATTATAACCTTATAACTAAATGTTCCTTCGGGTATCTAGTTTATGAATTGCATCCGAAGTTTTGATCCATCGACAAACATGGCCACCAAGTCTAAAAAGTAAACAAAATAAATAACAGATAAGGTTGTTTAATCAGTTTGGATTATCTCCCTTAAAGTTGAGATAACATGTAATGGTTATTATTCACAGTAACTTGCATCTGTTACTACATGATTAAATTACCACATTTCATGTATGGGATACAATTATCTGAATTATATAATTATTTTTTTATGTAATAAACAATTATCTAAACAAAGAATACAAGGCCCTGTTGATAAGGAAAAGTTTGTCACCGTGAAAAAAACAAATTTGATACAAAGATTTCATTATTTAGATTCTGTTTTACAGATACAATGTATGTCGTCCCTTGATTTTCGTAATATAGTCCCTAGTGTTGACAGTAGGTTACTTGCCATTTATTTTTATACCCCTTCCAAATTTATTTCTCCATGTTTAATGCCTCAAATTGCAAGTAGGGGGTGAAATTACACTGTAAAAAAATTTGGTTCCAGAATTTTAAAGGAAAGTATATATATGGTGGAGTATTTGACATCAGATCCATGAATTCCACAACCTGAATCTGTTTCAATTTTCAAAAAAATAAAGGTTAAATCCAATTTTTTTAAGGAATGAATAACTATGCCTAACATTTCATTGTTTGAAATTAATTGAATTAAAAAATACTATATTGAACATCTGCTACTTAATTTGTTAAATTTCTTAGGTCAGAACATGAACTATAGCTTTCAAAATCATCTCATCTTAGGTTCAAGAACAAATTATTTGGAGTCATATACAAAACATATAGTATGATATATAATGCTGTTTTATCATGATAATCAAATGGAGATGCAATCTTGTTTAATGTAAGCAGATCAAGGTCACCATAGCTATTTATGGATTGAAATTTGAAGCAATTTTTTTATTTGGGAGGGGGGATGGGTGCCAGAGGATCTTGACTTTGGACAGGCGCAATATGCAGGGTTAAACGTGTTTCTGTTTTGTTGTTAGTCTGAACTTTGATAAATTTATCAAAACTCTGTAATTCAAGGCCTGCCCTGTGAAGCCTGATTAGTCAGATGCGGATTAAGAGGGGGCCCAATGTTCCCGGATCCCCTCTTCTCGGTAAAATTGTGGTTGATTATTTTAGGGAATCATTGAAGCATGACCAGAGAAGGTTCCCTCTTATGCAGTCAATGGTCCCCCACTTTGGATCAGCCACTGTTTGGTATTGGCCTTTTGAGATGACCAACATTACATTTGATTTTGAAGGTGGTGGATCAAAGTCAAGGTTTAATAGAGCAGTAGTTGAGAATCTCAGATTGATACGTCGTGTCACTTTGTTACGTATACTCTGTATCAGTCTGATGATCATAGGTTAAGCCCTATTCAACAGTTCAGTGTGTTCTCATGTTGAGCTGTGTCTTCACTGTCCAATTAAGGTTAAGAGGGTTGAGTAATTAAACACGGTCACATTCTGTATAAGTATGCTTGTATAAAGTCGGGAGCCTGTTATTTGATGCATTTGGTTCCTGTTCATCATGGGAGTGTTGTCGCCTTCGAATAAAATTGCTGTATGCAATAAAAGCCAAGATGTAAAGATCGATCACTATATATGTGGTGTCCGCAGTGTAGTACGCTTTTAGTATTATAACGGTTTTTGTCGAACCTGCAACTTTTGTCGCAAAATCTCGACATATGGATAGTGCTCCGGCGGCGGCGTAGCTAACTTCTTAAAAGCGTTATATTTTAGAAGGTTGAAGACCTAGATGCCCCATACTTTGTATATATATGCCTCATGTAAAGGAGTTTCCGTCAGTCAAATGTCCAATGTCCTTGACCTCATTTTAATGGTTCAGTGACTACTTGAAAAAAAGTAATTTTTTGTAATGTTAAATTCTCATTTATTATAAGTAATGGGATAACTATATTTGGTATGTGCCAAGTGGTATGTGCGTACCTTGCAAGGTCCTCATACCCATCAGAAAGTTTTCACTTAAACGCGACTTCATTTCATGGATCAGTGAACAAGGTTAAGTTTTGGTGGTCAAGTCCATATCTCAGATACTATAAGCAATAGGTCAAGTATATTCGGTGTATGAAAGGACTGTAAGGTGTACATGTCCAACTGGCAGGTGTCATCTGACCTTGACCTCATTTTCATGGTTCAGTGGTCAAAGTTAAGTCTTTGAGTTTTGGTCTTTTTTTCTAATACTAAATGCAATAGGTTAACTATATTTGGTGTATGGAAATATTTTATGACCTATATGTCAGTCGCGCAGGTTTTATATGACCGTGACCTCATTTATAAGGTACATTGCCCAGTGTTAAGTTCAAAATGTGTGTTGGTCTGTTTTTCTTAAACTATAATTAAGAAATAGGTTAACTTTATTTGTTGTATGGAAGAATTGTTAGTTGTACATGTCTGCCTTGCATGGTTCATCTGACCTTGACCTCATTTTCATGGTTCATTGGTCAATATTTAGTTTTTCTCCAGCCTGCAACTTTTGTTGCAGAAAGCTCTACATAAGGATAGTGATCCTACGGCGGCGGTGGCGGTGATATAGAATGAAATTCAAAACAGTGTGGCTGTGGCCATTGATTGACACATTAAATTCATCCATTGACTGGGACAATTTACGTGAACGTTTGTCTGTAACGACCACTGTTCACGACGTACCTACGATAGACATTTAAACTGTGGGGTCACCAAAGGTTTCTTAACGCCTTTAATTATAAAATAATTCGAAAAATTAATCAGTTTAAGTGTCTTTAAAAAGTACATAGTGAGCATTGGTCGTTACATACAAACGTTCACCTAAATTGTCCCAGTCAATGGATGAATAAAATGTGTCAATCAATGGCCACAGCCACACTGTTTTGAATTTCATTCTATCACTTTTTAAATGGTTTATATTTTAGAAGGTGAAAGACCTGGATGCTTCATACTTTGTTTATAGATGCCTCATGTTACTAAGTTTCCATCAGTCACATGTCCAATGTCCTTGACCTCATTTTCATGGTTCAGTGACCACTTGAAAAAAAAGTTTAGAATTTTTGTAATGTTGAATTCTCTCTTATTCTAAGGAATAGGATAACTATATTTGGAATGTGCGTACCTTGCAAGGTCCATATATCCGTCAGACAGTTTTCACGTGACCTCGACCTCATTTCATGGATCAGTGAACAAGGTTAAGTTTTGGTGGTCAAGTCCATATCTCTGATACTATTACATGTAGCAATAGGGCTAGTATATTTGGATTATGGAAGGACTGTAAGGTGTACATGTCCAACTGGCAGGTATCATCTGACCTTGACCTCATTTTCATGGTTCAGTGGTTATAGTTAAGTTTTTGTGTTTTGATCAGTTTTTCTCACTTTATGCAATAGGTCTACTATATTTGTTGTATGGAATGATTGGAAGGTGTACATGTCTAGTGGGCAGATGTCATCTGACCTTGACCTCATTTTCATGATTCAGTGGTCAAAGTTATGTTTTTAAGTTTTGGTCTTTTTATTTAATATCATATGCCAAAAGTAAACTATATTTGTTGTATGGAAATATATTATGATCTATATGTCAGTCCTGCCGGTTTAATTTGACCATGACCTCAATTTTACAGTTCAGTGCACAGTGTTAAGTTTTTGTGTTTTGGTCTATTTTTCTTACACTATAAGCAATAGGTCAACTATATTTGTTGTATGGAAGCATTGTTAGCTGTACATGTCTGTCTGGCATGGTTCATCTGACCTTCACCTCATTTTCATGGTTCATTGATCTTTGTTTAGCTATCTTGGTTAATGTTAAGTTTAAGTGACAGTTGAAATAAAGCTTTATACATAATACTTAGGACTGTCAACATAATATCATTGATTTGTAAAGAAGGCGAGACATTACAGTGTGTGCACTCTTGTTTCCATAAGGTAGACGACATTAATGTTTTATACCTTGTATGCTGATACCTCCAGCTACAAAATGTTCGTCTATCGTATCTATATTGTCCTTGACCTCCCTTTTATTGCTCAGTAGGCTTGAAAACAAATAGTTTGCTGTCATGGAAACTTCTGTTACTATGAGGAATTTGATAACTTTGTTTGGTATATGGGTTGAAGTGATTTAAATATGCCAGTAGTTATCAAAGGTACAGGATTATAATTTAATACGCCAGATGCGCGTTCCGTCTAAACAAGACTCATCAGTGACGCTCAAATCAAAAAAGTTATAAAGCCATTCAAGTACAAAATTAAGTTGAAGAGCTAAGGTAATCTATTCCTGGGATAAGAAAATCCTTAGTTTTTCAATGTGTACATGTCTGTAAGACTTTGTTGCCTGACCTCGACCTGATTTTATTGATCAGAACCGAGGTAAAAGTTACATCTACATGATTACGTCAGTTTCCCAGATAATTAATTGGGTCAGATATATGTAGTGTTATGGTTAAACTTACATGTCATTCTGGCAGGTTTCGTCTAACCTAACAAAAGATACCGGGTAATAACCAATACAATACTTTGAAGGTTGCAGCTTGATACGACCGCAGAGGTCGAAACCCTGAACAGTTGAGGCAAGTATGGACACAACATTCAAGCTCGATATAGCTCTGAGTTTGGACTGTGATTAGTTGACACAGCATAGGTTTCTGACACAAAATGAATGTGGTCTAATGAACTTAATTTTTTTTTATCCATCATGGTTCAATATCCAAAATCTAAATACATGGCCATGGATTGATTCAGCTTATCAAAGAATCCCAAGAATTAAATTTTTGATGAAATCAAACAAAGTTTAATTTTGGACCCCAATTTGGACCAACTTAAAAACTGGGCCCATAATCAAAAATCAATACACATATTTAGATTCGGCATATCAAAGAACCTCAATAATTCAAATTTTCATGAAATCAAACCAAGTTTAATTTTCGACCTTATGTGGACCAATTTAAAAATGGGGACCAAATTCCAAAAACTTAATACACAGTTAGATTCATCATATCTAAGAACCCCAAGATTTCAAGAATAAAACCCCATTAAAATTGGTCAAGAAATAAGCAATTTATACAAAGAATTGGAAAAATAGTGTTTTTTGGACCCCAATTCCAAAATAGTTTGGGCCATGACCCCCAAAATCAATCCCAACCTTCCTTTTTTGGAATGAATTCTTGCGATACAATTTTAGAAAGATCCATACACTTACACACAAGTAATTATCTCAAAACTAGAAAAATACTTATTTTAACTTTTAGGGCCCCTTGTTCCTTAACTGTTGGGACCAAAAACCCCAAAATCGAATCCAACCTTCCTTTAGTGGTTAAAAACCTTATGTCAAAATTTTATTGATTTCTTTTTACTTATACTAAAGTTATTTCCTGGAAACCATCCGTCTTCGGAGGACTCCGCCGACGATGACAACGACGTGATACCAATATATACGACAATTTTTTTTAAAATGTTTGCAGTAGTATAAAAACTGCAAAATTTCCTTAAAATTACCAATTGAGGGCAGGAACCCAACACTGGGTTGTCCGATTTGTCTGAAAATATCCGGGCAGAAAGATCTTGGCCTGATAAACAATTTTATCCTAGTCAGATTTGCTCTAAATGCTTTGGTTTCAGAGATATAAGCCAACATCTACATTTTATTTAGTTCTATTTTTAGTCATGGTGGCCATCTTAGTTGGTTGGCTGGGTCATCGGACATATTTTTTTAAACAAGATACCCAATGATGATTGTGGCTATTATAGGTTAAATTTGGCACAGTAGTTTCAGAAAAGATGATTTTTGTAAAAAGTTAACGACAACGAACGCCAGTGAGAAAAGCTGATTTGGCCTTTTCGGCCAGGTGAGCTAAAAATGTGAAAAAATGATTTGATGGACTGATTAAGTTCGGTTCAACTTTGTTGGTAGGGGACTAATAATAACAGTACTGATTACCAAATACATTTTTTCGTGGAACTTTCATAAATGACTTCGTGTCAAGAATGGCTCAAATTGAACAATGTTGGAATGTTGTTTCATGGCCATCACATCACATCTCCTTATTTTATGTAAGAGGATGTTAAATATTGAGACAAATCTGAATCTGAAACATGATACCAGCTACCCAGATAAACCTTGACACAAATATCATTCCGTTGAAACAATTGCAATATACGATGCATGTAGACCTACAATAGTCAACTTACATGATAAGACATGAGATTTACCAATAAAAAAATAGTCACATACATGCATGTATCGTTATAATTTTACAATGATTACAAATGCATTAACACGACGTGTCAGTTTTCTTTTATCTTAAACAAATAGGCAATTAATTTCAAAATTTGTATTTAGATATAAGGTTTATAATCATGATGATAGGCTTGATCTAAGAAGTTCATCTGTCAGACATTATTCAAATTAGTTTTCGTTGGACCTGCAGAATAAAGACATGTATATACATGTATAATGTTTTTTAGTCATCTACATCAACAATACCAGGATCCTAAAAAGGCACATTCCAAGTTGTTCTCTGTTCCATCCTTATAATCTCAGCCGTCAATCCCTATATACATTGTATATATATATATATATATATATATATGTATATCTTCCATGAATCACTATATTTTTGTAAATTATTTGGAAACATGCTGTACATATAAAAGCAGAATACATATATCATGTATATAGTTTCTATAAACTTCCCTCTTTTTTTAAGGACATGCATTAATATTATATACTACAGGTTTCTAAATCTTCATGTTGAATATTGGCAATTCCTACACAATTTATGTGTTCACCCTTTAATAGCATTTACTTTTCAATTTAGCATTTTAATATCAAGTGTCACATTATCATTAGTGATTTAGTCACATATGCATGCCTCTATTCATTTGACTTGGGATTCCATGGATTGTGCAGCTCCTTATTATTTCTAGAGAATATGAAACATGCAGTCATGTAACACTCTTCAGCATTCAGTCCAATTCAGTATTAGATTATGGTTCTTTTGTCGCTGTCATGACTTAACTTTGGGAGCAAATCTGAAAAATCAAACATATAATATAAAGTACAAAATAAGTACCTCAAGGAGGCTCGAGGGTATAAAAATTTCAGAAAAAAAATTAACATTTATTTTTCATTACAAATTTTATTTATTACCTTTAGTAGTTGTTACTTTATAATATGGTACAAAAATCATTTAAAAAAATCAATTCATGTTGGCTTCCGATGACTTTTAAAATGTAGATATCATTGAAAAAGCTCCAAATTATCTCCCTTTGGTGCAAAAATGCCATTTTTTGGCATTAAAATTGAAATATCTTTTTTAACTCATCAGTGACCTATATTTTTTATTTTAATTTTCAAATAAGCTGTACTTAATCTAAAATATTGTAAAATTTGAGCAATTTCTGTAATAAAGTTCTTTTTTTATTTCAATATTACATAAATATGTACCTCTATTTCTCCTATTAGTTCAACAGAAAAAAAAGTATCTTTACAAAAATGTATGCTTCTTTCGAAGGCAGATTGTAACCGTAAATGCACGGTGACCCCATTTTTTTAATTTTATTTTATTATTAAGTATAAGATAAAGTTCATTTATAGAAAAATATTGCGAAATCCTATATTAAATAAAAAAAAATATTTAGACCCGCAAGCCCCCTTAACATAACACAATTTAATCCCCGATTATCATCAAATTACATTTTATTGTTTGTTTGCTGTCTAGACATATATATGTTTCTTTCTAAATAGCATTTAGTATTTATAAAGACATGAAGTATGTACATTTTTTAAATCTTATGAAACAAGAATGTGTCCTCAGTACACGAATGCCCCACTCGCACTTTCATTTTCTATGTTCAGTGGACCGTGACATTGGAATAAAAACTCTAATTTGGCATTAAATTTAGAAAGATCATATCATAGGTAACATGTGTACTAAGTTTGAAGTTGATTGGACTTCAACTTCATCAAAAACTACCTTGACCAAAAACTTTAACCTGAAGCGGGACAGACGGACGGACGAACGGATGGACGAACGGACGAACAGACGAACGGACGCACAGACCAGAAAACATAATGCCCCTCTACTATTGTAGGTGGGGCATAAAAAATGTGCATCATAAGCAGACAAGTGCCTAAGTTTCATTGGTTCCATTCAAATAATTCTTCCATATAGTTATAGCCCTTTTTTTGGCCCCTAATCCTTTAACAGTTAGAACCATAACACCCGAAATGAATCCCAACCTTGTTTTAAGTTTTATTGATTTCTATTTACTTATACTAAAGTTTTTACCCGGAAACTTCGGACGAAGATGACAACGACAACAACATGATACCAATATATAGCCCCAAACATTTTAAACTTTTGCGGTCGTATAAAATGCTTGTTTTGGTCCCCTTTTTGGCTCTTATTCCTTAATGATTGGGACAATCACCCCTAAAAACAATCCCAAGTCTTAGATGCATAATTTTTTTACTAGTTGTGAGTGACTTTGAACTAGCTGCAGTTAAGTGCGAGTACTCTCAGATCTGTATTCAGTGGTTTTTTTGTTGTGTGGATGAACAAGTACCTAACCTCCACTTGTATTTTTGTCAGGGTTGGCAAAGTATTACCTGCCCGGGAATTCCCGGGTGGGAAAACCCTGTTTTCCCTGGCTGGGCAATACTCCCAGAAATGGGTAATACTGGGCATTACTGGGCAATATGATTTTTTAATCTTATTTTAACACAAACTAGTTTCATAGTATAACAGGTAAATATATACTTTTTACACAGATAACCATTGACAGTAATTTCTAGAAGATTTCATTCTCATCTACATGTATATAGAATACAAGATTTGCACATTTAAGGATACCTAGCTTGTTAATTACCAAGCATTGTTTCAATGATCAAAACTTTCATTGCATTGCAGTGTTTAAGTGAATTGTTAAATTTAAATGTTATACATTCATATTGCTAAATAAACACCCCAAGGGGTCATGCCACTAACACTTATAGAATTGAAAGGGCTGATTATTGTTAAATAAACAAACTGCATTATAATTTGAATAATTACTTATTAATTAGTGACAGTATACACATATACATTAATTCAATGTATTTTTTGTACATGTAATTGTTAATTCTTAAAAGGAGTTATATATATTTGAAAACAAATGATTTCTTTTGTTTTATATTTACAGTTTAACCAATCCAAACAAAACAGTTATAAATATCTTAAATGTATTGCATTTGAGTTTGATCACTGAATCCTCTATAAAATTTAGACCAGTATTTTATATTACCCAGTATTACCCACTAAAACCCAGTAAAACCCGTGTTTTCCCAATATTTCCCACTGGGCTGGGCAATACTCATAAAACCCTGGTTTGTGCCAACCCTGATTTTTGTCCATCTGATGAGTGAAGCCTTTGTCAACTGATTTTTATAGTTCATACTTATGTTGTACAGTGCTATACCACTGTCTCAGGTTATGGGAGGGTTGGGATCCCGCTAACATGTTAACCCAGCCAGATTCATTGTTGAAGGCTGTACAGTGACCTATACGTAGTTGTTCATTTCAACAGTGTCTTTTTGGTCACTTGTTGAGAGTTGTCTCATTGGGAATCTTACCACATTTTCCTTTTTTTTTTTATATCAACCTTCCTTTTCAATTCTTTTAATAAAATTTCATAGAGATCATGCATAGTTATTGTTCCGAAACAATGTCTTCAAAAAATGTTGACAGCATGCATGATAGAAATGTTGTTTGTGATCATAAAATAAAAATGGTCAACCCTCCGCGTGCAAATGTATGTAAACAACATTATAGTTATGCATCATTTTTATCAGCAGTCAAAAGTGACTGACATATATGTAATAGGTTATATTTAATTTTCATATGAATTTTTACAAATTTTACATTAAACAACAGGCTTAGCAGAGCCTGTGACCATCACCTGAATCTACTTGAATCTTCATTAATGGCCACTCTTCAACATTGTAGACTAGTATTTATTCACAACTTAGATTCTTTTTCTAGCCGGCCATTCTTTCTCTTTCTACACACAATGTACAATGTATAATAGCTTACAAGGTAGTTAATAGAACAGCTAGACCTTTCAACTGCTAAATTTTTATTTTTAGCCCTGATAAGGTAAACAAAAAATATGTGTTTCGGCTTATTTTTAATGTCTTACTCTTACACTTTTTATGCCGTTTTAAAACAAATATTGTAAAGATTCCCTAGTAGTACATGTATAATCCAACTAAAAAATGTGTGTTGGAAGGCTGGTTTCTAAATCACTTAGGCAGCAACCATTTGATTTTCTGGGGGGGGGGGGGGGGGGGGGGGGGGGGGCTATGGTTTTTTTTTGGAAAAAAAAGTTTGTTTCCAGTTTTTGGAGAAAAAAATAATTTGTTTTTGATTCTGAGAAAAAAAAATTGTTTGTTTCACCCTCAGCTGCCACTATATGTAATGCTAAAATTGAAAGAAAAAAATTGTTTTCGACTTGTCGTGAAAAAAATAGATTGTTTTTCGCCGCAGGCGAAAAAAAAAATTTGTCCAGAAAAAAAAACCATAGCCCCCCCCCCCCCAGAAAATCAAATGGTTGCTGCCTTATTCAAGCTATTGCTTTGACCAATATATAACATGAATAATGATCTGAATACCTGTTTAAGGTGGTATGGGAGTCTAAAATAAAAATGATAGAATTTGTTCATACTTTGCCAAAACGTAGTATCTATTGATATATTGTGAAATATATATTAAAAATGATAGGTCACCGCACATTTTCTCAAGCAACAGGACGCGACAAAATGACACATTTCGTAAGGATTATACAGGAAAAAACTCCATTTTGTGGTTAGAAACTAAACAAAATGATAGAATTGTTAAATACTTAAGGAAAAGATAGCTTTCATACAATGCTTGGAGAATTTCTAAAGAAAAGATAGGGTCACTGTGAGTTTTTTCCAGCTAAAAGTAAAATACAAAACAGGAAAATTCCATGTAGAATCCTTCAGAAGTTACCTCCCCTTAAAATGGCAATTTAAAAATAATAAAAAACAAACAAAAATAATCAACATTTGCAAAAGTATTAATATCTATAAGTTATATTCTTATAAATTGGTTCTTTTAAATGAAAATTCATATTAAATATCTGAATTCCTGCATTAAATTTTGCTAACTTGTTAGAAAATCTGGACCTTTGGTTCACTGTTTTTTACAATCCAAGATGGAGGAAGACACCCATACCACCTTAATATAAACAAAACTCTTTTTAAATCTATCTAACTTATAAATATATATAAATTGTAAATGAGCAAGAATATAAGAATTTCATACATACTGGGCCATAAAAAGGAATAGGTTTGTTTGCCCAAACGCTACCTACCCATAAAAAGCTGCCTACTCAAATTCTTTTATTGTCCTAACTTGAAGAAGTTTTTTTTTAATCAGATAGGCATGAAGACTAATAAACACCTGATACTTCAATTTCTCTTTTTGAAAAAAAAAATGCCTACCTACCTACCCACTGTCTCAACCTTTGGGTAGGGTTTGGGCAAACCATTTTTTTTTTAATTGTGGCCCTATGTCTATATTATTTTGATCTCACTGTACTCTCTCTACTAATTTAAAAGTATTTATATATATATCAAACTTACAACAAGACTATTTCCACACTTCCAGAAGTCCTAAGTTCTGTGATACTAGTATATATATGCCATCCTATAGTAATATTGATTTTTTTGTATGTCCATCATCATGTTCAGAACCATTTATAATAATATACATGTATCTAAAACCCAATAAAAATAAGTTGTAAATGTTGCTTATCATAGCAAAACCAAAAAAAATCAATTAGAATTAAAGTGAATGTTATTAAACCAAAAAAACTGAGTGCACACACTAAAATGTCTAGTCTGCTTTACTGGCCATTGATTTTTTGTTTGTGGTTCATATCTTATGTTATGACTTAAATTTGGAAAATTGGGCATCTCAAGGATGGTTTAATATTTCAATTCTGTGAAAGTTATTAACAATTTTCATACATGTCTGTACATGGATAATGACAAATAAAAGATTGGAATTTTCTAAACATGTTAATGCAATGTATAAGACACCTGCCATTATGTTGAAGAAAATATTTTGCCCTCTAGCTATATAGGTTTCTTCTGAGGTTTTTTTAGCTGCTCTCTTACTAATGTACACAGCAGAGGCAAATATAGGGGTTGGGGCATGGACCCGCCCCCCCTTTTTCTAGGAAAAATTTGGTTGATTATAAAGGGAATCACTGGAACATGACTGGAGTGGGCCCCCACTTATGAAAATTTCTGGATCTGCAACTGCAAATATATACATGTAACGTTATTCCAAATCTTTTTTTTATATAAATTTAATGAGCTAGCCAAAATTTCTGAATTTCTTATTTTTAATTATTAAGCACAACAAACTTTCAAAGGGTATCAGACAATGTATGAGGTATCCATCCATGAAACAAAACATTACATAAACATGATCAATAGTATTATTAAGACAGCAAAGAAAGTAGAAGTTACCCTTAATTTTGTGTACCTACCCTTCTTTAAAAGTTTTTAGTCTTAATAATAGCCTACACTACATTTTCTTGTCATTTTTCGTCAAGCACTGTAAAAGTCAGAATGTTGCTCCTTTAATAGACTCAAATTATATAAAAAAAAACATAAAATTTTAAAAATCCCTACCTATCTATCACTGTCTATCTTATTTTTTTTTAATAAGATGTAACTGGAATCCCACATAATGCATGTGTTTTGTTATACCTTATATAAAGACACCTGTCAATATATGTATCTGGGTAGATATTAGATCCCATGATACATATTATGCACGACAGACAGACAGACAGAAGGAAGTGAGAGTTAAGAAGACAGACAGACCCAGACAGACAGACAGAGAGACAGTCAGACAGACAGACATGTAGGAACTGGATAAAGGGGGAAGGAAGTGGGAGTACCTAGGAGGTGCAAAGTGGGAATTAGTGACCCCTGTCCATCCCATCAAATATAAGGTACATATCAGTGTAAATTATGTTTATGCATTAAATACCAAAGAAATTGAGACAGATTGCAAATGATAAAATCTAAAGGAGGGTCTGGATGGGGTTGGGGGCTGTTATTCTGTAAACATTTAATTGTCACCCCTTTTTTCTCTAATCTTTAAGAAATTAATCCCTTTTTTCTCTAATTAAATCTTCAAAAGATTACCCCCTTTTTTCTCTAATCTTCATTTGTTTTGCCCGTTATTCTCTAATCTCCATTTTTTTAGGGCATTTTTCTCTAATCATTTGACCCCATCCAAACCCTCCTAAAGTGCCCTCCACAAAGTAGGTAGGGAGCTGTATCCCTATTATAAGTAAATGGGAAGGGAAGTGGGAGTAGTTTGGACTTTTTAAGTGGGAATAAGCATGATAAGGGACCCCTGTCTAGCCCATCCCAACAAATATAAGATACATAAGTCATATTATATACATGCATTATATACCACAGAAACTAACCTTGGAGATAAATTGTTAATGTCAAACAGGGACCTTCTATGTAGTATAGATCAGTATAGAAAGTCACTGCTTCAATAGGATAGGACATAATTTATTTCCTGTACATTTCTATGACTAGGGCCTAAAAAAAATAATGTTGTGTTTCCGATCACCCCCTTGAAATTTGGAAGGGACGGTAGGTAGGGATTTTTTTTTTTTTTTTTTTTTTTTTTTTTTTTTTTTTTTTTTTATAATATTATGCTTTATTGCTGTCTCGGTTTTGTTTAAAGGCATGGACACTAGTTTGGGATTTAATAGAAAGAGATTGATTACCCACTTTAAAAATCTCCCCGAGATAACTTTTAGTTTACCCCTTTTAAAATCCCCCTGAAATAACTTTTAGTTTACCCCCTTTTAAAATACCCCTGAAAAAAAACTAAGTCCAAAACTAAAAAAAAATTGGGCAGCACTTCCCCTAGGAAATTAGCTTTTTAAACCCAATTCCCCTATTTCAGGACGAAAAGTTTGGGATTGTCAGAGAAAGAAATTGAGAAGATGTGGGGCAGATTCATTTATAGGAACATGAACCAAACATCATCCCAAACCTACAGATAGACAAATATATTATATACACTGTTCCTGGCAGGACACTTTCTTTTGGCAAAGCATCTGTGGCTTTTCATCAGAATGTCTAAAGCGTTGATTGGCTGACCAGTTTCAGATGGATTAATATCATGTTCATTTTGAAGAAGGGTCTGGCATGAAAATTTGATAAATTTAATTCCAAAAGATTGCATTGTTCCAACTGTTGTGTACGTTATTGTCATCAATCCCCAGTCATTTTTCTCCGGTCATTTTTGCCGGTGGCCGAGCACAAAATTTGTGTTGTGTATTTTTTTTCATCGATGTTAGACATTGGATGAATTTCATTGCTAATGTAAAAAAAGGTGTTACTTTCTGTAGAATTTAGAAATATTTTTTTCTCCGCGAAATGGTCACACTTTCCGCGTTGAACATTGAATAGCACGCGTTGTGTTGCCATGTTCAAACACTGACAAACGAAAATAACTACTGCGCATGCTCTCGCATATATAATTAGCCAAGAAGATTCCACTTTCCAGTACATTCTAAAAATAAGCCTCGAGTTTAAAATTAGCGTTGTTTTCTTTTGGGGCGATAAATAGATCGAGGGACTTAGAATTTTTTATTTTCTTTCAGAAAAAACGGTCGGTAGGTATACAAATTATTTTTTTTCCCACATCAGCTTTAAAAACTTTTGAGTCGGGGGTCTGAAGGACGGTCGGTCGGGTGACCGGAAACACAACATTTTTTTTTAGGTCTAAGGGGGTCCTCGTACTGACCTAAAAAAAGTGGGCTCCAGCCATGCTTCACTGATTCCAAATATAATCAACCAAATTTCTACCACAAAAAGTGGGTGTTCACTCCCCCCCCACCCCACCCACCCATATCCGCTCCCTGGATCTGCCTCAACTCTAGTCCGAGATTTATAATAGCCTTTCAAGACATAATTATTTGGACTACTGTTTTGCCAGACAAGCTGGGACCATGGGACGTCGGACACTCACCTCCTCCCCTTTCCCCCCTTTTATTTCATTCATATATTAAGCATCGAAACCTTCGCAAATTATAATGCACAATATATTTTAACATCTTTCTCTTAATACTGAAAGCTACATTACAATAACATATACCTGAGAGTGACCACAGTGGCTGAAGAGGTGGTAGGGTCGATCAGCAATGTCTGCCATGATTGATACGAGGATTGATAGCCATGGTCTGAAGTAAATCCAATGTGCCAATCCTAAGCTTAAGAGCTTCGTTCCGCCTCTGCATTCTAAGTTGATTTGATATTAATCATACTGCACTTTTAGTTTGACTTTAGTATTCAATAATGCACAGCATCAAAAGCCGCATTATTGCAGGTGTTTATTCTTTTGGTTAGAGGCTTCCCGCCCGAAGATTTTTGGTTGATAGTAATAATCTTTTGGCTTTGCTTTTGGTTTAGAGGATTCCCGCCCGATTTTTTTTGATTGGCTAGAAATAATCTGTCGGCTTTGCTATTGGTTTAGAGGATTCCCGCCCGATTTTTTTTGATTGGCTAGAAATAATCTTTCGGCCTTTTGTTAAAAATGCGGGTTATGTGTTGAAATAATCTGTCGGCCTTGTGGAAAAAAGCGGGTTTTGTGTTGAAATAATCTTTCGGTCTTGTGTAAGAAGGCGGGGTTTGTGTAATAATAATCTGTCGGCATTGTTAAATTAAACTGCGGCCGCCGCATAAAGAATAGAGAAATATGAATATGCGGGCTGGAATAATAATTATTTGCGGTCGGGAATGATAATAATTTGCGGTCGGGAATGATAATAATCTGCGGGCGGGATTAATAAAAATCTTCGGGCGGGAATAATGATAATTTGCGGGCGGGAATTTGAAGACCGCCGAATAATTATTTTTAATGCATTTCTAATGGGAAAAATAAAAATAATCGGGGGGTTCACTGTGGCTTTCCATAATTTCCCTCATTAAAATGGTTGCTAGGCAACATAATATACGAGATAGACCCAAAATGCCACCATTTTCAGAAGGTCTTTGGTATAGAGTTACAACATGACAAATAAAATGAAATTTGGGGGTGGGGTTAAAAATGGCCCTTATAGCCCCTTGTCTTTTGTAAAAAATGTCAACTTTAATCTATTTATTGGAAGTAGAATACTGTTGTTACATAAATATGGGCTGTTTTCTGGAATCTGCTTAAATTTTGGTTAATGACAATTGATGGGCTATTGAAGTCTTCAATGAAAAGAAAAATAGGTGTTATGGGGCACAATATTTTACCCTGTATTACATGTATAGGGAAAAACAAGGAGTTTGAACATCTGTGAAAATATTTCCAAACCTGATTTATGTACATTTTCAATAAACAAATCAGTTCAAATTTTCACATATTAAATGAATAGAATCGACTGAAGTAGTCACTAAAGTATTTAAAAAAATGTCAAAAACGTTTCATCAGATGTACTTCAAATATTATGCCAACAATAGCCCTTACTGGACCTCCGTCTTTGGCATATTGCCTATCTATTTTCATTTCGACAATTTACCAAGCTGTTTTATCTTTATGCTATCATCATTCCTAGATGCAACAAGTTTTTTTGAAAAAAATGTAATGTGTTAAATAAATTGATTTTGTGGTCAAATACCAATTTTATCTAATACAGTCGACTCTCGTTGTCTCGAAGACAGCCGGATCAGAAAAATATTTCGAGATACACGTAGTTCGACTCAAACGAAAACCGGAAGTTTGACAGAACAAGGGACACAACTCTTGCTTAGCTTGGTAAAGCTAAAATAAATCCAGATGAATATGGGAAGGGGATCGATATTCTGGTATCAGATCGATGTATTTGTATGTCATGGTCTTTCATTATTATAATAACATTATTTTTACTTATTCAATTGTTTCAGTTACAATTTGTTCCTATGACTTTTATCCGAGAGAGTTATTTCCAATCGATAGTTTCGTTATTCAGGTCGTTTATAGTTGACAAAATTGTTTATTCTCGGATACAAGAGACTTTAGAAAAATTTATATTCCTCTTCATTTTGTTTTATCTCACTCTTTCTTTTCAAAAGAAAATACAACAAGATTAAAGACGCCGATGAGTAGTTTTTAGGTGATCATCAACGGATGTCATAATCCTTACTTTATACACACCCAAGCTAATTAGTGTAAATCACAATTAATTGTTTTGTAAACATTTTATATACTTACGAACATTAACAATGTATCACTAATTATTTATAAAAATTCTATAAAAGATAATCTTAGGTAAACACTCGTGGAAATAGCATGTCATAAATCTATTCAGTGATCAGTGACTGGAAATTTAATTACACGTGTATTGTCAGATTAACTCTTCAATCCATTTAAATGCCGGAGGTTATCATGTAGCTTATTAACCTGACGTTATCAGGATATTGGTATTTAGTCAAATCTTAACCGGAATTTGTGACACAATTAGAATTCAAAAATTTATAAAACGTAAACAACATGTCGAAATATTTAGGCTTGAAATAAATATATTTTTGGATAAGTTAATGCAAGCACACGAGGTGTATAGTGTCTTATACGATTACAGGTTTGTAATGTTTAACAACCATTTTATATCAGTGTGTAAACACGTTAATTATGAGCTTTGAAAGTCAAGTAGTACGAGCATTTTTCTGAGTAAGTGTTAAAAAATCTCAAACAAATATTCTTTACTGTGGTTAGTATTCATCAGTCGTCAGTATCTATAGATTAACAACTTGTGGTTATATTGATAATTTAGAATCTTCCTTGAAGGTGGCGGACAAATTCGCAGCTAAATAATTCGATTGATGTGTCAATTGTATACACGAGTTATATTCCTTTGAACTATGAGTCTATGTTCAATTTCATAAAGTCAATATGTTGATTGTCTACCTTGAACAAGGTTATAATTTTAACTTATACATGTAGTTTTTTTTTTTATTGAATTCAAAATCGTTACAAAATCTGTTATGCACTAGATATTCGCATTTTTCATTAATTTATCAAAGACATTTATGTATATCTATAATTTCTTTTATTTGTTTTGAAATGTTTAAAATTAATATATACTAATATAAAGAATTATTTTGTTATCTTATAAGTATGTTTTTGTTATCTGATAGTCTGCACACTCTGTTTAAACGTCACAAATAAGCAAGGTAAAATCTACCTTCATCATCACTAACTTTCTTAGAGCGAAGAGACAAACTGCACTAAATCACAGATCACAGGCACTCGTTTCAGAATATAAATTTCCTTTATTTATGAATTGAATGCTTCTTTTTGTAACTTCATTGGGGTGTAAAAGCGTTGACCAAAGTGAATTTTGTATAAAGCGGAGAAGCGCTTCATTCTAAAAATGTGCGCACGGTCAACGCTTTTACAACCCTATGAAGTTACAAAATTAAGCATTCGATACTTATAATTACATTTTTATAAGCTATGATCATAAAAACACGAATTTTAAATTATTTTTATTTAATTCACCTGTGCACTTTATTGTGGGACCACGTGTTATCATGAATGGTAAGTTTTATTGAGTAATGCAATTGCTTAAGGAATAACACGTGATGTGCAGTTAGCCAATCAGAATGAAATATTAAAATGAAACATACATCTAATGTAATTATTATACCTTAATATATAATTAAGGTAAATAGGGGGAAATATTCTGAAACAAGTGACTATGTCACAGAAAAAGCATCGTCCAAATATTCATGAAATAGCTCTCTATCAAAGCCATATCCTGGAAATTATTTAAAAAAAAACCACTTTTTTCCTACTTTTAATTTGAGGTACAATATGCCGGTGAAAAACATTAATCGTGCTGTCACATGTGTCAAGAATACACTGTTTCAATTGTGGTATGCATAAAAAAATGCCCAACAGCATTCGTCCTTCTACTCGTAAAGGCATTTGTTTCTAAGATCGATATGGTGTATACAACTATGCCATAACTCAAATGAAGCAGAAAGCTGATGTAGCTTGTATGCTTTACTCGATCCTTTAAGACAAATACATGAAAGAAGTGTAATAACGCCTAACACAAACACGCATACGCACAAACACAAAACAGTTCACCATAGCCACCATTTTATTCCACAAGCTTCTAACTGATGCCGAATGCTAGAGTGTAAAATTGTAATTGAGACCTACCAAAAACAATTAGAACTTTTTCTGAAAAAGACTATAAATGAAAACAGAACTATATCATCTTCTCATAATGATAGAATGTTAGGAAAATTGACCAGAGTTATCTCACTTTAATCACAGAGAGGGGAAAGTAAACAATTTTAAATTTAAGCCTAATTAACATTAAAACAATTTTCCACTAACAAATACAGTTACCTAATTGAAGGACTTAGTTAGCTAAATCTATTAATTTTAATAAATATTATGAATTTTTATGACAATAGAGAAACATGCTAGGTTATGTTTTGACATATGTGTATTAGTTCGAGATAAATAATGAATTTTGAATGCTTTTGTTAACCTTGGGATCGTCAATTTAGTTCGACTCAACCGAAATGTCGACTCATCAGGAGTCGAACTACGTACATTTATATGGAACAAAGTTCGGGACCACGTGAAAACTTCAACTCATCCGAAATTTCGGGTCAACCGAGTTCGAAACAACGAGAGTTAAAGCAGTTTCATTTTACTATTTATGGATATCAAAGTTACGAAAAAAGAAGGTATGGGGTGTAGGATGAAAAATATTGTCCTGCATTTGTTTTGTTGTAATCTCTGTCCTGATTTTTTATTGTTCACTCTATTCGTACTAGCCTTTTTTCATTAGTTTATCCTGACTTTTTTTACATAAATTGTCATCCTGCCTTTTGGTTACTAAAAACTCCTGCCCTGCTTTTTCAAATTTCATCCTAGCCCTAGGATAAATAGTAACTAGGAGTTGTCTGATCAAATACAGGCATATGGTGAAGTACTAATTATCTATGTTATAAGATTATTAAATATCAATGAGGTAACTTGATACTAAAGGATATCCTACCCCAGGAGTAGATATTCCTTACGCTGTTTTAAAGAAAAACCTTTCAAAATTTTGGGTCTTCCATGCTCTTTAACTTCGTATTTTATTGACCTTTTAACTGTTTTTTATTCTCGAGTCACTGATGAGTCTTCCAGAGATAAAACTCGCGTCTGGCATTCAAATTTAATCCTGGTATCTATGATGAGTTTATATACATCGTAATTTATGTTTAAGATTTTAAATTAATATTGATATAAAAAAATGGATGTTTCCTCATCTAATAATGGGGGTTCTCCATTTATATATTATTTATTGCAACACATACTGCATCGAGTGTAGTACATTATTTTTCAACTCGAGACGGGGACATTTTCTTACATAAGACGCGAGGATCGTCGATTGTTTTAAATATTCAAAATGTGACTGTCGAGAGTGAATAGACATCGTATTGGAAGAGATAAGGAAGTATAATCTGTTTCTCTAATGATATTTAGAAGTTATGCAGACAAACTTGACGTTTTTTCAAATGATCTGCATGAAGATGTATTCTTTTAATGACGTCATAATAGAAAATACATAGGAAAGCAAGAACACTTGACGTCATAATTCAAATAAATTTGATATACGAAGAACGAACAACACGTTGATTGAATAAAACACAACCAACAGGCCAGGAAAATAATAAATCGGCTAAGAATCTCAGCTAAGAATTAGAGAAATATATATATTTAACTCTTTTACACATTCAACATCATAGAACCACATGATAACACAATTGTCTTTCATAAATCAGTGTGTTTGAAATAACAGTGTCTTTTTTTAGCATAAATAAAGAGTTTCTTCACACATTTTTGTTTTTTAAGTTTACATAATTATGTTTTTGTTCTAGGTAATCATAATGGGAAGTTTTATGGGACATGCCTTTCCAGGGTCAATTTTTATAATCATTGGAATATGGTGGATGGTACAGACATTGAGGAGATATTTTGAATCCAAAAACAGCAATGTACTTTTTTCATCAACCGTTACATTTAAGTTAAAGAGGTTTCCTATAGAGGCGGTGTGTAAAGTATTGTTAATAACAATTGGACTTATAGCTGAATTAGCATTACACAATAAACAACATGCAACAATGTACGCTTTCTTCGGATTAACAGGGATTGTAGATCTTATGGTCTTCTTCAACACACTTCCTATAAAAGATCTCGATTACGTCTCCTTAAGTTTGGCATTGATAATGGAAGCAATTTTATTCAAATATCATCTTTTTGGACGAGACACTCTCAATGTGGTCTTGCATCATTTGCTTATATTTGTAATCTTGACAACATTTGTTGTTACCTTATTAGAGATGAAGTTTAAAAATGTAGTAACTTTACCATTGTTTCGGTCGTATCTTTTGATTTTACAAGGAACTTGGTTTTATCAAGTAGGATGCATATTATACAAAAATCCATTCTTTGAGCCTTGGAAAAGTAACGACAATAACAGCTTGATGAATACAGGTTTAATATTTACTTGGCATTGTGGAATTATTTTTATTGCATTTATATTTATTGTCTGCGTATTTTCAAAACTATATAGACAAAAAGAACCAATACAACGGACATTTGACCAATCGAACAGCTCTGAGTGTGAAACTGAATTACTTTTAGAAGAAAATTAATTAATATGATCTGAATCGAAACTCTTTATGCTAGCAAATTAAGAATGCTTATTTATACTATTATAACAATTTTATTGCAAAAATATGAGTCGTTTGGAGTCATAGTGTAAGTCTCTGGAATAGACCTGTCAAATTTGATGATAAGAGAGATCGGGAAATAATTGGTATTATAATTTCAAAGACATACTCACGCAACTTAATGTGAGAGCAAGCAAGTTTTTAGTATGACGTTGTTCGAATCCAGTTTGAAACATATTTCTCTGTTTATAAAAAAAAACACCAACATTGTAACAACATATGTGAAAGTGAAAGCGAACTTCAGATTAGAAACACTCGTTTGATAACGTAATTATCATTTAGTATGAACAAATCTACTGAACGGTCTTTCCTGAAACAACTTAGATGTGAAGTTCTTCCTTTTAGGCTAGAGGCGAAAACATATACAGTGATAACAATGAGTGCGTCTGTCAAGTTTGTGCTGCTTGCGCAACAAGCGTCAGATAAATTTTAGATTGAACCCAACAACTTTTTAAATTGATTTAATTTGCCTCTCAAAATTCTGCCAGGGCATCCTTTCCAGGAATCACTATTGAAAGTTTTTTTTCACTCTGCTCAGAATATTTGGAGGGAATTACTGTCAACAGGACTCATCGCCAACTATGAAAAGGAGAATCAGACATTAATTAACTAATACTCAGGATAGCAGTTTTTCCTCTGATACCAAGAATCAGATTGAAAAAGAAAACGTCGGTTACAATGCATTTTAAAACCAGGAAAATTATAACCTATCGGCAAATACCGCTTAGTTTCTGGACTACGTCACAACATAATGGGTTTAAGGCAACCGACAGCTATTGAACCATCATCGAGTCGAAGGACCAAGGTTGACGAACAACCTCAAATGTATGCACAGGAGCTTATTCTTTAGTTTTCTATGTTGTGTCATGTGTACTATTGTTTGCCTGTTTATCTTTATCATTTTTAGCCATGGCGTTGTCAGGTTATTTTCGATTTATGAGTTTGACTTTCCCTCTGGTATCTTTCGTCCCTCTTTTATAGTAACTCTGGATATAGTGACAAATTATTTGGTGTTAATTTACCACAGTTATTGGTTTGTATACATTTAAATTGTGTGTACTAGGATGGAAAGGATTATTGCAATGTCATTGATGAGATTAGAATACAGGTGTACTTTACGCTTAGAAAATTTACCTTTCGGAATCCTCTGATGGTGGCGTAATGATACACATGAAGTGTATTTTAATATCATTTGTATAATTATATCTTTCAAAGCCTTTAGTCAAAGTTTGTCTTTCATACATAACTTACGAATACTAATCGCTCAAATATAAATTTATTGCCAATAGTTATCAAAGGTACCAGGATTATAATTTAGTACGCCAGACGCGCGTTTCGTCTACATTAGACTCATCAGTGACGCTCATATCAAAATATTTATAAAGCCAAACAATTACAAAGTTGAAGAGCATTGAGGATCCAAAATTCCAAAAAGTTGTGCCTACTTGTTAGTTTAGATAATCAAATGCCCCCTTCCCCGAAGAATCACCATTGGACAGTGAAATTTCTCTGTATCGGTTTGTATGATGGTAATTTTATAATTGTATAAATATAAAAAAGAAGTGTTATAAGTGTCAATGAGACAACGCTCCACCCTAGTCACAATTTGTAATAAGTAAACCATTTTAGGTCAAATGACGACATTCAACGCGTAGCCTTCAAGTTGGCTCCCACCAACAGCAAGTATAAGGAACATACGTATGATTAAAGTAATTACACATGTAATTTAACGGTCTAATCTCTAAAAAAAGAGGAACACTTACAACTGCACAATGGGCTCCTGAATAAAAGTCTGAATAAGGAAAAAACAAAAATTCCAAAAAATGTCATCAGTTTGATTGGATCATGTTGTATAAAACTGGTGAGAATGCTTGTTAATTATATTGAAACTGAATTAATATTATTGTAGGCTGTGTGTTTACCTTTTAATTAGTTGCTGACTTTCACGTCATCCGGACTCTGGTTGATAGTTGTTTATCGGCACCCATACACAATCTCCTTATTTCTATATTGTTTCATTTTCACAGTTGTAAAAAATAAGTTGTTCTGTGTAGTACAACTGTATGTAGCTCCTCTAAATCCAAAGGGTCAAGTGACCCATTCCAGTCACTAAGAGTCCGTCGTATAAATGGTTTCCTCTGGAATAATTAGGTTTCTAGTTGAATAAATGTTTCCCATGATTCCACATTCACAGTAGCATAACTGATACATGTATGTCTTAAAATAGATTATAGATAAGACCGTAGATTTCCCGTTTGAATGGTTTTATACTAGTATTTTTGGGACACTTTATAGTTTGCTGTTCGGTGTGAGCCAAGGCTCCGTGTTGAACGCCGTACTATGACCTCTAATGGTTTACTTTTATGAATTGTTACATGGATGGAGGGTTGTCTGATTGGCACTCATACCACATCTTCCTATATCTATATAGTGGAAAAATACATTTTTGTCTTAGGTAAATCTTTAATACCATTACCAATATATTTTATAATCAGAAAAGACTAAAATGTGTATAATATAAAAAAAAAGGTGTGGTATAATTGTGAATGAGACCAACATAACACAGAAATTAACAACTATAGGTCCTTGTATGACCTTTAACAATCAGCAAAACCCATAACGCATAGTCAGATATAAAAGGCCCCAAAATGACAACATAAAACAATTCAAACGAGAAAACTATTGGCCTAATTAATGTACCAAAAATGAACGAAAAACAAATATGTAACACATAAACCAACGACAACAACTTGATTACAGGCTCCTGACTTGGGACAGGCACATACATACAGAATGTGGCGGGGTTAAACATGTTAGCGGAATCCCAACCCTCCTCTAACCTGGGACAGTTGAATAACAGTACAACATAAGAACGAACTATAAAAATCAGTTGAAAATGGCTTAACTCATCAGATGGACAAAAATACAAGTGGACGTGGACGGGTACTTGTACATCCTAACAACAAAGAGACACTATGTTCATATTTGAGAGTACTCGCAGTTAACTGACAGCTAGTTCAAAGTATCTAACAACTAATAAAAAATCATGCATCTAAGACTAAATGATGGGCTCTGTCTATAGTCTTCTTGCACCAAAACTGTAAAACAACTTCTTATATGAGTACTTGTTTGTACAAATGACGATTTAAATACTATTAAAACACATTTTGTCTAACTAACTATCCTGAACATTATAACAGGTAGTTAGGACAGAAATTATTGCAAAAATGCGACTGTAGCGAGCAAACTGTTATAATGAAATGAAATCTTGTTCATAGAATCTGTACAATCAGCTTATGGTTATAGATAAATGATTATCACTCCATTAGCTACTTCTGCCAAACCCCTTCACTAATTCTGTGGCAATTTAACCTTTTTCGAAACCCATTGTATAACAAGAATCGTTCAAATTGTGGTGTGATCTCAGAAGATGATTTGATGAGATAAAGGGTCATAACCTTAATCAACTCACTGGATGAATCAAAATGTGCTCACAGGTGTTGATATGGTTAATTAAATTGACCATCAAATTTGTGGAATGTGAAAAGCACTCGAAGGGGATTTTCTTTTAACAAAAAATGAAAATTAATGGGTTTTTTCATTAGAGAAACAGATTCTTACATATATAGTTTCTCGCCTAGGATCGGACTTTAAAATTGATAATTTGACTACCTCGATTGGATAAATCCGATAATCCACTGGTATCAATGTAATAATCTATATTGATCAACAGGAAACTTCATACAAGCTAGAGTAACATGATGGGTGTTAATTAAAGAAACTGGAAACGTTCAGTCAATTAGTGTTAACACTATATCGGAGTTCATGTTCCTTAAATATTTTTCCCCTTTTTTGACGTTTTGATAAGTAAACATAATTGACAAATTGTAATTAATGGTCACTGATAGAATCACCAGGCCAGTAGTCAACATTTCGTTGTTGACATGAATATCAATAATGTGGTAATTTTTAGAAATTTCCTGTTTACAAAACTTTGAATTTTTCGAAAAACTAAGGATTTTCTTATTCAAGGCATAGATTACCTTAGCCGTATTTGGCACAACTTTTTGGAATTTTGGATCCTCAATGCTCTTCAATTTTGTACTTGTTTGGCTTTATACATATTTCGATATGATCGTCACTGATGAGTCTAATATAGACGAAACGCGCGTCTGGCATACTAAATTATAATCCTGGTACCTTTGATATCTATTTAAAGCACTGGGTCGATGCCACTACTGGTGAACGTTTCGTCCCCGAGGGTATCACCAGCCCAGTAGGCAACATTTCGGTGTTGACATGAATATCAATAATGTGGTATTTTTATGATTTTCCTGTTTACAAAACTTTGAATTTTTCGAAAAACTAAGGATTTTCTTATTCCAGGCATAGATTACCGTAGCCGAATTTGGCAAAACTTTTTTGAATTTTGGATCCTCAATGCTCTTCAATTTTGTACTTGTTTGGCTTTATACATATTTTGTAATTTGGCGTACTAAATTATAATCCTGGTACCTTTGATAACTATAGAATATATGTATTTCTAAGAGCTAATAAAATATCTAATGTATTTTCATTGGAAGCCACAGAACATCTGGCGGCCACAGGTCAGAATTTTTTAAACTTAGATCGCTTTCTGTAGTTTCAAAAAATTGATATGGTTTGAAATTCCATTCAGCCATAAGAGTTTTTATAATTTCCGATGACGGCCGCCTTACATGCCACGTCCATTCCATAATTATACCATGCACGTCTAGTCGTTTAAAAAATTGTTTAGCGCCGAGAAGAACCCTATGTTCGTGACCCTCTACGTCCATTTTTACAAATATTTTCTGAAACTTGTGCATTTGTGGAAGGAACAAAATGTTATCTAACGTGGTAGAATTTTCTTGCACAGTTTTTCCGAAATTGAATTCGTAGAATTTCTTTTTCATCTTGTCCCATATTCCATCAGAATCAACATGATTAACACCGAAATCAGTATGGGTAGCACTGTATCTAAACATCCGTTTCCCGCTCGAGTCGGACAAAATGTTATGAATCAATGTTATTCGTGAACCAATATTTAGATAATCAACAGACGCACATGCGTGTTCGATATTCGATACTGCATTGTCAATGGCGATCGAATCCCTTCCAATCAGTGCTGCAGCTATTGAATGTTGTCCAATATTGGTTCCAATATCAATAAGATTCAAATTTGGATCTTGTTGCAGCTGATACAGTACTCTGTTTATTGTTTTAAGTTCAAAAGCACCTGATCTACTGATTATTAACGACATTCCGTCTTTTAAAGAATGTGTAAATATTTTCACACTCCCAGCGTTTGTTGTATATCTTAGTAAAAGGAAATCACTATGGTTGAGGAACATTTTGTATGGCTTACAAAGACTCTCATGTTGCCAGTTATTGTCAGCAAATGTTAATACATCTGGAAAATCATTCCGCTGTGAATCTCGTTCTCCGTGTAAGGCAGAAGATGTCGCTTTCGTAAACGTTTTATGTACACGTATACCTTTAGGAAACAATACTGGTAAAGCTGAAGATTCTGTTTTTGATAACGTTTCATGTAAACTTGTGCCTTTTGGAAATAGTACTTTATATCGGATCAAGTATAATACGCTACACAATACCAAACTCATACAAATCATTTTCGTCAATGATAGATTATTGCACATTCTCTAAATTGAATGAAAAAAATATTTAGATATTAATCAACCAACAAACTTTATAATGTAGCTTTATATCTATTATTCGAACTAAATTTAGTTTCGTGCATGACTACTGAAATCAAGCGTATCTGTGTGGAGATAAAATAAAATAAAAATAAGGGGTATACATTAAAGAAACTGGTATTCATCAAAATGTATACTAAAATACATACAGTCTTAAGACTGGTATTAACATTCTCTTCTTTTTTTCTCTGCTTGAATTTTGTCTTATTTACAAAAAAACAAAGATTAACACGACGGGTGCCATATACGGTGCAGGAAATGCTTACCCTTCCGGAGCATCTGATTTCACTCCCGGTTTTTAGTGGAGTTCGTGTTGTTTCTTATTTTTTATTTATAACTGTTGATGTAAATGTCCTTTGGTTTTTTGAGTCTTTGATTACTCCTTGGTTTTTATTGTTATCGTCTTACAAAAATTCTATCACTTCTTTTTCTACTTACATTCTACAAACGACAATTATTCATGAATAATAGCTTGAGGTTCTAAATAGCCCCAATTCAACCAAAACGGCTAACAAATAAATTACACAGACTATAAAATTGTGCTAAATACTTACTAAGCATGTCATTTTCCACAATTTTATACTTGAAAACGTTGCTTTTTCAGATTGTATTAAGCAGCAAACTCATTTCAAACTTTCAAAATGTTGGTTCTGAAACAGAAGATCAGTCGTCACAACATGAAGTGAAAGTTTTTATAAACTCTACAGCATAATGAATTGTTACATTGTAAATGAACACACCAAGAGAATAGATACCAATATTAATTGACATAAGACAATATGTCCACTGTTACTTACAATTAAAAGAAACATAATCAATGAATAATTTTTCTAGTATTGTTATTATACTGTTTTGTAAACAAAATGTATATAAATAAATCTAATAAGCTGATTATTATCTGGGTAGTCAGTGGATTGACACAGGGTAAGTTAAGAGATTTTTGGAATCGTGATGGTTTATGTAACAAGCAATATTTGAGGAATAGAATTATTGTTGTTAAAAACAAATGTATATTTTAATCTTTACAGGAATAAACATTAATCTGGACGATATAATTTTATTTTACATATACTAGTAAATGTAAAATGCATTTTGTGGACGCCATCACCAACGTCCAGATGGTAGACAATTATTGAATATCCGTTTCACAGATGACAAGGGATAGGTTTGAATTTTAACTACAATCCCGTCCCATTTCCCCGATTGTGACCTACGGAATTAGCATTGTCACCCTGTTTATACATATATGAGTTGCATGACGAATGCCATGTGTGGCGCAGGATCTTCTTACGATTATGAAGCCACTGAGATCACCCCAAGTTTTAATGGGGATCGTGTTGCTCAGTCTTTGCATTTCTGTGTTGTGAAGTCTGTACTGTTGTGTGTCTGCTTTTGTTTTTCGCAATGCCGTTGTCAGTATATATTCGACTTTGAGTTTCAAAATAGTTATAAAGGCAAACAAGTACAAAGTTAAAGAGCTTTTGGGACACAAAATTCCAAAAAAATTGTGCCAAATACGGCTAAGGTAATCTTTACCTGGGATAAAAAAAAATCCTTAGTATTTCGAAAAATTCATACTTTTGTAAACATACGCGCGTTTCGTCTACATATGACTCATATGTGACGCTCAGATCAAAAGAGTCATCAAGCCAAACAAGTACAAACAATTGTCAAGAAAAAGAAAATAAGGAATTCATTGCTTTAGAACCACAACCTAATAATTGTAATTTGTTTATACTTAGGGGTTATTTATAACGCTTCTCTAAAATGAAGAAATAATTATTTGGGCATATTTGTAGGGCTGATATACCTATTTGATGTATTTATTATATATTACAGGAAAGTGAAGCAAACGGGACATGCAATCTCAAAAGGCGAAAATTTACAAACAACGCCATGGCTAAAAAAAAAAAAAGACAAACAGAGAAACAATATCACAACACAGAAAACTAAAAACTGAGCAACACGAACCGTACTAAAACTTTGGTGATCTCAGGTTCTCCGGGAGGGGAGGCAGATCCTGATCTACATGAAGCATTCGTCGTGTTGCTCATGCTAGTACAGGCCCGATAATAAGTCTGTAGATTACATTCTGGGAAAAGAGAAAATGATTGTAGATACGACATAGTGAACAAATCCACTATCATCATTATAATGGATTTTCCATAACGGTCAATTGACTTGTGCTCGCGAGCGTAAATGTTTTTCAATAAGATTCCAAATTCTCCAAATAAAAAACTATCGCATGTAAATATGAATGTCAAATATCAGTGAGAATAATAACTTTGTATCTATCTGTATTAAACTCCTCATAGATACCAGAATAAAATTTTGTATATACGCCAGACGCGCCTTTAGTCGACAAAAGACTCATCAGTGACGCATAAATCCCCCCCCCCCAAAAAAAAAGGCCAAATACGAGGTTGAAGAGAATTGAGGACAAAGATTGCTTAAAATTTTTCCAAATACTGCTAAGATAATCTATTCTTGAGGAAGAACAGCCTTAGTATTTCAAAAATTAAAAAATGTTGTAGACAGTTAATTTATAAATATGACCGTATCAATGATAATGCATGTCAGTACATCCTGAAGTGTTGACTATTTGTCTGATGATACCCTCGGGGAATTTAAAATAAGAAAAGTTTAATAATGATGTCAAATAAGTGATACATATATCACATACAATGTATCCGTTGCTTATTAACTGCATCCACGTAGAAAGAGTTGTGTATGATTTTTACGATTTCCAATTTTGATTACGGCACATTTAAATGGAACATATTCTTTTTTTCTCATTTTGACAATAAGCTTGACTAGTGAAAAACAAAGTCAAAGGTAACATTTAATTGATTGGCATATTATCACTGAGACTGATCGATAATATCTGCGTGTCGTGAGCAAAATTTCGTCCCTTTTCTGACAAGTTACATTGAAGTTGAAAAATCTTTTACAATATCATTGCCAATATTCAAGGAATCAGTGCAAACAGGTTTGGAAAGCTGATTGCAGAAAAGTTACAAGTAGCCACTCCCACATTAAACTGCTGTCAAATCAACTGCCGTCGGAAATATAAAGTGCAAAAATCATACAGGAACATTATTGGTTGCTTATTTGATATTTAAAAAAAGTTATTATAACAAAAAATTTGCGAAAGCAAATTTACAGATCTAACATTGTTGGGTTGATGTTTAGACGAGTTGTATTATATATATATTTAATATATATATATATTGGATTTAAAAGAAATATGATGACAAAGTGCTACAAACATGGTAAAAATTCAAGTCCTTGCAAATCTCTTGTATACCATTCTGTTATAAACCATCAAAAGCTACCAAATACTAATAAAAGAATAAATGAAAACACTATTTTTACACATTAAAATTCTTTTTTTTTCAAAGGAAACAACAACATACTATACTCAACTTGCAAATATTAATAAGTATACATATCAATGTACTTTTGTTTTTATATTTCACCGATTGTTAAAGAAAAAGAAGTAAAATCACAAAAATACTGAACTCAGAGGAAAATTCATAACGGAAAGTGCCTAATCAAATGGCAAAATCAAATGATAAAACACACCAAGCGAATGGTCAACAACTGTCATATTCCTGACTTGGTACAGGCATTTTCAAATGTAGAAAATGGTGGATTGAACCTGGTTTTATAGGGCTAAACCTCTCAATTGTATGACAGTCGCATCAAATTCCATTATATTTACAACTTTCATACATTGTAGTTTCATGTGAGAAAAGTGAAAAGATACGTAGGAAATCGTTTTATGACCCCTTTCAAATTGTTGTAAATTCTCGTTGTCCTCAAATAAAAACCATTACATAAAATGCATTTTGTTTATAAAGATTTTTATCAATAAAATAACACCAAAGATGTAAACTTATATATATAATATCTAATGCATACCAAAAACCGATCACTCTAGAAACATAAAGAAATAAAAATAGAAATATTTATAGAAAGCCCCTACCCCCCCCCCCCCCCCCCACGAAAACAAAATCTCAGCTCTCCGTAGATATCGAAGACGACTATATTCTTGGAAATACTTTTGATTCAAAATACATATATAATGAGGCTACGATTTCGTCGAATTTTATGGACATTGAAAAATTAAGGGGATCTTACCATCGTTTGATCGGTTTCTGTTAGGTTTTCACAATACATTTCTTTTTGGGGCTTTCCATAAGTATTTCTATTTCTTTCTGTTTCTAGAATGATCGGTTTTTTATAGTTCTTACATGTATATATTAACAAATGTGGCTACTTAAAAAACAAAAATATCTTTTAAACCTTGGTCAGTCTCTGATATGATAATATATATGTCATTTGTTTATGTCAAATAATTGATTATCATAATATGGTCCAAAGATGATAGCAATATGTGATTTGTTTAAAACAAATACTGTCCAAAAATGTTTGCCTATTCATGTCAGATAAAACCACCAAATTCAATAAAATTAGCAAATTGAAACAATATGGAGTAGTTCTTTATCCGTACTAAAAGTCACCAGCAAAATTGCAGTTGTGTATCAAACCTGTGTTTGAATAAGCGTCTGTTACAAAATTGATTAAAAAATGTAGAAAACTTGTTGGTCATTTCAAACATTCAACTACTATTTTACAGCAGAAATACGCAATAGACAATAACTTCTTGTGATTCCTGAACATGAGTTAGTACAGGATGTTTTAACAAGGTGGAATTCAACACAGGCAATGCTTTCACGTCTGTTGGAACAACGTCGTACTCTCACGGATAGATTGTTCGAGAGAAAGTGACAACAAAAAGCAGATTCCGCTGTATTTCTTCCTAAAGATCATGAAAGGGAATTGATGAACGATCTTTCCACAGTTCTTATGGAATTATCTGATGTTACGACATACATATGTTCAGAAAACAACGTTTCTTTGTCTGAGTTCTATCCAATTGTATGTGAATTAATGAGTTTAAAGTTTAAAACAGAGATGATTTCAGCTTTCCAATTGTGAACTTTCCATTTTAACAAAACATGTTAATGTTAAAAATATATGACGTTCCTTGTGGAAGCAAGTGTCATCTTAGGCCAGAGTAACAAAATAGGATTCACGGATATAAAATTAAACAAAATTTAATATTTAATTGTTCGCTTATTCACTTTATCCATCTAATTGTAATAATAACAATTTGTATAACTAAAAATAAAGATTTTGATAAATGTTTGTTAACATTTAACCCATATGATCCCAAAACATGTATGATCAGCTGGACCGTACGCGTATACTCATACGGTCCGACCGTACGCGTATGGTCGGACCGTACGAGTATACGTATACGGTCAGGACCGTACGCGTACGGTCCAAATACTCGTATGGTCTGGAACATATATACTACAAGCCGTAAACTTGATCCTCGTATTTTATCACCTTTTATTGTTAATCAATAGTTATTAGTGAACATGATTGGTATGAGATGTACATTTAATGTAATATATGTTTATTTATATCTTTATCAGCTTTAATCTATAGTTGATACATATGTTGCCTACTTTCTTAGACTTGAAATGCAAATATTTATGATTTTATTGGAATTTGGTTCATGAACGCGTGCATAAAAAATAATTGATATTATGATAGGTAATTTGTAGAAACGGCGGTCGGTAATTCACTGTTTAATTGACACAAAAACAGAGGATCAAGCTATTTGAAAAGTACGTTTGTCTTTCGTTAATATGTTTATGCAAGGTAATAACAAAAATAATGCATCACATCTAAAATTTATACTTTTCAGTAGACGTTTAAGATTCATCCGAGTACTAGCGAGTACTCGAGTATCCTGACCGATTATCCGAGTATTAAATATTAGATCCTTTGACACTCCTAGTAATTAGTCATTTGTTCGTCGACGTGTTTAGCATATATTTTGTATTACTATGAATTAAGTTGTATCTTTTTTTAAATTGTTTGACAAGTAAATAGTTTATTTTAAACAGCATCCCATGTTTGCTCACAGATAATAAGAAGATCGGTACGTTAAAAGGATAATGTCCACTTTATATTTTCTTTTTCAAAAACAATAAAATGTTTAAAAGAATATATTATATATTACCTGTTCTCCGAGACACTCTTAATGTTTGAACGTTGAAACACAATATTGTTCTGAGGATGTAAGTTTATACATGAATGTGTGTTGTTTAATCGATATTACGTTATGACAGATGTATACAACACAGGAACAACAAACATAACTTGATTAAATATCAACAAACATGTATATCGACATGTTTAAAAGAACTGTACATAATATTGTGTCCATAATCATAGAGATTGTTCAACAATTAGATTTTCAATGCAACCTCTTGTTTCAAAAAGGGGTGAAGGCAGGAAGACGCAAACTACTCCACAGAAGATGAGTATCACTTTTACTCAATTTAGAAACCTTTTATACAATGCTTTGACATAAAGTACTTTAAATTAAATATTTTCTAACAACGTATCACCAAACAATTACCTTCATTTTGTAAATATTGATAATCAGGTATGGCAAGCCGGTTTTGCCAAAACTATGTTTAAGCTATTTTACCAAAAATTTACACACTGGTAATTTCGGAAAACACACTGATATTTAAAAACTTATAACCATACACTTAAAATAAAAAATTACACACTGACATTTCATACAGACACACTAGGATTACAATAAATGATAAAAAGAATACACTGGAAATTGAGCAATGCATACTGAGAATTTTAAGTAAAACATGCATCGAGATTTCAAAAAGACACACTGAGATAAAATAAACATACTGATAATTTATAATTAATTAATGAGATTTGGGCGCATATATCTTATAAGCATACTTATCCGAGATCTATGACAAGCTTAAAACAATTAGGGGTCATAACTCGTAAGAACTTTGATTTAGTTATTTAAAAAATATATATTAGAAATACAGCGTATAGATACATTGTAACTACGTTTTAAATGACCGATAGAACAAGAAATTACCCACTTACTCTCATTACAAAATATAACTAAATGGTGAAAAATCCTAATAATAGATAAGAAAACATTGGAACAAGCTGCAATAAGACAAACAATGCACGTTCAGCGAGAAATTTTTACCCTAGTGCATATTATAGCATAGTAACGTAACAAAAATATGAAAGTTCACCTTGCGAAACAAGGTTACAGCTGAATTATCAGTAATTTGTATAATAATCTCAGTGTGTAATTTTAGCATCGGCGTGTGTAAGTTCATTTCAGTGACACTTAGTTGTTAATTTTTGTGTCTTTTGGTATCTTGTGGTAAGTTGTCTCATTAGACATGATACCACATATGATTTTCATGTTGGCGCGATAGTATATGGCACTTACTTATACCAACATTCTGTGTTTGACCACTTGTGTGAAACAAAAATATGGCAGACATTGCAAGCTCTACGCCATTCCCTATACAAACAAAATAGAAAAGAAAAAAGAAGCTTTGTCTTTGTCCTAGGTGTTGTGTTGTTTTAGCATTTTATCCGAGATCTGTTTAGTATTTCAACATTTAATTAAATAAAATTTTAGAACGACGTAGAAATTGTATAAAAAAAATATTTATCAGTATCATATGAAATAAAAATTTGACGAATGGTGTCGGGTAAGTATAAAGTGTGAAAAAAAATATGTTAATATTTAATTGTTTTAATATGTTACTATGGACTGGTGGTTTGTTTGTGAAAGTAAATTATAATATAAAACGAACTCCTGCTTGCAATTCATTTGATAGTCACTGTATTTAAAATGACATAATGATTATTGCACTGTCGTTGACAAGATTAAATTACAGATTCACGTTACGTTTAGAAAGCTCTGATTTTAAATACCTCTCGGATTCATCTGATTTTGTAATGATATACATGCACTGTATCTTAATAACATTTGTATTACCATATCTTTCAAAGCTTTTCAATAGTTCAACGCTCAGACATAACGTTCAAATATAATTTACTTTTTATTTAAGATAATCGAATGCTACCCCTCCCAAAAGGAACACCATTAGACAGGGGACTTTGCATGTTTACGTTGTATTATGTTAATTATTAAATTGTATAAATATAAATAAGATCGAAAATAAACTGACAACGCCATGGTTAAAAAAACAAGACAAACAGACAAATAATTGTACATATGACACGACATAGGAAACTAATGACTTAACAATATGAACCCCAACAAATACTGGGGGTGATCACAGGTTCTCCGGAAGTGCAAGCAGATCCTGCTCCACAGTAATTATCATTAAAATGGCATATTTCATTACATTTCTAAAGCTGTTTTTGACTATTCTGAAGACTATAACAGCTGTAGTGAGAATTTATTGCAAAACATGTGTCCGTTGCGTGCGAACGATTGTATTGAAATGATTAATGTTAAAGTCATAATTCAAGCGAACCTCGTTTTCTTTTCCAGGTCAAAGATATTTAATTATCCGAGAACCCTCGAAAAGAAGGACAAAGATTTTAAACTTTACTACAAAAGAATTCCTCAAAGAATTGTTCCAGGGACTACGCGATCTTTGATATCCAGAAGAGATGGTGCTCGTTCTAAACGTGCCATGATGTAATGTTCTGACTTGACATGGTTGCGTATTTATACATTCTGCACAATCAAGCAGACTCCCATTAAGCAGTTTGGATGGAAGAAGTAAAAGTGTCAGTATATATACACAATTCAACCCATGGCCACGAAGGTCAAGTGAATGTGCATTTTTCATGAACTTGTACTTATCATAGCCTTTTATGCATAAGGACCCGACCAATTATAGTAAAATGTTTTTTTTTTTGTATAAATAAGTTGTTTGGTTCTTAAATTCTAGAAACGAATATGATTTGTTTCAGATGATCGATGAATAAAATAGTTGGGACTCAATTGAAAAATATATGAAAAAAAATAGAACAACATGGATTTATTTTTTGTACTAAAGTCGAATACAATTATTAAAACTTCATGCTCTCCACAAAATATAACTTATGGTGCTTAAACTAAGACTCATTGATCTTTGTACCAGTAAACATGTGTTTGACTATTCTTATCACAATAGACAACAATAAAATATGAAATGTAATACTTACAGAGTATTCGTTCGACACTTTCTTCTATTCACTTGTTTTCATTTTAAAATATGTGATTTATCATACTCCATGTAGGAGAGATACTATATAGGTAATATTATATAAATACATGACTTTTTGTATACAGTCGGTCATCATGGATACACATCAATAAGTTATGAATATAACATTATTTTTTGTATCAACATAAGTTAATACATGACATGTATTTATAGAATATCACCTATATAATATCTCACCGTCATGGAGTAATTTGTGTCATATAAACGCATGAGTGGTGTTGGAAAAACCAACTAGTCTTAGGTTAAGCAGAAACCAATAAACTTTTGTGGAGAGCATGTTTTTTTTATGGAGACAATTGTATTCGACTTTAATACAAAAAAATGAAAACAAACAGAAACAGGAGATTTCTTTAAAAAATCCATGTTGAATAAACTGTTTTTCAAATTTTTTTCCAAGCGGCCAAGAAAAGCTATCTTCTCTAGACGGATATATTTCGAAAATACACCAAATGGGCATGCTATATCTGTTCAACTGGTTTGAATGTTGATTGTACTTTAAGGTAATTTATCATTAAGAAGTTTTTTCTTGCACAGAAATACTTATAGTTGACAAAAACGAACTAGACAAAACTTTTGTACGGTGTAAAAGAAAAAAATACAATGCTGATATATGACATGATGTTTGAAAGGAATGACGATTTAGTTGAAACTTATTACATATATTCATTATGATGTGACATAGATAAATCATCTGTCAAATCATAGAAATGACCTAAAATTATGAACTCAAAAGTGTCAAAATCAGATAACAACCAAAAAAAAAATAACTACTTTTTTTTCGTGTCATGATGATACCCATGTAAGCTAAAATGTTCACATTTTCATCTTATATCGAAACCCAAAACCATAACATCATTCCATTTTTATGTGGTCTGTCATCTGAATTTAATCAAATTAAAGTATGCAAATTGTACACATGCATTTCTATACCCTTCAATTAACTGAATTTTAATAATTTTGCGTCGGTTCAGTAGACCCTAATCTAATATACGTTCTATAGCTACTAACTAGTATAGTTGAACGACTGGTAGGGGCAGCCTAATGCATCAATGATCGTGTGAACGAAAATCAATGTCAATTCATTGGCAATTGAAAAAAGGTTAAAATGTTACCTGTATTAGTATAACATCATCTCTGTTGTTTATTATAAATCACAATTTCAAATGTAAAAGAAAAAGAAAAACGAACGTAAGCAGAAAAACAGTATAAAAAAAGCATCAGTAAGTATTATATTTTATTTCTATTGTATTCTTTGTTATGCAAGCTTTTTTTTTATATAAGATACATGTACCATTTGATTGGTTTCTAACTCTAACTAAAAATTAGGAATATTGGAATATTTTTAAAATCAAGTTCACACTGGAGTTTAATCACATTTTTTATGGCCAAACATTAAATACTGGTGATAATAATTATTGTGACAGTTGGTATATTGATAAGAGATAAAGTTACATTTTGTATATTTTCATTTATTTTTTTTTTTGAGGATTTTTGTACATTTTTTTTTTTTTAAATTCTATAATAATATTCGTGCAATGTTGAACATGATAGCCGTCATTAATCCAAATAAGTAATACAGTAGTTGTAATAAAACTTATATTTTAGTCATGCATAAATGATATTGACGAATTTGGAATAGTTCGTCCATACATCGTTGTTCTTGAAACATTCATTATTACAACAAGACAAGTTTATTAATACACTCAGGCACATGTTGTGTGCAACAAGAGCAGCATTATGTAGTATACAAAATAATAAATTGCTCAATAAATATAACAAATAAAAAATAACGCAAACCTTTTATCACTACGGGTGAAAAAGAAGTTTTAAGTATCTGTGAAATAAGTTTAGAATAGTACTAGCGTAGAATTAATTTTTCAAGATAGGTTATTGATAGAGTTCATGCACTTCGCACTAATTTGCATAGGCCAGGCTTTAAATTACGTATCAGGTTCGTCAGAATTAATTCTATTCCGCTTCAGCATTTCCCACAGATTTGGTATAGGACGATTCCATGAGTTAAAATCACTGGGTCGGGTCGAATTGATTAATTGACATTTGTCCGATAATTTATCGACTTCAAAAATTTGGCTGTTTCTGTTCGGTATTTCCTTGCGATCCATGTTTTTTGATACTCTGTCATCGTTTGTTTTGTACAATTCTCCTTCTATGAAAAGTTTATCTCTTATCAAAACAGCTTTCTTTCGGTCTTTCTTTGCCTGCTTTAAAACAAGATATAGGCTTTTCCTCTTCTTTTCAATTTTTACAGGAAATTGTGCGCGGACAGAAATATTTGTCCCCTTTAATTTGTGACAGTTCCTCATGATTAACTGTTTATCTTTCATAGATACATACTTAGTCATTATATTTTGTCTTTGCTTTCCGAAACGATGTTCAAAAACGAAATTCATATTTTCAACGATTCCGAGTTTATTGCGGATAAAATCCCTTACAACGTTCTCCGTATCCTCATTTGGCTCGTGCTTTAATCCGGATATAATGATATTGTTAGTCATTGATCTCCATTGTAACTCTTCGACATCGCTCTCCATATTTGACAATCGGTCATTGACGCATTTTATATCGAATGTGTTTTCTTTGTTATCTTTTGCTTCTTCTAGCAATGATATTTTCGACACATTTTCTTTGCAGCGATCTATAATTTTATGCACAACCGTATTCATTTGTTCTCCTTTTTCTTCGATCATTTTATTTCGGTTCAACACAATTTCGCACTTCTGTTCTACGTGTTCAATTCTTGTTATCATTGCGTCTAATTTCCCCTCAAATTGCGATATCCTTGAAACTTCCCTCTCAAGCTTTCCACATTTTGTCTGGAGATCTGCCACGACAGCAAGTACAGAGTTTAATATAGAGATAGTTTTGGTATCAAGTTCTTTGTATTCCGACATTATTATTCAAAATATATATAATAAAGTTATTGTTGTTGCAATTGAACGACGAGAGAACAATGGAGAACAATCAATCGCCGCTAGCAACCCGACGACGTTAGCAACATTAGCAAATCTCTTGTAGTAAACGAAATATTCAGAATATTTTTCATTATTGTCGTGAAATCTGTGAAGTTGTAAAAAAATTAATTTTACCGTTCGAATAAAATCCTTAAAATCTGTGACTCCAGTCCATTTGTTTTGTTTATATGCTGACCTAGATCTTGCTAGTTAGAGTTTTTGCAGGAGCAAAAAAAGCATGACTGTCCTTGCCAGTACTTCCGCAATACATTATAGGAAGACTTTATGTGAATCACATGCATCTTATTGTATTCTTATATCAAATAAAATACTAGTATACCAATTACACTGATATATTATGTTACGGATACAATAAACAATAGAGGTTCCAATTAAATAATTGGGCTGGACTTGTTTCCCTTTGACGCCTTCTTGAAGGACAATTTACACAACATCCTTCATAATACAACCAAATTCAAATCGTCATATTGATTACTTGACTTTGGAAAATGTGGTTTTTATTTCTATTTTTTTTGTTGTTTAAAACCCATGTCTAATTTATTAAGTAATAGTAAGTTGTTTTATCAGTCTTGCTGGTACCACAAGTTCAAATTTGTTTTGTCAGAAAAGAAAATCAATCTGTTTTCCTTCGATAAGGCCGTCAAAGGCAAATAACTCCAACTCGAGTTGTGGAAATGGAAACTTTATATATATGATACATAAACATGTATCAGTAGTGAATATTTTAGAATATTTTGAATATAATAAGTTATATCTTACAGTTGTAGACATATCTTCTTCTAACATTCTTTTTATTAAAACTCTAATTAAAATCCAAATTTCTAGGATGACTTAAAACAATAATTTTCTTATTTCGGTCACGTAAGGAAACGATCTATATCGGGGTATTTAGTCTGTTTTATGTATTTTAAAAGTCTTACCTGAACATATGAAAACATAACTGCCCAGCCAGTAGGCCCAATAAGACCCCTTTTTGGCAACAATATATAACGTTTAAAAAAAAAATTAAGATACACTTATAAAAGGGAAATAACACCCTTCAATCCATGTTTCTATATTTCTTCGTTTTAGATAATTAATATCAATATTAACATTGTCTTCTTGTGGCTAAATCATTCTTTTCGTCGCTAACTAGTGAAACCCCAGGGACTCCACCCAACACTAGAGACAAAATATGATAATGTAATAGGATTTAAAGAATATGTAAGGTGTACGCATATTAATTCATGAAAACAATTAATGTAATAACCAGCATTTTTACCGTAAGGGCATTGTTACAATATTTTACACCACTGATGAACTCTAGAAATGCATTTCATTACTACATTATCTTAGAAAATTACTTTTGTTTGTTTGTAGTTTTGTTTGTTGATATTTCAACATTGATTCTTATTCATTTACTTTGGAGTTTAGAATGAAATTCAAAACAGTGTGGCTGTGGCCATTGATTGACACATTAAATTCATCCATTGACTGGGATAATTTAGGTGAACGTTTGTATGTAACGACCACTGCTCACTATGTACTTTTTAAAGACACTTAAACTATGGGGTCACCAAAGGTTCTCAACACCTTAATAAAGTAATTCGAAAAATTAATCAGAAATAACACGATGTTTTGATTTGTATCAATTATATAAATCAAAACATAAAGGTTATTCCTGATTAATTTTCCGAATTATTTTATAATTAAAGGTGTTAAGAAACCTTTGGTGACCCCACAGTTTAAATGTCTAATGTAGGTACGTCATGAACAGTGGTCTTTACAGACAAACGTTCACGTAAATTGTCCCAGTCAATGGATGAATTGAATGTGTCAATCAATGGCCACAGCACCACTGTTTTGAATTTCATTCTATTCCTTTTTACAATGTGCATCTTGAATTATTTTTTTGTAGCAAAATATTAAAAGTTAAATCTTGTAAAACAGAAAAAAAATTGCCGTTGCTATGGACAAAGATTTGTTGCTAGGGAGAAATTACAATGATTTTGCCAAGAAATGTGCATTACATTGAGATGCATTTAATTATGTATAAGTGTAAATATCACTGAATATTAAACAAAATTGATCTTAAAATTAGATAGATTAAGCTGTATATTTAGCATTTTTAATGAGTTTATCTCCCTCATTAAAATGGTTGCAGGCAACATATTATACGAGATAGACCCAAATTGTCACCATTTTCAGAAGGTCTTTAATATAGAATTACAACATGACAAATAAAATGAAATTTTGGGGTAGGGCCAAACATGGCCCCTATAGCCCCTTGTCCTTTGTAAAAAATGTAAACTTTAATCTATTTATTGGAGGTAGAATACTGTTGTTACATAAATATGTGCTGTTTTCTAGAATCTGCTTAAATTTTGGTTAAGGACAATTGATGGGCTATTGAAGTCTTAAATGAAAAGAAAAATAGGTGTTATGGGGCACAACTTTTTACCCTGTATTACATGTATAGGGAAAAACATGGAGTCTGAACATCTGTCAAAATATTCCCAAATCTGATTTAAAGCGAAGTGTACGTTATTAAACTACACAATGGATTTTTTTTTAAATTTTACATGTAGATTCTGCTTGTAAAAATAAATCGGAAAATAAAATAAAAAAGCGGGTAACCGTTTTCGTTTTTGAGATACGAGCTGTTGAAGTCAACAGCATCATACACCAAAATTACAAAGGATATATAGGGAAAATCGTGAAATTCGGCAGGAATTGTTACATTTCCAAGATTTTCTATTATATTAGACAATCGATTTTTTTTTTTAATTTATGAGACGATTCTAAAATGTCTGAAAAGAAAGTCCTTAGCAACCGTGCTCCTTTTCAAGCTTTACCCTGTTAAAGTTGAATCTTGAATGTAAAAAAAAACAAAAAACAACGACAACGTTATTGACGTCGCCACAACAGTTACGACGCTTCATATAGTTCTATATGAAGCGTCGTATGAAATATATACCGTTTTGTTGAGAGTTCGTGTTGCTCGGTCTTTAGTTCTTTATGTTACGTTTTGTGTACTATTGTATTGTATTTGTCTATTATATTCGGGTGCGTGCGGAGATCGCCAAGCTAGAAAACGGTTGACATTTTCTTCATTATGAACTAGAACTATTTTCGACCTTGGTGCCTTATTTTTGTTAAAATCTAAACACTGCGACGTGTTTTCAAAATCTTTGTTCTCATAAAACTTCATTTCATCAAGGTCTCTTCTCAGAATATCAGCCATCTGTCTGGTACAGGATAACAAATCAATATTTAAGTAAATTTAAGTTGTGTGGTAATTCTTAGTACATTTGGGTAAATTAATCTTATCTTTGTGCCGCGTAAGCATCTCTATAATTCAACACATCCCTGAGACACGACATTATATATTTTATGCATTGCATGCGCTTCTTTTTATCACAATCCAGACCGGCTAGTAACCGTTGTATAACTTTACACATCTGAAGACGAATATTTGCGTGCAGCATTTTTGAATGATTTTTATTTCTGGAAATCAATCTGAAGTCTACAAAAGTCCTTTTCCGAAAGTCGGGCTGGACCTTTACTTTAATGTGCATTCGGGATTTACACAAATTGTAACCCGAAAAATTCAGTCGTATTATTCAGCTAATGTACGAATGCTACATTTCTTCTGTGGGAGAAAATCGAACATGGAAAGGGCTTGAATTATTCGTGTTAATCAAATTGAAACTCGGGAATATATTTCTAGCTGTTCGGAATTCGAGGAAACAAATGATTGTTTTTCGGAATTACGGTATTGACTCAATATGAGAGATACCATTTTTTTCTTTTAACAAATACGAATACCAGTCAGTTTAAAGGACTTTAGTTTGAAATAGGGGCGGCAATCTATTCATTTTATCCAATCAATTTGGGGGGGGGGGTTCAACATTGATAGTCAAAAAGGCTTGAAAAATTCGATAAAAAACGTTGAATGTAAATTTTATGAACTCCAAAGTCTCATATTATAAGACTAGTAAACCCCAGGCTTCTCAATTCTTGTATGATCATGAACTAAGTGAAAACCTAGAGCTGACCGAGTGCGAGATCCTCATGGATAATCATCGATGTCGTTAAACACCTCTTGCAGTGAAAAAAATCAAAATGTAATAGTCTGAACACATTTCACCTCTCATTCCACTAAATATTAAATTGCAGTTACAAGTATCACAAAACTTCTCTGACCTCTTTTTTTAACCATAATAGAGGGAGGAGGGAAGGAGGGATCCAGATCCAGAAATCCCGGGCTTAAAAACACGAAATCCCGAGGTCCTGAATTTAAAAAAAAATTTAAATCCCGACTACCAGAAATTCGGAAATAGAATTCCCGGATTGCGAAAGGGTCAATCCCGAAATCCCGAGCTTAAAAAACACTCGATCCCGGAGTTCCGATAAAGGTCCTATACCCTCCCACCCCGTAATTCTATATTCTATTCATTCATAATCTTGAATTGAGACTTGATAGTTCAAAACTACATTCTCTAATTTTGAACGATGCACACAAGCACAATAAAAGAAAACAGATTTCGCTATATATCTCTTCGAAATTGGAATTTGTGAAAGAAGAAATAACATGTTATAATTTATCTTACATGTGTACTTTCAATTTCAATATGGTTCTAAATTTAGATTTAGTTTTCCCATAAATTGCGGACGGAATAGAAGACACCTGTTTATTTTCTGCATTATGTGGAAAAAGTTGAAAACTGGGAGTTGAATGACTTAATTTTTACTTAATTTAAGATAAATGTTAGAGTGAGACAACTTTTAAGTTACTGAATAATTTATGGGCCTAATTTGTTTATTTTTTGTTTGTTTTTCCGTCTTTGTTCTTCCGACCTGTAAGTGTTGCACTAGTGGTCAAATTATTCCCTTGGTATCGTCTGATTTCTTATATGAATATAAATCATGTCCTTAAATTTTCATTTGTACAAAATACGAACATTTCAACGTCTTTTTAATTAAACAATTAAATTCACACGTCTTTCATTAATTATTTGTAACCTATTAGTTCTATAAAACTTTACGTTGAGTACTGTGTTTTTCGTTCAAAACTACGGCTTTTTAAAACGATATTGTTGGGTCAATTCAGGTTTCATTTAAATTAATTTGATATCAGTAGAAGGAAAATTGTTACATGTTTCTTTTTTTATTTGTTTATAATTTTGTTGTGAGGCATTTTTTCTTTCTGTTGATATCATAAACACGAAATACCTTCTCCTACGCGTCTAAAACAAAAAAACAAAAAAACAAAAACAAAAAAACAAAAAAAACAGTGTTTTTAAGGCTGCACACAGAACAACGTACAGAATGCTGTGATTTCTAATTGGAGTTATTTAGATAATTTGTATGAGGTTTAAGACAGCATAGGAGTGCTTGTTGGATTCATTATAGACCGCAGAAAGTTGTTTCTCTTTCGTGTGTCCTTTCTTGAAGTAAGGGAGATAACTTGCGTAACTAACAACGAACGTTTTTAATCCCATATTCCGCTAGAGGCGTGCAATTACGTACACTTCGCCTTAAGTACATCCTCAATGAACAAATTAGTTCATATATTTTACATAATCGAATTGAATCGACTGAAGTAGTCACTAAAGTATTAAAAAAATGTCAAAAACGTTTCATCAGATGTATTTCAAATATTATGCCAACAATAGCCCTTACCGGACCTCCGTCTTTGGCATATTGCCTATCTATTTTCATTTCGACAATTTACCAAACTGTTTTATCCTTATGCTATCATTATTCGTAGAATGTGTTAAAAAAAATACTAATTTTACCTAATACTAAAATTCAGCAAAGTGAAAGCAGTTTCATATTACTATTTATGGCTATCAAAGTTACGAAAAAAGAAGGTATGGGGTCTAGGATGAAAAATACTGTCTTGCATGTGTTTTGTTGTAATCTCTGTCCTGATTTTCCTGATCTATTCGTACTAGCCTTTTTTATTAGTTTATTCTGACTTTTTTTACATAAATTGTCATCCTGTCTTTTTTTTTGCCAAGTTGCTCATCCTGCCTTTTGGTTACTAAAAACTCCTGCCCTGCTTTTTCAAATTTCATCCTAGCCCTAGGATAAATAGTAACTAGGAGTTGTCTGATCAAATACAGGCACATGGTGAGGTACTAATTATCTATGTTATAAGATTATTAAATATCAATGAGGTAACTGGATACTAAAGGATATCCTACCCCAGGAGTAGATATTCCTTACGCTGTTTTAAAGAAAAACCTTTCAAAATGTTGGGTCTTCCATGCTCTTTAACTCCGTTCTTTATTGACCTTTTAATTTTTTTTTATTTTTGAGTCACTGATGAGTCTTCCAGAGATACAACGCGCGTCTGGCATACAAATTGAATCCTGGTATATATGATAAGTTTATATACATCGTAATTTATGTTTAAGATTTTAAATTAATATTGATATAAAAAAAATGGCTGTTTCCTCATCAAGGCTAGGTGTTTGTCATCTGCCATCCTTGGTCGTCTGATAATGGGGTTGTACCATTTATATCTTATTTATTGCAACACATATAAATTCCACCACTGCATCGAGTGTAGTACATTATTTTTCCACTCGAGACGGGGACATTTTCTTATTTAAAACACGAGGCTCGTTGATTGTTTTAAATATTCAAAATGTGACTGTCGAGAATGAATAGATATCGTACTGCAAGAGATAAGGAAGTATAATCTGTTTCTCTAATGACATTTAGAAGATATGCTTACAAACTTGACGTTTTTTTCAAATGATCTGAATGAAGATGTGTTCTTTTAATGACGTCATAATAGAAAATACATAGGAAAGCAAGAACACTTGACGTCATAATTCAAATAAATTTGATATACGAAAAACGAACAACACGTTGATTGAATAAAACATAACCAACAGGCCAGGAAAAGAATAAATCGGCTAAGAATCTCAGCTGAGAATTAGAGAAATATATATATTTAACTCTTTTACACATTCAACATCATAGAACCACATGATAACACAATTATCTTTCATAAATCAGTGTGTTTGAAATAACAGTGTCTTTTTTTAGCATAAATAAAGAGTTTCTTCACACAGTTTTGTTTTTTAAGTTTACATAATTATGTTTTTGTTCTAGGTAATCATAATGGGAAGTTTTATGGGACATGCCTTTCCAGGGTCAATTTTTATAATCATTGGAATATGGTGGATGGTACAGACATTGAGGAGATATTTTGAATCCAAAAACAGCAATGTACTTTTTTCATCAACCGTTACATTCAAGTTAAAGAGGTTTCCTATAGAGGCGGTGTGTAAAGTATTGTTAATAACAATTGGACTTATTGCTGAATTAGCATTACACAATAAACAACATGCAACAATGTACGCTTTCTTCGGATTAACAGGGATAATAGATCTTATGGTCTTCTTCAACACACTTCCTATAAAAGATCTCGATTACGTCTCCTTAAGTTTGGCATTGATAATGGAAGCAATTTTATTCAAATATCATCTTTTTGGACGAGACACTCTCAATGTGGTCTTGCATCATTTGCTTATATTTGTAATCTTGACAACATTTGTTGTTACCTTATTAGAAATGAAGTTTAAAAATGTAGTAACTATACCATTATTTCGGTCGTATCTTTTGATTTTACAAGGAACTTGGTTTTATCAAGTAGGCTGCATATTATACAAAAACCCATTCTCTGAACCTTGGAAAAGTAACGATAAACACAGCTTGATGAATACAGGTTTAGTATTTACTTGGCATTGTGGAATTATTTGTATTGCATTTATAATAACTGTCTGCGTATTTTCGATACTGTATAGACGAAAAGAACCCACGATACGGACCTTTGACCAATCGAACAGTACTGAGTGTGAAACAGAATTACTTATTGAAGAGTAATAATTAATATGATCTGAGTCGAAACTTTTATACAAGCAATTAAGAATATTAAAATGTATATATGCTATTATAACAAAATAATTGCAAACTCATAAGATATATTGTAGCTAGTGTGTGCATTCCTGGAATATACTTGTTAAATTTGATGATAGTATTCTAATTGTAAAGTCTTACTCACGGAACTTAGTATAGTGGCATTATGTGGAAGCAAGTATGTTCTTTCTATATATAAAAAGAAGATATGGTATGAGTGCCAATGAGACAACTGTCCACAAGTGACAAACATGACATAGACATAGACATCTTACTATGACTTTGTTCGAATCCATTTAGAAACTTATTTCACTGTTTACGAAAAAAACATTGTGGTTAAGATCGGTAAGACCATAAATGTGAAACGGAAGGCAAGCATCAGATTATAATCACATTTTACATTCAGATCGAAAAACTCGTTTAACAATGTGATTATCATTAAGTATGAATAAAACTATTGAACGGTCTTTCATAAAACAACTTAGATGTGATATTCTTCCTTCAAGACTAGGGGTGGAAAATATCCGGTGATCCATACGATAATCGCGTATGTCAATTTTGTGCTTCTTGTACCCAACGACGGATTCGTTTGAACCTAACGTTTCTTTTAATTAATTTAAATGCTTTTCTCCTAGGGCATCCTTTCCAGAAAACACGTTTGATTTTTTTTTCATTAACTCAGTGTATTTAGAGTGTAGTGTTGTCAACATGACTCGTCCCAGGTATAAAGGAGAACTAGACATCGATCAACTGATACACAGGGCAGAAGTTCTTCCTGTGATATCAAAATGCAAAAATAGAAAAAGTCTGTTCACATGTATTTATAAACAAGGAATACTAAAACATATCTGCAAATACCGCTTCCTTTACGCTACAACATACTAGGTTGAAAGCAGCTGACACCCTTGGAACCATCACCAATCATACGGAGAAAGGACGATAAAAAACACCTCGAATGATTGCACAGCAGCTTCGAGAAGATGAACTGAATACCACACATAAACCCATGCAAATAATTTAATAACTTTAAAGAAAAGCAGGCTGCAAACAAAGTGACCATCAACCAGTACCAAACCGAGAATGTACGGCCAATAAACAGAAGAAAGTACATACAGCTCAATTATGGGAACACAAAGACGATCATCAAAATCGTGAAGTTAGTGTCTTTCAATATGATATCTTCTTTGTTACACTTAGCTTTGATTAAGTGTGTTGTGTTTTTTTGTGCTGTATATTACATGCTCTATGTTGTTGTACATTTTGTATCGTGTTTGCTTAATAGTGGTTGCTCTTTTTGTTAGGTGAGACCTTTAATGAATTAAGTTGTTTATTGTGTTAGCGTAATTGTTTTAGCTGTTTATTGTGCTCAATTTTAACTCGTTGTATGATACATGTATTTAGAAAAAGCTTGATATATGCTATTTTATGACTTAATAGTAAATGTTTGATGATACTTCAATTGTACCTAATATGTGCAAAATAAGTTATAACATAAACAAGTACGCAGCCACGTCTACTCTGCGTTTTTGTAACATGTATTTTTATTTGTATTCATCTGATAAGTTAAGCCTTTATCAACTGATTTTTAGTAGTTTGTTTTCGTGTTGTACTGTTACGCCACTGTCCAAGATTATGTTGTCTGTTCTATGGTCAAGTTGTTGTCGCTTTGACACATTGCCCATTTCCTTTCTCAATTTTATGGAAGGGTTAGGATCCCATTAACATGTTTAACCCCACACATTCTGTAGGTATGTACCTGTTTCAAGTTAGTAGCCTGTAATTCAGTGGTTGTCGTTTGCCACTGTTTGTGTACCATTCATTTGTTGTATGTGTTTAACATAAATCAGGCAGTGAGTTTTATTTCACGCATTCTTTACACTTTTCATTCCGGAGCGATTTATAGCTGATTATGTGGAATTGGTTTCGCTCTTTGTTTAAAGCCGTACGGTGACCTATAGTTATTTTTTTTTGTAGTTATTTGATACCTTGTGGAATGTTGTCTCATTGGAAATGATACCACAATCATATTCTTATTCTTTATTTTTGAGCGATACTATATGGTAATTCGTAAATACCAACCTTTTGGATTTGACCACGTGTGTAAAACAAAAAAGGGGAAAGTAGCCCTATACTATTCCCTCTCCAACAAAAGAGGAAAGAAAAAAAAAAAACATTGCTTAAGTGTTGTATTCAATTTGTTTTAACATTTTATCCAAGATCTGTTTGATATATATCAACCAGTTAAACATGTTAAACTTGAAAATCGTATGAATGAATTATAATATCTGTAATGAAAAAAATAAAATATAAAAGCCTGGGAAATAAACATGTCAATATTATGATATGTTGCAATGGACTGGTGTTTTTTGTGTGAGTGAAAGTAAATTAATAATGTGAAAAAAACATATTCGTGCATATCATTTAATAGTCACTCTATTTCAAATGACAAATGATTTTATGATTTTTTACCACAGATACTGGTTTATATACTAATAAATTATGTGTACCAGTATGGAAAGAATTATTGTAATGTCATTGATCAGATTTAAATACAGATTCACGTTACGCTTAGAAAGTTCTGTTTTTATATACATCTCAAAATCCTCTGATGTTGACGTTATGATACACATGAATTGCATTTTAATATCATTTGTATATTATTCTTTTAAATCCTTTCAATAATGTGACTCTCATACATAACTTACGAATATTAATCGTTCAAATATAAACTCACTGCCAAATTCAACTTTTTAGTTAAGATTATCAAAAGTTCCGCTTCCCTAAAAAAACACAATAGGACAGTGGACCTTCTATGTATCGGTTGGTCACTTTAAAATTGTATCAATATAAATAAGAAGCGGTATGAGTGTCAATGAGACAACGCTCCATCCTAGTCACAATTTGTAAAATAAAAGTAAACCATTTTAGGTCACAGCACGGCCTTCAACACGTAGCATTCAAGTTGGCTCCCACCAAACAGCAATATATAAGGAGCATAAGAATGATTAGAGTAAAATAATCAAACAGGGAATTTAACGGTATAATCTATATAAAAAAAGAGAAACACTAATAAACCACACCAAGAAACGACAACAACTAAACAACAGGTTCCTAAATAAAAGTCTGAGTAAGGACAAAATAAAAATTCAAAAAAGTTGCCATCAGTTTAATTGGATTATGCTGTATAAAACTGGTGAGAAATGCTCTTTAATTATATTGATACTGAATTAATATTATTGTAGGCTTTCTGGTTACCTTTAAATTAATTGCTTACTTTCACGTCATCTGAACTCTTGTTCTTATCTCCATATGAAAATAGATTATAGTGTTAAAATGCATTTTTGTCTGATAATATATCTTCAATACCATTACTAATATTATTGATAAACCAGAAAAGACTACATTGTGTATAATGTTGAGCTCTGTCTATAGTTTTAAGCTTTTTGAACCAAAACTGCCAGACAATAGGAGTAATTGTCCTTACAAATGACAATTTAATTACTTTTAAAAAACGTTTTTGTGTAAATAACTATCCTATAAATTATAACAGGAAACCAGGACAGGAATTATTGCAAGAATGCGTATATTGCGAGCCAACGGTTAACATGAAATGATTACTGTTCAAATTACAATTCAATCGAACCTTGTTTCTTCTCTGTCGGTAAATCTCGGCAAGAAAACATGAAAGTTACTTACATAAAAAAAAATCACAGAATAAAATAATTGTTGTCGATCATTCATGTTTTGTTATGAATTAGTAATTCATGTGCAGAATCACGACTGTCTTTAGCCGATCTGTCTTCAGCATGTATACCTGTATAGGTTCAACAATTTTAAGAAATACGTTTCATAGTATGAAATTCAAAACAGTGTGGCTGTGGCCATTGATTGACACATTAAATTCATCCATTGACTGGGACAATTTACGTGAACGTTTGTCTGTAACGACCACTGTTCACGACGTACCTACGATAGACATTTAAACTGTGGAGTCACCAAAGGTTTCTTAACGCCTTTAATTATAAAGTAATTCGAAAAAATAATCAGGAATAACCTTTATGTTTTGATTTATATAATTGGTATAAATCAAAACATCGTGTTATTTCTGATTATTTTTTTCGAATTACTTTATTAAGGTGTTGAGAACCTTTGGTGACCCCATAGTTTAAGTGTCTTTAAAAAGTACATAGTGATCAGTGGTCGTTACATACAAACGTTCACCTAAATTGTCCCAGTCAATGGATGAATTTAATGTGTCAATCAATGGCCACAGCCACACTGTTTTGAAATTCATTCTGTAATATTAACAAAAAGTAAAATCACAAAAATACTGAACTCAGAGGAAAATCAAATCGGAAAGTCCATAATCACATGGCAAAATAAAATGACAAAAAACATTAAAAACGAATGGACAAGAATTATTATTGATAAACAGAAAAACTTAAAACTAAACTTTGTTGCACACTATTTGCTTTAGCATGTTTAGTAAAGCTCTTGCTAATATCTATATATACAAAATGTACATGTATCAAAACAAGTAAAAAAAAACTAAACTCAGAGGAAAATTCAAAACGGAAAGTCCCTATTCAAATGGCAAAATCAAAAGCCGAAACACATCAAAGGAATGGATAACAACATTCATATTCCGGACTTCTTATGTAGAAAATGGTGGATTAATCCTGGTTTTAAAGCTAGATAAACATCTTACTTAAATGACAGTCGTATCAAATTCCATTCTATTGAAAACAATCCGACACAATAGGTTGAAATGTCACAAATAGTTGTACCACAGCAACACGAACCCCATAAAAACTTGGGGTGATTGGAGGTTCTCCGGGAGGGTCAGTAGAACCTATTCCACATGTGGCACCCGTCGTGTTGCTCAATGTATCAATGAAATGATCTCAGAATGAGGCTCTTTAACCGTGATTATTGAATTTATTGATATTTTGCACTAAATGTAAGAATTTCTATTGACAATATGTAAGACACAGTTCAACAATGTTAATCCTGATGTCCGACAGACTTATGTTTTATGAACATTTGAACGTTATTATTGTGTCGATTGTTATTTGTTTTTTGAATTTCAAATTCAACAGTAAAAAGGGGCCTCTTCCTTTGTATTATTTACGATTTTGATTGCTTCATTATTAACGGGATTTACAATGTTGAAGGGGATATCTTTTATCCTGTTCTTAACAAAAATAAGGAAATTTATTACAATTGCCAATGAGACAACTATCCACCAGAGTTGAAATAAAGTGGATGTCAACAATTGAAGCCAACCGCATGGCATTCAAGAATGAGACAACTCATACCGTATAGTTGGCTATAAAAGAAAAAATTAATGTGATAGACATTAACTAACGACAACCACTGGACTAAATCTGGCATTTCTGGTAAATAACAGGTAATGATATGAAAGTATAAAAAGAATTTCATAAATGGATAATATTTCTTCAGTTTAAATATCCTATATTTGAATAAAAAAAAAATACTATTGTATCTCTTGTTTGAAATGCAATAACTCTTATGTCATATTTTGATGGATATTGGAGTTATTCAAGCTGGTATACTTTGATGATTTTTGTAAGTTATTACTGTTACTTCCAAATGTTAAGGTATATTAAAAGTGTCTAAAGCATAAATCAGGAACAAAATGTTCATGGAAAGGTTGTTATCGGCCTTGTATTTCTACTCTTATTAACCTGAGTGTGGTTGTCTTAATGAACTTTTATCAAAATAGTTATGACAAACACACATCCATGACAGTAACAATGATTCTGTATTGATCCTAGCTTTCATCTGAAGTTACATAAATATTTCCTTTGCCCAAACCTTGTTTTGTTGAATTTTTGTTAATGGACGATCGAAAGTAAATAGAAAAATAACAAAATCAACATAACAGTATTATTTGAATTTCTATGAATGCATTAATTGTAATCAATCTAAATAAAGATGACTATTTTTATGTTGATAAATCAGTATGGACAAATAGCTTGTTTAGCCTTTCAAAATGATTGTTTACTCGGTTGATTGCAAATTCCATAATGTAAATTGTATATTTTTGATAGAAAGGCCATATTTGAATTGGGTTATAATTTCAGATTGAAATCTATTAATACATTTTTTAATATTTTCCCCATGTGAAGTCTGATATAAATACCATATATTCGACATACCAATTACTAGTAACAGAACCTCTGATCGATATAAATGAAAAAAGGTGTATATGCTGTACATCAAATGAATTCCTTTTCAACAAAAAAAATCGGACGATATATTACACGCTGCGCTTATAGCAATTAGTCAGTCAAATTACAAAACATAGAAAAGATAATAAAACAAGCGAACAACACAAATTGAAGCAGCCAACAGCAAAAAAAAAAAAGAAAAGAAAGAAGACAAGCACATGAAGAACACTTTTGATATAAGGCAATACAAAGATATCAAGCAAAGACTTCGGAACAAACCGACCCACAAAAAATTGTACCGTTGAAGTTGCCCATTACACATACTGTGTATTCGTTGGATACCAATGCTCGTGGGTTTCGTTGGTATAGGTATACCACGAATTGAAATGTTCAACAAATTAATAAGATGTCTTCGATAGGTTTTGTATATAGAGATTAGCAAAACAACAAAATGAAATATCCACGAATATGCAAGTTTTCGGCAATCCAAAAAAATTGATACCAACGAAAATAAATGAATCCACAGTACAAGGTATTATGTGATAACCTATCACAGATTTACATTAACTATAGACTAAAACAAAATGTCATAAAAAATATTCGTGATGCTGATTAAAATTACCATGGAAAACAATTACAGTCAAACCTGCTTTAAACATAAAACTTTGTTAAAGGATAATTAATTTTAGGTACGTTTGTAATGCATTTCATATAGATTGAACCTATATCAAAAGACCACCTGTATCATGATACGACTGTTTTTGCTCTCCCTTGAGTGGTCTCTTAAAACAGGTTTTACTGCAGTTGCATTAAAATGATTACTTGTTATATCGAACTTCCCATAATCGATGAAAATATACGTTGTATTGAATCAGGCAGAACGCTGAAATGAGAGCCCACCAGCATAATGTGCATACTGTGGATTCATTAATATTCGTTGGATACCAATTTTCGTGGATTTCGTGGGAACAGGAGAACTACGAATTTAAATGATCAACGAAATACAAATTTTCTAAAGGAATGTATGCACACTTTCCCAAAACCACGAATTTATATATCCACGAATATGTAAGTTCTCCTCAGTCCACGAAAGTTGGTACCCTCGAAAATAAATGAATCCACAGTAACAAAGTAAGAACGTGAAATCTAACATGCATACTAATGACGAAATACGTGTCAGCTTAAAATAACCAGTTGGTATGATTAAAAGGGAAACAACTCTCTAATAGAGATCAAATGACGAAGACGTTAGCAAAGTCAGGCAATTTTTTTTTTCTAATTTCCGTTGATGCATTTTTAAATAATAAAAAAAGTAAAACCCCTAAAGCCTGCAAGAAATTTACGTTACATTGGTCTTGACACTTAATCCATTGGATGTTGGATGTGAACAGATAAGTTAATAAAACTTTCGATGCATAAATCTTTACAAGTTGAGTTTGGCTTTGGACAAATTTTTAGGCACTGGGAGTACTCTCGGATATGTTCTTAAGTGTTGTTTTGTTGTTTTGGACGTAAAATACTCGAGCACGTCCGCCCTGTGTTTTTTGATAATTTCATTTCTATTTGCATCCATCTGATGAGTTAAGCCCTTTTCAACTGACAACTGGGAGGTTGAACGCTGACTAAGATATTTAACCCATCCACTTTCTATATATTTGTGCCTGTTCAAAGTCAGGAGTCTGTGATTGAGTTCTTGTTGTTTATTGCTGTTGATTATATGCGTTGTTTGTTAATTGTTCTTTTACAGTTCTTGTACTGATATGTTGCACCTCTCACCCAGAATAGGTGAGTGGTGGGTGCCAACTAACAGGTTCAACCCCGCCCCATTCTGTATGTGCCTGTCCCAAATCAGGATAATTTTAATCGGTTGTTGTCGTTCTTTGATGTGTTACATATTTGGTTTTCGTTCATTTTTTGTACATTTTTTAGGCCGTTAGTTTTCTTATTTGAAACGTATAACATTTGCCATTTCGGGGCCTTTTATTGCTGACTACTCCGTATGGGATTTGTTCATTGTTGAAGACCGTACGGTGACCTGAAGTTTAAATTTCTGTGTCCATTTGGTCACTTGTAAAGAACTGTCATATTGGCAATTATATATACCTCATCTACCTTTTTTTATATTGACAGTTTTAATATGTGCGATTTGGTTAAATGATGTAGCTCCACAGTTCATGTATCAAGCAGAGACCTCAGTTAACTGACACTTGATATTTAGGATTGTATATGGAACGCCAAAACTGTCTTGTTATGACCATTTATCATTATATGATGTGCATTTACCTTTATATGACGTGCACTTGTCATTATATGATGTGCACTTACCTTTATATGACGTGCACTTGTCATTATATGATGTGCAAACACCTTTATATGACGTGCAAATATGCTTATATTATGTCCAGGTGTCTTTATATGATGTCCAAACATCTTTATATGATGTGCAACTACACTTATATGATATGCAAATGTACTTATATGATGTGCAAATGTACTTATATGATATGCAAATGTACTTATATGATGTGCAAATGTCCTTATATGATGTGCAAATATACTTATATGATGTGTAAATATCCTTATATGATGTGCATTTTCCCTTATATTATGTGCAAACATCTTTATATGATGTGCAAATATCCTTATATGATGTGCATTTTCCCTTATATTATGTGCAAAAATCTTTATATGATTTGCAAATATCCTTATATGATGTGCATTTTCCCTTATATTATGTGCAAACATTTTTATATGATGTGGTTGTGTCATTATGGCACCCTCAATGGAGTTGGGGTGACGTATTGTTATTCTACGTTTCTTTTTTTCTTATTATTTTTATTTATTCTTCCACTTTTTTTGTCCAGCTTATATCTTGGAACTGGATGAACCAATGGTCATGGGACTATACCAGAATGTTAACCAGCATGTGCAGATTTGCAATCGGGGTATGGCATTTTCAAGATGGCCACCGTTGCCATGGAAACAGCAAAAATATGAAAAAAACTAAAATGCTCAAAAATGATTCATACTTCACACAAATATTGACTGGCATATACAGAAATGGTATTTGTCTTTGGAATTTCCAAAATGGCCGCCGTAACCATGGAAACTGCAAAAATTTCAAAAATTTCAAAATGCTCCAAAGTTGACGAAACTTTACAGAAATGTTAATATACAACTTTAGATGGGGTCTTTGACTTAGGAATTTCCAAAATGGCTGCTGCTCACCTGGCAATTGGGGAAGGGTGCCATCCGTTATTGCTAACAATTACAAATCTAGTTATATTATGTTCTTGTAATCTTATATCATGTGGTTCGGTTAACTTCATTATATGATGTCGAAACGTCATTATATGATGTGCTTTCATCGTAGCTATGGTCAATGAACATGATTACGATTAAAATGATAACTATCTACGTCATAACTGATTCCGATCTGCTTCTTCAGAACTGATATAAACCCGGATCAAATCTTAAGTTTTTTAAAAAGAGAAAAACCTTGACATGTTTGTTTCTCGATTTAAGATGAAAAAATCACACCAAATATTGATGGAATATTGTCAAATTATGAATTTTAATCGGTGGGTCTACAATAATGAATATACGGGATCTACAATAATGAGCATACAGTTAACTTATTACGTTTTAGAAATAGATCTTTAATCTTTTAAGCGAAAGTGCATTTTTAAGATAAAGTGAGACAGTGCATTTTAACAAAAATTAACGTTTCAAACATTTCGGCGAAAGATTAAGATAAATTAATGCAGGAACTAGTTGAAGAATTTCCCGGCAGCGGCGAAAATATGATGAAACAAATTGTGTGGCTCTTATTTATAGCTTTCTGTTCGGTTTGAGTAAAAGCTCCGTGTTGAAGGCCGTAGTTTGACCTATAATTGTTTACTTTTTAAACATTTTAACTTAGATGTAGAGTTGTCTCATTGGCACTCATATCATATCTTCCTATTTCTATTAATTGCAAAAGTCACCAATGATACTCAAAGTCAATTTTAAAAATATTTTATAACGATAGCTACAAAATTATCCTCTCTTGCATATACATGTACTAATTATACCGGTACGGATGATTGGTTGGTTAATTTCTTGATTGATTGCTTTTTAACGCCACTTTCAACACTATCATGTTATTTCGTGGTGGTGTGTTTATAGAGATGGAGGAAGCCGAAGTCCCCGGACAGAACCATCGACATTCGGTACGAAAAACTAATAATTCTATTCAATTGAGATTGGAGTCGAGCTTACCTGCAACGTGTGGGATTCGAACTCACAACCTACATGTAAGTGTTGACAGGCTAGATACTTGAACCACTCGGCCACCGAGCCCCCCCCCCCCCCCAAAAAAAAGAAATTAAAGGAGATATGGGATGACCTTCAGCTCTGTGCATGACATTTGCTTACATCTTTTTATTATGTTTTTATGCATTTATTGCACACTTACATGTACATGTATATGAATGTATGCTTGACGTCCAGCGGAAAATTGATATACATAAAAGACTATGTGGTATAATTGCCAATGAAACAACTCTCCACAAGACACCAAATGACACAGAAATTACCAACTATAGGTCACCGTACGACTGTCAACAATGAGCAAAGCCCATACCGCATAATCACCTATAAAAGGCCCGAAATGACAAAACTAACGGCATAATTTTTGTACAAAAAGTAAATGAAGAACAAATACCGTTATGTAACACACCAACAGACGACAACCACTGAATTAAAGGCTCCTGACTTGGGACAGGCGCATATTCGTACGGGAACATATTAATGTGAAATGAATATTAACCCTGTTTTGTAATAGACCGACACCATGAGTCGGATTTTTAACATGCTACTTCGCAGAAATCCATTTCACCTTACGGTGTTACCCGAACAGATTATTCTGATTTCGAGCCGAACAAGTCTTTGATTTTACTCCTTAATTTAGCAGGGAAGCAGCAAATGCCAATTTTAAATTCTTTGGTTTTGAATCGGCCGGATTTCGAACCTACGACCACCAACACTAGAGGCTAACATGCTACCATGAAAGCACCGCCACTAGACAGTTATACCCGTTATATAAAAGGAAAGCCATTCAGATATACAACTCCGTAAACAGGGCTAACACAATGCCCATGTTTTTTTTTGGTGATTGCGGGTGAAAATGGGGGGGGGGGGGGGGCGTGTTTTTTTTTGTAAATGTTTGATTGAAAGATCAAAGTCTTCAAGTTTCTTGAAAGATATTTTATCTTTTTTTCAGGAGGGAATCAAAATAGTTGTTTCCATTGATAATGAGAGAAAAAATAAAACAATAATGAAATTAAAAAAAATAACCATATTATTTTTTAACAAAAGTTTTTACATTAAAGTCGAAAAATATGTGTGTCCTGGATTAAGGAACACGTCCTCCTGCCCACACTTCATGTTTACATCACGATGACCGTGAGGGCATTCCGATAAATTGTCGCAACAGAGATTTGACATTTGTAAGTAATATGTATGCACACGTACAGAACAATTGTGTTAACGGATGCGGAAGAATATCTCAAGAACATCTATGCGGGAAAAATGAATGCCTACATAAATCCAAACTATTAGAAAATCCGAATTATTACAGAAGAGTTTTCACCATGCACTTGCACTGCACTATTATTAGAATAGAAGAATAGAATGCTATTGCATCTGGATCAAAATTATATAATACATGTAACTGTTATGGTATAGAACCACTAATTCAGGCCCGGACGGAAAGAACATACAAGAAAGTAGTACATATTTTAAACAAAGTAGTTGCTACGCATAGCTGTATCTTTGTCAATAGCGGGTATATTTGGTTAATTGTGGTATCAAATAAAATCTTGGGGACTTGGGATCACTGTACAAACCTTGTTGAAAGATTTACTTGAACAATAAAAAAGTATATGAAATTTTGATAGAAGGGCACATTTGACCGGTTGTTCAGATCAGACATTCCTGTTTTTGTACTATCAAACTTCAGGGAATCAGTACGCTCTAATATGCAATTAAAGGTATGTTGATTTTTGCAGCACAAGTCAGGATAAGGTACAGTTTTGACATGAAATAACTGCCACTTTATTTGAACTTAAGACAGAGTAGCCATAAATTAAGAAAATTGCAGAATTTAACATAGAAAACAATGGGGCTATGAATTAGTGGTTTTAATCTTATATACAAATATTAATTCATTATATAACAACAAACCAGAGTATACTGATTTGTATCACTACAATATAATTGTGATAACGGTGAGGTTGCAGTCCCTGTCATTTATTCATCATCCAAGCACGAACTTGTCTCAGAAAAAAATATATCTCTGTAAGTTCACCTCACTTTCAGGTATTGAGATGTGATTTTCTTTTAGACAAGTGCGCATAATCATCCACGAGAACTTGCGGTCATCCGATGTTCAGTACTTCAGTCCTTTGATACTGGTTGTTCTAGTAAATATTACATCAGCCAATGAAATTCAGTTTTCACATTTTTGAAGGTGTATATAAATCCGATAAAATCGAGAATCCCAATGGTCTTAAAACAGAAAACAGAATGGAGCCTTTTCAAATCCGCGTAAGCCATCCGCTCCACAGAGAGTCATATAGTAAACAAGCATATCACAACCACATCAAAGCTTAAGGCTTCTTCTCAACATTTGAAGGTCCCTCCTATGTATTGGCTACCTAAACTACAAAAAAAAAAAAAAAACATTTAAATATCGTTTCATCTCGACCTCTAGTAAGTGTTCTACAAATAATCTTTCAGTGCTCTTAACTAGTTCATTAACTACTATTAAAGAGCTTATCATAAACTATTGTAACAAAATATATGAACATAGTGGTATAAACCATTTTTGGAGTGTAAAAAATTCTTTGAATGTTTTAGACAAATTACGTGCTTTTGATTGTCCTTTTGATTCTGTTAATAGTTTTGATTTTTTTTACTCTTTACACTACACTTGCACACTATCTTATTAAACAAAAGTTTTCCTATTTTAATTTGATTTAATTAAATGGTCGTTTGGTAAAGCTGAATGTAGATATATTTGCTGCAACTCATTTAAAGCCTTCTTCTCTCTAATGAGAAAGGTAAATATGCTAGATATACTTACTGGAGGTGTGATGAGATGATTAAAGCTGTTAATGTTCTCCTTGATAATATTTATGTACGTTTCGGCAACAAAGTTTATCGACAGGTTGTAGGTATCCCCATGGGCACTAATTGTGCCCCTTTAATAACAGATTTGTTTTTGTACTGTTACGAATCACAGTTCATGACTAAACTCAGTAAAGACCCGTCGCAATTGCATTTAATTGATAAATGCAACAACACTTACCGTTATCTTGATGATATTTTTTCGTTAAATAATTAAGGATTTTCTCAATATACTGCGAAAATTTACCCTAAGGAACTTACTTTAAATAAATCAAATTTATTCGGTAATAACTGTCCTTTCCTGGATTTAGATATTTCGGTTTTAAACGGGAAACTCCACACTAAAATTTACGACAAAAGAGACGATTTTTCGTTCCCTATTGTTAATTTCCCATTTTTAGATGGTGATGTTCCTTTGGCACCATCTTACGGTGTTTATATTTCACAACTTGTTCGCTATGCCCGTGTCTGTTGTGACGTTTTTGATTTTAACGAACGCAACCTATGTATTACTGGTAAATTATTAAACCAGGGATATCGTTACCATAAATTACTTAAAACCTTTACTAAATTTTTCCATAGATATAAAGATTTGGTTTTGAAGTTTGGTTGTACCTGTAGAAAACTTATTTCAAACGGGATAGCACATCCTCATTTTTACGGAAATGTTGTTAACCGTGCCCGGAAATTTAGAAAGGATCCATGTAAACTTGTCGCTCCTTTAAACAAACTTATACTAAAAGGTTACCTAATAGTATTCAACACTGTAATAAGATCATTGAATATTGTTTTTATTGGTATAAATATTGATTTTGTTATCAGTAAATTAAAAGCTAACTAAATATTACTAGTATGTTATATGTATGTACATATTCATGGATCTACAATCTGTCGATACCTGTAACTTGGCATTGCACAAGGTCATGTTTTTCTCTGGCTGTTTATGACGTCTTTACACTGAATCTATTGGATGTTGGATGTTTACGGATTGATAGTTTAGTCTCAGTTGCATGATTTTTTTATTAGTCGTTAGTGGCTTTGAACTAGCTGTCAGATAACTGCGAGTACTCTCAGATCTGTTCATTGTGTCTTTTTGTGTCGGGATGTAAAAGTACCGGGCCACGTCCACTTGTATTTTTGTCCATCTGATGAGTTAAGCCTTTTTCAACTGATTTTTATAGTTCGTTCTTATATTGTACTGTTATACCACGGTCCCAGGTAAGGGGAGGGTTGGGATCCCGCTAACATGTTTAACCCCGCCACATTATTTATGTATGTGCCTGTCCCAAGTCAGGAGCCTGTAATTCAGTGGTTGTCGTTTGTCTATGTGTTATATATTTGTTTTTCGTTCATTTTTTTTTAATTTTTTTACATAAATAAGGCCGTTAGTTTTCTCGTTTGAATTGTTTTACATTATCTTATCGGGTTCGTTTATAGCTGACTATGCAGTCTGGGCTTTGCTCATTGTAGAAGGCCATACGGTGACCTATAGTTGTTAATGTCTGTGTCATTTTGGTATTTTGTGGATAGTTGTCTCATTGGCAATCATACAACATCTTCTTTTTTATATAGCTTGGACACACAATATCTGTAATTTAATTAGATTTTTGTCTGAATGAACATAAAAACACTGTATTTATCTTTTGTTTACTGAGGCCTGGTGGTCTCTGACAGATAGACAGTTGTGTTTTCAGTTTTTCTAAGTAAAGATTAACGGCGGTGGCTTTAATATTTTGCGTTTATCTTTAAAACTACAATAGATTAAAAAAAAATAATAGTGCAATGTATGTGAATATATTCTAATGTAAATTTTAAGGTCCCATTTTGGGCAATTTTGGCTCTTATGACTTTTGTTGCTTTATTGCCTATTATCTTGATACTTATTTATAAAGAAACCTTTTCTTAGCAAAATAGTTTTCTCGTTTGAATTGTTTTACATTGTCATCATGGGGCCTTTTATACTGACTATGCGGTATGGGCTTGCTCATTGTTGCTAATAAAACCCACCAGAGAACAAGTGTAGAAGTTGTTTGCGACTTGAATTTAATTTGGCTATACCGGTTATGGCCTCATTGATATTTATCACACCTTCATTCAATATTACTAGTTTCAGATGAAACATATTCTACTAGAAGAAAATTAATTATTTGTTAAAAAAAATAAGGATTTAGATTTTAACAGATGAGGCTAGCGGAGCTAGGCGTAAAATTGACGTATTTCTAGTCAAAACTATTAATTTTTACGGGGAGGGGGGGAGTGTACGATGAGGGTCGAACCCTAAACAGTTAGGGCAAGTATGGACATAACCCTTCCAGCTTTATACAGGTCTTAATTTGTATTAATTTATTATTCAATATCTGACACACCATAGGTTTGTGACACATAATAAATGTGGTCTAAGATTTTCAAAAGTTGAAATTGGGCAATTACCTATTATATTGTCCATTATCCGAAATCTTAATATATTGCTAGATTCAACAAATCAAAGAACCCTAAGAATTGCTTGTTTTAAGTGCCGTTGTGGCCCCTTATTTCTAAAAAGTTTTTGTCTGGCAACAAAGCATTCACGGACAACGAACACATCGCATAATCATTATGCTGCGTCAAATCTAAAAATAAAAACAATTGAATATCACCATTTCATTTTAATAAAAATCAAAATTAAAGGCTCCATTAATTCTTCCTATCCCCTCTTTATGGGGGTTGCAAATGACCGGTCCATTATATTAGTCATTACCCTATCAATTGTCCATGTTTGTGTCTTTCTTCAGAAAAGTGATATATAAAGACAAACTTCTACAACTAAAATGATCAGCAAAGCAAACTTTACAAATCAATAAACATACTGGAAATTTATCTATTTACTTCTTTAACAAAAAGCCGCTAACGCTAACGTACAATGAGCATAGAGCATGGCGTAAAAAACCATTTCTTTAATTTGATAATTTTAACTGTATGCCCATTATTGAAGACCTCGTATGTTCATTATTGTAGACCCATTGATTAAAACTAAACTTTGCAATTCACAATTTGACAATTTTCCAATAATGTCTGGTGTAATTTTTTTTTTCATCTGAAATAATCGAGGAACAAACATGTCAAGGTTTTTTTCTTTTTACATCTCAACCATTTTCCAAACGATAGCTACAGATTTGATCCGGGTTTATATTAATTCTGCAGAAAATTCTGCAGAAGCAGATCGGAATCAGTTATGACGTAGACAGCAATCATTCTAATCGTAATCATGTTCATTGACCATGACGACGATGAAAGCACATCATATAATGACGTTTCGACATCATATAATGAAGTTAACCGAACCACATGATATAAGATTACAAGCACATAATATAATGACACAACCACATCATATAAAGATGTTTGGACATAATATAAGCGAAAATGCACATTATATAAGGATGTTTGCACATCATATAAGGATGTTTGCACATCATATAAGTATATTTGCACATCATATAAATACATTTGCACATAATATAAGTATATGTGCACATAATATAAGGATATTTGCACATCATATAGGAATGTTTGCACATCATATAAGTATGTTTGCACATCATATAAGAACATTTGCCCATCATGTAAGTATGTATGCACATCATATAACTATATTTGAACATCATATAGAGATGTTTGGACATCATATATAGATACTTGCACATAATATAAGCATATTTGCACGTCATATAAAGGTGTTTGCACATCATATAATGACAAGTTTACATCATGTAAAGGTAAATGCACATCATATAAAGGTAAATACACATCATATAATGAAAATGGTCATAACAAGACAGTTTTGGCGTTCCATAATTGTACGTGTGTTTCTCGGTCTTGTGTTTTCTGTATAGTTAGTGATAGACCGCTCTTTGTCTTTTACCATTAATAATTTTGGACTATTTTTCTAATGTATAAATGGTGAACAAATCGGTATGTCTCATTATATTTTTTTTAAGATGTAGTTATGTCCGAGAAATAGCATCATTTAAATCATTTTACAAATAAGGCTTCACATTTGTTCTTTAAGGTCATCATACAAATAGATATTTACAAAATAAAAATAAAAGTTAAATAAAGTAAGATAATTTTAAAGCTATATGAATGCAAAGAAAAGACTAGTTTTAATATGCATTTGAAGACAATCAACCATTCTATACAAAGCTGAAAGTCTGTGTAAATCGGAAATATTTATATGGAAAGTTGTGAATCACGTATTTATTTAACTGAATGATATCAAATTATCGTAAAACATGAACAAACTGGATAAATGCAGTTAATTTCATAGTCTAAACTTCCAGTGTATATATATAAAATGTACAAATAAAGATGCCAAACAATATTCACTTATAGAAATTAGTGCTTAATGTATCTAATCGATCTTACGAAGTTATAAAACATTGAAACATATGAATTGTAAGTCACGTGACTTGACTATTTTTCGATACATCAAAACGCAATAATATAAAACTAATTCTGTATGATGATGTTTAGCTTCAACTAGGATTATGGCGTCTATATGGAAGACGTATATGTTGTCCTGTTTATCAATTTTCTGTGAAACCACATCTAGTAAGTATTATTTTTTTCTTACGTTAATGATTATTCAATATAAAACGGACGTGCATGCATTCTGATATTACGATTATTTGAGTATGCACAGTACTAGTTTGTGAAGACTTGTATGTGCTTATAGTGCGGTGACAGAAGTGTAAAAAGTCGTCTAGATCGCGAGTTTAATCTCCCCAAATAACACACGACTAAAAATGGTCTTAACTTAAAGACAAATATGTCTTCTTTAGTTTTTGCCCTGTCGTCAGAATTTCGTACGGTCAAATTTTTCTAAAAAGTCGTTTTAATGACTAGTAGTATATTCGAGAGATTCAACCCCCCTTTTTCAAAATGAAAAAATGTGTATGTTTGCTTACATTTAATTGAAATAGTTTTTCCTGAAGCTATTTTAATATGTCAAAATATGCTATTCAGTATTTTATTTCCTTCTAATCTATAATATTTGCGAAGTTTGGACCGTTTTAAATTTGAGGTAATTTTAATTGCAAATTCAGTCACAAACTTTAAGTTTCTTCTTCATAGTGGTATTGAAAATTATCCCATAATATTTCAAGCATATAGTATTTCATAAAACTAATAAGTGATAAAAGTTTCGGGACCAAAATATAAAAAAAAACTTAAGAAATCTATGGAAAAAGAATGGAGAAAAAAACTTCAATTTCATCACGGAACTAAATCACTTGCCTTTCGTCACATTTTGTGTATTAGTCAATAATTTTTCTCTCAACTGATATGAAATTACTACCTTTTCGCTATTATTTACACATATTTTCAATTGAAGTGCACTGATATATGCCACATACTTCGTTTGTATTTGTTTATATTCGTTGGTTTGTTTTTTGTTGTTGTTATAAAACATCAAATATACTTTGTCAGAAAAGTCTTATTGTAAAATAAAAATAATTGACGGATAGTTTCAGTAAATATTCCGTGATATGTCAAGTCCGCTGCAACTTGCTCCATTAAGCCCAAAGAAAAGACAAAAGTCGTTAAATTTTATGCAGTGCATAAAATGCAAATTAAAAAAAAAATCGACTGAAATTTTGAGTCAATTTACCAGTAGGTATAGGGAAGTCGATTTTTGTATCTGCATTGAATAAAAGATTGAATGAGATGAACATCAAGATGTTTCATGCGATAGCTGTTATAATTTGAAGAACTCCGTGTAGGCAGTTTATCGTCGTTAATGCTACAAAAGTTACACAAGTAAACATATTTGTTCCCCCTTTTAGAGCGAGGAAGCTTCTAATCTGACATTTAATGACGACATACAATTATCGGACTGTTGTCCCTCAGTTTCGGGTATTTGTACGCGTTCTAGAATGCAGTCGTTCAACTTGAGCGCTTGTATATTTTGTTGCAACAAAACATTTTAGAAAGATCCAAAACTACCCAAGTTTGAATCCGATGAGCGTACATGTATTAAGAATGTTTTATCCGTGTCAGATAAAGTTAAAGTTGAAATAGTTTCCCGTCCATCTTTTAAACTTCAAGCACTCTGTCATTTTGGTTGCAAATTTACAAATTACTTGAACACACCCGCGAAATCGCGGGCATTCAGAGCGTAGTTTAAAGTATGTAAAGTGTTGTTGGTAGAATTTTGTAAAATACAGATTGACTGAAGAATTTCAGCAAAAGTATCATAAGTCATAGGTTATTTGGGACAGGAAAATGTTTTTTTTCCCTCCACCTTTATTTCCAAAGTTTCCATTTTTTGGTTTTCTATCAATTTCAATATGAACATACATTTAGTATGTTATGAACATTTAAGTAAGGAGCCTGTAATTCAGTGGTTGTCGTTTGTTTATGTGTTACATATTTGTTTTTCGTACATTTTTTGTACATAAATAAGGCCGCTAGTTTTCTCGTTTGCATTGTTTTACATTGTTATTTCGGGCCTTTTAAAGCTGAGTATGCGGTATGGGCTTTGCTCTTTGTTGAAGGCCGTACGGTGACCTATAATTGTTAACTATTTGAAATGCCATATCTGCTGCTAGTCAATTGAAAACTGACCTCAAAATTTCAATGTCAACTGTAATAGACACAAATAACGGACAGATATTTCAGTCCGCTGCAAATATACTTAGAAAAAACATCGAAACTCTACAGAAGAATACCCAACTTCGGATGAATTGTCTCTTCCTTCTTTAATACAGTCAATGCCTTCGTATTTATTGCAATACATTTTATGGGTACTCGATGAAACTACATACAGCCAAGACTATTCTCACTCAGGAAATGGCACCAGAGAAATTGCGTAAATGATAAGCAATTGTTGAGTCAATCGTTTGTGCGGCAAATTTGTTCTTACTCCTTTTCATTTGGGATTGGCTTTACAAATGTACCATGAGTTTGGTTTAAAACACCTTGTTGAAATATTGAATGCCAATGAATTTTATGCTTCTTAAAGTAAAGTGCGACGCTATCTAATGTGTTGCCAACCATGAAATTGAGCGAATTCAAGATAGGGTGTACGTCTCATATAATGTCTCCCCAGCATCTTTGCAGACGAGCATATGGATGTCATCACACCTTCCTACACACCCTTTTAGATCTTTGTTAAATCTTGGATGAATTGATAGTGATGGTTTGAAGCTGGTATTTGTTTTAGGAACAAATGTCTTCGGACATCCTACAATACCTTGTCTGTACTTGTAAAGCAAAACTCAAAATAATGTGTTTGTTTTGAGCAGAACCTTTCATGTGCAGACTTGTGGCCATGAGTGAAATGTGTAGAAATATAAAACATGTCTTGTGACGGTTGGTGAAAATGAAGATGATGGAGATATCGGTTGATTTGGTATAAAGCTCGTTGCACTGGTACACACGGTCCCAGCCCCCAGGCTAGGGAAGTGTTGGCGCGCCCTTAAAAAAGTTCAACCCCGCCACCTTTTGTATGTGTCTGTTCCGAGTCACAAGACGGTAATGCAGTGTTTTTCGTTTGTTTCTATATACTATATAATTATTATTTGTTTCTTTCTTTTTTATTTTGTACATTAATCAGGCCGTTAGATTTTTCGTTTGTTATACCTTATTCATTTTGGAATTGAAGACTATGCAGTATAAATTTTACTCATTGTTGAAGCCCCTATGGGACCTATAATTGTTAATTTATGTCTCATTTGGTCCTATTTGGAGAGTTGACTCATTTGCAATCATATCACATCTTTTTTTTATGGAATACTTTTGAAGTTTGTGGTACGTTGCAAGGAAAAAAGGGGGGATATAGGTACAAAAACTATAATGTAATAGATATTAACCAGAGTGAAATACACAACAACAGATACATGTAATACTATGGAAGCAGTAATAATTGTGAAAAAAAAACCCAAAAGCAACGAGTATTCTATAAAAAAATCAGAAGTATCCGCAAATTCAATTTGAGGTCATATTTGACTGTAGTGTTCTATTGCTTTGGTTTAATACCTCACCCAATATGATAGTTTAAAAAAAATTTTTTTTTTTAAAGTATTGTCCTGCATGACACTTGATTTTTACCCGAAATTGAAATTTTTCATAAGGTTAAGGTGCTCTTAACATTTTATAGGATGAAAACTTGATTTTTGAAGTTTTGTTTATAAAACGTCGATTTAGGAATTGTTTTGATAAAAAATCTCAATGATTAAGGTTTATGTATAATAACAAACATTACTACAGCAAAAACAGTATCATTCGTATTTAGGTAGAGTTTAGAAATAGAAAAAAATGTCAAAATTGAAACCCTCCAAAATTTTCACAGATTTTTACATATGACCTTAGACCTCAATTTAAAAAAAAATGTGACCATATAAAGTCCTGACGACAGGCATATTATTATAGTACACGATTTCCTCTTTCCAATGATATATTATATAGTTGTGTGTTCGGTGGGGAGATTAAATTAAAAAAAAATCTGCCTTCAGTCACCGCACTATTACCTTCCCCGAGTACCTGCAATTAATCCCGATTTATGATGGAGTTCGTGTTGCTCATTCTTATTACCTCTGTTGTGTTTTATAAGATAATAATTGTCTTTTTTTATCGTTTTTTCGCTTTTAACCCTGATCTATATTTTTTTTAGGTTTAGAAACAATGAACCATGAGCTCATGCTGAGAAATGTCCTTTTTAACGAGTCCAGATATAGTTCCCAGATTATTCCACGGAGGAACGTTACGGAAAATATAGAAATTGTCATGAAGTGGAATTTTATAAGACTAGAAGGACTGGTATGTTTTATCTTTTAAACCTGGCTTACTTTTGAATGTTTGATTCAACCCACTAACAATGATAAGTAAATGCTATTGCAAAATGATAAGTACAAACAGTAAATTATTATTCTCTGTTAATTTTGTAGCTGCAACTGTATAACCAGTGGCTAATATACATTAAACAAGCTTAATACGGTGACATATAGTTGTTAATTTCTGTGTCATTTTGATCTCTCGTGGGGAGTTGTCTCATTGGCAATAATACCACATCTTTTTTATATTTAATCTTTTAGGGTTTTGTTTCGTAGTTTAGGCGTGCTTACATTTTGTGCTTTGTGAGAAAAGAAGTGCTTCCATGTGTCTCATCATTCTATATCCAATTTTGCCTAACTGAACTGAGTACTAATCGAGAATTTCAAGCGGATGATTACTACGATAATAGGGTTCTGCAATACTCAATTGACTGAATATATGTTAGGTTTTCACAGGGTTTGTACTTACATAAATAACACAACGGGTACCCTTGCCACATGTGGTGACTGGTCTGCTTACCTTGAAAATTACTTGAGATCACAACCATTTTATTGTGGAGTTCATGTTGCACAGTCTTTTGTTTTCTATGTTCTGTTTTGTGTACTATTGTTTGTCTGTTTGTCACTTTGTTTTTTCAGCCATGGTGTTGTCAGGTTATTTTACGACTTTTTGGTTTGAATTTTCCTTTGGTATTTTTAACTGTCGAATATTGTAAATATACCTAACAGAAATTTGGAAATTAGTTAATGTCGAGAAACCCATTGATATTTTTTAATTTTATGATATAGCTTTCTTAGTTTATATATACATCATACATTTATTCTTTTTCAGTTCGAAAAGGAATCACGACTCTCCCAAACTATTGGAATGGATTTGGTACGACATTTATTAAATCAATCATTACAACATATACATGTTATATCGGATAAAAGAAGTACATACATCTTCATGTGCACAGTTAACACATTAATTATTATATGCATTAAAGTGAATTTGGAAACGTTTTGAGTAGTCACCGAAACAATAAGCCAGTAAAAACAAGTTAATCATTAGAAAATCTACAAATACCAAAGAAAAAAAATATATATCAAAGACAGGCATAAAACCCAATTTAAGACCAATAATGAAAATATCACTAACGTTAAGACCATTTCCGGATTTAATTCATCAGAATCTGGTTATAACAGGTGCTATGAAATGATATGCTTAAATACTGGCCGTTATCATATTGCTAATGTGACATGCAGTTATTTACAGTGTGTTCTTTGTATTATTAGATGTTTCACAAATATGTAAACAGATATCCATTTCTCGTGAAATGTATAAATGTGTAGATATAGTGTTAGTAATTGCAAATATATACATGACAATCGAACGACAATTGTTCCCCGTTTTTTTTTTAGGAAAAGTCGGAAATAACAATCTATTAATGAAAATAAAATCATTATCATGTTTAAAGCAAGACTAATAATTACTGAACGGGTTTATTGAATATGTTTTAAAAAAATCATGATTTTTTGTTTTATTTCTTTTTGTTATAGAAATGGAAAGATGACTATTTAGTTTGGGACCCCTCTTTATACGGAGGAAAATCATACTTGACAGCATCAGGGCAGGAAGTTTGGACACCTGATTTAACAATATTTAATCGGTTTGACAATTAATTTTATCATTTACATCATTATACTTGTGTTTTTTTATTTATTGCCAGTTAGTTCTATTTTAAATATCTATGATTTATTTATTTATTTATAAAAGGTAAACTGACACACAATTTACCAACACGTTTTGTTCTTTCTTTTTATTATATTGAACATTTTAAATCCTCTTTTTAATAAACGCTTACTGAATACGATTAATCATTTTTCAATAATTTATTCTTGTATCCAAATTATACACAGAAAATTTTTTACTCTTATATAATAATTTGCAATGCATATTGTTTAGGTAAATTTAATAAATACATCTTTGCAAATGCATTATGTATAGGTAAACTTATATACATCTATTCTAAATTCTAACCATTTTTTTTTTCAGACTTGAATCAAGCTTTTTATCAGATGGACTTCAAGCTGAAAAAGTTCTTGTCAAATACGATGGAACAATTAACGCTCAACCTTATGGGGAACTGAGCACTATATGCAACGCTGATACAGCATCATTTCCTGCCGATTGTACGAAATGTAACATAATTATCGGAGCGTCTGCTGTCAGCCAACAACATATATTCGTTTGGGACGAAAATGAATCGTTAACTGGATTTGAAGATGATATAGATAGTCATGCGTTCTGGGAAATCTGGCGTTTAGAGAAATTGCCTATCGTTGCGTCTTTTGCTGAAATTCATATCTATTTGCTGAGGTTACCTGCACATTACATTTACAACATTGTTATCCCTGCATCTGCACTATCTATACTTGCAGTTTTAGCGTTCTTTATTCCGATAGAAGAAGGTGAACGTCTTGGTTTTGGAATGACGATTTTTCTATCGTTTATGGTCTTGATGCTGCAAGTAAGCAGTATTTTACCAGAAAACTCCAAAAGCGTTTCCGCTGTAGGTAGGTTTATTTTTCAATTTCAAAGTCTACTAAAACTTGATCTGCTTAAGTATACATCATATCCAAAATATCGTAAAAATAAAAAAAATGTTTTATAGCAACAAAAATATATCATATCTGTCTACAATATAAGTCAATAAGATGTACATTGAATTGGGGAAGTTAACCCGAAATACAATTTGTAAATATAAATGAGGCCATTAGTTTTCTCGTTTGAATTGTATCATATCGTCATGTCGGGGCCTGTTAAAGCTGACTATGCGGTATGAGCTTTGCTCATTGTTGAAGGCCGTACGGTGACCTAGAGCTGTTAATTGTTGTGTCATTTTGGTCTCTTGTTGAAAGTTGTCTCAATGGCAATCATGCCACATCTTCTTTTTTACATGAAAAGAAGAAAAGCAATACAGGTAAACCAAACTTTTAGTAACATCTCGTTTACAATAAGTTATCCCTACTTCAAATCACGCCGGTTTTTGTGAATACCTCAAATAAAGATGAACAACAGATCTGAAGTATTGCTAAATGCCTACTTAAATGTAAACAGAATTGCAATACTATCCGTCAACAGTTAAAATACCTATCTATCAACAAAATAAAAAATGATATCTAACTTAATATAAATGTTTAATTACCTTTAATAGCATTTCAATTACTATTTTGCGTCACAAACAATCTAAATATGGGTCGTTTATTTATTAGCTAGCAGGAAAAATTTAAGAAATACAATTTAGTGGTCAAAAATCGTATGCGAGACGGATTAAACATTTATCCTTTTTAACTGATAGAGACACATATGCATATGCAAATTTTTTTTTAACTACACACATTTGAACACACTTATTTGCACATCAACATCTACATACCAATACAAGACATAAGATCATTACGTACCTAATATTTCTAATCTGTTTCAGGTAAATACTTTTTACAGTTGACTTGCAGCAGCTTTGTAGCTGTTTTCAATTCTGTTGTTTTAAGTTATGTTGGCAGTAGATCAGAAATTCCGAAATATACATGTCCACCGACTTCTATTCAACCCACTTCAGATGACAGTTTCTGCAAAAGAGATCAAGTCATTGCTTTGAACAACCAACAAGTAGATACAGGCGATACCAAACCGGAAACATTACAGCAACACGATAACGCAAGAAATAAATGGAAGATTATTGCATATAAAAGGCTGAGGAAATATTTTAGACCTCTACCAATATTTGATTGGGTTACTTTACTCGCCTGCTTTATAACTACAGTATCTGCACATGTTGAGCTGTTGAATGTCATGAATACAAGTACATGCTCTGATGTGGAATAGAAAAAGCAGAAAATGAGTTCCAGTAGTGCAATATTCAATGTTCAAGATAAACTTCTTCAGTCTCCATGTGAGCATAAACTTGATGTCCTACTATATAACATGAGCTGTTTATCGTGCATTTTTTTGTAGTTTATTTCCATTCTTTTAAAAAGGAATCAGTTGACGAAGCATTTGTTCTCAAATTAGTGATCATGGATTTGGGTTTATTTTTCATATTTGATTTACAACCTTTTATCAATTAAACTTGTAGATCAGCCTTTTTCCTGTATAGAAGCATTTTTTGTTGGTTGATTCGAGTTCTGAAATGATTTAACTTGGTCGTTCTCTTATTTCAATTTTAAATGTTTACATTCTTTTCTTTAATAACTGAACACGCATGGTACAAGCGTAACCCATATCCAACAAAAACTGAAGTTTAAGGTTCCTGCGATATTTATTGATGAGTGCTCACTTTGATTTGCGTTTCGTCAAAACGAGAGTGGTAAATTGTCACTTGTTCAACCTATCACGAAGAGAGGTAAAACCACTATAAAAACATCTGAAGGAAGCTGTACGTCAAAAAAATATTGATAATATCTAGATAAACATATCGATGTCACAACGAAAATGGATTACAAAAATAAAAAAAGTAATAAGATATGGTTGTATTGCCAATAGAACATCCATAAAAAACAGCAAAAAAATACGTAAACATTAGTAACTAGTATATGCACTTCAACAATGATCAAAACTTATGCTTGTTTCACAACTATAACAATCCCGAAATTACAAATAGGAAACAGAAAAACAGAAAGATGATAACTTTATTTCGTACAAAACAAGAAACGAAAAACGAACACGATACATGTGAATAGCACAACAACAACGACATCAAATGGATAAAAGGTACATTGACAAGGGACACATTCGTATAGTGGACAGTGGTTGCACAGCGCACACCACATTTAGTTGAAAAGGGTTTGACTTATAACATCGATACAAAGCAATAACAACTAACAAATGTATTACATAGATATATACTAGGATACTATAATTATAAATACCGGGAATTTCTACAAACTGGAATGAGAATCGAAAAATATTTTAAATTTGGAAAATGACTTAAATAAGTGCAGGAATTAGAATACTACTTTTTATTTAAAAATACTTTTAAAATATAAATCAAATTAAACGTATGTATTGATCATCTGTCTTTTTTTTTATCTAGTTATGAAAAAGAAGATGTGGTATGATTGCCAATGAGACAACTATTCACAAAGTTATATTGTTTGATCCTTATCATCTCTGTTCCTAATTGAAATTAAAGCATTCAATATCAATAACACACTATACATAATTTCGACGAAGACAAAACAAAAACACAATTAATATATTACAAATTAGACGACAGTTTTGGTGAAGAAGATCTAAGACTGCAAAAACATATCGCTGCGACACAGACCTTTATTGTAATGTATCGACCAACCGATTCGTGAGTTAGATTTTAAAACCGCATGCAAAATACCAGGTTGATAATATGTTACGCCATATGATTTTTCAGTGGCGCTCGAATCAGCCATTGTGCAATCATCTAGTGTCCTTTTATTGCATTATTCATGACTCTGATAAAATGCTTGTATGCAAGGAAAAGAAACTAGCGATGAATTCTATTTAGTGTGAACATGAACGAAACAATAAATTTACTCGCATTGACGATGAAAAACAATGTCAGTACCTTGTGTCTATACTTAAAGACCATGAGTATTGTTTGCAAAGATGATTCGGAATGTATCTTTCAACAAGATCTTGTTATGTACCTATTAACTTTTTTTTTGAAAAAACGGACAACATGTTATTTGAAGTAACCCTGGTTCAATAACTTCCTGATTAAACACTGGTGACGTTTTACAAAGTCTGATTAACACTACAAGCTCATGAATACCTAATGAGTTGGGAAATGTATTTCCCATATGCATATGAAGTTGGTTATATGTTGTCTAACTGCGAAATGTTTAGAAAATAAGCGATTGCGACAAATTTATTCGGCTTCTGTAAACGATAGCAACAAATGCGATACATTATTACTGCAACTGGGGAAAATTGTGTTATCTTGTATTTATATGATTCCTCATTAAAGGTAACGCATTCTCATAATAATTGAACATTTATAGTTTTAAACTACCTATCACGCGTCGTAAGTATCATCGCCCTTAAGCAAAAGGACCATCGCACTTTGGTGTGCCAATCGTATGTCATCGTCATCATTTTACCTCTGTGACTTAGCCATTTATTACAGGAAGGTGTGAAAAATAACTTTATCATGTTTATAGATCGAGTCTGTTTGCAGATATGAAGGATTTTTCTTACTATTAGAATTTACTTAATTTGCAACGTTTCAACAAAACTCAATGTCGAAAATTTTAAGTCTGTATTTACATAACGTAGTCTTATAATGATATCATATTAATTTAACTTCATCGATGACTGTGTTTGGCTTATGTGTCTGTTACGCATTATCATGTCGATATAACTAATGGAAATACATATTTACTGTTACTTTAACGTAATTGGATACAAATGTAGTACGTATTGAACAGTCGATCAAACTGAATTATAAAACATTGCAAACATAACAGTAAAAACCACATGTTAATCCACGTGATTGATTTGTGGACACAGTAGTTACAATATTATTAGAATGGAAAAGGTATAACAACACTGTTCCATGTATCCACGATAGAAGAGGATATGGCTTCTAGTGTGACTGTATTTGTTGTGTATTTATCGTTTATTTGTCAAGGTTTATCTTGTAAGTATTACGTATTTATTGTAGTTGCGCTTCATTTTTTGTTTATCGGGACCCAATGTTAGTTTGCAAAATGTTTTTAGAGTTACATAAACATGTATTGAATTTCAAACACATTTTTAGAAGAACAAAACGCTTCGAATACATCAACTACGTAAAGTGTACTTTTAAATGATTAAATGATCTTATTTCGTACTATATTTCTGTAAGTTGTTTTACATTTTTTTTTCCAAACAGTTATGAATTTATTGTTTACTGCAGACTTATTTGTATTTAAGCATTTTAACAATAGTGCGTGCATCGATGTATTAGTTTTTTTTTCTGAATCTTTTAAAAGTATCTTTTTTTATGTTTGTTTACTTTTTCTGTTATCACAGATTTTCCTTCTCACTCGTGTATCAAAATTATAAAACAAAAGTCTAAAATAGGCAATTTACGATGAATTGACTCGATGATATGTAACGGCATTTAGTGAGTACTTCAGTCTAGACGCCCTCTTATTAACCAACGAAGTGACATCAGAAGACCATGGCGTTGATAGTTTGCTTTTGATATATGGGTTTGAATTTCCCTTAAGACAATTCGGTTGTATTTAATATTACCATTGTGCTTTAATGAACGTTGGTAATGAAATGGATATGTTTATATCTATACATCAATTATATCTAAACAATTGTTGTGTCAATTGTCTACCGTAATTTGATTTTTCTTGATATAACTGTTTAGACTACCAGTTATTCGAAATAAATTAACTACTGGTGTTCTTTGTTTAGAATTTATGCAACAGCAGTTTACCGATATCCAATCCTCAACAATCTATTGAGGGAATACCAATCAAGGAAGAAAACAAATACTAAGGTAAACAATGTAATCACACTGTCGCCTGACAAATACCTACACTGACAGCGTCGACAGACATTCGCGTATCATGCGTTGTGAATACAAAACCTGACCCAGTCAAAATGACACTTCCAAGAATAGGACGCAGCATGTAAATATGACCAACAATTCGCTTCTAAAACAAATTATGATTTTACTTTAGAGTTATATCGTTCTGTTGTAGGTTTAAAGAACATTAATCAGGAAATAGTACTAAGGAGTGTACTTTTGAACAAATCCACATATAGTTCACAGGTTATCCCACGCAGGAATGTTACAGAAACAGTTCAGATAATCTTGAAGTGGAATTTCTTAAGGCTAGAAGGTCTGGTATGACATATACTTAAATTTAGTTAATTAATTGAAGAAATAAAACATGTTATACTTATTGCAAGATAAGAGCGCCAAAGTGTCGTTTGTTATCAAGCTTGAAATCGCTGTCAAATACAATGCTGTTTTCTCATTAAATTATACTTATCGAATATCTCACCACTCACTGTATATTGGTGACAAATGTCACCAAGGAACAATTATGTTGAATTAGATTGAATGTGGTAAGCCTCTTGGCAAACTTGTTGTTACTTACTTATACGTGTTGCATTGCTTCTTTTGTACTATTATACACAATACCATTTAATATCAGGTGTGTTTGTTTTCTTATATTTTTAGTCAGAAAAAGAAGCGAAACTTACACAGACTATAACAGTTGAATTGGTAAGCTGTTTTGTAATTTCATTAAATCTAATCAATTGAATACTAGTACGTTAACATTAAAACTAACGAATTGAATACTAGTACGTTAACATTAAATATAATCTATTGAAAACTAGTACGTTGATATTGAATATAATCAATTGAGTACTGGAACGTTAACATTGTCATTATAACCAAACCAATTTTGTTTTAAAATAAAAGCAATCGGATTGTGAAACTTTTTAACGAAACAATATATTTTTTTCAACTACTTTTTTATTCTTAGAAATGGAAAGATGAATTCTTAGTTTGGGACCCTTCTTTATATGATGGAATATCCTATTTTACTGCAACAGGAAGAGCGGTGTGGACACCAGACTTCTTAATTTACAACAGGTTAGAATTGTTTGTTATCAAATACAATTGTAAATGTGTACATTTCATTATTTAACTTGGTTGTTCGTACATTTGTATATATGTTGTTAAATTACACAATCATAATGGGTTATTAATATTTTGTTATCTTACATTTGATCAACGTTAAATGCTTTTGAATTAAACGTTGCATATACAAAATCTTACTCCCATTTCAGACTTGAATCAAGTTTTTTGTCTGATGGACTGCAAGAAGAACAAGTTCTTGTTAAGTTTGATGGAACAGTTCGTGCACTGCCGTTCGGAGAGCTTGGTACTATATGTAGCGCTAATACCGAATTATTTCCAGCGGATTGCCAAAAATGTTCTATAGCTCTTGGTTCGACTGGAGTCGCTCAACAGCAAATATTTGTATGGGACGAGAATGTAGCAACCATCGGATATGATAAAAACAAAGACGACCATGCATTTTGGAAGATCACGAATGTTGAGAACACATCATTTCCGTCATTTCTAAAATTACAAATATATTTGAAACGATTGCCTGCACATTATATCTACAACATAGTGTTTCCGGCCTCTGCCTTATCTATACTAGCAGTTCTATCCTTCCTTATCCCAATAGATGAAGGCGAACGTCTTAGTTTTGGAATAACGATATTCCTTTCTTTTATGGTATTGGTGCTTCAAGTTAGTAGTGTTTTACCAGAAAACTCCAAAAGTATAACCGCTGTTGGTATGTACATTTGAATGTCAATTTTAAATTGCTAGCTTTCTAAGATTATTATTTGAAGTTGACAATCGAAGTCATATTGAAATTTTATATACAAATAAAAAGAGAGATTATATACAAACATTAGCATCAATATTTTAAAAACAAACGATTGTGATGAGAAATAAACAAAAAGAAAAAATGCAACTAAATTGTACTGTTACAAGAAGGCAACTATTTCTTTCACATCTATCCCATTAAACTTGAAAAATATACCACAATATCTGCTGTATATATATATTGTAAGAGCCTAGATGGTCGTGTGGTCTGGCGGGACGACGGGACGGCTACACTGCAGTCGTATTTGGTGTCACGATATTTTAGTAGTATGGGTTTGAATCCCGGCGAGGGAAAAACAAAAAATTTGCGAAAGCAAATTTTCAGATCTAACCTTGTTGGGTTGATGTTTAGACGATTTATATATATAGTAATTGACAATGCTCATCGCTAAAAAGCTAACAAAATACGACAATATTGATGATATAAATGTTACCTATCGAACATTTCATTGATAAATCTATATCTAAGAAGCAAACGATATAAATTTATAGCTCCTAATCTATCCGATAAAGCACATATTTTTAATTGTTTGGCTTGATAAGTATTTTGATCTTAATGTCACTGGTGAGACAAAACAAGCGTGAGATGTATTAAATTATAATCCTTGAACCTTTGATAACTATTTCAGTTATAGATAATGCATATTTTAAGGTTTTTCTTGTCGTAGAACTCACCGAGGGGTGTCAGGATTGATCAAATATAAGACCGACCGGAGGGAGGTCTTTCTTTGAACAATCCTGACACCCTGAGGTGTGTTCTGCGACAAGAAAAACCTTAAATATGCATTATCTGACTTATATACCGTCAAAAAAATATTAATTTTATAAAGATTTGTAAAATTTAGTATCCTATTTTTCCGACAACACTTAAGTGGAATATTCCTTTCTAATGCGTTCAGGTTTTAATACGCCCTGTAGCTCCTTTAGAATGTGAAATAAAACTCACTAAATAATTTAGGTAAAAACCTTTTAAAAATTATTATCCATACACAATAAAAATATTACTGTAACTGCATGAAGTAAGACACAAATGTATTGTTAGCATCCGATAACGGTGTATGACAAATACAAGACACATTGTAAGTAATTTATTGTACCACTTAGCTTACGGAAAAGGGGGAGGGGGTATGTTTTTTTTTCTCTATTTGTTATGTTATTTCTATCGCGAAAAAGTGGTTATTTTGATAACAATTTTACTTGAATTGAATGAAAAATTCAGAAAGATTGTCTTTTGAATAGCAATACATTGTATTAAAATAATCAGGATATAATTATATACCCTCCGCACCCGACCCCTTTCGTGAGTTACGTTAATGTTATTCAATAGAATATAAGTTTATCTTATTAGTTGATCATTTGATAGAGTAAAAGGTATACATAAATTTAAAAAAGTTAAGAACTGACACGAAGACGAATATAAATACATGTAGATCACAGTATGATTTCCTATTCAGTGTGTATCATTCTGAACATGCATGAAATATTTGCCACTGGACGTTAAGCAAGCAACCAAAATTCAATCAACCTATTTAGTTTGACTCTATAAGATTTTCAAAATCTGACACACGAATATGTTAAATCTGGATTTATTTTATGAAAGTCTACATTAAAATTCATCTGATATATATGATAATGTTTCTTTATTGTAGCGATAAGTTAACAAAACTTCACGTACTTCACGTTATTTGTTTCTAAAATTAAAATGCGGGACTACAATGACGGTTCTCTTTACACCTATCATCGATTGAGCTTTAAAAAATAAATTTCCAAATCGGCAACAAAAAAACTATTAGACGAATAAAGTTTTGAAGTAAATCATAGATTGCATGTTTATCAAGGAAAATAATGACCTCACACAGGTCATTATGTTATGCCTTGGAGCATATATCATTGAAACATGGTATCGTCCGGGTTGATTCTGAAAAAGAATGATCTGTCGTTCTGAAAGAAAATAACTCCATATAGGTATATAATAATTATTATCATAATTTCCTAAATACATGATGTCAGCGTACAAGAAAAGATTGGAACCAAGACATCCTTACCGTCAAGTTAAGCTTATTCCACCGATGTTAAAGACATCAACAGATCAAAGATAACACATCTTCATCACAGATGAATACAAATACTGTAAACCAACTTATTTTCGCGGATACTGTATTTCGCGTTATACCAATTCAAGTCCATTTCGCAGCTTTTTAAATTCGCGATTTTCTCATTTAATTGATGTAGTTTAATAAAGATTTAATTATTCACGACGATTTATATTCGCGTTATTTTTCTACTCGCGAAAGTCGCGAAAATAAATCGCTCGCGAAAATAAGTTGGTTTACAGTATATCATTCCGCGTTTTAATGGATTACCTTTTAAAAGATTCTTTTTTTCTATTTCCACTTTTTATATTTACAAGACGATTGCCAAAGAAGAACAGACGACGCCTTTCCTTCTGAAATTTTTACACTACCTGTGATATAATTCGTTCTCCTTAATCTTTAGTTTAGGTATGTGGTTTAGCTACCAGTATGATTTCTTTCCTTCAGATGAATGTATTTTTATTAGTTTTAGTTTACTGTGTTTACCTATAAAGGAATGAATGTGTTTTAAGTATTTTGTGGTAAAATTCTCATATCACTTAATATGAAAACAATGCATTTGAACGACATTCAGTATTAGATCGCCAAGCAAACTCACACATGCAACATTTTGCGGCATAATGCAATTTTGATATTGTCCGAAATTTATCGCTAGCAATTACTTATTCAACGAAAATATTACTATATATGTCTTATGTTTATTGGACGATAGAATTGAGTTACTGTTATTTTTCTATTTTGTTTCAGGGAAATACTTTTTACAGATAATGTGTAGCAGTCTTATAGTAATATTTAGCTCTGTTGTTCTGAGCTATTTTGAGAGAAAATCAGACATTGATAAATTCACATGTCGACTGAATTCTGTTCATCCCAAATTTCATGGCGGTGTATGCAAAAATGAACACAAAATTGCGTTCGAAGAACAACAAAACTGTACTGACCATATCACGACCGGTATTAAAGAGCAGTCTTACAAGACTATGGACCGTTTTAAGATGTGGGGGTACAGAAAGCTGATGCGATATTTTAGGCCCATTAAGTTATTTGGTTGGGTAACTTTACTTTCTTGTTTGATAGTTACTATTTACGGGCATATTGAACTTTATATGATTATGAATGATGAAACGTGTAGAATATCGGATTTATATTAATCGTAATGCTATACAATTTTGCTATAACGACAGATATATTAATAGGAACAACTACTGATTTAATATTATCGATTTGTTAAGTATCACTTTTAGTTTGTGACATCTTTAATACAATAGTGAATTTATACAAAATAAACTGCAATTTAATTGATACTGGGTGAATCACTTGTTTTTGCGTTTTTTTGGTGTTGCATTAATATTATATTCTCCCTCTCATTCAATATATATAACTGGATTCACTTACATGCAGTAATGTAAATCTTTCTTAAATAAAGACAATAGCATTAGTTTTCAATAAGTCTAAAAATGAGATTGTTCATTGAACATGTGTTGAATAAAACTTGTTTCGAAGTTACGTCCTTTATTTGTGGGATAGGAATCTGTGGGGTCTTTTTGAGCCAAATAATTTGTGAAACAAAATAAGAAATTGCATAATTACTTTCAACCATTATCAAGTCTCAAAACAATGAAAACCGTCATGCTTATTCTCTTTCCTTCTAAAATACAAATTGAACAGCCATATAACAACACTTACGTGAAGGGGATTACAGGAGAGAATGTGTACATGATCAAAATATAAACTCTGAGATAACGGTCCAAGGGATAACAAAAACACAATTTGTAAACATCATTTTCCTCTAATTTGTTGATTAGATATTATTTCGTTTTACCCTTTAATATTTATGAATGAAGAAAGTAGGTACAAATGTATCAAGTTACAACGTCAATAACAGACCGACTGTTAAACTGTTCTAAAATTGATTTGATCAAGAAGGTCATTAGACCGTGTTTGATGGAAGAAGCTTTCCGACTTTGTATTGATATCAAATACAGAGATGTGGTACTTTTGCCAATTAGACAACTTCTAGTATACACCTGGCCTTGAAGTCATAAAACTTTGCTCAGTGCTCGGAGCACAAAAATCATGCTCAAAACATGAAATACAGCACTGTGATTGCTTGATTTTGGGGTATGAGTAAAAACAACTCAATCGAAAACTTATGACTTCAAGGCCAGAGCTCAAAGAACATTTTGGTGAGCAAATACGTCGTCTCAAAACCAACGGTCCAATCTATATAAGATTAGGTATCAAATACAGAGATGTGGTACGATTGCCAATAAGACAACTACTAGAAAACACCAGGATCCTCGGTCATAAAACTTTACTCGGAACTTTACAAAATTAGTGCTTGAAACACCAAATCCAGTATTTCGATTGGTTGATTTTCGAGTCTTAGTACGTAAATCATGCTCAAACGTTTAATGACCTTAATGTGGCCAATTATGCCTTCTACTTTTAAAAACTTATTCTATGAACTAAACAAACTTTTATAAGATATAAAATACCGAACAAACTCCCGATGATGAAAACGTTAAAAAAAATCATTAACTTAAAGATATAGCAAGGTGTGTTATGAGTGCCGATAAGACACTCTCCATCCAAAATCACAATTTTTAAAAGACAATCATTATAGGTCAAAGTGCGGTCTTCAACATAGTAACTTGGCTATTTATATTCAGTTTGATAATTGATTTGAGGACAATAGCAGTCAAAACCAAGGGGTAAACAAAGACTCATAAAACCAAAAGACATTTACATCAACAGTTACAAATAATAAATAAAAAACAACACTAAAAACCGGGAGTGAAATTGATGCCATTCATTTCCACGATATGAGTTATGTCTCAACTATCCCGTCATATATGAGCTTTTGTATGTGTATTGAAAAATAATGTTAAGATAAGCTTATTATAAATTTACAATAATGAATTTTTAGCTAGCACATCATGTTTGTTTACCTGTTGAATAGAACTATTATACACGATAAGCTATCATGACACTTCCCATGGTAATCTACTTGTATCACTCATCTGAGTTTATTTAAATTAATTTTGTCGCAGAAGTAATGGACTAATGTAGCGTCAGTCGAAATGAGAAAAACAAAGAGACAATTACATACCCAGATCCTTAAAGACAAGAAGACAAATAGGACAAAATATGTGCTCAGAAAAGATGAGCAATTTCAAATATGAATACGGTATCATGTTCGGGAATGTGAATCCACGAAATACGGAGACAGGACAGTACACAGCACTTCCAATAGCGATCGAACAGACATAGTCTGAAAGATGACACTCAGTATATTTGTAGGGATACCGATTATATTTCCTGAGCTTATTTCAAAATCTAGAAAAATATGCCTCTTTTATAATGGTTGGTAGAGATGCAGAACTGATGATTTACAACAAAAATTATTACGAAAAACAAATATGACGGACATGAATAATTCGGCAAACTTCTATACAGATTTCGAATTGAGTATATAGAAAGTATTCGAACTACCTTAGCCTTATTTTATATATATTTAGGACTCTAAAGTGCGATGGTACTCTAAAGTGCGATGGTCACGCTAAATTGCGATGGTCTACGCTAAAGTGAGATGGTGTCAGACGCCAAAGTGCGATGGTATATGACACGCTAAATTACGACGATGTAACGAGAATGGGGTTCAGGCAATGATTTTGTTTTTTGCTGTGTTCATATTAGTTTTTTGTCTTCTGTGTTGTTTATAAATTCTCTTATAAATTGTTTTACAATTGTAATGTTGTGGTCCTATATAGCTTGCTTTGCGATGTAAGCCATGGCTCCTAGTTTAAGTTACAATGTTATTAGGTGCATAGATGAATGACATTTGATTGGTGGATATTTGTTTTGTTGACAATTACACCACATCTTCTTATCTGTTTTTTGTTTGTTTATTTTTATTTGTTTCCTTTGAATTGTTTTATACTGGCAACTGGTCGTTTTGAAATCCTTTGGTCGTTATAGAACATTATCAATCATAGTATGTTATACTACACATCTGGTCGTTAGTTTCTGTCTTGTTGACGACTATCCATCTCTTTTACAGAAATGACGGAACCATGATATCTAAAAAATAATGTTTTACAAAATAATTTAATTCAATAGTTAAAAAGTATAGCTTTTATTTCACGCAAGAAGACAAGATTAAAAACATATTCTAAATTAAATTTGGACGAATTAAGTTCTTTGATACTTGGTGTATTTTGCTCTTTTTTACAGTATACACCTTTCTCTCACTATCGTCAGTTTCTCTGTTTATGAGAAGTTTGTTTGTCCCGTTTACTAACAAAAACACGTTCGTCCCCGACTACACAGCGAGATCAAAGGTTTGCATACCTGTTACTGTTGAGGATATTTTTGGGAAATAACTCCTCTGCACACACACTCTCCAGGCACCGACTAAAACTTTTCTGGATTGGGATCATTTGTTTCTCTTTTCAATAAAAAAAATCCTTAATTTGCATAAACATTTTCGTTTCCCTTCATGTCCATTTGCATTTCTACTGAAACGCCTTGTAACGTCATAATGATACTTAACGTTAAACGTCCATAATTTCGCGAACAAACGCACTTTAGTTTATCAAACCATCGCCCTTAAGGTAGATGGGGTGTCTAAATTATAATCCATAGAATTTCTTAATAATTTGTCAAAATGTAGTTTATATCCTGCTTGTTTAAGAACATTAATAAAAAGAATGGGTCACCGGACTTATTTTCACAGTACAGGTTGTGCAAAATTGTCAAATTATGTATAGATTATGTATGGAAAACCCAATTTTCGGTCATAAAACGAATACTACGCCATAGAATTTTGAGATAAAATATGAGAAGATAGCTCCAATATTATTCTTTCAGATAAGAAGAAGAAAAAATGGGGTCACCGAACTTGTTTTCTTGCTACATAATAAAATGGGTAAATTCCTAACACATTCTATTGTAAAAGCAACACTATCTGAATTATCTGCCCTTGTATTTGAGTTGTCTCCCCTTATTTGGCAAAGTTGGAAAAAAATGAATCAAACAAAAGTATTTGCTTTTTGGTAAAATACAACCATAAACATGATAAAACATAGCATATTCTATATTATCATTAAAAATCTCACTCATGAATTACCTACTTATGTCAAAATTTGCACATTTTAACAAAAATCTAGACCTTGTTTTCTGGTATTTTAAAATCCAAAATGGAGGAAGACACCCTATCTACCTTAAGGGCATACGATACAGTTTTGATCCTGTATTTACAGTTTGGTGAAAATTTTCATATAGGCTATTTTTTGCCTGATTAAATCAAATATGTACTACAAAATTTACCTTCCGGTGCTACTTTTTGAGTTAAATGACGTCGAAATATTGTATATTTGCTCAAAATTCGGATTTGTGGCCGTATTTTCCCTTTCGAAAGAAAGCCATAACATTTTTGTTTTAAAAGATAAACCCAAATTGTTTGTTGTTAAATAATTTGCAATTTCTGTATTTTATCAGTATCCTAAAAACTTATGCATTTTTATTAAGAAATTACTCATATTTATCAAATGGTCATGAATTGAGAAAAAAAAAACGTAATTGATTGCTATATATTTATCAACATTAAAGAAAATTGCACTATTTACAGTTTTATAAAATTTGGTTCATATAATCTCCCTGCAAAATGAAACAAAATGTCGTTTAACAAAATAGGGGTCCATGCACTCGTTTTCAAATTAAATCAGTTTGAATGATAAAAATCAATCGAAAAATGCATCTTTTCCCGGTATGTCACAGTTTGACGTCGCGAAAATAACATTTTACGTTAGCAACGTCATTACCTCCCCTGTAACTGTATCGTATGCCCTTAAAAGTTAATAGAAATCGATAAAATTTTAACACAAGGTTAATTACCACTACAAAAATGTTTGGATTGAGTTTGGGGGTTTTGGTCCCAACGGTTTGTGAATAAGCGGCAAAAAAGGGGCACACATAAGCATTTTTATTTGTTTTCGCACAATAACCTCAGTATAAGTGAATAAAAATCTATGAAATTTGAACGCCAGTTTTATGACCACAAAGGGAAGGTTGGGATTGATTCTGGGAGTTTTGGTACCGACAGTTTAGGAATAAGGGGCCAAAGGGTCCAAAATTAAACTATGTTTGATTTCATCAAAAATTGAATTATTGGGTTATCTAATATAGTACGGCGGCTTTGTAAAAAAATTTGCACATCCTGCTACAAGCATGAAATTTGGCATAGACCTTCCTCAACTATTTCCTTTTTTTTAAGATAGGGAGGCATTTGAAAAAAAATGTCTCACTTCCGGTAAAATCCAAAATGGCGGACATCATACTTAAATTAGCCCAATATAAAAGGCTAGTATGTGAAAAGGTGTTATTAACATGCTACTATCCTAATATTTGGTACTACTTTTCGATATTTGATATAGATTAGATGTCTTCAAAACCCTTCTTCCGGTAAAATCCAACATGGTGGACATTGTACTAAAATCAGCTTATTTTTAGGGAGGGTAATTGAAATGTGTTTTAAAGTATTGCTACGATCATTAAATTGTGCAAGAACCTTTCTTTGGTGCTTCTCATGGATACAATGTATACGACATATGTCTATAAAACCCTTACTTCCGGTGATATTCAATATGGTGGACATAGAAATATTGATACTTTTTCATTTCAATATTCAAATTTTTTTAGAATGGAAATAAAATGTTTTTTAAGCTGGTCATTAAACTTTTGGCTTTAAGTCATCATCAAAACCAGTAATTCTATTCAGCTTTATATGTTTAAATACAAAGTTAACACTTCCGGTAAAAAAAAATCAATATGGCGTAATTACAAAGATGAGTCCTCAATCCATATCTTCGATGTAGAGTTTTGGACAGATTGATTAAAACAAAATAAAATCACTAAAGTTCTTAAACATCTTTAGAATGACTTATTTATGGCCGCAAATTCATGTGTATTTCCGCTTGATTCTTCACAACTCTGCTGAAAATATATTAACCAAAACTACTTTTGTATTTGTACTTAGACAACATAAGTCACACTTTGAAAAGGAAAAATCCCTTCGCCTACAATCCACGGGGAAAACCACTAGGGAATCAGTGTCCCTTGAACTGTAGACAAAGAAATTTAAATTTAAAAATGTCACCATAAATAGAATTTTTGTATACATTGGTATACAAAATCATTCAACATTATATATTGAGTAAATAAAACAAAACAAAAATATTGCAACAATTAATCTCCCTAGTCCAACAGATTTTTGTGAAATCATTAAACACATCTATGAAATTATATACACATTCAAGAGTAAACATCATAAAATTACGGACAAATTTTGAAAATTATTTTTAAATGGGTTCATTTAAACATAAAGCTGTTCCATGCCAGAATTTTTTTTTAATTAAAGTACTATGTCATATTGTCATATTTTGCTTTTCTACTCAATACAGACAAACATAATCCAGTGTTACATGTATATCCATACATATTCACACTAATTTTTTTTTCAATTATTATAATTATATTTTCTGAAATCAAACATTACTTTAACTTGCAATTAATTTTGGCCTAAATTACGGGCTTTGGGCTTGATATATTGTTGAAAATCACAGTTATAAGTCCTTTTTTTATATACGCCTTCAGATTTGAAGCTGATTTTTGACATGTGAGACTGAGACTACCACGTGTGTTGTTGAAATTGCAGATTTTTCAATTTTTGAGACGGGGCCATTCATGTTGTTTAAACACATCTAGTTGGTTATTATCTTAAATATTATTAATGACTAAATAGTAAACATGTTTAAGAGGCGGATTTAGAGGCCCCATCCCCCTTTTCTGGGAAAAATTTGATTGATTATATAGGGAATCACTGAAACATGACAGTAGCGTGTCCCCTTTTAGGCAGTCAGTGGGCCCCCACTTATGGAAATTTCTGAAAACTGTGTTTAGCAAAGTAAAATCTACAAATTAGTTTGATATGACCAAATTTTTCAATTGACCCCTTAAGGAATTATACAATTATTGCCCATTAAAGACATTTTTTTCCAAAATTTGTTCATCTAGTTTGCTTACTGTAAAAAATCTTCTCCTTTGAAACAGCTGAAAGAGATTCAAAGTATATAAATTAATATAGTATACATTATGTATTTTATTTTCAAGAAACATAGCCACCATGACTTAAAATATGGGTAAAATGCCTTTTTTTTTGCTTATGTAGAAAATATGACTGATACAAAAAACATTTAAATGGAATTTTTAAACCACTCATTAGTATATATTGAAAAGCAAAAATAATCATAAATGAAGGATTTAAGCAAAAAATTACAGGTGAGCGATTCATGCTTTTAATTGAGAGCCCCTTGTTTTAATTGCTTCTGTAAGTAATACAGTCAAGGATATAACTCTATAGGATTATTACAGAAAGAAAACATACATTTGTTATTGTGGACTAAAAAATCAGAAAACTGTGATAACATATATATGCTACATGTTTCAAAGAGACAATAAACATCATTAGTTTTGATAAAATGTATACAAGTTCTATTGATATTAATATTGTCTTTATGTATACTAAAACTATAGAAAGATATAACAGTTCATAGTTTGCTAATCAGAGGTAAACTAAAGCTTGTAACTTTTCTATCGAAAAAAAAATCAGATAAAAGACAATGAAATAATGATCAGAGTCATGAAAGTATCTGTTATTACACATGTACATGTAAGTTATTTTCTGTAATAACCCTATGGAGTTATATCCCTGACTGTAATAAATTAATTTGAATTTACGACAACAGACACATGCAGATTATACTGATAACACTATTTTAATTTTAATTATAACAAACCATTGTTTATTAGTTTATTCCCCATCAATCATTATGTCTATTTCAGTCATTTGATTTTTTATTAGAAGTGAATATATATTTTTGCAATCAAGAAAGAATCCAAATTTCAATAAAATATAACCTCATTTTCAAATTACAAAATGCCCCAAAACAACCTTTTTAGATTATTTTTGTTGACACTTTAAAGTTCTTAGCTGTTGGTCTAGATTTTATGTCTTACAAGGGTAGTTGGTAAAATTTACTAGAAGAATGTTTGATATGCATTTTTTTTGTTTTTTGAAAGATGTTCAGAACAGGCAACATTATTTGGATAAGATATTAACTGCAGTTTAAATACAATTGTGCAAATTAAGGGATCCATATTATTTAATTTGAGCTCATTTTATCCTCATACTGACAAAGCACGTTTCCTTCTAACGACCTGCTGTTAACATGGTTAATGCAATTTTTTAGCAATAGTGCTTTATTAATGTTCATTTTCCCCCACCATTCTATAATATGAAATTATTCCAACTACTCTTATTATCTTTCCATGAGTGATTACCATCACTTTGATTTATATTATTGTATCTAGAAAAACATATAAAGATATATAATAATAGTTATAGTCATTAAATTATAGTTTTCACCCTTTTTATGTCTAGGGGAAGAAATATAGAAGATGAGGAAAAATATAAACAGTTACAGTAGAAATGATCGGCAAAACAAGATAAACTGTTCAAAGACAACACAGCCTAAATCATTTGTAAATGGTAAGACCACTTCTATATATAACAAAAGTGATTACCCTTGAATGATGACTATTATAAAAATAAGAAGATGTGGTATGGTGAATGGGTGATCTATCTACCAGAGTTCAATGAAGTAGATGCGAGCAATTAAAGGGCAATGACGGCCTTCGATCATGAGAAAACCCACATCTTATAAGTCAGCCATTAACGACCCCAACATAAAAAGATAAAAACAATCCAACTTAATTCAAAGCCAATAACAATTAATAAAAAAAATGTATGTGAGCACTCAACCTTACCGTAATCTAGGACAGTGGTTCAAATAACACAACATATGAACAAACTAAAAACTGTTGCATTGAGTGGCTCAACTCAAAATATCAATGCAAGGGAAGCAAGGCAGTAAAACAACTAATGTTAAAATCGCGGACATAAAGCACTGAAATAAGAGAACTCATATAAGTAAGAATTAACATATACATATTAAAAATGATAAAATAAGCTTTTTTTATATTGCTGTATTTTTCTCCATTTATAATTTTTATTTTTTTTATTTATAGGTCAGACATCTTGGTTTTCATGATCATCAACAGGTCAATACTGAAAAGGAAACTTCAAGTTAATACTTTTCAACATTGTCTTCTAATTGGATTAATGTGAAATGAAATGTGTGCTTTCCTGAAAAAAGAAATATGAAATTTCTACAAAATGGCTATAAACAAAATGGAGTACTATCATAGATGCACAAGAAAACATGTGTGTAAATGTAACAACCTACATATTCACTAAAGGATTAAGGAGAAATGTGAAAACAAATTGTTGTTGAAAAAAAACTGTTTTATCCATTCATGTACATGGCTCCGTCATATCAAATATACAGAGGAAGATATTTGAAGAACAGATTGCAAAAATGTGTTCTCTACCAATTGAAGGAAGATGTCTGGTGGAAGGAATTATGTATGCACTGAACTGTTATGTAGGGGATTGAATAACTGTACACAGCAGCTGAAACAGAAGAAAAAGTGTTTATTTTATTTAATATGCAAATATGAGCACAATATTTATAACATCACAAAGGGTATGATATTCATTGATATTATTGTATTGTCTTAAAGCTAGACTTTTGTTTTTGTATAGTACTCATTAGTAAACATTTTATTAAAGTTTTGATTATCTTTTGTATCAATTGTATCAATTATTCATACTAGAAACAAATATATCCATACTGTTTAAACTGTTATGAAATTTCCATAGAGGAAACATAAGGGAAAACATTTCCTTACAGGAAATTTGTAGTCTTGAATTTTCCCTCAAGGAAAAGTGTTTGTCACATATTTCCTCAAAGGAAATTGTAGTTGACAAAATTTCCTCACAGGAAAAAGTATTTTCTCAAAGGAAAATTTGAAGCCACAAATTTCCTCAGAGGAAATAGAATTTCCTCAAAGGAAAATATGAAGACGCAAATTTCCTCTGAGGAAATAGAATTTCCTTAAAGGAAACAGATTTTCCTCAAAGGTGTTTTAGGACAAATATCAGGGAACCAATACCAACCAAGTTATCAACTTCATTTTGACTTAACTCCAAAAATTGAGGTGACAACTTTTGCACTCAGCGGAATTGCAAACTTGTCCTAGAGACTGTTATATATCTTCCACCATACCACTCATACTACATCTTCTTATATCTATATATGTCCCAGTTTTAATATAAGACACTTGATGACGACTATTCTTGAGTAGGAATTAAAATAACGAAACGAATTTAATCATTTGTAACTTTAAAAAGAATAACTGTGCACACTTTCCTATTTGACTTCAAAATGCAACGTTTTACATTTTTCAGGTGATTTTGAAAGTTGCATTTAAAACGTAAGAGTTTTTTCAAACAAACGGTCCGGGGATTTTGAAGAAAATATGAATAAGAAAGAAGCTGACAACTTGTGTATCGTTTCTTTTGTTGACTAGTATAGAATATTATAGAAATATATCTCAATGGACGGACAGAAATAGAACGAAAGCAAAGTTAAATAAATTTCTCAACTGGTCCTCTTGTTGAAAACAGCGAAAGGTAACAATGATATTCAAATAGATATGCATGATGTTATATATTATGTTAGTTACAGTAGCTATAAAAATATTATTATATGATACTGCACATTGGCTTTTCAAACATACCTGTATATCTCTCCGAGTAGTCATTAGTCATTCTGTAGCAAAACATTATAGATAGTTGTGTTACTTCCTTCTTCACCAACCATAAATTTACTAGAGAGGAGTTTGAATTGTGTTTTATGATATACTTTAAACGTCCATAAACCACTTTAAAATATAAATTCTCGTTGATTATTAATTTCTATTTCTCGTCAATGTTTTAAATACAGTGGCTTCATGTATTTACAAGTTTATGCTGTTTGCTTTAATAAATAATAAGCAAACAATACTTTATGGTAAATAATACATGTTGTGCCACTATTTTACTAGGATTTTCTACCAAAGAGTTTACGATTGAAAACGTACGAGGGTAGACCGGCATAATCGGGAAAAAATACATGAATAAGATTTAAGTTCACAAATCAAACTGTATGATTGACTACGACTGAGGCCTTATCGAACAACAAATGAGATGTAAATCTGTACTTGATTTTCTTTAAATTGCTTTCAAAATCTACGAAAAAGTAAATGGAAGTAACGTGGATAGGTCCACTTTGTAACATTTGTGTACTTTTGTGCAGTAAAATGCGCACCATTATTGTTATTGTTTTACATGTTTTACATGATCTATCGAGACAACTAATAGCTGGAAAGGTCATTTGAAAAATTACCTCTGAAGTATTGTTTGTGCTCAGGAAAATGTTGATGAATTGTAAAAACAGATCAATACAAGAAAAAAACGTCCTAAAACTGAATCTATTATTATACCTTACATATATTTTTAAAACAATTCTATTGTTATCACGTGACATGGAATAATTCAGTTAATTTTCATTTAATTGCAAGGAAGGACGAATAACCGGCCTAAAAAATTACACCAGCGGTAAATAATCCTATTCACCGGTGAATAAACTTTTGAGTGTCTTGATTTGTACACGAGTTACTCCCATAAAAATGACGTCATAGACATAAATAAACAAAATGGTAACGTTCACGTTGCAGGAAGCCCATGAAGGGACGAAGGAACATGACCAAGCAAGCTTTGGGAATGCATCTAGTGTCGACGATATCTCTTGTAAACGGCCCTTTTCAGGGCCATCTATAATATATTACAGAAAGAGTCAGTCTACCTTTGTTGTACATACGCGAAATGTCAATAGACACAAAACAGTTTTCTAACGTCAGGCACTAAGTGTTTTGACAATCTGTTACAATAGTTTACTTTTAATTGAAACTGTTCGTTTGGTATAATAAAACAGCTATGGCCCATTGAGTCGGTGATTATCCAAAATTGTCAACCCGAGTAAGAGTTATTTCCCTCGGGCTAAAGCCCTCGTGGAATAACCCTTACTCGAGTTGACAATTTTGGATAATCAACTCTATTTAGTCTTAGATGCATGTTTTTTTATTAGCTGCTAGTGGCTTTGGACTTGCTGTCAGTAACTGCGAGTACTCTCAGATCTGTACTTAGTGTCTTTTTGTTGTTGGGATACCCGGTCACGTCCACATGTATTTGTAGTATTTGTATTTTTATCCGTCTGATGATTTTATCCTTTTTCAACTGATTTTTATAGTTCGTTCTTATGTTGTACTGTTACACCACTGTCCCAGGTTAGGGGGAGGGTTGGGATCCCGCTTACATGTTTAATCCCGCCACATTCTGTATGTATGTTCCTGTCCCAAGTCAGGAGCCTGTAATTCAGTGGTTGTCGTTTGTTTATGTGTTACATATTTGTTTTTCGATCATTTTTTGTACATGAATTTGGCCGTTAGTTTTCTCGTTTGAATTGATTTTTATTGTCATTTCGGGGACTTTTATAGCTTACTATGCGGTATAGGTTTTGCTCATTGTTGAAGGCCTATAGTTGTAAATTTCGGTGTCGTTTTGGTCTCTTGTGAAGCGTTGTCTCATCAGCAATCATACCACATCTTCATTTTTTTTTTATATAATACTAATAATCAAATTAACATTTTTTTCAGCAACTATCTTATGTATGCAGCAAAATATATCATCGTATTTCAACAAAATAAATTTACATCCCTACATGATTCTCACATTTATCAAATAGAGATGGTTAAATCAAATCATCTTATATAATAAATTAATTATATTAATATTAAAAGTTTAAGCGGTTTGTTAAAAAAAAAGATTTTTGTTTACCTAAAAAACGCCCTTTACTGATGGTAATTAAACCTTACTAAGGTGCTTCTTGTTTGGCATGTGTGTTTTTTTTAAACTTTATTTCTTTTTAAATTCCTAAATAAAAAACTAAATATGTTTCATGGTAACATATAATAGTTATATAATTATCTTTTTAATGAGGTAACAACACCCAGCAAAATCACTGATATTGTGTAACCTTATACAGAAATATATCTCTTATTATAATTTTTGATATATTATACACAGTACTGAGGTAATTAAACCTTATTAAAGTGCTTCTTTTATCGCCATTTCTTTGATTTTGACAAAAAAATATTTATATGTAATTGAAATAAATGTTTACTGTAACATTCAAAAACATTAATTTTCCTTTTATAAAAGGTTATCAAGGATTGCTATGGAAGTTCTACCCGTATTATCATAATCATATTAAATTCTTAATTTAACAAAACAAAGGTGTATTTTTTTGAATTCATTAAGTTGCTGTATATACTATTTCTACATTTGAGAATGCCTGTACCAAGTCAGGAATATGACAGTTGTTGTCCATTCGTTTGATGTGTTTTATTATTTAATTTTGCCAGTTGATTAGGGACTTTCCATTTTGAATTTTCCTCGGAGTTCAGTATTTTTGTCATTTTACTTTTTATATGTATCTCAATAAAAAAACAAATGATTACTGCATTATTAACTTAACTCAACTGTCACCATAAATCTATAATAGGCTTAAGTTGATGGTGAAAATTGTTCAGAACATGTAAACATAAAATCTGAAAAAAAAAAAAAAAAAAAAATGGAATAACAATAAAAATGATAAAGATATAAATCACAGTTTAGTTTTGAGATTATTTGATCAGCTTGTTTTATTTATATTTTAAAGTGATATAAAAATAATTATATATGTAAGTGTTGATCAATATGGTGTTGAAGTTATATTAATATGTTTATTGTACAATTTTGGGTTCAATGCTATATTAAATACATTTTGAATTTCAAATTGTTGTTCAAATTGCTAGACAGGGGAAATAGTTATAAACTATTCCTAATTGACGAAACACAATAAAGAGATACACAAAATAGGTATACATATAGGTAGGTTAAGACTTGGTCGAGTATGGTTCAGATTAGGTCGAGTATGGTTCAGATTAAGTCGAGTATGGTTCCAACAAGATCGACGTCGAGCATTGTTCAGACTTTGTCGAGCATGGTTCAGACGCGTATACAATGGTTAAGTACTGGTCAAGTAAAGGTCGAGTACAAGTTCAGACTGTTTAGTATGGTTCAGAACACTGTGGAGTATTATCAAGTAAATTTCACACCAATTCAGAACGGTCGAGTAAAAATCATAACAATAGAGTACAGATATAGGTCATTTCTGGTTGTAGTGGTAGTTGCTACATTGCACACGTAACGGATAACAACGCGATGACTTTACACTTATTTATACTTGTTGATGTATTTATATACCAGGAAAACACCGCTTTGAATGATGTAAACAGTTCAAACGAAGTCGGTGACTATTGCATCATAAGAATCCAACACCTTTTATTTAAAAATGAACAATATAAACAAGTCTAAATTGAAAACAACGTTCAAACCTATGATTGCGTTCGATAAAAACCGCAGTTTTTATACGTGTGCATGTAAAACAAATTTCGTTCTAGAGGGGTCTCAATACAGCACAAACAACATTTTCAAAAAGACCAAAACAGTGAAAAAGCTCATTTTAACAAAACGCATTTGACTAACAGGTCAAACAACTGATGTTCTTAAACCCTGCTGACTGGCATTGACGATTGCCAAATAAATCGATCACAAGATGTAACAAAATGGATCTTTATATTAATTTAATACCAAACAATAAACGTGTGGCAAAGATGTTATACCAGAACCATGAGGTGAACAAAGCAGTACATCATATCCGGATTGATATATATAAGTGTCTTAAATTGATTTGAACTTGAAATTTGATGATTTAAAGTCTTTAAGAACTTTATTTTAATAAATTTTGTGCCTTACAACGATGTGATGAATCAAATCCATTTCCTTTGATTTATATAGTTATTTTTTTGCTGTCCCAGGTCAACCGAAGGGATATATTTAACGACGTCACAATGTGTGTTTGCTTACCCCAAGTTTGGTTGTCGTTTTTTTTTATGTATATATTTTTTGGTTCTGCACATGACCAGGCCGTTTTTAGCTTAGTTTTCCCGTTTAATTTGTTTTTCATGTGAGTGTCAGGTTGAAAGCATTTATAGTTTTCTATGCAGAATGGATTTGCTTATAATTGAAGGACCTCGTAGCATATATTTGCTTTTTTTATTACTTCAATTTATCTATGGTAGTCATTTTGACAAGCATACGAAATGTTCTTAATTTTCATGATGCTCAATCACGAGTAATATATCATGGACGAAGCAATGTAAGCACTGCATTTTGTATGTGTTCTTTTCCCCTCATAGACTCAAATAACTATATCAAGACAAAAATTCATCGATCATTACTAAAAACAAAGACACCGTACTGCAAACACACTGTTATTATTTTGAACAATCATATTTTTTCTTTTTGAGATTGTGAAAGCCCATTTAGTACTTCCCCCAAAAAAAAACTTTTTTACGCTATAAAAAAAAGGTATTAAGGAAAATATAGAAATAAAGAGATAAGATGTGATGGCCAATGAGATAACTATAAAACAAATACATGATTCAAATATTCTCAGGTTATAACTGTCAAGTTTGTTGGTTTAAAGGACGATTGTTAAAATATATAAATATACGAGCAATCAAACAATCTTAGCTTTCTCCTAACATATTTACAACACAATTTACGACTTGTAAAGTGTTGTAAAGACTTCAAATTATATTTAAAAATTCGCTACCAGTAATTGAACTATTCAAACCTTTGTTTGTGGATGTAGAATTTCATGCAGACTTACGTATTGAAAAAAAAAGACAATTTGTTGTTTACAAATTGGATTTTTGTACACCATTTCCTCTAGTGGTTGAGCGATTGACTGATCTTCCTGGTCTACATTCATGATTATTCCATGATATTTCTTTTCAAAGGTACGTGGTTTTACGCTTTTCTATAATAAAGATCAGTAATCTGTTTTATTTATAAGTATTAAGAAAAAATAATGTTAAGACTTTGTTTCCGAATCCCATATTTGAACTTCACCTAACATTGTAATAATTGATTCTTGTAATTTTTCATTAATAAATAATGTTTAAACTAAGACTTTGTTACTTTGTCAATAAAATCCGTTACTGCAATGAGGTATGACAATAATTAGAGAATATTTCTATTTTTTGGTTTTCAAAATATGAATGTATAAAGTTAACTACTGGTAATTGACAATTTGAATTCAAGGCACTATGAAGTAAACGACAATGTGAAAGTACGGAGCCCCGCTAGGAACATGCAAAGAAAAAAAATATATATTGTGAGCACGAAATAATATACTATGCGCACAAAATAATATATTGTGCTCACAGTTTGTTTAAATATATTGTGCGAATATTTTAAATATAGTGTGAGCACAACTTAAACATATTGTGCGCAAAACTTAAATATATTGTGCGCTCAGATTCCTTAAGCTTACACATGTTACTGCTTTGTAGTCTCCTTAGACATTAAAATCGATGCAAACAACCATATACAGAAGAACTATCGCATATGGTATCTGATATGACGACTTAACCACGAAAACTAAACCTTTTTTAATGATCAATGAATTGAGATCAAGGTCGAGTGAAAACTGTTTTACTTATTTTGTGCGCACAGTATATTATGGTGTGCGCACAATATACTATTTTGTGCGCACACTATATTATGTTGTGTGCACAATTTATTTAATTAATTTATTTAAATTGTGCGCACAATATGTTATTTTGTGCGCACAATATATTTTTTTTTTGCATGTCCCAAGCGGGGATCCGTATGAAAGTGATATTACTCGGATAAACAAAAACAAAAATAGTCGTTTAAAAGTGTAATCAATTTATTAGCCATGCTAGATAAAACAAATTATATTTGCAGCTGACAATTCAGAGTCGAGAGTCTACAGTTGAGATATTTAGATAAGGCATAATCTCAAAAGTTTTGTTTAGTTTATGTTAGAGAAGGAGAATCCCTTTCTTAATGATAAAATACGAGCGTTAGCGAGTTTTTATCATAAAAAAGGTATGCTCATTCTCTTACTAATTTAGTATGTTGTAAAGTGTTCAAAGCCCAAGACATCTCTATTACTGTAATAAATAATTGGCTTCAGTTAAGTTATAGTCTCTCATAATTAAAGCATGACACATACATTGTAACTTGTTTTGTCTTGTTTTTCTTATTCAGAAATGTGTTTTACTGTATAGACGAGACGTCTTATTCATAAACTATTGAATCTGAATCTTAGAAATTTTGCATGATTTCATTTTAAGACCGATTTTATTTATTTTTGAAATAGTCTTATTGATGTAAGGAATGTTCTTCTAATTCGTGAAATGTTGACAAATTGTGTTTGAGAAATTCATTGGCACAACACTAGGAATGTAAGCAGCTGAATTGACAATTCATGTTTTGGGACAAAAGCGCCCACTATTTATTGTTAATCCGTTTGAAAATATAATTAAATGGGTTTACATATTAAACAGCTGACAGTCTTATAGATTAAGTGATTCACTTTCGTATATTTTCCTTGTGTGCTTCATTCTAACATATTTATTGTGAAAAAAAGTAAAATCACAAAAACTCCGAGGAAAATTTAAAACGGAAAGTCCCTAATCAAAAGGCAAAATCAAAAGCTCAAACATATCAAACAAATGGATAACAACTGTCATATTCCGGACTTGTTACAGTCATTTTCTTATGAAGACAATGGTGGATTGAATCTGGTTTTATAGCTAGTTAAACCTCTAACTTGTATGACAGTCGCATCAAATTCCATAATAATCACAACGCTGCGTGAACAAAACAAACAGACATAATAGGTAAAAATGTCAAAAATAGGGTACAGCAGTCAACATTGTGTTATAATCTCGATCACTATAAAAACAAACAAATACATGTATGTAACAAGGAAGCACAAAAAAGGCATAAATCAATTTAACAACCTCATTGACGTAATAGGATGTCCAGTGTCAATAAAATCATCTAGTTAGCGAGTTTAAGTGAACGGATAACACACGGCATTTTTTTTTACTTTCAAAATATAGGAAAATCATTTTATTTAACAATCATGATTATCATCGTAAGTTCAATGCATGGTCAAGATTTTCAAAATTTTGTGTTCTTACAGGGTACCCCCCAAAACCGTATTGTACGTGATATCTTTCACATAAACAATAAAATTATTACAGTCTTTCACCATGGTTGGTTGTTAAAATAGTACTTGTAATGTAGTTTATACATTAAATATGTAGTTTATACATTAAATATGTAGGAATCGGAACCGCGATGGAACTCCGAACCGTGATTGTCACGCTGAAGTGCGATAGTCTACGCCGAAGTGCGTTGGTTAACACGCTGAAATGCGATGGTGACATTGTGACGCTATCCTTTTGTTAGAAACGCCGAAATGCATTGGTGGGTACGCTGAAGTGCAATGGTGGGTACGCTGAAGTGCGGCGGTCTAATTTTGACGTTGTTTATACTAGCTAAATGCGACGGTCTGAAGTTGAAATCCTATTTAATGTGGAGGTGTAGTGGTTAGTGTGCTAGCCTCATATTTGAAAAAAATCGGGTTTTTATTTCTGTTCAGATTAAACCAAAGACTTTAATTTTTTTATGCTAATCATCCGCTTATAGTAGCAGACAGTAGTACGGGATCAGAAAGTAGATCTAGACTGGATGAATGAGATTAGAGGGAAATCGCACTATTTATACTTATTTCGGAATTTTAAGAGAAACAAATTGGAGTCACCGATGTTGTTTTCGAGATATGTCTTTAGATTGCGTGTTGAAGTGCGATAATAAAAAAATGATTCACTTAGTAGGATTCAACTTATTTTATCAAATATACTAGTAACTTGTTTTTGTCATATCTAAGAAATTGCTCACAACACCCAGTCATCCATTTATCTAATATCATAACAGTTTTATGATTGACTCATAGCGGGTAATTAGCTGGTTCTCCACTCAGGACCAAGTCGGGACCAACGGGTTTATTTTTTGCCTATCCCGTTGCAGAAGATTAATACTGTAAGCACAATAAAATTACTGAGATTGTGTGTTTTATTTTACAAAACAGGGTTCATCTTAAGCCGCTGAATAAAACAAAATTATCGTCACTTGATATAACGAAAAAAAAAATGCTTACAATTAATTTTTATCTTATTATTAAGTTGTCAACACAAAATAATGTGAAGGATACTTTAAAAAAATAGTTCCGAACACTGGTTAGCTAGAGACCAAGATCATCTTATCCTTTAGCCGCCTTGTTCCCATTGATTTACATATTTTGGTAACCTCCTCACACAATGATCAAAACAATTTGGGACTTGAATCGTTCGTTTCATTCTATTTCCGTGTCTTTTTTGGCATGAAACTTTCAGCTACACATCATCTTATGCTCCTGTCTGCATTCAATTTTAAGATTTTGTAATAACGTTTTAATTGAACACGTCACAATATTCAAACGTCATGTGCAAAACCATCGCACTTCAGCGAAAGGACCATCGCACTTCGGCGTAGACCATCGCACTTCAGCGTGACCATCGCACTTCAGCGTCCCCATCGCACCTCTTAGTCCTACAGATATATCATATAAGAAAAGCAGAAAGTATATAATAAGTCATTTAGTATAATTGATTAAGAATTTTAGTAAGACTAAAATTTTACCCGAAACTTACCACATTTTCATCGAAAGCAATATAAAATCATTATCATCTTCGCTAGCCATGGGTTACGATCCAGTCCCCTTCTCTCCACCCTTGGCGGACAAAGATAGAATTTCGGAGACACGAGGTAATGATTTATATTGGTCGCAATAATTAACTTATTGAAGTTCCTGGGTATGTTTCTCTTGCAAATGTTGGAATGTCAACATACATGTATATGTTCAATTCCTGTTTCACGGAATTTGTAAACACTAGACACAACAATGTTTACACCTGTTCACTGAAGAAAGTTCAAGGGCTGGGCTTGGTTAAGAATGATGATGTCAGAAAGAGTGTGACTTTTATATACCGGTATATAGCGTAGCATTGTAATCACAAATGTTGACTGAATATGCCAATTTAAGGGTGGAGAGAAGTGGACTGGATCGTTTCTCTTTGCTTGAGAAGATGTTTTATTAAGTGTGTCATCACATTATTTTGATCTGATTATAAGACACGGTGTATGTGTGTGCTAAACTTCATGTGTGAAATAAAAGTAGTCTATAAGCAATTAAACACACAAACTAGGTCAACGTTCGGCATTGTTAGACACGGATTGAGGGACCACTGGTCTTGTTAATGGCCCAATAGTGTAAGCAACAGAGTGATTTATGTCCCTTGACACAAGACCAGTGGTCAGTCAATACATTATACATTTGCGTTAGTTGTGTTGTTGATTAATATGTTTTGAATAGATAGCTAAGTCAACTTTGTATATTGTAACTTCCCTCATAGAGATATGTTTCGTGTTTGTTTTTCCGATACTTTAAACTTTTTATTGAATAGATATTTTTGTTATAATAAGAGCATAGGAATCAAATCGGTCGGTTCGTTTCACACCCGGAATATGGCATATCAAGTCTATGATATGGTCTTGAATGATGTTTTCGACCTAAGTCCTCATCGGTGTGAACCACAACACAATTGTATCACCGTTTGTGTAATAAATTATACAACAACAGACACAACTGCATTAATTTTAAAGCTGAATTGGCAATTGGTTTGTCCGAGCAAACCACTGAAGCCATCATATATGTTTCCAGCTGGAATTTTTTTCCGTATTGATCTTCTTTTTTTGCATCTATTGCTACGCACGCTTATTTTTTCAAAATTTATTTTATCATTTGTACACATTTATATCCTCAACTATCAAATACATGTTTATGTGCTTCCACACTCACCAAAAGAAATTGGATATTCACCCAGAAAATTATTACCTACACCTTCTATCAAAAGACGAAAAAAAGAATATTTTGGGAGGTCAACTTATAAATGTAAAAAATCAAATACAAATATAGAGATCACTTATATCGAATCTTATGCAAAATTTAGAATTTTGAAATTTGCACAGGTCAAGGTCACAAGTTGTTATTTAACAGCTGAATGAAAATTGTAAATGTACAAGTGTCAAACTCGAGCCATATTTAACAACATAAATATTAAATCAGTCCTAAATATAGAAACTATAGCAACTGTTATAATCATTTGAACTTTTCGCATTTACTTTGGTATAGAGGCATATATAAATTTGTCGCTAGACGTGTAAAACAGTCACCCCTCGTTATCTTCTTATCATATATAAACTTGAAGTTGCCTTAACATTACAGTACGTATTCACAACTGTGAGTATAATTATACAGTTTGCACTAATATTGCAAACGAATCTTTACGAAATCTAGATGCAGACATTTTTAACAATGGATCATGCTTCAAATATTGATCTACATGTAGAGTTTTAAAATAGTGGAATACATGAAGCGGCTGTAATTAAACTTTTTCATTCAATATATATAAACTCAATCAGATCCCATTAGATTTTATGATTTATGATCAGAAAAATTAAACGTACTGACTTACTGAATTTAAAAGAAACTCAGGACAATGTTGATAAAATTTACACTGAATTGTGCTCAATTTTTTTTTCTAAAATGATAGTCAAGAAGTCGAAAGTCGAGTTTAACAGCCCAAAGAAACGTTTCAGGCAGAAACAAATCGTATTGGAACTAAAGGGAACGAATTTACTTGATGTAAAGGTATAAAATAGCGGCATGGCGGAACAACTATTTACACGCGTTAGATATTTTCGATAAAGCATTTGCGGCGAACCGAGCAAGTATATAGGAGACAGAAAGATATAGATATTGAATCAATGACTACGAAGATTTTAATGACTTAAGCAAAAACATTCGTAACGTTAACCTTAGTCCGAGAAGTTCGAAGTCTATACCAGTAGAAATTGTCGATGAAATGGGAAATATTGTAAAAGAGGAACAGGTGGTGTTGGATCAGTGGAGAATATATTTCTAAAATTTACACAAAGGAAACAACAGTGACGAGTTTGATGATGAATATTACGTCGTTTAAATTCTCATAAGTATCAATTAGAAACTAATATGGAGGACCCGGTGTGTGTTCCGAATAAATATTTGAACCGCAACATTACTTTAGATGAAATTGACAATATCGTTATGCACGCCAAATCAAAGTCTGCGAGTGGTTTCGATGAAATTCCATACGGTGTTCTGAAATTCCCTATAGTGATTGAGACTTTATTACAGCTGTTTCATCTTATTTTGGACACTAGCCTTATACCATCAATTCGGAGGAAACCTGTTATTTTTCAAATACTAAAGGATACTTCTCCAGATGCACGACTGCTAATTAGCTACAGAGGTGTTAGTTTGCTATCTTGTATAAGCAAACTTGAATAATGATGTCATTTATAAGCGAAATGCGTATTACTTAAACAAATCAGGATATACTCGCAGACGAACAGAACGGCTTTAGAAAAAATGATCTTGTGAGGATAACATTTACACGCTGAATAGTATTGTCCGTAATAATAAGTCACTCTTTGTATCCTTTATTGATATAAGAAAAGGTTTTGACTACATAGATGTGGATATGATGCTATATTATAAGTTATAAAAAGTGTATAAACCACTCATTTACAACATTGATGGCAAACTGTACAACGCTGTTAAAAACATTTTCAGAATTCTGAACCATGTGTCACAATTAAATGACAAACCTTCAAGCTGGTTTACCTGTAAATCCGGAGTGAAACAGCGGGACAATTTATCACTGACACTTCTTTCAATATTTATCAATGATTAAATCAAAGAATTGAACGATCTACACATAGAAATAAATTTAGATCATAGGGAATTGTCAGTTTACTTTGTATGCGGATGACATAGCTATTTTAGCAAAGTCAGAATTGGACCGTCAATATATGTTGGATTAACTTAATCAGTGGTGTAAGTATACATGTAACCAGGAGAATTTGGACAATTGTGAATCAGAAATAACGCCAATTCAGACATCATATTTTAAGTGAGATAACTCAATTATAATATTACGGGCGCATTGCGTATTACCAATCTTAACGTGAATGAAAAATGCAATTAAAATGTCAAGATACCATGTGTTATTTTGTTCGGTAAAGGTAAATTTAAACTGCGTACGACCATTGTTTTTGAAACCCGACTAGACGAGAAATCATCCTTCTTAATAGTATAGAAGATGAGTAATGGCAGCAGAATTCTATTCTAAAATGAAAAAAAAAAAAGCTTTAGTCTTAATTGGTAGTTATCAAAGGTACCAGGATTATAATTTAATACGCCAGACGCGCGTTTTGTCTACATGAGACTCATCAGTGACGCTCAGATCAAACTAGTTTTAAAACCAAACAGGTACAAAGTTGAGGGGCATTGAGGACCCAAAATTCCAAATAGTTGTGCAAAATACGGCTAAGGTGATCTATTCCTGGGATAAGAAAATCCTTAGTTTTTCGAAAAAATTAAAAGTTTTGTAAACAGGAAATTTATAAAAATGACCACATAATTGATATTCATGTCAACACCGAAGTGCTGACTACTGGGCTGGTGACACCCTCGGGGACGAAACGTCCACCAGCAGTGGCATCGACCCAGTGGTGTAAATAGTTATCAAAGGTACCAGGATTAGAATTTAATAAATTTGATTCAGGATTTTTTATTGGTTAGTAATGGCTTGGGACTTCCAGAAAAAGCAAATACACACAGATCGGTTCTTTTCAACTGATTCTAATAGTTTGACTGTCCCTCTGGTATCTTTCGTCCATCTTGTTAATCTTTGTTGTGTTGGTAAACTGCTGCCCATGTTAAGATAAGGCTTTGAGAAAGTTGTGATCTCCCAAACATGTTAAACACCACAGTATGTGCCGGTCATAAGTCCAGAGTTTCTAATGGTACTGTATATCATATTTGTTATTCGAATATTGTTTTGAACATCAATCAGACCGTAGGGTTTCTCATTTGAATGGCTTTACGTTTGAATTTGTCTGTGCCTTTTACTGTTTTCTAAGAGGTAGGGGTTTTGTTAAGTGTTGAAGGCGTATGGCGTCCTAACGTGTACGTCATTTGGTCACGGGTGGATATGTGTCTCATTGGAAATCATACTGCGTCTGTTTATTATACCTTGTATATTACTATGCGCGTTCCATGATCTTTTTGTATTCCAATTAAAACTACTTGAGAAACTTGTTATTACTTGATTTATGTCTAGTTTGGTCGTTACACATTCACCATACACGACAGGAATCACATACCTGAACCATGTCGAACATGAACTAAACCAAGAAACTACTGCACTAAACCATAAAACTACTGAACCAAACCATAACACCGGATTTTCAGTAATTTTAAATTGTGTGCAAACACAGCTATTTTTACATTAATTGACGGCAAGTGTATGTGTTTATACAAAGTATTTGATGCAACAGCGAGTAAACAAATACCTTTCCTTCATACATAAGAAACGTTGAATAACTTCAAAATTTTAACATTCGCAAGCATTATTCTGTGTCCAATTATTAAAGACTATACGTTTCGATACAAATTTGAATTTACTTACATATTAGCCATAAACAGAGATACATAAACGCTTGAATTTATGTTAAAAGTTCCTTCAGCAAAACATCTGAATGCTTAGATTGTGTTATTGATTCACATCGTAATGTCCAACTTAACATCATACTTCATGCTCAACGATATGATGACGTTATAATCCGTGAGGTTTAAAACTATGAGTTCTCACATGTGTCAGGTGTAAAGATGGACATTGTCAGTTCATAGATAAACAGGCCATTAGTTTCATATTTTGTATGTCGATGCTGTTTATAGCAGACTATACGGTATGCATTTTTCTCATTTGAGAAGGATATAAGGTTGCCTACAGCTGCTTTCATCCACCTTATTTGAACTTTTGTGGATAGTTGTCTTATTGGCAATCATACCTCATCTCTTTATTACTACATAGAGGAAATAAGTTTTTTTTTATGACCACACATACAGGTATTACAGTGTACATGAGTACATCCAAGCAGTTGCGTACAAGTTTTGTATCGGGATAACTTTTAAGTTTTACACCAGAGTATAGTGCTTTCTTTTAGGTTGTATAATCTCGTCAATTCTTTGACACAACTGTGTTTTAACATTATTGTGAAAAGTCTCTTTTTGATTAGGGACTCTCCTTTTAGAATTTTCCTCGGAGGTCATTATTTCTGTGATTTTACTTTTTATTAAGAATTATCAGTGTATAGTGCTTTCACTATGGTTACGATGGATGATTTCGGAGGATATGTTTATTATGCAATATAAAAACTGTGTTTTTAAGTTATTTTCAAAGGTCTCTTTTGGATAAAACAATTTTTCATTTTGGAGCAAATGAAAAAAAAAGGTTTGTTGCGCAAATGAAAGACTATTCTAGCGCAAATGAAATGTCAATGAGAGCAAAAGCATAGTACTGGATATTACATACAAGTAAAATAAATCAATTTACCTATTGCATGTATGTATGTATGTAGTTTCTTATGTTTGTTTTCTAACGTATTGAAGTTATTAATTAAATTGCACACTTGCTTAAGTAGATCATTTTCATAACAGCGTAGCTAGAGATTTGCAGTACTTATGTTTGTAATACTACTGAATCATTTACCTTTAAATTAATTACGGCTATCGATAACAGTGAGTTTAATATCATTCAGTCTGTCAGAGGCCTTCCCGCGGGGATTAAAATAGAATAAAAGTGTAAAGTACAAGCAGGTGCAAGAGAAAAATAAAAGAAATTTTAAGTATTCAACATTTAAATCAAAACACAAGGTTTAGTCCTCTGCTAGTTATTCGTGTAATTTGATTTAGACGTTAAGAACCTTTGGCGTCCACATTTTAAATTTCTATAGCACGTACGATATTACAAGTAGGCGTTACAGCCGGACGCATAATCTGACTCAGTAAATTGATAACCTAAGCGCGCAAAGAAATGGTCGTGTCCACGCTGTTATGAAAATGGTTACATATGGCTATCTTCATTGGACTTTAGCCAAAAAAATTGCGATTGATAATCTAAATTGTGATATTTTTGTAACTATAAGCTTATAGAAATATAATAATGAAAACTCGTTCACATTCTAAAGATGATTATTTTAGTAAACTGTGGAGTTTCTCTCTTACTTCTTTTTTTTTTTTGCAAAATCATGAAAATTATATCTATTGTCTGAAGTTCTTTGTATCTAACTCTCAATTTAGAAAGGTTGCTAGTTCTCAATTGTGTCATCCGAATTCTTTGATTTCTATTGTCCATAGAGAGACAGGGCTCACAGCTAAAGATGTCTATTAAAATATATCTATTATATGACGTTCTGGGTTTATTTTCATATTTTTTTCTGTTATAGTTTAAACATGTTAAAGATGAATACCACAACTGATTATACTTTTAAATTTTATCTGTTCAAACTAAACTTTTTTTTAAACTGGATTTCATATCACTTTTTATTTAAATTAATATACGTCTTAATGTTTTGCTAATGGACTCATGACTTAAAGTTGTTAATTCCTGTGTCCTTTGGTCTCTTTTGAAGAGTTGCCTCATTGGAAATTATCCTACATCTTCTTTTTTATATCATAGAATTATACCAACTTACTATGGTTCGATTTCATGCTATTGGGAAATCAAGACAACACCGCCAGCACTGTGTCCAGCGTGCTTTACCACACGGCTACCTAGACTGAACTAATAATTCAGCGTATATATATATTCCTATGAAATACAAGTATAAGAATAGGTAGGGATATTTGCATGAACCAATATATGAATTACTAGACACATTAATTATGTTATTCACATATACAATATATGTCATTTTGATAAATTACAGATGACCATGCAGTTTCAAGTTTTCAACATAATAACTGGGATCTTTGTAGTAACAGTAAATGCACAAAGTAAGCATATGTAAAGTGTAGTTATTATAAATATTCATTTTAATTGACAGATTGAGTTTTAATTTTCATATAAAACGTACAAATGTACTACTCGAACTCAAAACGGAGATTTGATATAAGAGCTAATTAGACAAACTTGTGACTGTATCAACCAAAAAACAACAGGACGAGGGTTTTAGCAAACATACTAGGTCAACGTATGGCCTTTAATTAGAGACGTCGCAAGAAACTGGTGTCAACTATCGTAACACGCTTACGTGGGTTTTGTTTTGCTTATATAAGGAATATTGTTATGATCTTCATGTAACATTAAGACTATCAAAAAGGTCTAAACATATTATTCTGTTAAACAAATGTCACTGTTTACTTCACTTCCGGAACAGGTAAAGGCACGTTTAGCGGCCGTTTTAAATTTTTGTAAATGAATAACAAGTACTTATGTTAAACCATAAGATGTGTGCTCTTGTTATGACATAGATGATGATGATATACATGTATGGAGAAACATAATAGATAAAGATAAAAAGTGTATACTCGAATGGACAAGTACCTTACATTTACAGGTGAAACACGTATAGTTTAAAATTTGATACTTTCTCTCTGTTTTTACGAGATTGATATACGAGGAATTCCGGATAAATATATACTAAAGAGCTAAAATGTATAATTTGGAATTGAATATGTGACGAAAAAGTGAACAAGGCAGACAGAAATGTTTTCTGCTTGCATGAACAAAAAGGGTAGATGAGTATGGACAGTATAGATACATGTATGCTAACAAAAAGTCAACAAATAACATTTTCTATCACTTACATGTACTGCAGAAGCCATTGGAAGGCTGGAATGCGATTGGAAAATATTGGCTACGGAAATTTTATGAAAAACATAAAAATATAGTAAGATAAATATGTAAATGTTCTAGTTTGAATGGTTAAGATATTAACCACAACTTTATCAGAGAAATACAAATAGCTGTTCAGGTTTCATTCAAAATATTGATACATCATTAAATAAAGGAGATGTTTAAAATACGAGAATATTTGGAAACATTTTTTCCCTCAAAAATATACCATTGATACACCCTTCTTTTTTTAAAAGCGATATAAAAACTATGAAAGACATTCGGAATTCTGAAATTACTGATTTTATTAATTGCCATGAAATTTAAAGGAAGTTTATTGATCAGAGAATTTGTATTTCCGAATTGTTTTAAATTGAATAGGTAATTCCTTAACATTTCGTACACATTTTGAAATCTTGAGGAAACCAGAATTTGCATAATGAAATTGAAGATATCAAATGGCCTTGATATTATGAACTTAAACAACCAAGTATTACTAATTAAACCATCAAAGCTAAAATTCAAATATATTTGTACGTTATTAGATAACGACTTACCTGCAAAGTGTCATAATTAGTGGGAGAAAACATTTGAAAACAATTTACATTTGGAAAATATGTTGACGGGATTGAAACAGTTGATTATCGAAAATACATTGTACAGTAAAATAATTTCAATGGAGATCCATGCCCAATATTTTATATACTGGAGGAAGATTACAAAAAATTAAACTATCAAATGACATTGGCCATATTTGTCAAAATGACAACAATGGAGAAGCAATGCAACACGTATTATTTAGTTGTAGTACATAAAAATTAATTTAAACAAATTTCACGTGTTAAAAAATAGAAATTGTAAAAAGCAAAACATGAAAAGTAAGACAATATATACAAAAAATCTAAATTACAAATTACCTTGGAATGATGATTATTTCCAATTATCGTCTTGCCTGCGAAGAAAGAATTCGTCGCAAAATACAAGACATAAGGTTCGGCTGCAACTGGGAGGGCGAACGGCGTAAACAATTTGCAATAGGTTTAATTAATACTTCAGAAAGTATAAGAGCTGGATTCTGTCTACCTTGTATGGAGATGTCTTATGATAAGTTTTATATCTTGTATATGTCATTTGTCCTTAACCATATTGTTTATTGTTAAGCGACATCTTGAAAAAAAAATCATAGTATTTTTCTCATTTGAAATATCCTTTATTATAAGTAGTATGTGATTAATGTAAGTATATATGATCATTGTAAAGTCTGCTTGTCCATTGGCTGTCACAGGGTAAACATAAATTCAACCTTGTATGGTTTACTTGTCAATGATCACATTTTATGATGTAAAGGTTAAACCTTTGTTTTTCAGACAAAATAAGCAATTTCTAGCTTATTTGGTTACAATCAAGTTAGAATTTACATAATATTAGGCGATAATGGTTGCCTGTAAGGGTTCTGCTTTTTTACTATGAAAATTTGGTTAAAAAAAACCTAAAAACAATTCTGAATTTTCTATGCTTGTTGCTGTGATAAAACTGTGAAACACTATGGTATTTCGACTTTTATTATGAAAAATAACATTTCTAAATTTCCGAAATTGTAATGACGAAGAACACATACTGCTTTATTTTACACACATAAAAAATTTGAACATCGCACAGTGTTTCCTCAAATTTTCTTGCTATTTCTGCACCAATAGCCAAAATTGATTTTTTCTAAATATCAATTTTCTTTTATATAATACACTGTAATAGGCAAGAAAAAAAACATTGCTTTTTAATTAAAAAATAATCACATATATTAATTTCAAATATTTTCAAGATTAAAACTAGTTTATGAATGATTTATTTATCATAATACTCATTTGTAAAAAAAAATCGTCATTTTCTTATTCCACACGAATAAGCATTTTTTTCAGAGATGGAATCAAGTTGTACTTTTGGTCAATTATTGTGTGTGAACAGAAGGTCGCATCAAAATTTTGAAAAAAGTTGTTACGTCTATGTCAAAATGGGATAAAACGATCTATTATGATGTTGGCTGCAGGGATGACTCGTATGCAGGTTGCAATTCATTTTATGTCTCAAGAATGACTTTTGCCAGACTTAAGACTCATCTGAGAGATACTGTCACGATATATGATCCGATCATCGTACCCAAAATGACAGGCCTCGTGAAACGACATTACGCCAAGACAGTAACATCCGCACTATTCATCTCCAGATTCGGTTTGTAAACGCGTCACAAACAACATGTCAAACCAACGGAAGATATAACAAAATAATATTTGATCAAACCGTCCGTAACCTATTGAATGGACATATCCTTACGCAGCGTCACATGGTGGCGCGACTTCAATGGACTCGGGTACGGATTCAATTAAATCAGCTTACATAAAACAGGTTCTTTTTACCGATGAATCGACATTCAACTTGAAATTTAGCGACGACAGAGCCAGGGTCTACCCGGGGCGCAATTAACGATTTCTTATGCGTGCGTACAGGAAACGGATTAGTTTAATGGTGGTGGAATAATAATATAATGGTGCAGAATTACCTACCAGGTACGCACCGAGCTCAAGATCATGAATGGGAACGTAAATGCATCACGGGTTGGAGACCAAATTCTGGCTTCAGTTGTTTTCCAGTTTTTACGAAGACATGGCTTACATTTGTTTTTTGTAACAAGGTCGGTGGGCCACGTTTTGTTAGCATGACAACGCCCGTTGTCACATAGTACACATTTAGATGATTTGTTTGAAAAATATTCAGATTGTGTGTTGTCATGACCACCATTTTTACAGATTTATCGCCAATCGAACATCTCAGGGACGAACTTAAACGACATTTCAGAAATAGCCAAAACCCACAGGAAACGCTCGCCCATCACCAAAAGACACCTTTTAGGGAATAGAAAAAATCCCTGAAGACGTTATTCGAAGTCTGATTGGTTCAATGCGAAGTAGGTGTCTGACGGTCATAAATGCAAGAGGTGGTCATACACGGTATTGTCATGTTAACTTGAATTTTGCACACGTTCTGTTGAAACTGTTCGAAAATTGCATTATTGTTTTAAATAGAGAAAACTTGTTATTATTCTCTTCGGAATGATGTAGGATACATGTAACTATCCCATTAACTTATTATTATAAGCCCATTAACTTGTTGTTATAAATTCTTAGTAATAAAAAATGTAAATGATCTTACAAAAATGTAACGTTTTTTGCCTACCATATTTAATAGGGCAGCAGAAAAAAAGTTTACTTGCACCTATTGTCCTGTATGTAAAAAAAACCTAGGTGATTCCCGTCATCTATTTGTCTTCTTTTCAACCATTTGGTGTATGGCATGATTAAAGGTGTACATTTTGTTTGGCAGAATTCATCTGATCTCATTTCCATGGATCATCGATAATGATTAATGTGTGGTTCTTGTAGTTAAATCTTCAACATAGATTTCACCATGATCAGTGAAGCAGTCTAGAAATTTCAGCGTGTGCAGTCTTGTTTGTATTTTTTGAATTTTGGAGCAAATGAGTCAGTAGAAAGAGGAAACCTGAAATCAGAAAAATAATCACCACCAATACTGGTAGTGGTGACCGTTAACGTGTTATAGTAAGATAAAAAAAAAAAAAAACTGACAGATTAATCGTCTATCCATTTTGACCTAAACTGTCTGTCGACTCCTAATAGGAGTTGTTATATTGCCTAGGGTGCTTGCAATTGGTGAATAGACATATTGTCACTACAGTTGTACTTCGGACAGGCAGTAAAACCCTTAACAAAGTAAGCCGTCCGTTTGGCCGTGCGGGATGTGTCAAGTAAACAGCCACGTCCGTTCATAATGGACACGTTAAATGTCTCTAGTGGTGAGAGCGCCATGTTTGTACATCAAGAACCATTGCAACAAGCGGACCATAGGTGGCCTGTAATAAGGCAAAATATCTTTCAGTATCACATTTATCCTCATTTTCCAGTTGCACTCTAAATTTTCCCGATCTTCATTCATTACGGCCTCTATTACAGAACATAATTATTATGCATTGTTTTTAGTGTTAAATTGTTCTCGACCTGAAAATGCATGATAAATTTGCCACTGGACGTTGTTTCCCTTAAATGACAATTTTACTCATTTTTATCTTGAAGACAATTAAAAATTAAAAAAAAAGTGTACAAAAATAAATGATCACAGATTTAAACAGAATTTCACAAATCTGTAAAAAAAAATCATTCTACATTAAACAAAATTGCATCCTTCAAGATGACATTTTACTTTGCTTTTCATAAAAAAAAAACATCAATTACCCATTTAATTACCACACATTTTATGGTTTAGTTTAGTGTCTTGCATTTATTATTACATTTACTTATACAACGAGTACAACATTTACTATGTTATGAACTGATTACGAGTTTACTGTTATATGAAATTCATTTTACCATTCACTTTACTATATATTCAGTAAAGCAATAGGAACTACAAAACCCTATTGGACAGAGATAATGCAGAATTGCATATGATGTAAAAATGGGATTATAAAAACTCAAATATTTTTAAATTCAAACCCTAAAAGAACTTCAAAGACTGATTTTCAAAACTTGAGTTTTAATTAATCCCTTGTCGATTGCACATTTTGGTTATATACACAACACTGTATTCCTAATAAAAGATGGCACCGGATTCTTGCAAATTTCAAGTGTTAAGTGTTTTGTTTTTAGTAAATCTTGCCGTAGAGGGCTTTGCGTCACAATCAACAACGTGGTCAGATGGAATAGGCGTATCATACGACGCAATTATGGCTATTGAAGGACCAGCAACAACTCAATGGGCAGATGGATGTGCGTCAACAAATGTAAGGCAGATGACGGCATGGTGGAGTTTAGAACTTCCAATAGAAGCTTTCATCACACATATTGAGATATATTATCGTGATTTTGGTAAGTATGAACGGATTATTGCTGTGTTGATAAAGTTATAGGTATATCACTCAATCTTCAGTGTTGAAAACGCTACCATTGGGTTAAACTACACATTCACATGTGTATTATATATATATATATATAAGTCTAAATTGAAAACAACGTTCAAACCTATGATTGCGTTGGATAAAAGCCGCAATTTTTATACGTGTGCAAGTAACAAATTTCGTTGTAAAGGGGTATAAATACAGCACAAAAACCATTTTCCAAAAGATCAAAAGAGTGAAAAAATGTTCTTAAACCCCGCTGACTGCCATTGAAAATTGCCAAATAAATTGATCGCAAGGTATGACAAAATGCATCTATATTAATTGAATACCAAGTAGAAAACAATAAACTTGCGGCAAAGATGGTAAACCACAACCTGAAGTGCTACATGTAACTTTTTTACACCATATCCGGATTTCGACAATTAATGTTCCTTCAGTGATGTTAGGGATCGACAAGTATTTGGAAGGCCATTTAATTTACCTCAATTTAGGATAGACTCTTGAATTTTAAAGAGTCAAAATAGGATGAACGGATTATATAAACCGGAGGGAAAATATAATACAAGCCAAAACGAAATAAATATAAACAAGTTTAAATTAAAAACAACGGGCAAACCTATGATTGCGTTGGATTAAAAACTGCTATTTTTATACGTGTGCATGTAACATATTTCGTTGTAGAGGAGTCTAAATGCAGCACAAACAACATTTTCCAAAAGACCAAAAGAGTGAAAAATATATATTAAAAAAACGCATTTGACTAACAGGTCGAACAACTGATGTTCTTAAACCCTGTTGACTTCCATTGAAGATTGCCAAATAAATTGATCACAAGGTTTAATAAAATGAGTCTCTATATAAATGAACAGTCATATAATATACACCGGTACAACGGACACGCAGGGCTTGTACCCTTATATAAACATAATAGGCAATTGTATAGTATAAGTTGGTAGCCGCGAGATAAGCATGGTTAAGATGAATGAGTTAAAGGAAGGGAATTGTCGGTTAAGTATCGAATCCCTGTTTGCTTCGCATCACGGTGCGGAGCTATTTGATTCAGTCGACATACACGCCATCTTGCAATAATTACATATAAATATCTGATTGGTTGCTTTATGATGCGACTGAAATACAGCAACAGCTATTGGCTTGTATGAGAGAAAGAATAACAGACTATTCTCGTCTCAGGATAAGACATCAAATGCTTGAAAATTAAATATATGTATTACAGTTCCGATCAACTGTCATCAATTCATGTTTGTTTTACGTGCATTTATAATGCACACTGAAATTCAAAAATGAAAATCAATTATTAATACGTGTTTATTTGCTTTGTTAATCTGCAATATATACCATGTGTTTTGCTAAACAATTTTCCTATACAATGTTTACAAAAATGCATTATCTGTATTTTATAACTTCTGCAAAACTAGGCACACCTCCATAGATGCAAACTTCCAGAGTCGTGTCTATTTGTAAATGTTTTACTTTATAACAAGTAAATTGAACATTTTTTTCAGAAGGATGGGTATATATAATAACGCACAATCTTAAAGTAAATCCAATTAATATCAATCAATATCTAAAAATACCACATTTCAAAAACTAAATCAACAACCACATGCACACATATTACCTTAAATTAGGATAGAGCGAAGCAGTCCTTAGCTTTATAGAAAGCTCAAACCTGTTTCTCTTTGTTGGTCCTATTCTTTGGTGTTTCTGGTGGGTTTTTTTCTTTGTATGATATTGTTGGTATTTTTGTAATACTAGAGAGTTTTACCGTTTAATTTTGGATTATTATTGGCTGTTTCACATATTTTAAACAAAAATGATTACATTCTATTTGTCCATTTTTGTTTTATAAATACTATTATAACTATGATTTCATCTGAGTTTCTACATACTTTTGAAAAATGTTTATTCCTATGCGAGAAACATCATGATGTGCCTAGAATTAGGCTAATTGCTAGAAATTTCGGTAGCATACTTATTTTTATACTTTATATATGCTCTTTGGTTGGATTGTTGTCTCTTTGACACATTCCCTATTTCCATTCTAAATTTTATTAGAAATTAGTTCGAATATGTCTTATTTTGTAAAAACAGATAAATTTAGATGCCCTGATAATATAAAGATCTTCAAAGGCAGACGTATTGTGTTATATTTGTATTTCTTTAACCAACTTATTGTGATCTTAGATTTATCAATCATTATGCATTGTTGGACACGATAACATGATTATTACACTTACAATACCTGCTAACAAAGAAAAGGCTTTAATTTTAAAAAGAAATTAACACAATAGTTTAAGTTATAATAGTTCAATTAGATAAGCAATGATTCCCGAAAAACAAACCATTCGACCTCCGGGCTCAGGGTTTATTTTCAAGAATTAACGCTAATTCTTTGCATCTATATAACATAATAATGCACTTTCTCCATTCAATGGAATAACTAAAACAAAGCAGGAGACTATTAATTATAGAAAATCATAATTGTTCAGTACACAATTTAGACAACAATTATATTTGTTGGTATTTGCTGTTTGTTGATTTTTGATTTCAACGCCATTGGCTATGTCAGGACAGTCAGTGTTTCATGTAGTTTCATCAGTGGACAAAACAAGTCTATAAAGAAAAAAAAACTTTCGATAAAAATGTGCAATGTTTGTAAATTAGAAATGAAGTCAGACATTAATAGTTACGATCGTGATTTCACTTAATGTGACTCTGGTAGATACATGTAGTTGTCTCACTGCCAATCATACAATATATCCTTATATTTATATTTTCATCAGTATTTATGCACTTCTTATTTGAAAGCCTTATTCATCAATTTTGTTTTGAAGGCGTAGTTGCAGAAAAGACAAATATTTTAGTTTTGAAGAGAATATATATCAACTGTAACACTAGTATAGTGCATATAATGTGCGAATCCTGAAAACCCCTTTTTACTGTATCCGCTATAAATATCTGATGTAGAATGATAAATAAACAGACGACAAGTTCATGATTTGTTAATAAAATACGAAATAATATGTACTGTTTTTATAAATTTATTATATAGGTAAGTGATGCGAATGGGTTTTCGACGCGCTTACAGCCATCCAGGTGTAAAATTGATACACACATAGATAAATATTAAGAATAGTTCACGAACAGAGCTTGCAAGAGATTTAAAAGCAGCCGTTCGGTTACATTTGCAGAAAAATGTACCTTTTAACATTATCATTAATGCTGTTTAACATAAAAAAGGTTTTATTACTGGGATTGTTTTTGTTGTTGTTGTTGTTTTTTTTTATTGATCTTTTTGGTGTTTAAACTACAGTGCATACATACATTTTTACAAGACATAAGTGAATGACATGACATAGATATAGGAAGATGTGGTGTGAGTGCCAATGAGACAACTCTCCATACAAATAACAATTTAAAAAGTAAACCATTATAGGTTAAAGTACGGCCTTCAACACGGAGCCTTGGCTCACACCGAACAACAAGCTATAAAGGGCCCCAAAATTACTAGTGTAAAACCATTCAAACGGGAAAACCAACGGTCTAATCTATATAAACAAAACGAGAAACGAGAAACACGTATATATTACATAAACAAACGACAACTACTGTACATCAGATTCCTGACTTAGGACAGGTGCAAACATTTGCAGCGGGATTAAACGTTTTAACGGATCCAAACCTTCTCCCTTTTTCTGAAACAATAGCATAACATCACAACAAAGAAAAACATACGATAAAATATCAATTGGTAGACTTAACTCAATCAAAAAACGTATGATTAAACAATGAACGAATAAATTTGATCTGCGATATCTGAATACAAATGCACAGTTAATTAAATATTAGAGACAAACATTCATGACCAAAAAGCTAACAAACAAATTCAAACACAGGATGTATGGCATTTTTATACTTTTGACATTATGCAAATAAGACAAAGTAAAAATTTACAAGATAGTGGTGTGAATATTCAGTATATGATACGTCTTAAGAATACTTTACTATAACAATATTAAAAAATAAATTTAATTGATTAAATAGGTTTCATAAATTCCCCCCATCTATTGACAAATGACTCGTGTTTGTCTTTAGAAATATACAAATATTCTAATATCTCCAGACGTCTTTTCAAAAATTTAAGAAAAGCTTGCACAGATATGAACAGTCTGTCTAATTGTGTGTTCTTTACATAATAAATGTAATATTTTGCCTGTAGAATGTAATAATTTAGAACTAAGTTATCAGAATTCAATACACAAAAAGTTACACTGTCTTTATTCAAGAATAGTTTTTCTCAAAAAACTGAATACCACCAATTTGAAAAATCTCTCCACTGTACATTCAAAATAATTATGCTCTTAAGTTTCTATTTCTTTACAACTGGCACATTCATTAGTTAAGGAAAGTTTATATTTTTCAAGAAGATAATTATGTGAGACTATTCTGTGTAGTAATTTATATTGAAAAGCTTGTAGTTTGCTTTCTATAGTACATTTGAAAGCTAAAGAATAAATATTTGTCCATTGTTCGTCACTAATTTCTATATTAAAACTTTCTTCCCATCTTTGTTGTGATATAGGAGAAACACTTCCCCGATCGATAAAAAGTGAATATACATCTTTAGCAAATAATTTACTAATAGGCATTTTTTTATTATCATGCTCAAAAACGAATCCAAATGAGTTGCTGGTAGGTGACATGTGTTGTTGTAATAAAAAATCTTTCCAGTCACGTGGTATAGCAAGCCTAATAGATAGAATGTCTACAAAAGTGACATTCAGTTTATATTTTTTGTTATGAGACAAAAAATCGCCTTTATCATCTACAATATCATTGATGAACCTTATGCCTTTCATGTACCAAGATCTGTAAAAAATACTTTTTTGATCAATTTTGATAAACGGATTGAACCAAATAAATTATTTTCTAACATGAAATGCATTTAACGGGATGAAAATACACTTGAAACGTTTCCAAGCAGATAGCACTTCTATATAAAAAAGAGGTGCTTTCAAATTCAAAAACTCAAATTCACATCTGCTCATAAACAAGTCCTCTAAATCAAAAAAGGAGAAAAATGCTTTGGAAACATGTTTCCATTTGGAGTCATGTTCTGATAGAAATCTTTTTACCCACATAATACGAATAACAGCTGTGCTTCAAAATTTGGAGCTTTCAGTCCCCCCTCGCTAGGAGACTTTTGAATAACTTCCGATTTAACTTTCGGAGTACTACCATTCCATAAAAAAACTATTAATATCACGTTGTATTTTAATTACATAAGATTTTGGTACATGTGTAGATGAAATGACATAAATAAGCTTCGATATTGCAAATGATTTAAGAATTACAAGTTTTTCGATCAAGGAAAGGTTTCTGATCCTCCATAGTTTAATTATTGATTCCATTTTTTCTATGCATGTATCTAAATTAGAACAAACCATTTCTTCACAAGCATTACATTTTAAACCTAAGGTTTTAAAACCATCTGTCCATTTAATAGGAAGGGAACCTTCTTTGTTAAACTTATTTTTTCCAATCCATGTTGCATCTTCTGACATCAGACTCGGACTTCTATTGAACTGAATTTCAATGTTCGTATTGTTATGCGTTTACTTTTCTACATTGGTTAGAGGTATAGGGGGAGGGTTGAGATCTCACAAACATGTTTAACCCCGCCGCATTTTTGCGCCTGTCCCAAGTCAGGAGCCTCTGGCCTTTGTTAGTCTTGTATTATTTTAATTTCTGTTTCTTGTGTACAATTTGGAAATTAGTATGGCGTTCATTATCACTGGACTAGTATATATTTGTTTAGGGGCCAGCTGAGGGACGCCTCCGGGTGCGGGAATTTCTCGCTACATTGAAGACCTGTTGGTGACCCTCTGCTGTTGTTTTTTATTTGGTCGGGTTGTTGTCTCTTTGACACATTCCCCATCTCCATTCTCAATTTTATGCTTCGGTTTTAGAAAAAATTACTTTTAATCCTGAACACTTCTCAAAATCGTTAAAGGAATCTAATAAAATTTGTGCGGAGAAAACATCTTTCAAAAAACAAGTGTTATCATCAGCCAACTGTGAAATTTTGATTTCAGTATCCCAAATTTTTATACCAGATATCTGATTGTTCTTACGAATACTTATTGCCAGCAGTTCAACGGCCAAAATAAATAAAAAAGGAGACAAAGGATACCCTTGTCGAACACCTCTCTCAATTGTGAATGGACTAGAACTAAATCCATTATTAACGACAAGACTAGATATATTTGAGTATAAAGTTAAGACCCATTTCCGGTAATTGCTACCAAAATTAAAACAAACCAATGCTTTTTGAATAAATTTCCATTCTAGCGTATCAAACGCCTTTTCGAAATCGACCAGTAATATAAGCCCTGGATATTTCTTTAAAGTAGTTAACAATATAATATCAGCAATGAGTCGTAGATTTTCACCAATGTATCTACCAGCCACATTTCCCGTTTGGTCCGGATCTATAAGCTTTGGAAGAAATAATTTCATTCTTTCCGCAATAACTTTGGCTAATAATTTATAATCAAAATTTAAGATAGAGAGGGGACGCCAGTTCGACAAAAGTGTTTTATCTTTATCTGTCTTTGGAATAAGAGTAAGAATACCCCGTCTTTGGTCTATTGAGAGGGTTCCGGTTTCGAAGGAATATTCATAGCTTTCTAACACATATTTTTTTTTATCAATCCAGAAAAATTTGTAAAACTCAGCAGTAAGCCCGTCTGTACCAGGGCTTTTATTTTTTTTAAATGTTTTTAAAACTTAAACTCAGATTCTGAAATATATGCATCGCATATATCCTTTTCCAGATCTGTAAGCTTAGGAATGAAATTTAAGTAAAAAAAATTAGAATCACCTGAATATTTATCAGGGTCTTCTTTAGATGCGTACAAATTTTCATAGAAATGTCTCTCTTCGTTTAGAATTTTATCTTGTGACACAATTTCAATGTCGTTTACAACTTATTTGTTTATACATTTATTTTTATAATTACGTTTTTCTAATGATCAGAAATATTTTGAATTTCTTTCATTGCCTTCACAATGCTCGGCGTGTGATCGTAAAAATAGCCCCCCTTGTTTGATTATTTACTATTTGCTCTAAATCTTCTTTAACAGTGTCTAATTCAACCAAAAAATTATTTATATCTTTATCTTAATATGTACAAGAGAGAGTTTTACTGGGATTGTTGATATTGAATTAAATTCCACTATAGCTGTTTTCGTTATGCGATTCATGTTTACTGACATATAATGATACTTGATCGTTATTTCCATTATAAGGCGATTCATTTCTGTTGCATATGTGATGCGTTTTCACAGCAGGAAATTCATTAATTTTCATCACATAAAGTCTTGATTTAGCTGACTCTCTGACAAAATGTAACAAGTCAGAAGGACTAATTATATACGCATACTTTGTGAATCCTATTAGGATAATATTTGAAACAAAGACTAATTGATGTACTGTTCAGTTTAAAAGTATTCAATGTTTATGAAAAACAAGTTTTGTTCCTGACACCATTGTTTATTGTTTATATTACATGAACACCCTGTGAATAATTTAAATATACAGGTCTGCGAATTACTTGTAAAAATCGCGAAACAAACATCATGTGTAACTCAAACTTGATTCAACTACAAATAAAGCATAATTGGTTGGCTCTTACACTAAATGCCAAAACAAATACGTGTTGATCGATCTCTTTCGCTTTAATTAAAATACCAAAGGAACTTAGATCAGATCTATGACTGTTTTGGATCCCCCTTTTTACATGTTTAATTGGAGTATATTAGAGGTAACCAAATTTATCACGTTAATTGGCATTACCAAATTATTTGAATAACAGTTCATGTGTTTTGAATAATACAACCCAACAACGAGGACAACAATGAGGGGCACATTAGTTTGGATAATTGACTATAACGAACACATGTTTTTAAAGCTACTGGTGACGTATTTGTATTAATCGTTGTTTTACATGTTTTAGGAGTTTTGCATTTTCCGTTTTCAGAACACAGGTTTTTTTCTTTTCGATATAGTTGCTTAAATAGCCCAACACTAATACAATTGAGAATGGAAAAGAGGAATGTGCCAAAGAGACAACAACTCGACCTTAGGCAGACAATGCATGCCATTATTTTTGCCAGTAAATAATAACGCATAAATATTTTAATATTTAGTATACGTTTAATACTTATTATTATAGAATCATCTAACCGTATGGACAACTTCAGTTTGATTCTAACGAATGGATCAAGTATTGGTGACAGTTCTAATGTGGTATGCTACAAAGATACAGACAAAGGCTTGCCTGACTTTATACAAAACAGAACCTGCAATATTCTTGCTAGAAGGTTTTTCTTTTTCAACGAAAGGAATATCGACGTGTGGGCTTTTGTGGAACTATGTTACATAGAAATAAATGGTAACGATTTTGATAAGGTTAAGTGGTTACCACGAAGGTAGTTGTACTATAATTTAGCTACGTTCTATAGATAGTTTATTCCTGTTCAATATTTCATGTTACGAATATTTTATTTCTAGAAATATTTCAGCGTCATTTTTCTAAGTTTGAAATACATTTGTAAATATAAAAATATGAAACTGATTGTCAAGTATCAATGTGAACAACACTTGTAAAGTGAATACCAACGATTTCAAGTCACAAACAAAAACTAATTTACAAATATTTAAAAAATTTACAGGCTTATAATTTAATACGCCAGACGCGCGTTTCGTCTACATAAGACTCATCAGTGACACTCAGATCAAAATCGTTAGAAAGCTAAACAAGTACAAAATTGAAGAGCATTGACGACCAAAAATTTCCAAATATTGTGCCAAATACTGCTAAGGTTATCTATGCCTGGGATTAAAAAAAAATCCTTAGTATTCCGAATAATTCATACTTTTGCAAACAGTAAATTTATAAAAATGACCATATAATTGATATTCATGTCAACACCAAAAGATATACAACTTGAATGAACAGGCTAAACATATATTAATATTAAGTTTCAACATTTATGCTACAACTTACAAGTCGTAAAAAAAATGCGATTTCTGCATGCAAGGTAATTTGTTATACTTGGATATACTTATTTGAAGAGTTCTGTATTTAAACGTATAGATAATTGAATCATCCTACATGTATGAATATTTGAATATATATATACAATCTTACATTTTTGCAGGCTGCTGGAAAGGTACGTGGGGAAAAAATTGTTCAATGTCTTGTCCGATAAAGTGTACTCACAAACAGTGTTATCCTGGAAATGGATTATGTGTCTGGGGCTGTGATTCACTTTATTGTTTAAATGACCAATGTGATGCTTCTACAAGTGTTTGTACGACGGGATGTATTAGTGGACGAGCCGGCAAATTCTGCTCGCATTGTATGTATAACGAAATAAACGTAGGTTGTAATTCAATCCTGTGAAATTTAGTATAGTAAAGAAAAAAAAAAGCCTTATGTACATTGTCTTTTGGAGTTGATTTAGTTATAGATTATGCATATTTCAAGATTTTTCTTGTCGCAGAACACACCGAATGGTTACATGATTGGTCAAATGAAAGACCTAGCTTAGTTAAGTTACGTTGGGCAATACTGACACCCTAAGTTGTTTTCTACTACAAGAAAAAACTTCAAATATGTTTTATCTGACTAATATAATGTCAAAACATGTTATTTTCTGCAAAGATTTGAAAGCTTTGTAGTGAATGTTTCCGCCCACATTTAAATTGAATAATCTTTTCTGATGCTTTCTGGTTTGAAAACGTCCTACTGTTCACTTATAACGGGGGACTTAGTTTAACAAAAGACCCTATTGAAAATATATACAAATAAATATTAGAAGATGTGGTATGAGTGCCAATGAGTCAACTCTCCACCCAAGTCACAATTTGTAAAAGTAAACCATTAAAGGTCATAGTACGGCCTTTATATGGAGACTTAGCTCACACAGGACACCAATCTATAATAGGCCAAAAATGACTAGTGTAAAACCATTCAAACAGGTAAAACAATTGGCTAATCTATATAAAAAACGAAAAACACTTAGGAACTACTGTACATCATCAAACGACAACCACTGAACATCAGGTTCCTGACTGAGGACAGATGCAAATAAATGTAGCGGGTTTAAACATTTTACAATAGTGTAACATCACAGCATAGAAAGACACACTATAAAATATCAATTGAAATGGCTTAACATAAGCTATTTCGTGTTGTTTGATTGCGGTCTCGTTGATTAAAACCTTTATCTTCTCCTAGTCGTACTCACTTCCAAAATAAAAATTCTAACTAGTTCTTTAAGTAACACCGTAGAACCAATCAGTCAGAACTAATCAGTTAACACACGAGACAAAATTGTGCCAGAATCAGTTTACTTTACACGTTTTTTTAAGTAATTCACTCTCTTTTAGTTTTAGAGTTAAGTAATCACTAAAACAAATTTTAAAAAACACAGAACAACTGTTTAATTAACAGATAATGTAGCGTACAATGGAACTGCAAAACATATACCTTTAGATGTGAAGGCACATTATGCAATCGATGGAAAGAGAGATACTTGTATTACGTTCACAGCAACAGAACAAACTTCTTATCTACAAATTGACGTTAGATCTATCAGTCTTATAACAGCTATATATATTACTTTAGGAGGTACATTTTTTAATTTGTTTTTATTTAAGATCTTATTTAAGACATGCATGTATCCGTAAGTAATAGGATTCACGGATGATCGATACTATATAATAGAAAAAATAAAAACGTGATTGATTTTTTTTAATTTTGCAACGGAGATGGGCAAATTATATGTACTGCATAGTTATTTTAAAACATTAACAAAAGATGCTGAGACGTTCTTTCCTGAATTTGCTACATAAACATGTTTTGCTTGCGTGTGAATTCCATATATCTGGAGGTGTAATAATTTTGATCAACATATTGAATAATGTCGTTAGTTTTACGACTTCATGTACATGCATATTGACATGAAGATCACAATTGAAACCTTAGCCTTTACTTGAGGATTTATCATGTATAGTATTTTCAAATTCAAGTTTATGACTATCACCGTAAAAGAGGTACATTTTCACAAGCTGCGTAGTTTGTGCCTACCAACAGAATCAACATTTCTTGTTGCTAGTTGCTATTAACGAGTAGAAATTGAAATATTAACTGTTTTAAACGAAAAAAAAATGTGACCTCTATTTCGTAGGTCACCCTCCTTATCAAAGACATTTCCGTTATTTTATGTACTCATATAGCTTTTAATCATAATCTGTGTTTTTGTTATGGTACTAACAAGGACAGTGCATGTACACCAATTAACAGTCATGATGTTTGATATAAGAAACAGTACTGCCTACCTTTTTTCATTGGACTAAAGCATATATATATATTTTTCTTCACAAATACGAAATACATAATAACTGCAGTTCATTGTTCAGCATTAAACAATAATACAACCAATAATGTGTGGTAAGCTTTAAGGGTACTGGAAAACAAACCATAGGAAATAGTGAAAAACGCACCAAGAAAAACTATTATGACATTAGACTATTTCTGAGCTATCTACAATGAGAAAAGTCACAAAAGTCACACCAAGAAAGTAACGGATTCAAATATATATATAAGAGCTCTGGTGTATAACGTTAATTGTATTATAAAAATATCACAGTTGGCTCATTAAAATAGGAAATGTTTCTATCTGTTGACTGAGGTTAGATGCTTCAATACATGTTTTTATTTTTTTTTATTTTAGACATAAATTCATTAGTGGGTAACCACATAATACATTGTTCTAATACTAGTGATTCCTGGACAAATGGTATAGAATTATTCAATGGACAACAATTAAACAAAGACTTAGATGTCTTTGGTTTTTGCAGATATGTTATTTATGTTCCACCAATTGGTACTGAAAATTCTAAGATTGATTTATGTGAAATGGAAATTGGTGGTAAGTCTTCGAATAAGTCGTAATAGTTATCGGTTACTTAAAATGATTAATAAATACGGTCAGTCTTAATAGATTTTATGAAAAAAGTTATTTAGGAAATAATTGGATGCATTTATTTAATGATAAAAATTATAATCGGATTTGACATGCACCGATTAACAAAGTCTTTTGAATCAGCAACTGTTATGGCCTGACCATTGAGTATAAACGATTATTGGGTTCAAGCAAGAAAGACAATCAGGTGCTGATTCTTTATTCCTAAACAAGGCTAAGAAATGGTAAAAAGCTGAAAGTACGAAATGAAAATCGTTTTTATAATGTGTTGAATTAATCATGTTAATGTTATGAAGAACGAAATGTAAAATATATTTGATATCGCAATCCTTTAAATGCGGGACACGTTGCATTTTCAAGAACAGTAAATTTCTCATATTGCATGGAGAAAAGGTTCAAATATATGAAGAGCAAATTGAAGGCTTCAAATACAATGTTATAACGTTTAGCCACACATTGCGTCCATTATCACGGTTTTTCCTTAAATGTTCCTCGGTTTAGTAATTACCTTGCCGTTCAGTTGTATAAATGTGTGCAAAAGAAAACATGTAACAGTATTTTTGATATCTTAAAGTTCTTATACGGTTTATCAAATTAATGATAACTTTCTGGTCTGATAAGGTTTTACCATAACCTTGCAGTATTACGATATATATCAAACAATCAATGACTCCCTTTGAAAACGGGCTTTGTTGATTGTCGAAGGTCGTACGGTGACCTATATAGTTGTTAATATCTGTGTCATTTGGTCTCTTGTGAAGAGTTGTTTCATTGGCTACCATAACATATCTTCTTTTTGATATTAAGGACCGGGAGTACTGGGTTTAATATTATTATTAATTTCATGCACGCTACCCTAGTTTTGTTTCTACAGTATTATATATTTTATGATTGATATATATTACATTGACGAAAAAAATTAGGTGTAAGAAAACCCAGGAAAAGAAAAAGCGGTAAACAATCAGAAAAATTCAATATAAACCAAAATATTCTACTAAAAGAAGTTACTGAACGTCCAATTGCAAATGTGTCATGCATGTTCAGGACGAGAAAAAATTAAAAACAAATCCAAACGTGAGTTCTGAGACAGAAAAAAATTGGGATATAGGTCGGATATGGACAAAAACTTTGCGTGCAATAGGCCACCTACATACATACAAATCCTTCAGAGAGCTGTTGCTAGGGTTCTTACCGTGTAACAAGCGAAGCACTCTCTACACACGCCATTGGTATGTGTATACAATGGCTTTAATTTACATTTCGCAATAAAGTATGATAAGGCTAAACTAAACGTTTTTAAAACAAAATAATGTAGGGTTGATAACATCTTTTTATCAGGTATACTAATTAATCTTCTATGTTCCAGAAAGGAAGTCTGTTTGTTTACATTTTTGATAATACATGTGTTCACTCGAAAAGAAGTGGTCACAAAATAAATTACCGAAAAATACCGATCAAATCACTCGAAAAACCACGATTCCAACCGGACACTATACCTGTCATGAACCTAACTTCCGTTAAGCTAATAACAATCCTGGGCATTTCAAAATCTGTGTTCATTTTGCAAAGGCACCAAACAAGGAACATTTGTCTTGCTGTGTTCAGGTTTAATACGAAGTTTTAACTTTGTTCACAAAAGAAGAAATTTTTCTTTCAATGCAGGTTCGTAAATAGAAACTTTTTAACATTTACTACTATAATAATGACATAATATATGACAACACACATTATGTTATCCTTTATAGGTTGCAAATGGCGCCTTCACAAACATATCACCATTTTATATGATTGCTCAATTATGGGTATTTTACAAATTATTTAGGTGTATTATTCATCAAATACAAGCAACTGTTACAGCGCTACTTCACACTAACATCTTACTTTAAGTAATCTAGATATGCAATGCTGTTGACAATTTTATATACAAATTTATAAATGACATGAGTGTGCTCAAAACACAATTTATTTTCAATATTGTTCCTTGATTGCAATTGCCTCAACATTTATAATTTATAAGAGATATGTGAAATAAATCGTCCAAAATGTAAATAACAATATATATCGCGAAGATTCCGTTTTTTTTTGCAATAGAAAGTCCTTTTAGATTTAAAACTTTGTTGATTGATGAAGGGAATTCATGTTCGAACCAACAAGTTAGATGTTATTTATTCTAAATAAACCATTAATCGATAACTGAACATTTTAATTATTTTAATACACAATTATTTATTTATCTATTTATATCCATGGTCAAGAGATTTATTGCTTGCAGGATGTTCCAATAAAACGTATGGGTTGAACTGTCAAACTTCATGTTCAAAAAACTGTAAAGGGCCATGTCATTTGTTGACTGGTGACTGTTTATTTGGATGCTTAGATGGTTTTCGTGGTAAAACGTGTGGAGAAGGTAATTAGTCCCCTTAAATACCTACAATTGCAATATCCACAAGACTTAGCATAGTTTCCCCCATTGAATATTCAAACCGACATATCAAATGATCTCACCACCAACTTGGTTTTGGTCTTATGTGAAGGTGGATTCAGGCTTTGCTCATTGTTGAAGGCCATAAGGTGACCTATAGTTGTTAATTTCTGTGTCATTTGGTCTGTTGTGGAGAGTTGTCTCATTGGCAATCATACCACATCTTCTTTTTTATATTGGTTAATGGTTTTCATTTTAAAACATATGTATACAAGTGTTTTAGAGGCGACAAAAAAATCTAATGATTATAACGAAACCATAAAGACTAAAAACATATTACCAATTATTATTTTCTCTCTCAGTTAATTTTTTTTTCAGTTTTCTAAATAGTCGAGAGGCGGATATATTTCAGATAATTGGTCGGAGCTTCATCAGCTCAGTAGTAACTGCTTTGGAACGAGCTATATATTTGACATAAATTTCTAAGTTCCCTGTCGAAAATTTAAGAAAAATTTAGAACACAGTTTAAAATTTTTTCGGACAAGTTCTATTCTATGTAGGTCCCTTTTGATCGTTTAGATTCACACGTAGCTACACATTTTTTTCATCACTATCATTTATATCATTATGTTTGAGCGGTACTACCAGAAGACTACGAAATTTGTAAAGTGCTATTTTTTTTGTAGTGACAGTTTGTCTGTTAAATAGTTCTTAGGAAAAAACAATTAAGTAATGGCAGTTCATTTCACAGCTTGTAGCCATGGTTTTTTCGGAGGTCATTGTCGTAGAAACTGTTCAAAACATTGTGTAATTCCTCCCTGTGACCACGTGACAGGTGTATGTAACGGAGGCTGTACCAAAGGATGGGAAGGATTAAACTGCACAAAAGGTTTGTTTTAGTCGTATGCCAGTACAGATAAAACGATTGTGAAAAAATTAACACATTGTGTATGGATATTGAAGAGAAAAGGCATCACTAAATGGTAGAGTTTCACAATACAATATGAGAATATAGCTCTTAAAAATGCTTTCAGATGTTTCAAAGAAAAAGAAAAAAATGAAATGTACATTTTGTCCTGCTAGGTATAACCATAACCAGAAAAAAATCATGTACATTCCTTTATAAATGTTACTGTTTAAGAGTTACCCCCTTTTATACAAACGCTTTAAAAATTAGAAAGAAATCTCAGCAAGAAATTACAATTTCATAAAAAAAAAATATGATTATTTTTAATTTCAAATTACATACATTTTTGCATATAAAGGAAAAGTTTAATTAGTTATTTAAATTACAGTATCGAATTTTGAAAAATGATCAGAACATGATGTACTATTTCATTTATACTTTGTCTAAATGCCTTAATGTGTTAATCAAAGGTGCAGTAGCTGTCAAAATAATATCTCCGATTTGACCCAAATTCTCATTTTTGATTTATGACATACTAAAACATATATCCAAATTATGATATCTTACAGCTCTTTTCATAATGCTAACAATACAAAGGTTTGTTTGTTTGGCTTGCTTACTTTGTTTGTATCAATGTTTGCTGAAGCATTGTAATTAAGATTGACACCTGTATATAATATAAGTAGACGTATTTTAACTTGTATACATTATATCTAATTTTGTTTGGACATTATCAAATACTAGTAATCCAATTTACCTATACACAGATTTAACTCTACCTACTAATTTGTTTGCAGATGTCGATATTAATTTCAATGCTTGAGCAAACATTGATACAAACAAAGCAAACAAGCAAAACAAACCTTTATTTTGCTAGCATTATGAAAAGAACTGTAAATAAACCATTATTAATGCATATACTAGATAATATAATATCAATATATATCAGAATTGTTTGTTTATTTTAGTGTAGATGCCACCTAATTAACTACTGAGATGACCTCGAAAACTACCGACGGTCACATAACACGATACAAATATAAACATAAATATACATTTTTGTAAATATATATAGACATCGTTCAAATTTCTGTTTCATTTCGTATTATAGGTTAAAATTTACGATTATACAAGTATAAGAATGATTATTGTTTTGTGGATCGAACCAGTCAAAATTATGGTTTACCTTTGATTCACTTTCAATGTTGACATTCCTTTCTTTTAGTAACCGAACATGCATAAATCATGTGTAATCAATCTCTAGCTAAGGAGTTAAATTGAAGTTAACATGAATACGAATTTTATCAGGTTAACTTATTCATTCAGAACTGAATTATTCCTCATCGATGTTTTTTACCTTATTTTGACGAAATTGCATACTAGCTGACAAAAGCGAATTAATATTTCTCAAAGTCACTTTCATTCATGATAAACAAAAAAACAACATTAAATTGTTTATGTATCTCGTAGTTTGTGCCCCTTTATGATTTACGCAAAAAAGTTACAAACCATGAATATAACATACAATTATCCTAGCTATTTTTATCAGTAATAGACTTGTTGTTGTAGAAATCAAAATCGTGTATATTAATTTATTAGTAGAAGCCAATAGGTCAATATCCCTGTTTGTTGACTATTGTTGACTATTGGTCCCCGACGGTATCACCAACCATAGTGTAACGGTTATGGTACTGACATGACTTACAATATGAATTTATTAAAATCATCATTAAAAAATTCTGAAACTCCCTGAAGCAATGTTGACCTAAGATGAGTTTCGTCTTTTATAATTAGTCACTTTTAAATGTGTTAAATTATTTAGACGTAATTGACTCTCATTAAATTGTGTTAAGTTTTTATAGTTCTTGATAAAGGTTAAACAAGAAAGGTGCTTTGGAGCACATAATTCTTTGAAAGAGTTATTTTCTTTCTTTCTATGCCTTTTTTTTAAACGATTTGTAACTTTTTTTTTTGTTAAGAGAATTCAATTGATTTTTCAACATTGGACGGTTAGTTTGTTTCACTGGTTAAATTAAAAAATTTTGTGACTAAATTCACCATATACATGTATGTCCAATTGAACGAGAATAAAATGAAAATACAGAAAATTGAGGGTATGCCTCATGCAGATATCTTGACTTCCATTATTCATGTTATTGGGAACTTGACATCAAAATAAGACATAACTTTGATTTTCTCATTTTATTTTGTAGCATAATTTAAGGGGTTTGCATAAGGATAATTTATCTCCAATAATTACCATTGCAGTGTTTGCATAATTTCACTATCAGATTTCCATGAGAAAGAATTGTTGCTATCAAGGAAGCTAACATAAACATAGTTTATTCATATATGCTATTTCAGAGTGCAGTAATGGGCGATTCGGATTTCATTGTTCTGAATCTTGTGATGGTTGTATCGACAACGCATGTAGCCGCATTGATGGTTTATGTGTTCATGCTAATAGATGTAAACCTGGCTATGAATACGGAAGATATTGCAATAAAAGTAAGTTTTTCACATTTGAAATGTTATTCAAATATTATGAAATTACTCAATGCACCCGGTCTTATTCTTTTCGCAATGTCTTACAATAAATTGTGTGTTACCTTGATTTGTTTTCCTATCAGTCGGTGTATGAGGTTTAAACATCGGTAAAATACTTTCTTCTGATTTTAGTTCGTTACAATTTATATGTTCAGGCTCTACAAAACATTTAGAAATAAATTATATACTGCATCAGTACTCTTTATTTCTTAATACTTTATACAGTGTAATGTTTATGTCTGATAACTTTCTTCACACTGATATTGTCTTTAATGGATTGCTAATAGTGTTTGATAGATAGTTTGTTACTTGCAATCTTATCATATCTTTTTATTTATACTTAAGGTAGATGGGGTGTCTAAATTATAATCCATAGAATTTTTCAATAGTTTGCAAAAATGTAGTTTATATCGTGTTTTTAAAAAATAATAATAAAAAGTATGGGTCACCGGGCTTATTTTCACGCTACACGGTGTTCAAAATTGACATACTCTGTATAGATTATGCATGGAAAACCCAATTTTCTGCATTAAAGCATAATCTACACCATAGAATTTTGAGATAACATATAAGAAGATGGCTTTAATAGTATGCTTTCAGTTAAGAAAAAGAAACAATGGGGTCACCGGACCCGTTTTCTTTCTACATTTCAAAATAGGTAAATTCCTAACACAATCCAGTGTAAAAGTACCTTAATCTAAATTATCTGCCCTTGCATTTGAGTTGCCTCCCCTTATTTGGCAAAGTTGGGAAAAAAATTATCAAACAAAAGCTTTCTGTTTTTTGTAAAATACAACCATAAATATGATAAAACATGTCATTTTCTATATCGAAGTGGAAGTTCTTACACATGAATTACCTACTACTCTAAATATTTGCACATTCTAGTAAAGATCTAGACCTTGTTTTCTGGTATTTCCAAATCCAAGATGGAGGAAGACACCCTATCTACCTTAATAAGCTTAAGTTAGGTCAATTTATACGAGTTCTCATTATTTGCATGGGAAGCAGTTAATTTTGTTCGGACAAAAGGAAAAGTCAAGAAATGGCAAATGGCGAAAGGATAATTTATTATTAGAGTCTGTAATAACAGAATCAATCAATCATTGGTAATGTACTATTAAATAATTCCAGAAAAAAACTATAAAAAAGATATTTATAATCCACAAAAAATCTCTTTCTTATAGGGTGGTATCAGAACTGTTCTTTATAAATTATGAACTTATCAATTATATAACCCTACATTATGTGTGGTAGTATATGGAATCCTGCTTAAATTAGAGAGACACTTATCAAATTACACTGGTTTGCAGCTTGTGAAGACTGGCGTTTCGGAATCAACTGTAACAAGAGATGTAACTGTCTTAAAAGTCCATGTGATAAATTGACTGGTAGTTGTTCTGATGGCTGTGAAATAGGTTGGAAGACTGACTCCTGCGATGAGGGTAAGTCATGATCTAGGTCTTTGATTACTCTTAGTATGTTAAACTGAATCAAAGTGTTACAGTAGCATTTTGACTCATTTTCATGACAACACAGTCACTTGATGTAACCCTGATATTATAACATTAAACCTCTTATAAATCTAAAGCTATTCCAAAACGTAATTTTACACTCATTGCATGTCTTAATGGTTCTTTTCGTTTAGCATCATTTCGAATTGTCGTACAAAATGAATCAACATTATTGGTATAAAAGAATAGTTTTTTGTATACTTTAATAATTCTACATTTTTTAGCGTTATTCCTCAGCATACCATAAAATTGAGAATGGAAATGGGGAATGTGTCAAAGAGACAACAACCCGACCAAATAAAAAACAACAGCAGAGGGTCACCAACAGGTCTTCAATGTAGCGAGAAATTCCCGCACCCGGAGGCGTCCTTCAGCTGGCCCCTAAACAAATATATACTAGTCCAGTGATAATGAACGCCATATCAATTTCCAAATTGTACACAAGAAACTAAAATTAAAATAATACAAGACTAACAAAGGCCAGAGGCTCCTGACTTGGGACAGGCGCAAAAATGCGGCGGGGTTAAACATGTTTGTGAGATCTCAACCCTCCCCCTATACCTCTAACCAATGTAGTAAAGTAAACGCATAACAATACGCACATTAAAATTCAGTTCAAGAGAAATCCGAGTCTGATGTCAGAAGACGTAACCAAAGAAAATAAACAAAATGACAATAATACATAAATAACAACAGACTACTAGCAGTTAACTGACATGCCAGCTCCAGACTTCAATTAAACTGACTGAAAGATTATGATTTCATCATATGAACATCAGGCACAATCCTTCCCGTTAGGGGTTTAGTATCATACCATCATAACATATATGAGAAGAACATAACCCGTGTCATGCCAACAACTGTTTTTAGAATAAATGTGTTTAGTTCCGATGCAAAGACCTTATCAGTGACTCAATATTAACGCCAAAATATGCAATCTTTAATGACTTGACAACAGTATCGTAATTATATCCCTTCTTAATAAGTCTATTCAAAGGTTTTGTAAGTTTCTGAGGTGAATACTGACACCTTTGTGCTTTATAAAGAATATTACCATAAAAAATTGGATGTGAAATACCTGAACGTATTAGAAGTCTGCATGTTGAGCTATATTTACGAATGATGTCTTTATACCGATGATAAAATTTAGTAAATGTTTTGACTAGTTTGTGATATCGAAAACTCTGGTGTAATAATTTTTCAGTAATACATAAATTTCTCTCGTTAAAATCGAAAACATTGTTACATACACGAGCGAATCGTACAAGTTGAGATATATAAACACCGTAAGATGGTGACAAGGGAACGTCACCATCTAAAAACGGATAATTAACGATAGGAAATGAAAAATCATCCCTTTTATCATAAATTTTAGTATTCAGCTTTCCATTAGTGATATAGATATCAAGATCGAGAAAAGGGCAGTGGTCATTGTTAGTATTAGCTTTATTTAAAGAAAGTTCAACAGGATAAATTTCATTAATATACATACTGAAGTCGTCATTATTGAGAGCCAAAATATCATCCAAATATCTAAAAGTATTATTAAATTTGTTTATCAGATGTTGTTTCGATGGGTCTTTGCTTATTTTTGTCATAAATTGTAACTCATAACAATACAAAAACAGGTCCGCAATAAGTGGTGCACAGTTAGTCCCCATTGGAATTCCGATAATCTGACGATATACGGAATCTCCAAAGCGAACAAAAATGTTATCTAGTAAAAATGCAAGGGCATATATAGTATCAAAGCATGTCCAATTAACATAGTTTTTTTGTTTATTGCTACTAAAAAATGACCTAAAAGAGTTTGAACATATATATTCACATTCTGATTTTTTGAATGCCCATTTAATTAGGTGTGTGAATTTTTTCTTAATGAGAATGTGAGGCAATGTGGTATACAGGGTAGAAAAATCAAAACTTTGAACAGATTCAAAATCACCAATATAAGCATGCAATTTATCAAGTACTTCCAACGAGTTCTTGACACTCCAAAAGTAATTTATTCCACTATTTTCGAAGGCCTTATTTGAACAATTTATTATCAGGTTTTTAATTGTACCAAGTGTGCTGGTAAGAAGAATAGACAATTTAGTAGTTGAACAATGGCTTGAAGACGAAATAAATCTATATTTGTAAGGGGTTTTGTGTAGCTTCGGAAGCCAATACATAGTTGGGACTTTCATTGTATTTGGCTCTGCTTGTAAAGCGGTGGCTAAAAGTTTATGTTTGTTACAGATTTCGTTTTCTGAAAATGGAGTCAGTTGGAATGTTGGCGAATTGGTGATTTCCTTTTTCAAAACCTCAATGTAAAATTTACGTCAAACAATAATAATATTATTAGCAGCTTTATCTGCCGGGACAAAAACAAATTCCTTGGCTAGTTCTTTTAGTTTATGTTACAATCTATATTGCCCACTCATTATTATGTTTAGTGGTGTCCTTTATAATGAATTTAAAACCAAGCTTTATACATATTAACACGTTTAAACCCGCTGCATTTGTTTGCACCAGTCCTAAGTGAGGAACCTAATGTTAAGTAGTTGTCATGTGTTGATGTGATTTATAAATGTTTCTCATTTCTCGTTATTATATAGATTAGAACGTTGGTTTACCCGTTTGAATGGTTTTACACAAATCCTTTTTGGGGCCCTTTGTAGCTTGCTGTTCGGTGTGAACCAAGGCTCCGTGTTGAAAGCTGTACTTTTAACTATAAATGTTTACTTTTACAAATTGTGACTTGGACGGAGAGTTGTCTCATTAGCACTTATACCACATCTTCTTAAATCTAATCTCTGAAAGGTTTAACGTGATATTTTGCAATCACTTTTTTCCAATGTTTGTAATCTGCAATCTAGCTGATTCAGTTCTAAACAATATTGTCCATAGATTAAACAAATCTTGTACAACTTATATTGACCAATAAAGAATTAATTCATATCATCGACATGGAAAAAATATTCGAAATAGCTGCAGGTTTCAAGTTCCTTTAGGAAGCATATGCTTAGGATGAAAAACACAAAACTAGAGAATAATTAAAAGCAACGAGGCAAATGAACAGACAGATATTATTGAAAAAAAATATGAAAAAGACACACTTTTTCTAAGTATGACACATGTTATGTTTCAGAATGTAGTACAGGTTCGTATGGGTGGGGTTGTGGTACATTTTGTGATGGCTGTTTGAACATAACTTGTGATAAAGTGGATGGCAATTGTACTCTTGGTTGTGCGGATGGATTTGGTGGTCACAAGTGTAACTCAAAAGGTACATATACACTTAGGTTGTTTTATTTATACTCAATAGATTTCTTTTAAAAAATGTGAAATTGTAAATAAATTACCGTTGTTAGCCGTTTTAAAGTCACATGACTGTAAGAAATAATACACATACGCGATTTTACAGTATGACAATAAATTATTTACTATTTTAGAGGGTTTAAAACAGTGTCATCAACCTTTTTTGTGTCTGTGTTTGACTACGATTTGTATATTAGGACAGAAATTTTTAAGATTTTCATTGGTTTTATTTGATTCAAGAAGTACAATATAAAATCAGCGAAACATTTGAAAAACGATTTAAAACAGACCCCCTTGTTTGCTTGGGACAACGCATACGAGGACTAACGGAAGACATGACTGCTACTATATGAACTTCTAAATTACTTTAATGTTTATATAAAGCAGATTTTGCACAAGTGTTTTATATTTTATTGACTATTGTCTTATTTTAAAAGAAGATTAGCCAATACATGATGCAAATGAATGATAAGTAATGCCCATTATGATCTTGTAAAACCTTAACTATAATGAACTACAGTCAAGCTAAGCGTTTTGTGAATCATTGATACCGTACTGGCGTTTCACAAACAAACAAGTAGTAACATCCGATTTCATTGGCCAAAAAATACACAATAATATTTGTATTGTACACATGAATTATCAAAGGTTATCCACAATGGAATGTACTTTGTGACTACGAAAATTGAATGAATATTTTTTCAATGCGTTTTTCAAATAATTTTAAAAAGGCAGTGGTCAAAACGTTATACTTTTTTTTCTCAAGTATTGTTTTTTGCACGCCACCATAACAAATATCATGCTTGAGATTATGAAAAATATAAGGATGAACACATTTTAATTACCTTTCTTGTTAACCGGATACAGTCATATCATATTTAATCTTCTGGACAGTAAAATCTAAAATGTCGTAGTTATACAAAAAGTCAAGTTATATGCGAATCTTATAATGCATGTACTAATTCCAATGCATGGTGTTAGCACACATTAGTTTTGTTTTCATTCTATACATATAGTGTCAACGAACACAGTTTAGCATTGGGTATTCAGAAATGACAAAAAAATTGTATGTCCCGTTATACCACTAATATATTGAGCAAGAGAATGAACACATAAAATGAACGATGGACTGTATAAGCATGGTTACTACCGAACAAAATAGCTAGCCTACCTTCAACTTACTATAAATAAATTGTAAGATGCATAAAAAAGAAAACAATACGTTATATAAATTTCATCATCAGGGATATCTAGTTGAACAATTGTCTGATGACCCCGCTTGTCAAGCAAGCTGGCCAAAATGGCTAAAAATAGACCTTTTCAACAACTCGCGACACTGACTAACGACACCACCAGTTTACAGGTAAAATTGAGAGGTCGTCTCAAAGACAAAAAACCAGCATGATTATCATTACGTATACATATTCGATTTTTGATGATTACATACTGTCATGACTATTTCGCTACAAAAGATATAGGAGACGTTAATCAAACACATAATTCAATAAATATATGTCTCTGTCATATAATATACGTATAAAATGTATGTATGCGACATTTCACGTTGAATTGATTAAAGAATTTCTGCAAGAATTCCGCATCGTGATCAGCTTTCTCTTCAATTTGATGATTCCATCAAATATTTTGCTGGATGCCATTAACGATTAAATTTCGAAATTTATGAAACATATAATTACTGGACTGTCCATCCGTCAGTTACACACTCGTAAACAAGGTCGAGTTGGTGTTTTTCAACTGATCAGCACCTTTCCTGATGTAAATGTAGGGAGGGGCAATTTAAAACATATTGATTTCAAAGGTCAAAGGAAAATATCACATCGCTATTTTTGTCAGCGAGGGACTTTTCCGCTTCAAGATACATAGTTAAAGTTGATGTAATTCCGCGATGAATTGGGGAGGGGGTGGTTGAGGGGGATGTTTTTTTGGGGGGGGGGGGGGTTGAGGGGGATGTAATTGAGTTTTCGTTCCAATGTTAAAACATTTTATGCAGTGCATACCTGCGTATGCAATATATTTCAACTCGTCAGTTACTAAAAAGCTTGTTGTCTTTGTAATGTCTTTTTAGACAGTGCCAAGCAGTAGTTTGGAGTCAAACGACTTCGGTTAAAATTGACTTTTGCTTTTTTAAAACAAGCGTGATTTGATAAGCACTGAAGTTTAATGGCGTACCTGTTTATAAAATATCGTTGGTTTTATATGTTACACTGTCGTTGCTATATTTTGTTTTGTAGCCACCGGGTTAGAATTTGTTTCTCTATTTCCCTTTTCCTGAATAAAGCTTTGGTTTTGAATTCCTTGTTTTTTTAGTACTTATGCTTCTCTTTAAATTTCATCTCTGACCATATATAAGGGAGATTTTGGATCCAATTAGACTAATAGAACCCCGTCACATGTTTAGAGCTCCTAAATATGTTGGTAATTTACGCCTTTGACACGGTAGAAATTTTAGTTAATGATGTGATATTTGACATTATGCTTCAACTTCATATTTGATTCCATTTATGTCGATCGGAGATCGCTGTTTTTTTTATTTTCTTTTATTTTCTCTTTTACTTTGGACGGATTTTTACCACGATTGGTGAACTAAACAGATATAAAGTAACGAGTATATGATGGAGGTACATTGTACCCTACCAAACATAAAAACATTGAAATAACATGTACCGCCCTGAACTACAGACATAACACATTGTTCATTTGTTTAATTAAATATCAACTAAAACAAGACATGTTTTTAATTCATTTTAATTCAGTTGTATCATTGCCAATCAAATAAATTTCAAGCAATAAAATCAATAGTGATGAATACTTTTCTTATCAATTTTTATTATTAAGAAGACCCCTCACATCTTACCTGTCAAAGCCGTTCTCAACTGTAGGTGTAGACATTTGTTGTTTTAAAACATAGCGATACAATGCAAGCTTTGCTTATTATTTTGAAACCCGATGTGAATAGAGAAAATTTTTTACTGTTGAAGATGCAGGTGACCGACAAACGCTCTTAAGAGCCTCTAGTTAGTGTTGCAAATGAACTTTCTGAAAGCAGAAGACGGCCCTACCGAGCGTTTTTTTTTAATGTAAAAACACTGATCGAATATTACTCGAAAGAATAAAATGTGTTTTCAATTTCATGAGAGAGTTTGTGCAGAAAATTCTATGTAATAAATTTGGTATTTGAAGTAAATTCATAATATTGTCTAGTTGTATTTGTCAACGATTTCCATCGATATATAGATATAAAAAAATAGGTACTGTCTACACAAGTATTGCTACATTTTTGTCTCTACTGTCACATCTAAATTAACAAAGGATACATGTACATGCATAATTTGGCGATAGTGCTGCACATATGAGTTTTTAAACAAAAGCCTTTGATTGGTGTCTATTTAATTAAATGCTTTACATTTAAATACTGGATAATTTGTAACTTGCATTGTTGTGTACGACACATGTCTTTTATTGGTAAAGATTGTGTGTTGCCATCTTAATGTCTGTTTGTTATTTGTTTCCTTATGTATTTGAAGTAAACACTCCTTATTTCATTTTTTTCATCAAAAATAGGACAAATCTCATATGATATTTCGGTACCGTGTAACAAGTGAAATGTATATACACGGAAGGACTAGAAAATCATACACATATCAACATCTAAACATTGCTAAAGCAATTTGGATTTTTTAAGTGCAAATCAATATATTTTGCAAATAAAAAAACAAACTTCGACATAAATGAAATTGCTTTGTTTGACTTCTTATTGATCTTTGTTCACGATAGGCATTTCATCTGTGATAGACAATAGAACAACACGTACGTGCGATGTAAAGACATTAAAAGCATTGCACATTTCGTGTTAAAGTGACCGCATTACATGCCAATATTACTTCTTTTTCTGTTGCTTTGAAAACAAATGTGACTATATATATATAGCTATATACCTAAACTGTATGTAAGTAGACAGTATGTACGACTTCTCATAATAGTTATCAAAAGTACCAGGATTATAATTTTATAATAAGTTGATATTTGTAAAATTATAAACAGCTTTTCAAGACACAATTTAATGTTTATCCTTTTTTTCTAAAACGAAAACGAATAATAATACAAGTACAGTTGTCCGCCATAAGTATTCGTAGACAAAATGGCTGCCAGTCGATGTAAATCTGAATATGACAAAACTTGAAAATTTTGAACAACTAATAAAATGAAAACATTTTACCTGAATACACTGTACTTTGTGATGCCTTTATTCCTCATTATTCGTAAAATTCTCCTAGGAATGCTGTTATACAGTTATAGTTAAATTAACGAGACGATTGATAAGATGTGAGTTGTTTTCCCTTGCGACCCATTGTGTTTACACTAGCTACAATGTAAGTGCAGACGACAATGACGTAACAATGCATGTTTCACATGACAATCACATGTTTTCCTTCATAACCACCTATGTATAGATTCATTGTTATCCCGATTGTGCTATGGACACGACCGTAATAACTTCTTTATTCTTCCGTGAGGTTACCGCCATATTTGTTTCTACGAACAATTATGGCAAAGTACTATATATAAAAAAGAAGGACAAAATTATCGAATGGCAAACTAATGTCATACTAGAATTTACAAATACGAAAGCATATCAATTGATTGATTGTTGTTGCTTAAAGTTAACTGTAAAGCCTATACGGACTATACTATGTCTAGTTTTACAAGGTATGCAATCCCTAGCTGCTAGACAAATCAATTGTCTCTTATTTATGACAAACAACCTTTGGGGATGGAGGAAATAAAGAATTGCATAATATCACATTATAAGAGGTGTACTATTAATCATAGTACGTCAAATCCGGTTGCTTACGAAAAAGGTCGAACAATATTTTCCCTTGAACTTCACAGTTGTAGGAAATTAATTCTGCATTTCAGTGCATTAAAAAAAGAGTAATAAACGTATATCGTGTATGTTTCAAAGCACCGTTTTTTTTTTTTTTTTTTTTTTTTTTTTTTTTTTTTTTTTTTTTAATATTTTTGAAACTTGAGTTTACATGGTTACTAAAGCTTGTACAAGGGGGGTGGGGGTAAGGGGAGAACATTCAACTGGTTAACCTCTTGTGGTGAACATTATCTTATTTGCAATGAGTTTTTATGTGTAATTTTGACTGAAGTACTGAACAGAATAAAACTTTACTCATGCAAAGCATTTCTGTATTTGAAACAAAAACATTCTACACAACATTTTTGAAAAGTGCCAATTTAACAAAGATTAATAGGGGCAAAACCATGGTGGTATCACAGCTAATATGAGAGAGTTTTATATTTATTTTGACTTCCTATACCAATCTTTAATAGAAGGGTATATTATATCTGATATAATATACGTCTGTCCGTCAGTTATTGAGTCTGTTTCTCCGTTCCATGTCTTTCGAACTAATGTGGTCAATACACAACTAAGATGAGATGCTTGTCAAACGTTCCACCATAGATACAATATCATAGAATTTAGCAATTATTAGTCGGACCAAAAGTTAGTTTATACATAAAATATATGCAAAATAACAATTCTGATCAAATTTTACGGTTCACTAGAAATGAACATGATATGTGGTTTTAATAAGTGCCTTCTAATGAGAAAGTTGTGGTTCTGGTAGTTTACAACGATTTGATCACACCACACTAATTATATATCTTATTAAATGATGGATTTTATCCCGATTTCACGGTTTACTGAACATAAAATTATGAAAGTGTGAACGAACAGAATTTTACATGATATGGACGCATGTTCTTTTATTTATGATTTGAACAAGGATAAGGAGCTATGCTTATGTATACTGTGGATCTAACCAGGTTTAAGATTTATGATTTTATTATAACAATTATATGCATTTTTTATTTGTAGTTTACCAGGAACCAGCATCTACCAATCCTGATCCAGCCATAGGAGGAGGCATAAGCGCTGCTATCATGGTCATCATAATCGCTGTGATTGCTTTTATTATATTCAGGTAGGTCATGTTTTAGACATTTAAGAGTATAATCTAAGAGACGATAAAATGCAATGTGGTTTTAATTAACTCTTGTAAACACTAGCTTATATAGAGTTATTTCAGAAAACACGTAACCCTTTTATGATAACAAACATTGTACCTTATATGTATCAGATTTAAATAGCATATACACCAGGCAGACGACAATCATAATACAAACAGGACAGTTAGCTCACATGTTTTGTGTACCTTTGGGGACTTTATAATTAAATGAAATAATGACTTAGTGTACATACTTTTATGAGATCATTGCAAAAAACATGCACTTTAATTTATGTATCTCATTATCTTCGATGTATATTTTTATTTGGATAAAACACCAAATCTTTCAATAATTGCATCTCAGCCAAGATAGTGAATTACAAACTGACATGATTGTTATTTGGCTTTTCAAATGACTTTTGTATAATCTTCGAGTGCTTGTTGGAGTATTTACAAAAACATTAAAAATGTGACTTTCATTGTTAATAACTTTTCATCGATTATCAAAGGAAAACATTTCTTTACGATCTCAATTAATTTATCCAAGGTCAGTCATTTCAGAGGTATAATATAATAATTATAGATACGTATATTCCATGTATTCGATCAGATATTTTCGTATTTTGTGCCATATAGCTGTTGATGTATTCAAATAGTTTATGTGACATTGTATGAAATGTTAAGATGCTTGACAACAACCAATGCTTTTCTCCGTGTTAATTCAAATCACAAATCTTATTTATTTTTCCATTTCAGGATTTCATTTATTATAAATTTAAACGTGTACTCTTCGCAAAAACATGTATTATACTCATTTAATCTAAAAATAAACATGTTAGATTTTTAATACCACACTATCTGATTTTCATCGTAATAGATATTGATCTTCCACTGCAATTATACCTTATGCGATATCATTATTTTCTTTGCAGACGAAGGTCAACTTCCAAACACGAAAGATATTCAGAAAATAGCCCACAAAGTAACATATACGCTAGTAAGTATCATTGCAGTGCATTTTTTTTTTAAACAAGGTCTTTGCAAATATTAGAAAAAAGTGGACAAGTTTATGACTGAACTTCATTGTACATGTTTACTTTTATTTCCTCAGATTTAGTTTTGCGAATGTGCGCTTGTTAATTTGTACACGCTTAACTTTCCGAAAAGCTCATTCTAATATAATCATGCATGCAACACCTCTTGTCGATGTCATAAATTTTAATATGTTTTGGTTTGCATGTCTAATGATAACAGAAACAATATATTCTAGGACCACATAGGGTACTTTAAGCTTATTGAAAGTACGTTAACATACACAAGAGAGGTATTAGTAGTAAATGAATTGAGTGGATACACAGTAGCTGAATATACACTTGAACAAATCGAACAATTGAATCCGTGCAATGATTAATACTGTTGTAGTTCTGACACAATACGATTTTACGCAATACATTGATACCTGACAGAACGATGAAAACACTTACGCATTATGGTTATAGTAGTCACTACTTCAATTTGTGTATTCTGCACTATAGTTTTGGTTTAAACATATTCATCTGTACAAACAGATGAACAGTCTGTAAAACTATATTTATTATCAAAGTTGATATATTTCTCATAGTTCGTCCTGTGTATTATCTGTACCCAAACTTGCATGTAGTAAACCATTATTCCGATCAGAATACATGTAGTATAATTGAGGTTGCTCTTACGATCATTTACTGATATTCTTCACCCTTTAATGCTCAAATAGATACAGTTTGAATTACTTGTTATTGGTTGAAAATTAAATATACTTAAGTGTCTATTAATTGGAATTTTAGATCTCGAAAGAGAACAACATATTAATAAAGGTTGTGTATCAGATGCAGATGGTTTATATGTGTCTCTAAAGAAAAATAGAAGAGCAAGTATTAGTGAAATTACGACTGAAATATACGTTGAAAAAAATTCGGACGATGAATCAAATGTGTACAACAATATAGCATCTGTACAAAGTGTTGACAACTACAAAATATTATTAGGAGACCTTAAGAAGGTTATCGACATGAAGAAGAGGAATGAAGGTTTTAAGAAAGAATACGAGGTTAGTTGTATTCTTACAGGCCATACTTGCACTAGTCATATAGATTTCTCTTCAAGGATTACTTTAATAGTTAAAAGTGTAATATATACTATTGAAAAATGTATTCTTCTTAAACATTGAATGAAAATGAAAAATTGAAATTAAAAATTAAATCATTCTGTATCATGAAATTATGGAATCATATAAGTTGTTATACAAAACAGGCATTATGGTTTCAAATAAAAACAATGCTTTCGTTCAAATTAATATTGGAATTCAAATACACAAATTTTGAATGTCTAATCAATTATGCATTACAAAAAAAAAAAATGAATGGGATCGTTCTTTCCTAGGGATGTCGAAGAACAATATAAGAGTTTCGACAAATAATTTGAAATGTTGTGTACTGTAAATTTACAAAAAAATACAATAGTCGAAAATATGGATCACATCATAAAAGTGACATTCATGACATCATAATTCTGAAATGCGTTAGAGTTTGCTTATTTTATATTATAGTTAAACATTTCTTACCTTAATTTATCTTGAAATGTTTATGTCTACTAAAACATGTGAAATTAAATTACATCGAATTGTATAGGGCACATGCTGATCCTTTGTGAACCCTTTCCATTTTGTTTTCAAGTAACACATTTTCATATCTATAACATTTCCAACAAATGTTGTGTCTCTTTATTAAAAGCGTTTTATTTATCACAGATATTGCCAAAGGGACCTGTACATCCACATAACGAAGGGTCCAAAGAAGAAAATAAACTTAAAAATCGATTTCTTACAACATGGCCATGTATGTTTTATCTTTTTTTTTATATATATGCTTGGTTTGTTTTTTTCATGGGAAAAAGTAATAAATTAACACAATATTACAGTATCATATATTTAAAATGTGGTTCTTCATTTTAAATTCACGACGACACTTTTATTTTAAGAAAGTTCACTTAACACCAACGACGTTAACTTTGACTAATGACACTGTAAAAAAAACTCCAGAATTTACTAATAGGAAGATTGTGTCTGCTGACTGCTGATAGTGAGAATAACAAAAAAATAAATTATCTTGCTTCATATTTTTGCAAAATATAGAATCTATCACTGCAACAAGTGTGTTATGAGGCTTGCCGAGCTTTTAAGATAATTTTACTGTTGAGAGTGGATAAATATCGTAATAGACGAGTTATAGTGGTCGAATATGTTTCTCTTATGATTTGTATCCTTCCTTTTCACACATTTGCAGAACGTTGCTAGGTCGCATGTTTTCAGGACGTCACAATAGTAAATTAGGAAGAGATCAAGAAAAATGTAACGTCATAATTGAGTTTTAGACCAATCATTTGCTGAGAACAGATTGTTCACTAGTGATGAGCAATATTTTTCTCATAGTTACGTGAAAATAGCAAAAAAATGAGAGAATACTCAATCTTATTTCAGTTTTTGAAACTAAATATAATCTTCTGTTGTAGATGACCATTCACGTGTGGTACTGGAGGGAGATACAAAGCACGATTATATCAATGCTAGTTACATTGCCGTAAGTGTGTGGAAAATGCCTGATGATTATAATAAATTTTACAAACTGCATTTTAGCAGTGTTTTCTGACACTTCGGTTATACTACCTTCCTGCAAATTGTTGCGAATTCAGCTGTTCCTCTGCAACAAGTTAAGAACTGTTCTCTCTATGGTTTTCAAATTTTGATATATTGACCATGATGCTTTCTGTCGTTTAGTTCGTAGTATTGGTTCGTTCATGATTAAAAAATGACACTTGACGTGCAATAACTGGAAAACTGTTCAATCAATGCTCTTCAAATTTTTATATTTACAATTTTTACTAGCAGCAAACGTGTGCTGTAGGCTACCCTTTTAATTTTTAATGATATTTCTTAAACCAAACTTTAGGTTATTTGTACTGCTGAGATTTGTTTCTTTTATCGTTACTACATGTAGTAATGGCTATTAATTGCTTTACAAAAATGGTACCATAAAATATAAAAACGATGTCCTTTCAATGTCGATCTCCTTCAAATGGTATCATGTAAAAAAACATAGTCAGCTGATCTGGATTTTTTTTTGAATACTTGCAATGTATGTTCTTCTTATAATCTAATGATATTCTAATCAAAGTACATATGTATTGTTACTGATTATCGAATATAACTTTCAGTCACATTTAATGGATTATTGACAAAATATGTTGTTAAAAAATTGAAACTAAAATTTTAAAGATGAAGATGTAAGGTATATATGCACTTGAACGTCAATGAGACAGTCACCCAACAACAAAAATATCGAAGCAATGTGTTTTATTACTTCAAGAAGTCATTACTGTACATTTAATCACAATTTTACGATATAGATTTTAAATGCCTGTTATCATTTTGGGGTTTGAAAAGAATAACCAAATGTTGCAGTTCATACTTGTTAGGATATATATTAATTTCAGAGCTGCTACAACGAAAAGGCATATATCGCATCACAAGGTATACATATTTTTGTTTGATTCTATACGTTATATATTTTGAAAATGTTGAAGTGGCATCCGTTGAACAATTAATTTTTACATATTTGACTCAAATGTTTTATAGTTGATTTATAACATTCCTACACGTGCATCAAAATTACAAAAAGTTCTCCCAAAAAGTTAAGATTTCATTGACTCGTTGTAATGTATCTGCCTTTTGTGAATCTTTCAGACTAGACACAATCTAATTACACCATCTAGATGGCCTCAAAAATTGTCGATAGTCATTTGACCGGAAATGAATAAACGTACAAACATAAATAGACAAAAAATCACTTGAATTCATTTTTGTTTCGAGGTCTGTTTAATTGCATGTCATATATCATACAATATATATTCTAATAATCGTTTTATCTGTATAAGAATGATTTGTTATCGAATTAGTCAACGAAACAGTTCGTCCCGGTAGCTCCATTTTTTCATTTTTCGATGTTGATATTTGTTTTACGATGATTGTTTTGAACATACATCAGGGCTTTAGTTTTTTTCATTTTAATTTTGTTTTGTTTTAGTCATTTCTGGGCTTTGTTTGGGAAGGTCTTCGAAAATATTGTTACCAATTTGACGAAATGCATGACTGCAATAGGTTATCTTCAATGCAGTTTACCTTTTGTGACACATTGTATGAAACTAAAATTTGAACTGTTTTGAAACATAACAAACTTATTCGTTCATGATTAATGTCTTCCGGTTTAAAAACAGTCTACACCTTCATAGCCGCATGAGAATATTAATATGATGGAATATAGGATTATAATGTGAGCATTCCTGTGAATATATATAGGTATAGGCAATTTTGTTTAAATTACTTTATTTCAAGTATTTTTTTTATTATTCATAGCTTCATATTTGCTCATTTAAAAGGTCCAAAGAGGAATTCTGTAAGGGACTTCTGGCACATGATCTGGCAGGAACAAGTTGGTAAAATTGTGATGGTAACACAACTAGAAGAAAACAAAAGGGTAAGTTATTGTTTCGATGTATTTTACATGTTAAATCCTCAGATATATTCAGTGCTGTAAATGTTTACTGAAAATAAATTACAAAAATAATGTTCTGTTATCTAATATATATGTGTTACTTAGTAAGCTTTAACAAAAATGATATAGGGAAAACTTTGATGACACAAGACTCCAACAGTAATGCATTTTTATAATATGAGGAAGGCGCTACCTTAAATGCCAGCTTTATACATGTACATATTTATGATATACCTATAAGCTGTATTGCTAACTATTAAATAAATACTAAGACAATGTCCTATATATATTGATTGGTTGTTGGTTGTTTAACGTCCAGTGGCAAATATTTCATGCATTTTCAGAACGAATGTCCTAGGCTATATTGTTTATGTCTAAAATAAAATTATAACTTCAGATGGAAAATGTTTAGGGAACGATCATTGAACTTGAAAAGGCAGGAGGGGTTATGGTATTTTTCCTAAAAAAAATATCCTGATTCCCAAATTGATGAATAAAAAATCTGTTCAAGCAGAGGACAAAAAAAATATTTTGAATCCAGACCTTCACCAAAAATGATTTTATCTTTCAGATATATATGCAAAATAAATTTAACTTTTATATATCTAAAAACATTTAAAACTTCCCAAACCGCACAGATAAGTCTGTACACAGTAGTTTTTTAGGTGATAATGGCCATATTTGTCAATTTGTTATGATAAGCTTGAATACTAGTGTTAAATTTTGACTAAATAATTTTAATTGATTGTGCTGAAATTTATAGGCTTCGATGAAAAAAAATCCGACTCGAATAAAAAAACATTTGTATTCCTGATCATCTTCAGTTTGTGAGTCTCATGTATTCAGAGTCAGTTTTATGTCATTTCTTGCATATATTTTTTTGTTGTTACATGTACATGATGTAGCTTACTTTTCAAGTTTTTATATGACAGCAGAATAAAATTGAGAATGGAAATGGGAAATACAAGCATGTCAAAAATTTGCTTTCGAGTAATGCTTAATCATGTCATAGTTGTTTTTGAGAAGACACATTTGGTTTCCACAGAATAACTTGAGTATAAGTGAATGGATCTCTATGAAATTTTACTAGAAGGATCAATACATAAAAGGAAGATTATAATTGATTTTTTGGTTATGGAACAACATTTTTGGGTTGGTTTTTTTTCAAATTTTGGGTTTTTTCTCCAAAATTTAACTTAATTATATTGATTTTTCTGGTCTAGTATATATAGATGCAACAAATACTGATTTGGCAGGAGATGCACACAAAATAGGGTGTTTTAAATATTTTATCTGTAATTGGTGCATTTTTCCTATGATGTGTACTTCTTGATAATGTCGACGTGAGTATCATGATAAAGAAAATATATTTGGTAACTAAGTATATATATATTCACAATTGATATGCGCCAGTGCGCTGCAAGAGGATCTTCTTTCCCTTTAATTACCAAAATTGCACATGTTTTTTTCTCTCACAGAAACACATGAGTTATTTGGTAAATAAAACACTTGTCATTGTTTGAAACTTTCAGTAATAAACATTTAGTTTAGCCTGTTTGAATGTTTCACTTATTGTGTGAAAATTTCAACAGAAAATGTACAAAACACTTGGTAAAGTTGCATTATCTGCAGAATTATTGATAACTTTCCTCACTATATATTCACAAGGACATATACCTAACATATTGTCCATGCTATTCTGATCTGAGTTTTTACTCATACATACATGTATACTGGCATGACTTGTGCTGTTCCAAGTTGTCTTCTTTTGCTGTTTCTTGAGAAGTATTTGTTTAACCTGTTCAGTCACTGTAAAGTGTTACAATTCTTATTTAGACGCAACACATAAATAGTGACCAAAAAGGTACCGCTTTCACATGAGAGAAGCTAGAAAAAAAATTAAATATGCACATTTTCAATATTTTTGTAGGACTTACTATCATACATGTATGAAATTAAGGAGTTAAAGACTTCTGCTGAATAGAAATGTTTGAGTTCAACTGATACCTGTTTTCAAAATTAGAATATGTTTGATTTCAACTGACATAAAAAATTTGGTGTTTTTTATATGCTAAATACACATCTGTGGTTGTATCAGGCTGTGCATGTCGAAGCATTTTATTGCCTGTAGGTTTGTACTTTTTTTTTGTTTTGGTCATGAAAATAAATTTGTAGTTCTGTTGTGAAGTTGATAACATGAGAATATCCAAATTGAACCTATATTGTCCAGGGCTCACACTACTTCAGAATTATAGGGAGAAGTGACTTCTCTTTTTGAAACTGATAGGGAGAAGTGGTGAGATTTGAAAGAGAAGTGCTCATTCGCGCGGTGCGCTACAATGTTTGGATTTTACAATAGTATAAAGGGCCATATGTAAATAATGTTCTTTTTATGTTGTTCAATTCATATGAGTAAAAAATTACAATTAAAGTAACATTTGAAATTAAAAGTTGTTTAAGTTTTACTAAGGTTCTTGTGAGAAACTACCAACTAAATATCTAGCACTAAAAAAAAATTATTTTAAAAAATGTAAAGATATTATAATATATCAATTACAATTTAATTAAAAATTATCTTGTGTATGAAATTCAGTGTTTCTCATAAAAAAATATAAAAGTTATTAAGTTGGGCCATAATATATTGATATTAGTATAATAGTCTCAGAGTTAAGCAACTTTAATCAATAGTTTGAAACAATCCATAAAAAATATAGGGAATTATATACACCAATCAATTAGATGTAACCAAAAGTCTCTTAATGCGTGTGGAATGCGTTATTTTCCCCTTTGGGATCAATATTCTTCTGTCAGCTGTTCCATCCGTGCGTGCGTAGTAATTATTGTAAAAGTACGGATTTCGGTCATAGCTGGTCCGGTTCAGATCCGTAGTTTAGAAATCGGTCAATGGCGGACGAATGCAAGAAAATTTACATAAATAAACGATGTTTGACAAGTTATTTGGAAAGGAACATGACGGTTTTAATGCAATAAATGGATTAAACATTTACATGTCAGTTTTTTTTCACCAACTTTTTTTTATGTACCAGGCAAAAGTTTATTCTGTGCTTATTTTGTAGACTATCCTTGTTTACAATATAGTTACACCAATTTAATTTTGAGTCCATGTAGAGTCATAGAAAAATGGGTTTGAAATGACCTCTAAACAATCCATTATACTGTAATGAGGTCAGTACCCAAATTCCATACATCATTACATGTATGGTTAATTTCAAATCCTTAAAACTGGAATATAAACAGATGTTTTGTTTTATTTCTTCAAATATTTCAAACAATTTGACATTATTCCATGCTTCAACTATTATTTTTTTAAGAAAAGGATGCTGGTAACAAATTTAATTTGCTCATTTTAAAAAGATGATAATCATGTAACTTTACATGGTCATGGTGAAAGAAAACTTGTTTTTTTTTGCTGAATAGCAATTTGGTAACTGAGTGCAATTTTGGTACTGTGATGTTATATACATGTAACCATAAGTGTGTATTGCTAAATAGGTTGAAATGTGAACCTGCCAGTAATATAATGATAAAGTACTTGGTAGAGTGAAAATGTTTTGATCAGGTTTAAACTGATGCATAAAATATATACAGGGGACTGCTGCAGCTTGAATTTTAAAGGATGTAGCCCACATACTTCCAAGTAACATGCCCTGTATATACCTACATGCATCAAAGTCATGGTATTCTCATGGGTTATCATAATCTTCCCATAAAATATAATTTTGGACAATATGGGAGCATCAATATATACAGTACTAAATGTACCACTCAGACTCAAGTCTCCTTTTATGATTAACCTGAGAGAGAGAGAAAACAAAACAGTTTCCTTCTCCTGGGACTTATAAGGTAGATATCTGATATGTGACATATATGTTAATCAATAAAAATATGTGTTGAGAGTTTGCCAAAGGAAGTACAGAATTAAAAGATTGTGAATTATTTGAATATTTGTTTTTGTTTTAAACTTTTGTTATTAAAGTTGTGATAGTCTGTGGGCTACCATAGGCGGATCCAGGGAGGGGGGGGGGCTTTTTCTTGGGGAAAATTTTGTTGATTATATGGGGAATCACTGAAGCATGACTGGAGCGCCCCGTCAGCGTGCCCCCTTTATGAAAAGTTCTGGATTCGCCATTGGCTTCATGAATAACCGTGATCACATTCAACAGTAGTCCGACAAAACAGCCGTTGGACGTCAGAGTAATCTTGGACTAATTCAACAGTATAACCAACGTCATTATCACTGTTCCTTGATGTGTGGAATTATGTGGCAGATGAACATAAGTAGTCCTGGTCAATCAGTGCACCGGAGTTTACCCCGCATGATCATTATAAAAAAAAATCCCAAATGTATTGCTTGCAGAGGTTTTTTTCTGTATTCCCATGGCTGGAAGGAACGTTTACGCTAAATATGTTATCGTTAATTATGATTTTGTGACTTTTAGATGAAGTACCTGTGATTATTCAAGTAATTTGTTTTGACCTCACTGATAATGGAAAGTTGCAGCAGACGAAACATGGCGTCAGATGTTGTTGTCCTAACTTCGGTAATTTCCGTGGTACAATAAAATTTAAATAAGCTACACAAGTTGCCAAAATTTCTGAATTCTTGTTTTTGTAAACAACCAAAAATTCATGTCGTATTTAACATCGAAATTATTCCGATCTGTCCCGTTTTTTCAAGCTCGCGTTGAAACGTTAAATATTCGGCCGCCATTAAAAAAAAAATCGTACGAGATTTAACGAGAGTGACGAAATTTTTCAGATGGGTCGTGTAGAGAGAGTTATCGTTCTTTATTCCAAAACGATGCTTCTACCATAAGTGCCAGCTAAAGCTGGCATATCAACATAATCAGGTAAAAGTTTGCATATATATATTGATTGCAAATCCAACGTGTTGTTGAAATCATACTTTATATGCAAAAGAACTAACATTTAACAAACTTTTTATTTTAGAAAAAATGTGAACAATATTGGCCTCATGCAGTAAATAAATCAATGGTTATAGAAAACTACAGACTTACATTGAAAAATGAGACTCATCATACAGTTTACGTGTATAGATTGATAGCAGTATATGACAAGACAGTAAGTATTTATTGTATACCTTTGACTTTGATTGATGACAGATGTCTGGTCTGACAATACATAAATAGTACAGTGAACAAATATTTGTAAGGTATCTGAAACAATATAAAATATCAACTGTTTAATGATATGAATAAAACATCAATTTTTCGGACCTATTTTTAGTTTTTGTGGAGTGATATACAAAACGTTGTATTTCTGACTGAACATATTCTTGTTGGCACTGTTTACCATGATATTTGATAGGGTATACATGCCACATGAATCTTTCTATATGAAACCAATCGTATTTCTGTCTTTTTAATTTTGATGCCACACATTTGGTAGGTTGATTGAACTATTTGATAAAACAACACACCGATTACTTGTAATTGTTATATATATTCCAATGTCATATGCACAGTTTTGGTGTAAAGAGTGACAACGTTCATTTTGAAATTTCCATGATAACAGTTAAAATGAACACGATATCATACAATGGTTGTCCTTTATATTAATTATTGGAGCTGCTGTTCCATGTACCGTCCATCATTTCCCATTTGATTTTAAGCTAACAAAAACATCATCCTATTTTCACTTTGTCGACCAGGGTTGAGCTAAAGATTAGAAATTAACTTAATAATTTATTTCGATTAGATGAACATACCACCTAGATATATAAACATAGGTAGTGAAAACATGACATTTATCTTTTAATAAAAAGGTTCATTTATCTTTATAGACTCAGAGAGAACGAAATATTCATCATTTTCATTTTATCCAATGGCCGGACCACGGTGTTCCAGATAGCATTAATTTGGTCAACTTTTATAGAAAAGTCGTACGTGAACAACATGATCAGTGTGGACAACATGATCAGAGTGGACCGATGGTGGTGCACTGCAGGTATGCTTTAAAGTATTAACAAAATTGACATAGATGACCGATCATGTTATTCCTTTCAACAAACATTTGTGATTGCATCACGAAAATTGAAAAAGGAAGAACACGTATAATCATGCACAATAATGTTTTTCATTTTTTTTTTGTTCTTCATAATTGTACAAATGTACGTGATATAGTATTTACAGAACAATACATAACAAAATCCGTATCGCTTGCTGTATCACTACTCGACCAATATCAGCCCTGATATTGGTTTCTCGTGGTGATACAGCATGCGATACGTATTTTGCCATGCATTGATCTGTTTATCATATATTTTAACAAAATCAGATTCATGATATGTTAGGAGACAATTATTTGATTCTGAAGTTGGGGCCTGGTAGATTTACGAAATAAATATTCAGTCTCCCATTTAATGAATGGTCCCAAATACATTTAATTTTACCATTTTGGATGATGAGACCCCTCTGATCGTGGGCCCACCTTCGATTGTAATGATATATGTACTGCTAAGTACAAATTCTAGTGGAGAGAGAATGGTAATTCTGATTATCTTCCACAATGAAAATGTTAAGTCTGAATCAATGTCATAAACGACCCATTTTCTCTAGCAAGTATTTTTTTTCAGAAATTTAAACTAAATGAGGTTATCTTGCGTGTCATGCCAGGAAATACAGCAACTGGACGTCATAATTCAAACTTTGACGTCTGTGGTATATATAACGTCACGCTCGATACGCGATACGGGTTTAGCTATGCGATACGGGGTATGCGATACAGGTTTGGCTATGCGATCCGGAGTAAGTAACACAGTGTAGGTGAGACAGACTGGCAAAAAAACTTTATTAGACATACAAAATTTCTGTAGTAAATATATGATAAACCTTTTTATGCCCTCCTCCTTCAATCCACAACAGACGTTAAACTAAACACTCTCTTTAGAGTATAAGTAATTAAATCATAAAAGTAAAGTATAACAAACACAGAAATGATATTGTGAATTTTTACTTTCCAAAGTATTACGTAAGGTATTACATAACTTTAAACTATTTACAACATGCAAAAGATAAGTGAAAAATGTTCTTAATTAACATAAAAAAATATCATAACAATAAAATTGTCACATACCATTATATAACATAAACTCTTGGCCTAGAATGGGGTTACATATGCCCCAGCTAAGGCAGAGTAGAAACTCATAATAATCTATGAAGAGGAAAATTTAAACTATAATCATAAAATGAAAACATTAGAACGTTACTATGTGAAGATATGTTACAATAACCTATCATCAACAAAATATTTATCATAATAGCACATGAATTCTTAACTTTATTCAAAAAAGATAGGAGATGAAGGGGAAGGAGGGTGGGAAAATCGAAGAGATCAAAGATAACTTATTGATTACAAATAGTATCGATCCTCTTTCTGTCTAAATAATTGTTTATGGAATATCCAAAAATAGCTAACCAATCAAAACTCTTCATCTTGACTTAATTAAGAGGCTCTCAAAGGGTATCGTAAAAAATGGAAATTATATGTTTATCTAATTTATAAAAAGATTTCAATCATCAGCATAAAAATAGTTATTAAAATAACTTGCCTATACACATGTATCAATGCAATTATTTTTCATAGTATTTGATGTTTTATTAATTCATCAAAAAAGTCTCTATAATACTTTAAAAAATTAGTTTAAATTTAGGATAGCATTTCCGGACCGTCATGTTTACATGTTGCTCTGGTTCCTTGTTAGCACTACTTTATGTCCTTACTGAGTTTATTAACACTTCATAGTTTCAAGTAAGGTTTGAATGTTCAAATGTTCGATCCTCAAGAGTCAACGAAGAAATATTGATTGTCGAAAGGAGTAGGTCCGGTAAGGGCCAATTTTGGCCTCAAATTTCAAGTTCATCTGACGAAAGATTTTAGACACTTTTCAAACACTTAAGTGTCTATTTCAGATAATTCAATAAGTTTATCTTAATGTTTTTAACTGATTTACTCATTAAAAATGCTCCGATTCTAGCTTAAATATGACATATCTATCAAATATGCCAAAAAAAGTCACTTTTCAGATGGATTTTGTTAAAAATGTAAGTGGCTGCATCTGTGTTCATCCTCAACCTTTAAATATGTTATATTTCATCATCAAATACAACTTACATTTCAATATTAAGAATGAACACGAATGCGGCCACTTTCATTTAAGACGGAAACCGTCTAAAATTTAACTAAAATGTTAGAATTGTGGAGATTTAAGTAATTTAGCATGACTAAATGATGCTAGTTCCCGATATATGTGCATTGTGTTGTCAAAAAAACCCATATTTATGTAGCAAAAGCATTTTACTTTCCAATAAATAACTTAAAGTATACATTTCAAAAAATTTGTACAACTGCTATATTTTGGGGCTAAAAAGGGGTATTAATGAACCTACTCCTTTGCACCATTGGTAACGTTTAATGTTATTACGAACTTTGGCGATCCCAATAACTACTGCATGTATTCGTTTGTTCATATGGTGTTTACGAATGTCTGTCATCGTGATTTATTCTGAATCTTTCATTCATATGGTATAAACAAAACGATCAAACAAATGAAAATTACTAAAGATTTGAAATCTGGATTTCTATTGTATTACTTATAGTAAGATTATCTGATTATGCAGAATCATAAAATTCTACATTTTACAAAAGCCAAACAATTTTCTACACTGAAAACAGTAATAGTTGAATAATTAATTTTGAAGTGCCGGTGTTGGCAGAACAGGAACATTTATTGCTGTAGATGCATTATATGAACATGGAAAGAAAGTTGGCTCTGTTGATGTTATGGAGTATGTTCAGATGATGAAAAAAGATAGAATGAATATGATACAGACACATGTACGTATTATACTTATGTTGAGATTATCGCGGGAACATAACGTTCCAACTATTGTACATGTCTATTGTCGACGTCGTATTGTCAGTGACGTCGCCTTGGGCGGAAATACGTACTTGTATATTAAATGTAATGGCTGAACAGTTGTTGTAATATCGTTGCCTGAACTATCATCTGTAACCTTTATGGTGGTATAAGTCTGATTTAAAATACAGATCCCGTAGATAAATATTAAGCAAAATATTTATTTTTCGTGTTCTTGCCGAATTACTCTTTTTTCTTTCAATCTAATGAACACTTTAAATCCATTAATATAGTATGTTATTAGTTGACCGGGTTTAAACATCATTAACCCTCTTGCTGCCGAGTTTTTTTTCTGCTTTGTCGCGCCAAAGGGATCTGGACGTTTCTTATCTGTGACGTTACAAAACTTGTGCCTCTCTGTAGAACTGCGCTTTCCCGCCGTCAATTGTTTTTCCCGCGTCAATGTAGCCGTAATTATGAAAAGTGATGTATAAGTAATTTTACCGAAGTTATTGCTCTAAGATTGTCATAAACGGTGTTTTTAATACAACATTATTTAAAAATACAACTTTTAACCTTGGAACATATTTTTGTTTATCTTTCTTGTCTTAAAATAAAGTGAAAATAATATACAAATTGCTATACTAGCTTTGAAGTCGACTTTGTTTTATCTTTGTCAAGTGAAATGCATAAATGATATTCTTAACCACCTATAAAATACTAAAATATTTATTCTCGTTTTTTTATTAGGTAATTAGTAAATACTGTAAAAACAACTCTCAAATCATTATATATAAACGACAAAACAACGGCACCCAATGAAAATGAAAATGAATGAAATCTCCGAGAACCTGTTCTATGATTCTATGACCTTCTTCTTGTTGTAAAGTATCAAACGTGTCAGATTAAAATTATCATGATTTCAATCCTTGTTTCGGTAGGCGAGGAAATATTTTTTATATAAAAATTATTATCCATATTCATTTTCTTATTTTTGAATCATGTTTATTATTATTTTGTTGACCACTTATTGTTAAAAAATTTAGAGAATACGAATAAAAAAACAAAGTAAAAACGAGGGAAGAAATTCTCTAAACTGAATTTCTATTGTCTGCAAGTGAACCTGAATCAATAATAATTCATTTTCATTTACTGTGATAAAGTACACACTGTAATTGATCGACATACACGAAATATCTTTAAAAATCTGTTAATTGATAAATTGTTCTCTTTTCAACGTTCAGTGGCAAATATTTCATGCAATATTAAGGACGTCTGAAATTCAATATACAATAAATATATTGCTCAGTGGTTCCTACAAAGTAAAAGATCTGTGGTGAATGCCAGAAAAAAGAGGTTGCCACTGGGAAAGGATATCTATGATAAATATGATAGGAATAGAAATCATTGTGTCTACTACTAATTTAACATCACCCATGATTTCGAATGATTTTTTTTTTTTAAGTCAGTGCTTCCATGATGAAACAGGTTTAAAATGTATTAAAATATCGTATGGCAATACGAGTACATCGGTTAACATGTGTGTATTTTTACAACAACAGAAAATCTTAACTGAGATTTCAATCGTGGTTTTCAAGTTAAGCCCTAAATATATTATCCAGTTCTTTTAAATAAAGCGTGTAAGGTGTATTGTGAATGAATATTAATATTTCGCGTAATCAAGTATAACAGTTACCTTTTTTATGATTATTTATCAGGGATAAGATTTTTGATTTATATGAGATATTCTGATTGATAGATGTACGAAAAAAACGCAAAACAAATTTCTCGAAGGAATGCAACATTTTACATGAAAATGACGAACTAGATAATTAGTAAACACGTTAAAGAAGTTGGTATTATAGTACTTACAAGGTTATGATCCTGTATCATTTCTTGACATCCGTTTTAAGTATACTTTTACAGCATTTTATTCAGTTTGATTCATTCCCGCCAAAATCGTCCTTTTGACGCCGTCTTTTGACGTTGTCAGTGCCCCTGAGTATTGTGACGTTACAATGGACCTTTGACGTTCTACACAATCAACAAGATTTGTGGGTAGAAGCCATAAATGTCCCTTTGACAGCAAGAGGGTTAAATAAAAGCTTGAAAATGTTAGAGGGGAAGTGTCTTGTATATTTTACGCAAGTAAATTCATTGAACAACAATAACATAAAATAGGAAGTGACACCAAATAACTGTTAATGCTAGGATTCCTTTAATAAAGATTTTATTTTTTTAGGAACAATATGAGGTCGTATTTGAAGCATTATTAGAATTGTTCACTGTTCCGGATACCTCCATTCCAAGGAACAATTTTTGTGGATATATCGAAAAGCAAGAAAACAAAAGGTTACCACAAAATCAAACAATGTACAGACAAGAGTATCAGGTATATTGTATCAAGCAAAAAAACAATCAATTCTCTAAGAATAATATACAATCATTTATTAAATACGTTATCGGTGAGAACTATGGTACAGCTCTTCATTTGACTTGAAATAAACGGAACAAGGAATACAATCATATATTAATGATCAAAATCTTACTTTGCAAAAAGTATAATAACAAAAATACGTAATTTTAATTCGAAACGGAAAGTTAAAAAAATAAATGCCAACATCTAGGCTAAGATACTCAAGTACCGACATGCAAAATGGACGTTGAGTTTGAATGTCCCTTTAGTATATTTCGTCTATCTTTTTGAGGTAAGTACACGTGTATTTAGTTCAAAAGCGAAAGACTTTATTGTAATGTATCCCTACCTAACATTCTGCATGTTTTATGTATTGATATTCATTTAGCCCCTAAAAAGATATATGGATTTTCAGGTAATACATAGTCTTAGGTACTATATATTATGTATATCATGTATATTATGTATGTTCTATAAGAGGTTTGTTTCTGTTTAAAAGGAAATTATCACGTTGAGATAAATTATGTATATCATGTATATTATGTATGTTCTATAAGAGGTTTGTTTCTATTTGAAAGGAAATTATCACGTTGAGAGTTTATTAAATCCAAGCGCATGTCATATTCTAGAAAGTTTTAATTTATATATTTTATTGGGGCTTTGTCCTTTCTTGACATGTTAGTATGACATTAATAACTCTGTTTGGACATGTCGTCCTAAAATCTCGTAATCAAGAATGTGTAAGTACGGGTTTAAAAGTCTCTTTGGCGATACATATTGTATTTAGTAAAACTATCCCATTCAATATTATTTATTTCAATTGTAGAAACTGCAATCTCTGAAACCATCGTATAAGCCTGCCGAATATAAATCTGCACGTTCAAGAGAAAACATACAAAAAAATTCTTCAAAAAATGTTTATCCACGTAAGATAAAATCTTGGATGTTTTTTTTTTAAATAAAACATTTATATAATATGTACTGAAACCTTTAATTTTGATATATCCTATCATCATCAAAAGAGAGTATAACAAATTAGTATCCATGCAATATTCGGAATCAGAAATATGCAGTCATTAAATACATAAGACTTCGAACATATATGAATTATATTTTGAAGTATTACATAAGAAAGCAAGACTTAATATAATAATATTCTTATTATTAAAATATCTCGGACACGTACTCTACCAAAGGCAGTTCTTACACCCGCACGTTTCTACTAGATAGTTTTCAGCAAACATGACTTAAAATGTATATTGGATGATCTAATCATATTAAACAATTGTCCATAAAAAAAAAAACACCAACAAAAAATGAATTAAAAAAAAACCTAAAATGTTGTTTTTCTTGTATAGCTTATTTAGGGAACACATGTTTATTCTTACGAGCTTCCACCAGGCATGCTTTGAGGATGCTTCAAGACCTTTAGACAAGCTTATTTCATTAATAAACCATTAAGATCCCATAATGTCAATCATATTGAGAATCCACGCTGAGTTCAACTTGTAAAAAGCTCATATGAGCCTGTAAAAGATGCTTGTTTATAAATTAGATAGAAGCAGCGTCAGTTTGAAAATACATCTTTGTTCTGTACAGTTATTTATATTTTACAGACCATGAAATGTCTTGGTAAAATGCCTTTTTGATCTTTTCTGAATAATTTACATTGCAAGCTATCAAATTGTGCAATCCTTTTTTGGGGGGTTTTCATAAAAGAAATTTATCAATATGTGCATGAAAGTAAAAACGTTTCTAAATCTATAAAACTTTATTTAAACCGAATAACAGTTTACATAATCATGATGTTTTCAATTCTACAACATTTATTAAATGTACCATGGAATGATGAGCATTATTGAGGAAGCTTTATAGGGCAAATAAACTGATCTTATGAGCTTTTTATAAAGCATTTTCAAAGATTTATGTGTCGGTTAGTGTATAGAAAGGTATGTACTATGAAAATTAGAGCGAGGACATATTTACAACTTGAGTAATCCTGTAATTAATCTATTGATATATTTTAGATGACTAGCTGTAGCTCATTTACGTAATTTGTAAATCTACTCACTATTATCATTGTAAGATATTGACTCCAGAATGAAAAGATTGTAGTTGCTGGTGTCAGTATGTTTATTGGTATATTTGTATAAAGCTGTATTTTATACTATACATGATAAATTTTTAAAAATATAGATATTTTGCAGTGGCAGATCCTAAAAGAGGGTGGTTGAAAACGCTTATTTTTTGGGATGATCAATGCTTTGAATACGAACATAAAGTTGAACCCTTTATTTTGGGTTGGGACCCCTTTACAAATGGATGGATCTGCCCCTGTTGTGTACCCATACGTAGTCTAGTGAATAGTTTACATGCATGAAATATCTGTCACTGAACATTAAGCAACCAATAATCAATCAATTCATGACGAAATAGATCAAATTGCTTTTATTTCCCTTTACAAGGTTTCATAGTTCACTCTATTTTTGGGTACAAAGTAATTACATGGAAGATAGTATAAATGATTACAATTTTTGATGGCATTGCACTCTAATCAAGTTATAAAGAACTATATTTGTTACTCTCTATTTAATTGAAAGAAACTTTCAATTGTCAAAAACATTTTTACATCCAAAGATTAAATAGATGAAATAGTGGGATGTTTAAAAATTAATTTGAAAACTAATTACAAACTATCTAGTTTAATTTGGAACACAACATAGTCAGTAGCAATTTTTATTTCAATATCTTGATTAAGATACAATGAAAGTTTACCCTTGTGGTCATTCATGCGTAGTTATTTCTTTTGTTCTTATAACGTGACTCTGCACTTTAAAAGATCCCGTCAGTATGATACTGTTCTATTATATGTCATTATGATATATTTCTATTATGAATTACAATATACGTTGAACCACAAACGTCAAAATCATTCAATCGCGTAGTGGAATTAACTATTTTTGGATTCTTATAAATTCTCTATATAACTTTTGGACTAGTTTAAATCTCGGTCTATTTCTGAAATTCATTCTTATATACTTTTGATTTTTTAACCCTGTATGCTAAAATTCCTATGTAAATTTTAAAATTGTTGGTATGCACATTGAACGAAAAATTTATGTGACGTATAAAATTTTCTGACGTCAGACACTCAAATCAATGAATGTGTTCGTAGATAGTAGATGCTTTTGTGTTCTGTTAAATTGTTCCTTTTAAAATTGTTAAACGATGATGACTGATGTATCCATATTTTGACTATTTTATTTATTGTGTCTGTTTATTTAACGCATCCATGTAAATATATCGGAAATTGATGAGACTGTCATTAAAGTGAGAGGGTTAGCGCTATAGAACCAGGTTTAATCCACCATTTTCTACATTTGAAAATGCCTGTACCAAGTCAGGAATATGACAGTTCTTGTCCATTCGTTTTTGATGCGTTTTGTTATTTGATTTTGCCATGTGATTATGGACTTTCCGAATTGATTTTCCTCTAAGTTCAGTATTTTTGTGATTTTACTTTTTACTTAGTACACGAAAAAGGAAGTACTATGAAAGTTAGAAGGCAAATTCAAGCAATTTGATTTGACAAAAAGTTGTAAGTATGTGCTAATAGAATATAACGCCATGCCATATGACATAGCATTCAACACTTTTCTTGAATGTATTAAAGTATACTATGAGTGAACTCCTACCACCGCAATTGTGGTTAATTGTATTTCGGTATTTAGAAGTAGAACATTTAGTGCGACTTTGTCAAGTGTGTTATTTTTTCAAAAGTGTAACATTAAATCAACATACATTGGGATCTTTTCATTTGAGTAACATTCACTTTACAGACATTGATTTAATTAATATTACAGATTTTGTTTACATATACAAGGACTTTGATATATGTTGTTTTAAATCCATTAATGGATCCTTTGCAAATGAAACAGGATTTTGTGAAAAATTCAAGAAACTAGTAAAAGAGGGTCAATAGATACCATAGGGACATTCCAACTCATACATCGACAATAAACTGACAACGCCATGTCTAAAAAAGAAAAAGTCAAACAAATAAATAATAGTACAAAAGACACATCATAGAAAATTTAAGACTAAACAACACGAACCCCATCAAAAATTGGGGTTGTGATGTCAGGTGCTCTGGGAAGGTAAGCATATCTTGCTTCACATAAGGCACCCGTCGTGTTGCTCATGTTATTACAAACCCGGTAAATAGTATAATTCGGTAGCTCACATTCGTGGAAAGGGAACAGGATTGTAGTTACGACATAAAGAACTTATCCGATATCATCTGTGAAATGGATATTCCATTACGGTCAACCAAGTAAGTCTTAACATAGGCCATACTTCAGTAACTGGCAATATTCTAATAAAACTACTAGATTCTGCAGTAAAATTAACAACAGTATCTTCTCTCAGAGATCTTTTTTTAAGGCTCCGAACATGTAAAACGTGGAAAAAAATCGCCAACTTCAAGATTTCCAAATACTGTACCAACTAGAAAAGATTTCATTGAAAAACATGGTTAGCAGGCATATTCGGGTAGACGTTGTGATACACCGTGATCTTCAGGTGTCGCATTATAATAACATGCTGCTCCTTCAACCAACATACGTACTCAATCTCAAGACTTTACACCATTCTTTTCTATTTCATATGTATGAAAGTTTGTTGTCTATGATAAAGATTATTACTAACAGTGCTTCGGGATTTTTTGCTTATACTGTTAAAGCATGGGTCCCTTTCCAAAAGTCTCCCAACTTTTGCCTTGATTTAGCAAGGTAATCTTTTATATTTTTGTTACGTTTATACGCTATGATAGGCACAAAATTTTGACATAACGTATTATGGTATACAAATGTCCGGCGTCCGTGTGTTCGTCTGTCCGTCTATCCGTCTGTCCGGCGTAAACATGTCGCACCGTAACTTGAGAGCAACATCCAAATTTCATAAAACTTAACATAGTTGTATCTTATGATTGTAAAACGACCTGTATACTTTTTGGTGAAAATAAATTAAAACTTTTTGAGTTACGGGACTTGGTAACTAAAACAGGGGTGTGTTTTTTTCACATGTCGCGCCGTATCTCAAAAACGATTGATGATTATCGCCTAAAACTTTATCCACTTCTAAGTTAAATTAATCTAACGATCTGTTTCCTTTTTGGTGATGATTCAAAATTTTATTTTAGAGTTATTGAGTGTTTTGTCACATGTCGCACCGTATCTCAAAAACGATTTATGATTATTGCTTATAACTTTACAACTTTACACACTTCTTAGTAATATTAATCTAAAGATCTGTATACTTTTTGTGATGATACCTTATTTATTTTAGAGTTATTGATTTTTTTGTTAAAAGAAGGGGTGATTTTCACATGCCGTATCTCAAAAACGATTAATGATTATTGCTTAAAACTTTAAAACTTTACACACTTCTTAGTTATATTAATCTAAAGGTCTGTATACTTTTTGTGATGATAGATTATTTATTTTAGAGTTATTAATTTTTTTGTTAAAAAAAAGGGGGGAATTTTCACACGCCGTATCTCAAAAACGATTAATGATTGTTGCTTAAACTTGACACACTTCTTAGTTATATTAATATAAAGATTTTTATACTTGTTGGTGATGATTCATAATTTTATCTTTAGAGTTATTGAGTTTTTTGTAAAAAAAACAGGGGTGTTCACATGTCGCGCCGTATCTCAAAAACGATTTATGAGTATGGCTTAAAACTTTACACACTTTTAACTTATATTAATCTTAAGATCTGTATACTTTTGGTGATGTTTCATTAATTATTTTAGAGTAATTGAGTGGGTTTTCTTTTCAAAAAGGGGGGGGGGTGTATCACATGTCGCGCCATATATCAAAAACGATTTATGATTATTGTGATGATTCAAAATTTTATTTTAGAGTTATTGAGTTTTTTGTAAAAAAGGGGGGTTTTCACATGTCGCGCCGTATCTCAGAAACTATTTGTAATTATTGCATAAAACTTCACGCACAACTCGACGGGCGTATCATGCGCTCGTGGCGCAGCTTATTGTTGCATATTGTTCATATGTTTTTCTAAGGTTTTTTTACCATTTGATTATATTTAGTAATAAGAGTAAATGGAACATTCCTTGTTCTATAGGTCTTCAATAAAGTTTTTTTTTTTATTCGTGGTATTTTAAAAGTTTTTAAAAACATTTTCCGTTTTATTTTTACAATATCCTCTTCCAACGAACTTATCTTGTAAGTTAGTTATATGTTTATCTTATTCAGCAATGCCACTATTATTTCTACTATATCGTATAGATTCACACACTGTAATACTTGTAAATGTGTGTTTAGGATGTGCACTAGTGATTGGTAAATATTGATACGTTTCGGGTTTTTTTTCATATGTGATTTAACATCAATAATGTTATTATTATGGAATCTGTCACCTTTGTACACTTCGGTATCTAAAATGGTCATACTAAATCTAGACACCTCAAATGTGAATTTAAGCAGAGGGTCAATTGTGTTCGCTATGTTAAAGAAATATTCAACTTGGGCGCAAGTTCCATATCAGGAAAGTCGCCTCCCAAAACATCAATATAATAATAAAAACAACCTGTTTTAATGTGCCTGTGAAGATCATAAAACCGTTGTCTCTGTATTAACAGTGTAATTTGATGTTTTCTCTCCATTGGAATTTATCTAAGATATTTATTAATAGGACAGACAGATGTAATTCTGCATGTCGGAGAAAATATATCACCAATAGGTGCCCCTATAATATTTTTGTATAACTGTCCATTAAATTGAAAGTCATTGTTTCTTAGTATAAAATTCAACAAATGCCGTTAAATCTTTTTTGTTGGGAATTTTTAAAATATATTTTTGTGTGTCAACTGATTCTAATGCATTGATAACTGTTTCTTCTAAGTTATTAATCTGAATATTTGTGTACATTGACGTTACATCATAGGCAATAAGAATGCATTCTTTCTTGACCTCGTGCGACTGTATTTTATTAAATTAATGAAGTCTTTTGCATCTTGAATGTAAAATAGATGCCTCTTCAATAAGGTTTTTAAAATTAGATCCAGTAATCTTTCAATGCATCTCGTGGTAGAGTTACACTTAATTATTGACGATAGGTCGGTAAGAAATGTTTATGTTGCCAAATATTTGACCAGTTCGAAATGCCTCATTAATTATTTCTAGATTGATTTTATGAATTTTTGGGAGAAGCTACATGTGTCCATGTTTTCATTCGTTATTATTCTTCAAGAAATTATAAGTTGTGAATCTATTTCTTTTTTCCTATATAGTTTTTCAACAATATCTTTTATAGATTTTACAACAACAATAGTTTTAGTTTTAGTTCTATTAGAGCTTTTCGTTCTAATTTTGACAAATTGGCCCTTAACTGTTTAACCTCCAGTTTTGATATATATAGTTTTGTGTCAATTAAGCTATTTTCTAGGGCAACATAGTAAAACTTTATTATTACAGGCGTACAAAAGGCTGACAAAAGGCTCATACAAGCTCTTAACTATAAACTTTTCTATTTGATTGACATTTATGGGAGTGTTATGGTGTATTAATGATATAAGCTTCTCTAAAAGGCTCGGAGCATCCTTGAAGCATGCCTGGAGGAAGCTCACTAGAAAAACATATATGTTCCCTTAGGGTCTTAATTTGAATACTACACTACATGATAACCAAAGTAACTTAAACGAACGAGTTCTACTAACAAAATAAACACATTTCTGTTTTAATTAGCGTTGTGACTGTTTTACATATCATGTACACGTTTGTCTTATTTTCATCTAATGATCCATTCAATTACTCAGTTGCTATGACGTTGATTACAAAAAATATATCGCGATCTTTCAATAATTTATTTAAACTTCATGTAGTAATTTGATTCACATTTATTTACATTAGATATAGTAGAAATAACGCACAGACGTTTAGTTTCTACATGTAAACTACGTTAATTGTACAATATAGTACATGTAGTACATTAATTGAAAAAATAAAACGTCATTTGAGAAATCCGGCTTGTATACACTCATGTGTTGCTGATCTTAATCATAAATTTGTAGATGACAATTATAGACCTTACCTAATGTCATTTGGTAAAACACGGAATGATTATATAAATGCAGTGATAGTACCCGTAAGTACAAATTTTACTTCCAAATGTTTAAATGATCAACACAACGGGTGCCACATGTACAGCAGGTTCTGCTTATCCTTCCGGGGCACCTGAGATCCACCTCAGTGTTTGTGCTGGTTCGTGTTGCTTAGTCTTTTTTTCTATGTGTGTTTTGTGTACTATTGTTTTTCTGTTTGTTTTTTTTTGTTTGTAGCCATGGCGTTGTCAGTTAAATTTTTATCTGCGAATTTGAATGTCCCTCTGGTATCTTTTGTCCCTCTTTTATGATTATATGTACATAATATTTTAGTTTTTATCGAATCCTTTTATTTTAAAACTGCAAGTATAAAGTCCGGCACAGGACACTCGATCAACGTTTGTATACTTGGTAATGTTTACAAAGTTTTTGTTTCGGATCCAATCCATTGCACAGACAGCGATTTTCAATTATACTTTGGTTCAGTTAATAGTGCAGCTGCCACTGGGTCTATATCGTTGCTGATGGACTGTGAGGCATCGAGGGTATCACCAGCCCAATAGCCAGTAAGTCGGTACTGCAATGCAAATACAGATATTGTGTTATACAATTTTCTGTTACAAAATTGTGGAAAATATTTTAATTTCAGGAATTAGATATCTTCTCATGCAACGCTATGATTGCTTATTCAGTCTTCGACTTTACTGTTTGTCATTTGTGGGTTATAAGCTCGTCATTTTATTCATAAGGTTTTGAGTTTCACGAGCATCACAGATGAAAGATTGATTGTCAAAATGCGTATTCGTTACAAAACAAATGGTACCGCTGATGTCATTAAGATATATATTTTTTATTTTCTTTTCTAATGATACTGACATGATAACCCATTCTTATGCAGGGTTATTCAGCTGAGAGCAAATTCCTTGTAACACAATGTCCATTGGTTGAAACAGTAGTGGACTTTTGGACAATGGTGTATGACCACGGCTCCAAGATTGTGGTTATGCTGGATCTTGCGAATAAGGTAAATAGTACTCCATATCAAAATCAATATCATATCAAGACAGCAAATTTATACACGGATATATGTCGTGACCAGCCTACTTCTTTTTATCATATTCTGCAAACTTGAACATCTGTTCTTTAAAAGGTGTTTGTACAAACAAGAAATGAAAAGTCTTTTAAACACTAGCAATTGTTTACAGTATAAAACCTCAACAATAATAAATTGTAAATAAACCTTAGCAAAATCAATGTATTTTTATCGGTTTCACTAGAAATAACATTTTCTTAACTATTCAGCTCTTGTCGTTTGGTTGTTTATCATTATGAGAACCCAGAAGTTGTGGTATGATTGGAAATAAATGCTTTCAGATGTTGCTAGAATTGACCTACGTACGTATACATATTTGTTTTCAAACTGTTAATTTTTTTTTTCAAGATGGATGTTCGTTTTTCAGTTGTCGGGTTTTCTGTTCATTTTGTTAGTGTATTTGTGTTTTTTGAGAGGTCTTAAAAGTTTTACGCAATCAATTTCAAATTCATTATTCAGTGGCTGCTTTCAATTTGCTGAAAACTCGCATTTTAGTCATAGCAAGCTTTTGCATTGCGACATTATACATGAGGTATGATAATGTTAATTCATTGTAAAATGTCTTGCTTTGAATTTCAATTTAAAACAGAATGCTGCACTTTGGATTGACGAGAAAGAAAACTTAGAATGTGAGCAGTTTAGTGTTGTTAAAGACAAACGTAGCTTACAAAGTGAACTGAAGCTGTCTTTGAACCATAAGGTAATGGTATTTATTATATCCTTCACAATCAAATAATGGCTCAATGGCAATTAACGAAATTCAAATGTTAAAGAACAACAAATAAACATGCAGTACAACATGAAAAGTAATCACTTGATATGTGCTATTGCAAATGTTTTCTGAAAGTTTTATATTTGAAATTCTGCAGGAAGTCTCATTCCGCTTATTCATTTGGAAGATATACATGTAAGAAACCATTAGCGTAACTTTTGATTTTATTCGTTGGTATTGTTATTCTTTGCAAATGAAACATTTAATGTTACCTACTGAAATACATTTTCCTAAAAACATGATTTTTTTTAATATCGATTGATTTTGATATTTACAGAAAAATAAGGAGAGACAATCAATAACTGTGTTCACTGCAACCAAATGGACTGCAAATACAGATGTCCCATCTTCTCCTGAATATATGTTAGAGCTTATCCAGCGTGTAATTGGCTGCTGGGAAATAAATAAGGGCCCAATCACCGTAGTTTGTAGGTAGGTTTGAATACATTGTAATATTGTAAATAAGCAATTTGTAAATCATAATTTTCTTATGAGTTTGTTTTGTATAGTTATTTTTCACAAAAATACTGAAAAAATTCATAAGGGAAGAAATGGATAGATACACAGAAATAGATTATACAGTACAAATAAAACTATGAAATGTCATGCGAAACTCGAAACAAACCAGTGATTCGAGGGTTAACTCAGATGTTCCGTAAGGGTCAGCAAACTCTACGCTTTTAGTTTTATTCCATTCCATTTTCTCTCATCGAAGTTTATACATTACAAATTTCCATAAAAAGAAAAAATCAAAATAAAACTGAACTCCAAGAATAATAAAAAAGTCCCTAATCAAATGGCCAAATCAAAAGCCCAAACACATCAAACGAATGGATAACAACTGTCATTTGTACGGACATATTTTTATGTAGAAAATGGTGGATTGAACCTGGTTTTATAGCTAGCTAAACTTCTCACTTATATTACAGTAGCATCAAATTCCATTTTATTGACAACGATGCGTGAACAAAACAAAAAATCATAATAGGTAAAAATGTCAAAAAATAGGAGTACAGCAGTCAACATTGTGTTATCATCTTAATCACTATAAAACAAACAGATGTATCAAATAAGTTCTGGAAAATCAAAAGGTTGGTTTACTTCAAAACACCAAATACATGTACATCAAGAGTATCTAATTGAGTACTGGGAAATTATTTTATATTGCAGTGATGGATGTAGCAAGAGTGGACTATTTGTAGCACTTAGACTTGTTTTGGAGAAAATGCAGATGGATGATGAAGTCGATATGTTTCAAGTTGTAAGGGCAATACAAATAAGGCGACCGGAATTTCTTCCAGAATTCGTAAGTGTTTTTTTTTTTATATAGTAAGAAGCATTAAAAGTGCATTTCTTCTCTAAATTTGAAAAAAAGAGCACCAATGTTGTACCAATTATCTTTATATGTATCAAAGATAAATGCAGGATTGTGACATATTAACTATCAACTAATAAGTCGGTCTATATGTTCATCAGTTAACACCAACACGCTCACAGCGAGTGAGAAATAAACTACACATTATGGATAGCAAGTATTAACAACTGAAAGGTATCTAATTTCATTGTACCACCAATGGGTGACATTTTACTCGGGACAAACTAACTTATATTTTCTTGATATTCTATCCTCACTTTTTAAAACTATTCAAAAGATCTGATAATCAACAAAGATGGAGAAATGTTACATCCTTAGAATGTCGGAAAATTAACTTCATGCTTAAACATTCCATATCATTAATACTTCTTTAACATTTTTATTTCTTTTTAAGGATCAGTATGAGTATTGTTATAAGTGTATCAAATCACTACTGGAGGAAGAATCAAGCGATTCATTGTATGCAAATTATTAGTGACGCTATAAAAGTACTTGAATGTTAATTTATAGACAGAAGTGCTATTGCCAATATTTTTTTATATATGTAATTTATCTAGTTAGCAATTATACCCAAGATGTTTTGTCGGTTTTTTTTTAGAATACTGTGGTGTTCAACATGAGCGATTTAGTAAACTATGTATGCTTAGTTTCTTATTCGCATTTAAACAAATTATTGCTTGAAACAGATTTAAAACCATTAATATAAGATCTGTTTAAAAAAAAAATGGTTTGCCAATCTTGAAACGGACCAAAAACAACAATTTCAAACGAATTAAATGTTTTCAAAAGAAAACAATACAATTTGAAAGTTCTTGTCTAATGTTCTTGAAATAAGCTAGTTTTAAGATTATATACAGTTATTTGCTTCTTTTGAATACGTATTAATCAAGTGTGAACAAAAAAACATTTTTCCACACCTATTATGCAAATTTCCACATAGTAATGGTTTTAACTTACTAGTGGACAAATCTGTTTAAATACAATGTTACGTAGAAAACTAATTTTTCTAAATGTAATTTTACCGTTTGGTTTTGAAAGCTGTCACCATCACAAAAAAAAAGTTCCAAATTGACGATTTCCGTAATATTCATTAAACAATAAACAAGTAATGATCCCATTGACATCACACGGTCTGTACATGGATAAAATTTGAAATCGAGTTGATCAGTAGTTTCAAGATTCCTAAAGATAACTTGTTCATCCTGGTCTGAGGATTCTGTTAATCACTTAAACCAGTCTTATATATATGCATACTCATCAATATTAGTTTACTGTCAAACATGATTTGTGAACAACAAAACAAATATGATTTGATAGACCCCTGTCTTAAAACAGTTCCAAAATGAATGTTTAAGAATTTGTTAAACTAGTTTTTGTGTTGTAAAACGTTTTTAGGAACCTCAAAAATCCAATTTTAAATCGTATTTTATGTATGTTAACATCCTCAAAACCTGTCTTCGGAAGCAACAAATTTGAAAAATACTGTACTGTTAATTAATGATTAACTAATCTTCATTGTTAAATTTTATTGATACATTGTAACATGTTTTTTCATGCATTGTTGAACTGCTTTACATTTTGTATTCAGAGAAGACTTAATCAATGTTATTCATAAATGTTTGCAAATATAAAAAAAAAAAAACATCTTGTAAAACATAATTGCTTATTTTGATCAATATTTTCAATATTGTGTCATGTGTGTTGTGGAGTGTCATTCACCTTTCCCTCTGCTTGTTTCTCATGATGTACACTTTTTAATGGTATGTATTGCGCAATTGCTTTAGTGTATAAAAAAGAAGAAGTGGTATGATTGCCAATGAGACAACTATCCACAAAAGACCAAAATGACACAGACATAAACAATTATAGGCCACTGTACGGCCTTCAACAATGAGCAAAGCCCATACCGCATAGTCAGCTATAAAAGGCCCCGATAAGACAATGTAAAACAATTCAAACTAGAAAACTAACGGCCTTATTTATGTAAAAAAATGAACGAAAAACAAATATGTAACACATAAACAAACGACAACCACTGAATTACAGGCTCCTGACTTGGGACAGGCACATACATAAATAATGTGGCGGGGTTAAACATGCTAGCGGGATTCCAACCCTCTCCCTAACCTGGGACAGTGGTATAACAGTACAACGTAAGAACGAACTATAAAAATCAGTTGAAAAAGGCTTAACTCATCAGATGGACAAAAATATTAGTGGACGTGGTGACTTTTAAATAAACTAATCATACATACCAGCAGGGTTTCCACTGGCGGTCGCCATTGTCGCATTTTGCAAAAAAAAAAAAATTGTGGCGATTAAAGTTCATCATTTGCGAAAAAAATTTGGCGAAAGAAATATATATATATAATGAATTTATTTCATTTATCTTGTTTATTTATATTTTTTCGTGTTTCTTAGACTTTACCTGATCAAACAATACTCGGAAGTCACCTTGAACTCGTTACGATTTTGACTGAAAATCAATAATCAGCTGATTGCATTTGATAGCTGTAGGCAACAAAGAACTAATCAATAAAGGTGTTGATTGTATTGTTTGACAAAAAAAAATGATATGGTTAAATGGCGTCCATCACATGTCACATAAAGGATTTATTAACGACTTTGCGACACACGTGTTTGATTCAACTTTATCGCCTTTGGTCCGGAAAGAAAAACTGACGAAATGTTCAAAAGCAAGAAATTCTCAGACTTAAAACCTTATCCTTCAACATTCATATATATATAATTGATTTGATAGGGTACTTGATTAGTCGTTCTAACGACGTACGTGTTTCAATTATAGTTTTACGTCTCAACTTTTTTTCATTTTTGATGGTCCAGAAAAGAAATTGTCGTTATGAAGAAACATATTCAACAGGTTTGGAACAATGCAATGACTATCCCTTAAGCTAGGTTCACACTGCCGATCAGACCAACTCGATCATGCTCGACTAAGACAAATTAAGCGATCGGGAGACTGATCTGTCTCAATCGACAAGAATATTCGGGTTGGTCTACTTGGTCGTCATCGATCTGACTTTCTACCCGAGAGTTTTTGACATGTCAAAAACATTCGAGTAAGGAATGAGAAGCCAGGCACTCGAGAAGAGATCGTGAATCCGTCGAGTAGCGATCGAATTGATCGGAAAAGGATCGTGAATAGATCGAGTATGGTCGGATTACAAATAGTTTAGTTTACCGATCAGTACTCGATCATTTCGATCTATGCTCGACTTATTCCCGATCATTTCCCAATCAACGACAACCTGTACGATATGTGGTCAAGGTTAACTCGACCAATTCCCGATTGCTTCATGATCACTGTGACTTCTATATTTTTTTCAACCCAGATCAACTCAACCAATACTCGATATCTACGCGACCACATTCGACCACTCTTCTATCTCTACTCGGCCATACACAAGTATACATGACTGATACACGATTCTCTAGACATGTGTGCAGCTCTGATTGACTCTCATAACTTTGCTTCTGCAAAAATATATTGTCACTATTTATTTTTAGCTGTATACCAACTCCTCCATGTACAGTACGCGTCTGTACTTTTGCAAGGAGGTGTAAGATTTCAAAATGAGAGAACACAGATATCAAAGGAACAATCAAACCCAAAGGTCAAACCGACACAGCCATAGCGAAAAACGAAAGCCGATAAGTAGATTCTACAGTCTTCAAAGTTAGTTTTTAAGAACATCAATATTATATTTTAGCTGTTTAACGGGCTATTTTTGTTTGACTGTCCGTATTTTCCATATGTCCACAAATGTTTTTAGTATGAAAATAAGAAGATATGATATAATTACCAATGAGACAATTTCCACAGGATACCAAATGACACAGAAATTAACAACTTGGTCAATATCTATAATTGTTTTTACATAGTTATAGGCGGTAATGGTAACGTTTTTTCCTGTACCTCAGTCCATATCGTAAACTTGGATATGTATGATAGCTCGTTTCGAAGCTGTGACATTTTCACATATATGGTTAAATTTTCGGGGTACGAAGTGAGATAACTTTTTCCGTAAATAAGTATACCCCGAACATCCTTTCGTGATGCGGCTCCTTGTGGTAAAAAAAAAATCCCTTTTTTAACACAATAAGTTCTTCGAAAATTAATATACTTTGAGAACATTAATAGCTCCATAGTTTTTACACATTTATTCTATGTTCCTCTACTTTCCTGATCACCACAAATGGTTAAGCTCAGTCATTTGTAAAAAATAGAAACATGTCCAATATCACTACACAGAGATTTTTAGTTTACATCTGACTTTTGAGTTCCTCATTTCGAGGCGCATTAGGGATCTTGACCCAACTATATGTCACCGTTACGGTCGAATGTTTACAAACACTTTTTTCATACACTTTTTGATACGATTTTATTAAAAAAAAAATGAGACGAACAACAAATGGTTTTTATTTGAATTCGTGGTAGATATATGTTAACAGTTTCCGAAAAGGTATCCTCAAGGGGATTGCAATTCTATTTTTGGCCAAATTTTGGGAAAATATACCGGTATGGCATCTTTGCCCCTTTTTGCAATATTATTAGTAAAAAAGGCAGGTTATTACCATGTATACACCGAAAATATATATTTTGAACCATTCAACTACTGAGTATCAGATTTATGGAAATACTGATTACATCCAATGCACATATATGACACAAACAGTAAAACTCCTATAAGAAATCAGCGTCCTACTCCACTTTCACGAAGTTTTTATAACCATTGGGGTCCTCTTTGTTCAGCTCCTGCAAGTCTCTCATACTTTTGATTTTGCCATTTGATTAGGGACTTTCCGTTTTAAATCATCCTTGGAGTTCAGCATTTTTGTGATTACTATTTATACTGCACACACACAGTGGTCGCCTCGTGCATCATCTCAATTTTTTGGCACCCTTGGCTGTCTATCCCGTTGTGTTTGTTTTTCTACGCTCTCTTCAAGCTCCGTCATTTAACCTGTCTATCTGAGCCCTAACTACCTTGCCAAACAATCCAACTGCTTTATTTCCATGTAGATATTTTAAATGTAAAATTTGACTCAGACCTTCTGTGTACTACTGAATTTAACCAAATAAACGGGGAACGTGTCCATTGGACACAGATAATGCCCCAGCTTGCATATAACGTTATCAAGAGTCATTACTCAAGAATAGTAAAAGTTACACCACCCAAATTCGCACTTGATCTGTGTTTTATGGTATTGCGTTTAATAACATTTGGTTGAGGCAAAATAACATTATTGTTGGGACGTATGTATACGTACTCAAGGACGGACAAGGGTAATTAATAAAGCCTCCGTTGTAGCGAGTGATATAAAAAAACCCAGATGTTTTAATACTGAAATTGAATACTAAACCGACAAATGCCCGACTATCTCTACGACCCCTATACAATCAAGTCGATCTAGTCTGGCCGAGATCAGGCTGAGATCAAGTATAGTTTATTTGGTCTAACTAGTCGAGTAAAGATCGTGTACAGAACGTGAATTGGTCGGAATTATCGAATATGCATTCAATTAGTGGTCGGGTTTGAGTCGTGATGGAGTCGTTAAGGAGTCGTGAATGGTCGGGTTAAGATCGTGTACAATCGGATAGCAGTCGGGTAGAAGTCGTAAACAGGACCGATCAAGAATTTGATCCCGCTTGGTCGGTGAAATTTGAACAATCGGGATCATCGAGTTGATTTGATCGGCAGTGTGAACCTAGATTCAAATTAAGGATTAATTTCAAGTGATAAAACAATTGTTTTGTAGTAACAGGGACTTTCTATAGAGTCCCTGCTTGTAAAAACAACTCCTTAGTACAAAAGGGCACATACTTATATTAGTATCTAAGCAACTTTCCCCAAAGAAGATCCAAGAAATATACATCTATCTGATATTATAAGGTCAAAACATGCCCAAGACTTTTCTAATATTCCTGGACTTATTTCTTCTTTATTATTAAAAGTAAGTGGACCCCTCTTTTAGAAAAGTTGGTCTAAATACATATTTTCAATTCAAGTTAAAAAAAAAAAATTTCTTTTTATCTCTCTATAACAGCAAAATTACCCCTTTTGGGAGAGACAGTCCCTCTTTTAAGGGATATCCCCATTTGGGGAGTTAATCAACACTTTTCGAAAGTAAGAAAAGTATCAGCCTTTAGTCTTTATCCTTCATAAGAGGGCCGGGGGGGGGGGGTAGAAGAAGGAACATTCTAAAAGGAAAACTATATATTTATATTACTTGGCGAAAAATATATTGTTTTGGTAAAAGAGGTGGCGAAAAAAAATAATTGACCAAGGGGAAATCCTGGATACTAGGATTGAAATTTGTATTGGCGCCAGACGCGCGTTTCGTCTACGAAAGACTCATTGACACTTGAATCGAAAAAAATCTCGAGTTAAAGCTGTTTAATGTTCGAGAGCAAGTAGAACTACAATAGTTAGGTATGTAATTGATAGAGGTAGGCAAGAATGAAGGTCAGGAAGTTTGGACTGCCAATCATCGAATTCTTCAAATGCACAGAGCGTGCACTCTCTCGACAAGAAGTATTTGATTTTTTTTTTTTTTTAATTATACATACTTTATTGAAAACTTTCACATTTGTTAGTTTAGTGCAATTTGACGCTTGTTGAAAGTTAGCATGCACTTTAACCTCATTGGTCAATTAAAATATTTGTGACCAATGATAATAAGAATTGACCCTGATCAAGCCATGACCATGCTGACCTTGACTGCCTGTAATCGAAAACTTTCATAATTCCTAGACAAAGACCATGGAAATTTTCGGTTTCTTATTACACCATTGATAAGAATTAAAACCTACACAAGTTGAAACAGTAGACCATAAAGCTAAAATTTAGTGTATAAAAATTTACTGCCAAAAACGTTTTTATTAGAATAAAACTTATTTTTGTCAGCTAAAATGTTCTTCTTGTCCAAATAAAGACACGAAAATGGAAACCAAGAATGCGAGTTCATTTGCAGAATATCTAACTCAAGATTTGTGAAAAAGGTCATTTATTCAGAATATCATAAAGCATTATACAACTGACAGTGATGGACAATTACGTCATCAAACAAAACTGAATAAATGACAACAATTGCAAAGGTGGGGAATAACTACCGCCATAATCCCCAAGTCCCTGAGCTGGGTAGACCACCACCCGAGACATCCTTGGAGACTACTTTTTATGACAAAAGGAAACATTCAGAAAAATAACATATCATTCAACTCAAAACATTAGTCTAAATAACAAAATTAGTCAGAGCAAGCCCTGTTGACCTCTACCGTAACTGTTTGGCCAGTAGAAATGCCCATGTAAAGCAAACCCTTTTGACCTTTACATTCCCATGTCATACTGTTTGAAGTTCATCCTATTACCGACATTAAAGTAACATAAATGTGTAAGGTACGCAGAGTGTTACAATATAATCAAAGACAAAATGCATAGTTATATATAAAAATTAGCAAAAATTAAAAAATACAATACAAATATATAAACATATCATTTTGCAAACAATATTAAACAATGGATTGAGCAAGCCCTGTTGACCTCTATCCATATTGACATAAAGGTCTACTCTAAATAAACGCAATGATGCAATTAAATAAAAAGAATAAAAGGTAGAGCAAGCCCTGTTGACCTCTACCAGCTTAATACATAATGGAAAAATATAATTTATTATGCCCTGTTGACCTCCGTCAAATCATACTAAAAAATTATCCATTCGAATGTAATTTTGCAATGCATTTGATTTCCATCTACCCATTTGTTGTATAACAGATAAACATGTGCTTTAAGCTGCTTCACTTGTTGCAGTGCCTATTCTGAAACTATGACCCTTGTAAAGTTCTGGGCTTAAACCTATGAAAATTAATAGGGACTTCAAAGAGGAATTAAAATAAGTGTATGATACTGGTGTAACACAAAGAAAATGAAAAAGGGGAACTGACTTGTGTTTTGCCACCTTTATATAATCCATCATTGTTTTTACAGGGCAAAACATATTACCAAAGTTTCGAGTAATTAAAATAGTCTTGGGACGCAAGTCGCTATGTTTATAAAATGTTATTGTGACGGTCATATTTATTGGGACCTAATTTTTTAATCCCACAGAAATGTCTGACAACTGTAAAACTTTGTTATTTTCATTTTTGCTTTTAACAGCAATTTCTCCTATCCTGAGGAAACAATGAAATGCCAAGGACATCATAGCCGTTAAAAGGAACTGATTGACTGATCCCGTATAACATGGGAAACTCCTTACAATAATTTTGATAATATCTATTTTGTAATGGGTAATCTGGTGTCACAGGATCTCCTCAAACTCTGTGCACCCTTGATAATCTTTTTTCTTTTATTAAAAAAGAATTTGTAGGATCCGGCAAACATTTTAACTTGTGAACATAACTTATAGCAGAAACATAAGATGCTATTGTAGATGGTTTATAAATTTGCAAAAACAGAAAGCTGATAAAATGTACGTAGATGGATAAGCCTGTGATAAAGGAAAATGTTCCTTACAGAACTGTTCGTATGCTTTTAACATTCTATTATAAGAAGCTCTTGTTGCCGTTGATAGTGAAGGTTGTAATAGATGTTCTCGTCATAGATTAAAAAGATGCTGTGGCACTGAAACTGGAGTTGATTCTTAACCAAGGAGCTATGTGATGGGCTTTCTGAAAAGAAAAACGAGACAACAAGTCACAGACTACATTTATCTTACCCGGAATATGCTTTGCTTTAAAATAATATTAAACCTCAGCAATGCCAAAACTAATCTGCGGACCAATTTCATTAAATTTTATCTCGTGATGAAGATTTATTAATAGTATCAGCAACCGCCTGATTATCAGTCAAACAGTCAAAACAGTACCTTATGATTTGACAATGTATGCCCCACATTTTTTCACAGCAAGAACAATAGGAAACAACTCCTTTATTGTAATGTGTAATTGGAGCATATTTTGAGGCCATTCCCCTGCAAACCAAGTACTGCCAAAAAACAGCAGCATATCCCCCATGAACCCCAGCTGCATCTGAATACAATTTTTATGATTCGGAAGACACCCATTTTTGAAACAAAAAAACAGGACTTCCCATTGTAATTAGATATAAAATCAAACCATGCCCTCAAATCAGCTCTCGCTTCTGAATTTAGTGTAATTCTATAATGAGGACATGAATGGCCAATTGTTAGATCAAAAAACCTTCTCAGAAATGCTCGTCCTGGAAATACAACACTACAGGCAAAATTCAATAAACCTAAAAGAGACTGTAATTCTCGAAGAATAAGTTTCTTTTTTACCTTAAATATGTTAAGGAGACCCAAAATTTTTGCTATTTTATCTTTTGCTAATCGAGCTACCATAGCCCTAGAATCAATATCAATGCCATAGATAGTTATGTATGTTGTAGGTAATTGAGTTTTTTCATCTTTTATAGGAGCACCTACAGATTTTGATAAAGTTAAAAATGTGTTAAGTGCTACAGAGCACTTGTTAGTATTTGCTTCCCCTACAAAAAGAAATCATCTAGCAAATGGGAAACACTTCTTATTTGAAATTTGCTATTCAAAATTCACTGAAGAGCAGAGGAAACATTTTTAAAAAGTTGGCAAGAAACTCCCATGGGGAGGGCTGCATCATGATAAAATTTATCCTCCCATTTAAAGCCTAATAAATGGTATTCTGAAAAATGCAGCGGAATTAAACGGAACGCATCTTCAACATCGGCCTTACTCATTTCACAGTTGAAACCGTGTTCTTGAACAAGTTCTATGACAGTTTCAATATTTTGATATGAAACTCAAGTGTATTCAGGTGGTGTCCAAAAATTGACAGATTCCCCTTTTGGAAAAGATAGAGCATGAATTGAGTGGAAAGACCTATTTTCTTTTTTAGGTATTAGACCCAAGGGAGAACAGATAAATTTTTCAAAGGGTGCTTCATTAAAGGGTCCTTTTATTCTGCCTTTCATAATTTCCGTAGTTAATTTTAGATTGACCGCGTCAGGATTTTCTCTTGCGCTTTTATTGTTGGAAGGAAATTTGACAACTTTTTTATCAAGCAAAGAATTTATTTTAAAGCCAAATGTAAAACCCTCTATTAAATTTAATTTCATTGCTTTGTCATAGCCTTTGAGGAAAATGTTTAATTTATTTACTTTTATTGGTGTTGGTAGACTTGTGGGTTGTAAGTCACTCTTTACATGAGACTGTGGCATGTTTTTAGCACATTGTACACATTGGTACTCGTGTTTGCAGTTGTCACTGGAGCAGCCACCTGTTCTACAGTAGGTCCAGCAGTAACTAGGTGGGAATTGACTGCTTTGTTGCTGAACCCGCCGCTGAAAGGGAAGACCTCCACTTTGTTTAACGGGTTTATTATTTGATGCATAGTTACCGGTAGTAGTATTTGAACGATTGAAATGATCATAAAAGGCAGTGCGCCAAAGATCATCATTTATAACTGCCCAATCAAATTTCATCACTCTGCGTACCTTTCTAAACGTTTCATCATAAGATTTTGCCATGTAAAACACAAACTGCTTTGACATTGCTCTAACATTATATGCATATTTAATAAGACTTAAAATATGTTCTGGATGGTTCACATAATAAATAGACATATAAATATCAAAAGCTGCAGTCCACTGATGGATTGAAAATAACTGTTTTGGTTTTGCGTATGTAGAAATTTTTACTGCTTTTGATTTGAAAAGAACACCATCATCTTCATCTTCATAAAAATTTGGAGAAAGGGTAACAAAATCAACGAAACTATCGGACATCATGTCTTTCCTAATTTTTTCACTGACATTAAAACCCAAGGGTAAAGTATTTCTAAGTAAATAGCTTGCTGTCTGCCCTATAGACGAATTGTCAATACCTAATGCTTGATCTTCTTGTGTTGTTGGGCTACTGGCTGTGAAGTATCCAGCAATCGATAGGTCTGACGTCACATGTGGTACCAATGAGTAGTGAACGGTGTTTGATGATGAAGACGGCAATGTATGCTGAGTCTCTGTTTGGTTATCAGTGCCGGAAACTGTTTCCTGTGATGCACAAGAGCGCATGCCACACACACTTGATAATCTGTCATCTGATAGTCTGACTCCACTGCTGTCAGTTAAGTGTAAGTCAGCTCCTTTCAACTAGGTGATCATTGCTGCAGCTATTTCATCTGCTGTTGGCTGTGCTTTTGTACTTGCACTGTTCATCACAGGAGCTGTTCATGGAGTTGGACCAATGTTTCGGACCCGTTGTTGTCCTCTTGATGTATTACTAGTAGGAGTTTCCTCAGTTGGCAATACCGCGGGATCTATGACAAGGTCCCTGTCTGTGAGGTCGGAAGGAGCAGCTCATCTTTTGGATCTAGCTCTTTGTTTAGGCATCTTTAAAGTAAACCAAAATAATTCTTGAATACCTGATAATGTGTTTTAACTATAATATAACATCAAAAAAATATGCATACATGTATATCACTTATATAATACTATTCATTGTTCATTGTTCATATAAAAAGTTCACGCAACGAACAATGTGGCACACAAAAATGCAATATTATATGTCAACTACATTGTTACCATACATGAGAATAACCATGTAAGAGTATGGTGCATGTAAAACAGTATGTAAATACAACCAGTGTAATCTGATACATAAATACAAAAATGCACTATAAATATCAGAACCACAACTATAATGATGGTTAATCATATGTATGTATAATGATACAAACTATAACCATATTTTATAATAAATAATCTTGTATTCGTAAGCAATACAGCTTATAGAATATAAATATTACAAATATTCAATTACATCAGTGAAATATATTTGAATTTAAACAATTAGACAAAAAAATCATATAAGTAAGTATACCCATATAACAGTACAGCAGAGTATGATAAAACATAACACATATTAAGCATTTATAATGATTAAATTAATAACGTGCCTTCTCGGTTAGAAATAAAAACTTCCCTAAATTGTTAAGTTCCTTTACATTATGAACAGATAGCAGTTGTATGAGTTTAAAATTAGAAGGTTTTCTCCAATGATAAGGTTTGATAAATTTCTTTCGAAGTTCATTATACTTTTCACATACTAAAATAAAATGATATTCATCTTTAATTACTTGTTTATCACACATCTTACAAAGTATCAGATGTCTCTCGATATTATAAAATCGACCAGTTTCTATATTCAAACAGTGAGCAGATATGCGATATTTACAAATAAATGTTTTGTAAATAAAATATAACCAGTGCAAATTGATACCATTTTACAAAATTGCACTGACATATATGATAACCATAGCCATAATAATGGCAATAAAACCATGTGTATAATGATACATTTGTGTGCCACACTATTTGGATAAAAATAGAAGACATAACGCTTTGGTCAGACAGTCAGATAGTGCTACAGTGGTTATCAACTTCAAACCAATTGAAAAAGTTCATAAGAAATAGAGTTACGGAAATACGTAAATTGATTAATACATAAGAATGCAGATATTGCTCAACGGAAGATAATCCAACTGACCTTCTTACTAGAGGACTCAGTGTGTCACAGTTATAAAAGAACACAGTCACTATGGTTCAACGGACCCGAATGGATAACCTATAAATCAAAATGGCCGTCGTGGAAGCCAAAATAACACAACAGTGTTATCTACCAGCACAGATTTTGAAGAATCAAATACAGCGGGCAATGAAATAGATTTTCATCAAGGAATACACCAGATTATGCAAATTACTAAAGATAGTACATTATCAAAAAAACTACGAATAACAGATTATGTATTTCGAATAATACGAAATTGCCGTTTGCCAATATTACAGAGAAATAAGTCAAAATAAAATACATTTTAAGAAATTGTAGAATGCAACAGAGTGTTGGATACTAAATTGCCAACAAAATGCTTTTAAGGCCGAAATATTAAACTTAAAATTAAAGGACACTAAACCTACAGTTTTAGTAAGACAACTTATACTGTACCGGAATACCAAAGACGCAATTTGCTGCGGTTGGAGAATTCATAACGCACCTGTATGTGAAAACACGAAATTTCCTTATTTGCTACCAAGGAATCATCCTTTTATGAAATTAATTGTTCTTGATATACGGAAGTACATGACACACGCAGGAGTATTATGAACAGTGACTCAGATACGACAAACTTACTGGACACCCCGAATTCGTCAATACGTAAGAGAAATCTGGGAAATTGCGTAATTTGTCGAAAAAAACACCATATACAGCACCTGATCCGTCGCCACTCCCGAAAGTTCGGATACCATAGTTACACTTCAAACAATTGTGACAGAAATAGAAGAGATCATAAATGATGGACCATTTTTCCTACGTATCACCGGACATTAAAGACGAGGAGCCGTTAACTCCGTCACACTGACTGTACGGAAGAAGAATAACTTCAACACCATATCCACAACAGAAAATTGAATACATTGCCATGAATAGTGGAAAACATGTATACAAATTTGAATAAACAGTTGAGTTTAATGGAGCATTTTTTGGAACCGGTGGAAATCCGAGTATATAACGACACTGAGAGAATTTCATCGCCAAACAGGAAACAATTTACAAATCATTCAAATTGGAGATGTAGTGTAAGTACTAGATGATAAATTACCGAAAAACCGATGAAACATGTTTGTTGTTGATGAATTGATCACCGAAAACAAGGTTTTACACGAGCAGCTATAATATGAACTTGTGCAGGACGTACATCACGTCCTATAGTAAAACTGCACCCGCTCGAAATCCGAACAAACATTAACAACTTAGAGGTAAAAAAGGATGATACTTCAACAGAGAGATCGACAAGAATTCTAACAAAACGAGAAGTATCTTTGCAAGCTCGAGAGAACATCAAGAAATAGACTACCACAAAGTGATTGATTTTTTTATATTTTAACTTTTGCCGGCCCCGAGAATGTCGGAAATTTAGCGCGATTTCATACATGTTAACGTTGAACCTGCACGATCTATACACAACATATTCATCTACTTTACACAACAAGGGGCAAGCTGAAGCACGATGTATTACGATATTTGCCATACTTGAAAGATTTAAAACTCGAACATCCTGTTAACAATGAAGATAGCTTTGACATTTTACTCTTGAATGGAGCAGACTATTATTTGGATATAGTACAAGATCACGTGATTAGAAGGAATGGACCTGCATCCGTAGCATCAAATATTGGTTACTTGTTATATAAAATGAGTTTATAGATAATCTTTAAATTCATATAATCAAACAGATATCACTCCGCTACTAAAGGACTGCAGTGAGCTACCGCCCGGAACATCAAGTGGAGTTTATGACATAACACCTGTAAACGGATGTACCATTTCTGTGTTCTGTGAAATGGATACTGGTAATGGAGGTTGATCTGTAAGTCTTATTTTTAATAAGCAGAAATATTTGCTCGAAAGTAATTTTTCTAATAAAAAGGCGTGACGTTTTAAAGATAAGGCAGCTGTAATAATGTATTTCATATAATGTTATTATGTTCAACCTTCATTTGTAACGGGCAATACATTTTATGATCTGTGCGTCTGTCTGTTAATTCCGTGTCCAGAAAAGATTTGCTTTTGTAGGTAGTTGAATATTTCAGTGTCCGTCAAATGCAAACGCCATGCGCTTTCACTATTTGTTCGCTTCCGATTGGAATATAATGTAGATGTTCTTTTGAAAAAAAGAGCTTATCATGAAAAACATCTCATATAATAGTTTCCATAAATCAAATGTAGCCCGTTATGAACTTTGGAGTGAATATTGACACAACGAATACCGATGGAAATGTAGCAATTACATATTGCATAAGGAAATGTCGATCAAATACATGCATTCGTTGTAACAATTTTTCATATCACAATCCGTTCAGTGTAATACGAGATATATGTCTTCACTCGACATTATCTAATTTAGAAAAGAATTATTGATAACTACCAACGGTCTTAAAATAATGTTATTTTAAACAAGTTTGATTTACTTTTGCTTGTATTATTTAGAATATATATTCATAAAGTAATGGTTTTCTAAATCTTTACAATACTGTGGATTCCAATTTTCGTGGATTTTGTTAATGGAAATTAACCATTAATTCAATTGTTCAGCTAAGTACAAATTTTCTATTTGCTTCAATTCAAATCTGACAAAACATCGAAACACAATATCCACGAAAATACTATTTCCCTAAGTCAACAAAATTTGGTGTCATATTTATGTTTATGATATAAACATATGAATGTATAGCAACTATTTTTTTAGACAATCCAAAGACGATACGACGGTACTGTCGACTTTTATAGGTTCTGGGATGATTACAAAGCTGGATTCGGTGCAATAGCAGGAGAACATTGGCTAGGTAGGTCCAGTTATGGAATGGTTTGTCAAGTGCTCAAGAAATTAAACTAAGAATACATTATTATCACTTCTGAAATGGTTAGGCGCTTCCTAATCGGATATTTTGCACTAAAGACAGCAATGCTAATCCCTTCTAAGTTTCATGATAAAGAAAGTAAATATTAATAATTTAAACTATAATTACATGAATTAATTACTCAGGAAAAAAATACAAACAAAATCAACCATTTTAGTGAGCACTTTAATTTTTTCTAGAATAACTTTTATCAACATAGGTCCAGACCAGCATTACAAAAAAAGTAAAATAACAAAAATACTGAACTCTGATGAAAAACCAAAAAGGTAAGTGCCGAATACAATGTCAAAATATAAAGCTCAAACACATCAAACAAATGGATAACAACTGCTATATTCCTGACTGTGTACAGAGAGGTTCTTATGTAGAAAATGGGGGATTAAACCTTCCAACCAATACTGAATATAAATAATAAATTGTTCGCTATATTTATAGATGTTATATGTTTATTGTAGACCTTTATTTTTGACAGTCTCTGTTGAACAGATTTAACGAATAATTTTGTTTTACCTTTATCATGTTTAAGAGCCAGTATGTATTTTTGGCTTTTAAATTGTGTTATATTTATCTATTTTCAAAGTTTTTTTACCAACAAAGATGTTATTTTACCTCACGGTCATTCAGCATTAACAACATAAAACATCGCTAAAAATATGGAGTATACTTATCTATATCTTCAGGAAATGATCATCTACATGCGATACTTCGCCAAAAATCATACAAAGTTCGATTTAAGGTTGGAGATTTTTCAAGGAATACAGCGTATGCTATTTACAGTGCAATGTATGTCGGTGATGAAAGCACTAACTATACACTCAGTCTTACTGGTTACGCAGGAACAGCAGGTGATTAGAATTAACAGAAATAATTCCCACGGCATTCCGGCCATTCTTACACAAAGTATCACGTGATAACCTTTATAATTTGATGTTGGTTTTATCATATCAAATAGCGTGATTGTATCTTAAAGAAAAACTACGAATATAGGGTATCCATCCATGACACAAAATCAGTACATACACAGCAAAACAACCCACACAAAAAACTTTTATTGTTGTTCGTCATCTCAAAGTCAAGGCGAGGCCTTCAAAAAAAACCTCTCACCTCTCTGCCAGTTTAAGACAGTCCCTATCACGGGCTTGAGCGAAGTTCTTGCAAAAAAATATTTTGAAAGATTTTGTAATTTTATATGTTGTTGCAATAAGCATGATAAGGTACAACAAGTTTTCATTGAATTTTCAAAATGACCTCCATCTTTTACAAAAAAAATCACTGTTTCGTTGATTCATTCGTGTATTTACCAACATGTTTGTGTTGTATCTATAATGTGACATTGGATGCACAAAGATTGCACGAAACTGCATTTGAGACAGATTTTGGTAAAGATGAGGAATTATTCAAAACTTGTTTAAGGGGGTTCGCGGGTCTAAATCATTTACATAGGATTTCTCTATATTTTTCTATAAATGAACTTTATCTTATAATAAATAGAAAAATAAAATAAAAAAATGGGGTCACCGTTCATTTGCGCTCACAATCTGCCTTCGAAAGAAGCATACATTTGTGTAAAGGTGTTTTTTTTCTGTTGAACTAATAGGAGAAATAAAGGTAATATCGAAATAAAAAAAAGAAATTTATTACAGACATCGCTCAAATTTTACAATAATTTAGTTTAGGTACAGCATATATGGAAATTATATTAAAAAATATAAGTCACCGATGAGTTAAAAAAGATATTTCAATTTTAAAGCCAAAAAATGTCATTTTTCTACCACAGGGAGGTAATTTGGAACTTTTTCAATGATGTATACATTTTAAAAGTCATCTTGGGCAAACACGAATTAATTGTTTTGAATAATTTTTGTACCATATGATAAAGAAACAACTACAAAAGGTAATAAATACAATTTGTAATGAAAAACAAATGTTTAATTTTCTTCTGAAATTTTTATACCCTCGATCCTCCTTAAGAAAAACATTTCTGACAAGAGAACATTTTTCTATTGGAAGTAATCCTATACATGTTGAGTTTGAAGCACAAAATCATTCATTCTGATCAAAATTGTCCTTTGATGCATCGATAAACAAAAAGATATCATATGTGCACTACGTCTACAAAAGATATATGAAGTTAAAACATGTTGATTTTCAATTGATTTTGACAATATTTACATTTACAATGACCATGTGATTGAGAAAAAAAAACATGGGGGGGGGGGGGGGGGGGATTGCCTCTTCATCTTTATGAGAAAAAAAACACTGTGTCTTTATTGTTTCGAAAATTACTTATACTCGCTATATTCGAAATAATGATAACCTAATCTTTAGAACTGTTCTGGTTAAGATTTTATGTCCAAAAGATTTTACGTAAATAACTTCCAAATCATTTGGCGTCAATTGTACCAATTGGTATTTATTGAAGACACGTATGGTGTGTGCAATAAAATCGAACTAGTACACAGTATATGTGTTCATTCTTTTCGCAATCTGTATTACTAAATATAAGATTTCCGAATCTTGCTTGCTCACCGTATACAATTTCAAACCGAATATATCCTTGTCAAAAAAAACCGAAGAGTCAGGATGTGTATCCCTTAAAGAGCTCTGGAAATCAAAACTTATATGTGGTTGTATATACGATAAGCTTTTATGTGTATGTGAAGTATTTTATAGATAGTCGCTCGCCTTTTGTGACTTTTTTCGCTCAAAAATTGACTTGTGTTTTTCTACTTTCTATTTTTCATCCCCCTATCTTTTACCACAGTATACCCCGACTAAGTTTCGGTTATTCACTACTGGTAATGTTATTATATTTGATAACTTTAGCGTATTTGATATTTGTAGTTGGTACCCTCTAGTTGTTACTTAAGGAAAATGTTGTGAAACGACATACTTGATATTTCACGTTCTCCTGAAATGAGGAAACCTTCCTTTTTTTGTTAGAAGACAAGGGTCATAATAGTAAACAATAATAATGATGAAATATTTACTGAATGTATTGATTGACGTTAATCTCACGCCTTACATGTAATGCTATGTTTGATCGTAATGCCAATCCAAATGATGGTATGATGTTTACGACTCGTGACAGGGACAACTATATATCTAAAAGTAATTGTGGCAACATTAAAAAAAGTGGCTGGTGGCATGCATCATGTACTAAGGCCAACCTCAACGGTGGTGTGTACACAGACGAGTCTCTTCAAACATCTATTCATTGGAGAACATGGAAACAAGCAGAACTTAAAGGGACAAAAATCATGATTAAACCAAAACCGTAATATTAAAGAATTTTCTTGAAAAGAAAACAAACAAACTTTTCTTTTATTATCAATTCTAAATCAATTTCTGCTTTTATCCTGCTGTTTAATTGCTGATTTTGAACATGCCAAAAACGTCACAAAACTATCATTTAATAAATGGAATAAGATTATCAATCTGAGTATACTAATTTAACACTTTATTGTTACGCTGACCATTTCTACTAACAACCTAGGAATTGTTATATCTTTTTTAGCCAACTCACTACATAGATCAGGATATAAACATACTATCTTTGACATAATATCCGTGTTTTTAATTTTCTCGTCAACCTTTGTAAAACGCATACAATTAGTATTTTTTAGTATGATTGATATCTGTTGATTTTTTAATCTTTGTTTGGAAAATTATAAAAGAAGATGTGGTATGATTGCCAATAAGACAACCCTATTTCAATCACTTTGTTTTAGCTATTTTTCTTAACTTCATTTTAATATATCTTTTGAAAGTAATTCGCTATTAAATACGACTAAATTAGACTGATCACTACTGAACGGTCTTTCCTAAAACAACTTAGATGTGAAGTTCTTCCTTTGAGGCTAGAGGCGGAAAATATACAATGATCAACACAATAAGCACGTTTGTCAATTTTGTACTGCCTGCACCAAACGTCGGATTCGTTTGAACCACATATTTATTTTAATTGATGACAAAGCTTTTCAAAATTCTGCCAAGGCTTCCCTTCAGGAATCACTTTTGATAGATATTTTTCACTATACTCAGTGTGTTTGGCGAAAAGAGTTGTCTACATAAATCGTCGCCAACAATAAAGGAGAAGCAGTGATTTGTCAACTTACACACAGGGCAGTAGTTCTTCCTCAAATACCAAAATAATAGAAAACGTCGGTTTTACAAGGAATATATTAACCTGTCAGCAAATACTGCTTCGTTTACGGACTACGTCACAACATGATGGGCTGAAAACAACCGACGGATATGGAACCATCACCAAGACGAAGGATCAAGGACGACGAACAACCTCGAATGATTGCACAGCAGTTTTGAGAAGATTAGTTGAATACCACACCTCAACCTATGCAAGCTACGAAATTACCTTAAAAATTAGCAGGGAGCATAGAAAGTAACCATCATTCAGTACCAAGCAGGGAAAGTACGGCCCACAAAAAGAAGACAATACACACAATTAAATCATGCCTATGGAAACTCAAAGACGATCTTCAAAATGGTGAAGTTAGTGTGTTTCAATATGCTTACATACCATCTTATTTGATCATAACTGTTACACTTTTGATAAATGTGTTGTGAAGTTTATACCATGTAGAAAGTGTGCTATATTGTTGTACCTTCTGTTTCGTGTGTGCTTTATAGTGCCAGCTCTTTGTGTTATATGTGTCCTTTAATGAATTATGTTGTTTAATGTGTGTGCGTTATTGTTTTAAGCTGTTTATTATCTGTGCTCAATTTTAAATCTTTTCATGATTCATGTATGTAAAGTGCTTAATACATGCTATTGTATGACTTAATATTAAATGTTTAATGATACTTCAATTGCACCAAATATATGCAAAATTAATATAAGCATTTGCTTATTTCATATTTTATTAGTTTAATTGATTAGTGCCAGTCATTAACTGCTATACACTTTAAAAACAAATTCATCATTTTCAAGACAATGTTCGATTGTCCCACATTAAAACCCCCAAATTGTGCAATAAGCATCTTTCCGATTGTCCCACATAATTTCACTATATTTAACCTGTAGTTTCAAAGAGTTGGAAAATCAGGAAAACATCATTTACTCCACTCAACAGCCTGTTATACAATGCCTTGACATAAGGCTGCAACCATTTAAATTCAGTGCTAGTTTTTATGTTTGAGTCATGAATTTATCACTACAATAAGGTATGGGGGCAAATTCCGAGTCCGAATGTGTGTCTTTATACTCCATATTTAGCCAAACAGAATGGATTTTCTTCTTCCAGTAAGGTCAAGTCAAGTAATGGAATGGTTTGTCAAGTGCTCAAGAAATTAAACTAAGAATACATTATTATCACTTCTGAAATGGTTAGGCGCTTACTAATCGGATATTTTGCACTAAAGACAGCAATGTTAATCCCTTCTAAGTTTCATGATAAAGAAAGTAAATATTAACAATTCAAAACTATAATTACATGAATTAATTACTCAGGAAAAAAATACAAACAAAATCAACCATTTTAGTGAGCACTTTAATTTTCTCTAGAATAACTTTTATCAACATAGGTCCAGACCAACATTACAAAAAAAGTAAAATAACAAAAATACTGAACTCCGATGAAAACTCAAAAAGGTAAGTGCCGAATACAATGTCAAAATCTAAAGCTCAAACACATCAAACAAATGGATAACAACTGCTATATTCCTGACTGTGTACAGAGAGGTTCTTATGTAGAAAATGGGGGATTCAACCTGGCAACCAATAATGAATATAAATAATAAATTGTTCGCTATATTCATAGATGTTATATGTTTATTGTAGACCTTTTCTTTTGACAGTCTCTGTTGAACAGATTTAACGAATAATTTTGTTTCACCTTTATCATGTTTAAGAGCCAGTATGTATTTTTGGCTATTAAATTGTGTTATATTTATCTATTTTCAAAGTTTTTCGTACCAACAAAGATGTTATTTTACCTCACGGTCATTCAGCATTAACAACATAAAACATCACTAAAAATACGGAACATGCTTATCTATATCTTCAGGAAATGATCATCTACATGCGATACTTACACAAAGATCATACAAAGTCCGATTTGAGGTTGAAGATTTTTCAGGGAATACATCGTATGCTATATACAGTGCAATGTATGTCGGTGATGAAAGCACTAACTATACACTCAGTCTTACTGGTTACGCAGGAACAGCAGGTGATTAAAATTAACAGAAATAATTCCCACGGCATTCCGGCCACTCTTACACGAAGTATCACGTGATAATTTGATGTTGGTTTCATCATAGTAAATAGCGTGATTGTATCTAATAGAAAAACTACGAATATAGGGTATCCATCCATGACACAAAATCAGTACATACACAGCAAAACAACCCACACAAAACTTTTATTGTTGTTCGTCATCTCAAAGTCAAGGCGAGGCCTTCAACAAAAAACTCTCACCTCTCTGCCAGTTTAAGACAGTCCCTATCACGGGCTTGAGCGAAGTTCTTGCAAAAAAAAATATTTTGAAAGATTTTGTAATTTTATATGTTGTTGCAATAAGCATGATAAGGTACAACAAGTTTTCATTGAATTTTCAAAATGACCTCCATCTTTTACAAAAAGAATCACTGTTTCGTTGATTCATTCGTGTATTTACCAACATGTTTGTGTTGTATCTATAATGTGACATTAGATGCACAAAGATTGCTCGAAACCGCATTTGAGACAGATTTTGGTAAAGATGAGGAATTATTCAAAACTTGTTTAAGGGTGTTCTCGGGTTTAAATCATTTACATAGGATTTCTCTATATTTTTCTATAAATGAACTTTATCTTATACATTGTAATAAATAGAAAAATAAAATAAAAAAATGGGGTCACCGTTCATTTGCACTCACAATCTGCCTTCGAAAGAAGCATACATTTTTGTAAAAGTGTTTGTTTGCTGTTGAACTAATAGGAGAAATAAAGGTAATATCGAAATAAAAAAAGAAATTTATTACAGACATCGCTCAAATTTTACAATAATTTAGTTTAAGTTCAGCATATATGGAAATCATATTAAAAAATATAAGTCACCGATGAGTTAAAAAAAAGATATTTCAATTTTAAAGCCAAAAAATGTCATTTTTCTACCACAGGGAGGTAATTTGGAACTTTTTCAATGATGTATACATTTTAAAAGTCATCTTGGGCAAACACGAATTAATTGTTTTGAATAATTTTTGTACCATATGATAAAGAAACAACTACAAAAAGTAATAAATAAAATTTGTAATGAAAAACAATAATTTTCTTCTGAAATTTTTATACCCTCGAGCCTGAATTAATTTTGACAATATTTACATTTACAATGACCATGTGATTGAAAAAAAAAACATGGGGGGAATTGCCTCTTCATCTTTATGAAAAAAGAAACACTATGTCTTTATTGTTTCGTAAATTACTTATACTCGCTATATTTGAAATAATGATAACCTAATCTTTAGAACTGTTCTGGTTAAGATTTTATGCCCAAAAGATTTTACGTAAATAACTTCCAAATCATTTGGCGTCAATTGTACCAATTGGTATTTATTGAAAACACGTATGGTGTGTGCAATAAAATTGAACTAGTACACAGTATATGTGTTCATTCTTTTCGCAATCTGTATTACTAAATATAAGATTTCCGAATCTTGCTCGCTAGCGCAGCATAAAGACTCACCGTATACAATCTCAAACCGAATATATACTTGTCAAAAAAACCGAAGAGTCAGGATGTGTACCCCTTAAAGAGCTCTGGAAATCAAAACTTATATGTGGTTGTATATACGATAAGCTTTTATGTGTATGTGAAGTATTTTATAGATAGTCGCTCGCCTTTTGTGACTTTTTTCGCTCAAAAATTTGACTTGTGTTTTTCTACTTTCTATTTTTCATCCCCCTATCTTTTACCACAGTATACCCCGACTAATTTTCGGTTTCACTACTGGTAATGTTATTATATTTGATAACTTTAGCGTATTTGATATTTGTAGTTGGTACCCTCTAGTTGTTACTTAAGGAAAATGTTGTGAAACGACATACTTGATATTTCACGTTCTCCTGAAATAAGGAAACCTTCCTTTTTTTGTTAGAAGACAAGGGTCATAATAGTAAACAATAATAATGATGAAATATTTACTGAATGTATTGATTGACGTTAATCTCACGCCTTACAGGTAATGCTATGTTTGATCGTAATGCCACTACAAATGATGGTATGATGTTTACGACTCGTGACAGGGACAACGATATATCTAAAAAAAATTGTGGCAACATTAAAAAAAGTGGCTGTTGGCATGCTTCATGTACTTTGGCCAACCTCAACGGCGGTGTGTACACAAACCAGTCTCTTCAAACATCTATTCATTGGAGAACATGGAAAAAAGCAGCACTCAAAGGGACAAGAATCATGATTAAACCGAAACCGTAATATTAAAGAATTTTCTTGGAAAGAAAACAAACAAACTTTTCTTTTATTATCAATTCTAAATCAATTTCTGTTTTATCCTGCTGTTTAATTGCTGATTTTGAACATGCCAAAAACGTCACAAAACTATCATTTAATAAATGGAATAAGATTATCAATCTGAGTATACTAATTTAACACTTTATTGTTACGCTGACCATTTCTACTAACAACCTAGGAATTGTTATATCTTTTTTAACCAACTCACTACATAGATCAGGATATAAACACACTATCTATGACATAATATCCGTGTTTTTAATTTTCTCGTCAACCTTTGTAAAACGCATACAACTAGTGTTTTTTTAGTATGATTGATATCTGTTGATTTTTTAATTTTTGTTTGGAAAATTAAAAAAAAAGATGTGGTATGATTGCCAATAAGAAAACCCTATTTCAATCACTTTGATTTTGCTATTTTCTTAACTTCATTTTAATATATCTTTTGATAGTAATTCGCTATTAAATACGACTAAATTAGACTGATCACTACTGAACGGTCTTTCCTAAAACAACTTAGATGTGAAGTTCTTCCTTTGAGGCTAGAGGCGGAAAATATACAATGGTCAACACAATAAGCGCGTTTGTCAATGTTGTACTGCCTGCACCAAACGTCGGATTCGTTTGAACCAAACATTTATTTTAATTGATGACAAAGCTTTTCAAAATTCTGCCAAGGCTTCCCTTCAGGAATCACTTTTGATAGATATTTTTCACTATACTCAGTGTGTTTGGCGAAAAGAGTTGTCTACATAAATCGTCGCCAACAATAAAAGAGAAGCATTGATTTGTTAACTTATACACAGGGCAGTATTCTTCCTCAAATACCAAAATAAAGACATAGCAAACGTCTGTTTTACAAGGAATATATTAACCTGTCAGCAAATACCGCTTCGTTTACGGACTACGTCACAACATGATGGACTGAAAGCAACCGACGGCTATGGAACCATCACCAAGACGAAGGATCAAGGACGACGAACAACCTCGAATGATTGCACAGAAGTTTCGAGAAGATTAGTTGAATACCACACCTCAACCTATGCAAGCTACGGAATTACCTTTAAAATTAGCAGGGAGCATAGAAAGTGACCATCATTCAGAACCAAGCAGGGAGAGTACGGCCCACAAAGAGAAGAAAATACACACAATTAAATCATGCCTATGGAAACTCAAAGACAATCTTCAAAATGGTGAAGTTAGTGTGTTTCAAAATGCTTACATACCATCTTATTTGTATTGTATCTGTGTATACAATTATTGTATTTAATATGTGTATACAATTATTGTATTTTATCTGTGTATAAAATTATTGTATTTTATATGTGTATACAATTATTGTATTTTATCTGTGTATACAATTATTGTATTTTATCTGTGTATACAATTATTGTATTTTATCCTGTGTACACAATAATTGTATTTTTATCTATGTATACAATTATTGTATTTTATCTGTGTATACAATTATTGTATTTTATCTGTGTATAAAATTATTGTATTTTATCTGTTTACAATTATTGTATTTTATATGTGTATACAATTATTGTATTTTATCTGTGTATACAATTATTGTATTTTATCTGTGTAGTTTATATCCATCCCTTACTTTATTGATGTGGTAATTACATTGTAGATCAAATGTATTCGTTCAGTGCATGTTCACTTGTTCGAATATGTCTTTTGATTGAGTTAAGCCATTTCAATTGATATTTCAAACTTCTGTATGTCTTTCTATGTTGTAATGTTACACTATAGCTATAGTATCAGGTAAGAGTGAATGTCTGGTATCATTTAAATGTTGGAACCATGCAATTGTTTGCACCTGTCCTAAGTCGGGAATATGATGTTCATTACTTGTCGTTTGTTGAAATGGTTCATAAGTGTTTCCTGTTTCTCGTTTTTTACATAGATTAGACCGTTGGTTTTCCCGTTTGAATGGTTTTACACTTAGTCTTCTAATTTTGGGGGTCTTATATAGCTGGCCGTCCGATGTGAGCCAAGGCTTCGTGTTGAAGACCATACTTAGACTTAAAATGTTTTACTTTTATTAATTATGACTTGGATGGAGAGTTGTCTCATTGGCACTCATACCACATCATGTTATATCTATACAATCAATGATTAGTAAAGAAGGCGAGTCATTTAAGCGTGTGCACTCCTTTTGATATAAATATACTAGAAAAGACAATTTTATAAACTGGATAACCCGAGCAAAGAATTTCAGTTTAAAATGAAGACAAATGTCATGTTAATAATGCTTTAAACAATATGTCTGAGAAAAAAACTTGTAACTTACCCCCGATACAAATATTGTCATCAATACATTTCAGACACTTCATACAACAAAAACCCAGAAATAATAAAATAAACCGTCATAAACTAGTAGTCAATGAGGTGAGAGTTGTTTTATTTTGTTTGTTTCGAGTTTAAAGCCTAACTGTAATTTTGAGATGGAGAATAGCAAAACAAGCGCTGCTAATTTGCTATGTGAGATTGTTTTTCTTTTTGCTGTGTATTTACTAAATGTTTGACATGGATGGATCCCCAATGTTCTTTGATTTTCTATAAAATAAATTCAACTAGTACTAGTGAGTTTATAATTTATTAAGTATCAACACAGAAATACTTCTAATGCTACAAGTATTACTGTCTGATTTGAAAAAAAAAATATTAAACTTAGAGAGTTGTAATGAGATATCCAGTAAGTGTGCTATAGTCGCCACCAAGCACATGTTGTGTACCGATACCAGGATGGTGTTGAATCGTTACTATATCTCCTTTGTTTAGTTCCACAGTACCGCTCATTGAACCAGTATCAATTCTCTCATCGCTATACCCAATTCCTAATCGATTGTTATTTTTCATTAGTGCCAAATGGAGGCTTCCTTTCTGTGATAACTGCGTAGCAGAAAAGAAGTAGAGACCATTTACAGGGGCCTTAAAGTTTCCGCTTTTATGATCATATCCGTTACCGTAATTTGTGTAATATGTTTCGTCAATGCTGCATAGAAGGCGATTGGCATTTGATGTCGTCCTCCAGAACCACCACCTTAAAACAATGGAAATACATATCATTTTTAAGGATGTAAACTTTTTTTAAGACAAAAATGTGATTCCGTACATATATTTTGACAGTCTGATATTAAACTGCAAAAAGCGCGTATTGTTAGCCAAGCAACACCAAAGAAGTTAATATATATATAAATCATTTATCATAATATCCATGTGAAATTTTCAACAATTGAATTGAATTTAAAATATATAAATTCAAGATCAATTACCCGTGCTCTTTTAAAAAACCACTAAAGATATTTCAAATAAATGTCACGTTCACACTTAATAAATTTAATAAATGGTTTGATACTCACTGATTTCTTTGACAAGTTTTAACAAACTTTCCATTATAGTGGCAGTGTTGTCTGAAATGATATAGCAATACATCGTTATAATAAGAAAGGCTTATGTTGACCAGTTGTAGTATTAATAAACCAAAGATAAACGACTGAGCTTCCATTAAATAGAGATATGGCCGAAGGATGTCATATTTTAGAAAAATAAAAAATAAAAATGTATGTTACTTTTAGACTTCGTATTGTATTTGTCTCTTTTTTGTTTTAAGATTGGAACGTCATCGATTAGTCTGTTGTAAACGAAACTCACATTCGTTGCATCTAAATTTTTCTTATTTGTATGATTAGTTTATTTACGTTAATTGCGTAAAGCGTTCAGATTTGTTTTCGGAAAAAACTTATATACATCCACAGTGAAGTAATACCGAACAAGCCAATATGTAATTCTTCAACAGTTAAAGATCAGATCGAATCCATTTAAGTTTGTGTTTGAGTAAAATCAATATATTTTTTATATTCAAACATCAATGCACATGTGCATGAAATGTATGTTCTATGTCTTTTATGTTTTAATATTTATATTGTGTATGATTATTATGTAAATGTATGTATTTGTCGGTTATAAAAGCTCAGAGAGCTTATGTTTATTTGTTATGTAACATGCCGACTATTAATAACGCTTTGAATTTGAATTGAATCTTAATGAAAAACCAATCTAATATCTTTAGCAATTTTATTAGATAAAATTTTAAGTACTCACCATTTGTAATACTTCTATGAGCAGAAACCAGAAATGGTGAATTTAGGGTCACCATCAATGCACACGGGATTGTTGTAACAGAGGTAAACATTGTATGAAAATTTCCTAGAATAGTTAACCATTCAGTATGTACATGTATAATGAAAGTATAAACACTTTCTAAATATTTCATTTTGTCATATGATAGTCTTGTTGATGGTTACATCGCGTGCCATGGCAAACATACTTAAACAAACAAATATCATGCTTTCGTTTTAATTTACCAACATGCAGAAGTTGTTGAATAGCGACAAACGATAGAAAGGAACTGTACATAAAACATCAGAAAGCACATACACACAAATTACATTAAATTAATGTACCCGGCAACGTCCACACTGTTTTGTTTTACATGTATTTGTATCCATCTGATGAATTAAGTCGTTTTCAACTGTTTTAATAGTTCATTATAATGTTGAACTGTTACACCAATGTCCCAGGTTAGGGGAGTGTTGGAATAGCGTTAAAATGTTAAACCTCGCCACATTATGTATGCACACGACTGTTCCAAGTTGGGAGCATATTATCAATCGTAGTCGTTTGTAACTGAATATCATATTTCTATTTCGTTCATTTTCTTTATCACATAAATCGGGTCGTTAGATTGGATGGTTTTACATGTTTCGATTTCATTACAGGTCCTTTTAAAGCTGATTAACGATTTTGGTTTTTGCATAATATTAAAGGCCGTTAGTTGACCATTGTTTGTTAAATACTGTATCATTTTGTTTCTTGAAGAAAGTTGTCTCATTGGAAATGATACCACATATAATTGTTATATTGGAGCGATACTACTAGTATATGGGACTTCGTATAATTATTTTTTTGGATTTGATAATGTGTGTGAAAAAATAGGGGAAATAAGTCCTACACCATTCCCCAGAATAAAACAAAAAAAGAAGCATTTCATTAGTGCTGTATTGTTTTAACATTAAGCCTATATCTGTTTAATATCTCAACAAGTAAATAAATTTTAGAACGACGTAGATGAATTATTTAACAGTATAATATGTAACAAAAATTGGACGAATAATATAACAATATATTACGGATTACAAATGTGTCGAGGTTTGTTATTGGATAACAACACAGAGATGTCAGTATATATTCAGGAAACTGCCGGGGTATATACGACGTTGTTATCCCCAATTGGAACCTCAAAAACGTCATCATAACACCGGTTACTATGTGACGTTGTCAAAACCTATGGGACTGTCAGAGGCTCACAGAGGGAAAATAAAGGCGTGCTTCAGTCAATAATACATTTTTAATACAAAATCACGCAATTTACACTTTTAATACTTAAATTTAATGTTAAAAGTGTTATTATAAATTATTACATACACGATAAAATTATGTTCACAGCAAATTAGAAAAATCCTTCACGTATGTCGATTCATATCATGTTGGGTTTTCAATATGTTATATGTGTTGTCAACAAATACCTGAACTGGAAAATAACATTAAGTCAGGGGTAATCCGTAATATATGTGTACTTCAGGTCTCAGACACGGTATATAATGTGACATTCCCGGCTTAGGGTTTATATCCCCTTCGCCTTCGGCTGAGGGGATATAAACTCTAAGTCGGGAATGTCACAGTATATACCATGTATGAGACCTGAATAACATATAGTATAAGGTAAGTATAATGCATCAACAAAATATGTCCATATTTAAATGTTTTGATATGTTGTGGGTGGTTTGGACTCTACCAGGATGGAAAGGATTATTGCAATGTCATTGATAAGATTGAAATTCAGATGTAATTAACGCTTTATATACCTTTCGGAATCCTCTGAATGGTGTCGTAATAATACACATGAACTGTATTTTAATATCATTCGTATTATTATATCTTTCAAAGCCTTTCAATAGTTTGACTTTCATACATAACTTACGAATACTTATCGTTCAAATATAAACTTATTGTCAAATTCTACTTTATAGATCACCTGGCCCGAAGGACCAAGTGAGCTTTACTCATCACTTGGCGTCCGTCGTCCGTCGTCGTCGGCGTAAACTTTTTACATTTTGAACTTTTGACCCTATGGGAAATGCATACAAATTACTTCTTTTAGAAAACCACTGAATGGAATGAAATCAAACATGACATGAATGTTCCTTATGAGGTGCTGACCAAGTGTTGTTACTTTGTAGCCGATTCATCATTCAAGATGGCCGCCGGCGGGGGACTTAGTTTAACATAGGACCCTATGGGAAATGCATACACATGACATCTTTTAGAGAACCACTGAATGGAATGAAACCAAACATGGCATGAATATTCCTTATGAGGTGCTGACCAAGTGTTATTATTTTGTAGCCGATCCATCATCCAAGATGGCCGCCAGTGGGGGACTTAGTTTAACATAGGACTCTACGGGAAATGCATAAAAATGACTTCTTTTAGAGAACCACTGAATGGAATGAAACCAATCATGGCATGAATGTTCCTTTTGAGGTGTTGACCAAGTGTTGTTACTTTGTAGCGGAGTCATCATCCAAGATGGCCGCCAGCAAGGGACTTAGTTTAACATAGGACCCTATGGGAAATGTATACAAATGACTTCTTTTAGAGAACCACTAAATGGAATGAAACCAAACATAGTATGAATGTTCCTTATGAGGTGCCGACCAAGTGTTGTTACTTTGTAGCCGATCCATCATCCAAGATGGCCGCCAGTGGGGGACTTAGTTTAACATAGGACCCTATGGGAAATGCATACAAATGACTTTTTTTAGAGAACCACTGAATGGAATGAAACCATAGATAGTATGAATGTTCCTTATGAGGTGCTGACCAAGTGTTGTTACTTTGTCGCCGATCCATCATCCAAGATGGCCGCCAGTGGGGGACTTAGTTTAACATAGGACTCTATGGGAAATGCATACGAATGACTTCTTTTAGAGAACCACTGAACGGAATGAAACCAAACATGGCATGAATGTTCCTTATGAGATTTTGACCAAGTCTTGTTACTTTGTAGCTGATCCATCATCCAAGGTGGCCGCCAGTGGGGGACTTAGTTTAACATAGGACTCTATGGGAAATGCATACGAATGACTTCTTTTAGAGAACCACTGAATGGAATGAAATCAAACATAGCATGAATGTTCCTTATGAGATGCTGGCCAAGTTTTGTTACTTTGTCACCAATCTAACATCCAAGATGGCCGCCAGTGGAGTGACTTGGTTTAACATAGGACCCTATGGGAATTGCATACAAAAGTCTTTTTCTAGAGAACCACTGAATTGAATGAAAACAAACATAGCATGAATGCTCCTTTCCTAATCAGGTGCTGGGCAAGTGTTGTTAGTTTGTAGCCAAATTTTATCTTTTTTTATATGATTTCAAAAACCCAAGTAGAATCAGGTAAGTGATACAGGCTCTTGAGAGCCTCTAGTCAGTTAAGATTATCAAATGCCCCCTTCCCCAAAGAATCACCATTGGACAGTGAACTTTCTCTGTATCGGTTTGTTTGATGGTAATTTTATAATTGTATAAATATAAATAAGAAATGTTATGAGTGTCAATGAGACAACGCTCCATCCTAGTCACAATTTGTAAAAAGTAAACCATTTTAAGTCAAAGTTCGGCCTTATACACGTAGCCATTAAGTCAATGTATATAAGGAGTATAAGAATGATTAGAGTAAAACAATTCAAACAGGTAATTTAACGGTCTAATCTATATACAACTAAAGAGAAACACTTATGAACCACGCCAAGAAACAACAACAACTAAACGACAGGTTCCTGAATAAAAGTCTGATAAAGGACCAAAAAAATCAAACAGTTGCCATCAGTTTAATTGGATCATGCTGTATAACACTGGTAAGAAATGCTCGTTAATTATAGTGATACTGAATTAATATCATTGTAGGCTGTCGGGTTACCTTTTAATTAATTGCTGACTTTCACGTCATCTGAACTCTTGTTGAGGTTTTTTTATCGGCACCCATACACAATCTCCATATAAAAAATAGATTATAGTGGTAAAATGCATTTTTGTATTATAATATATATCTTTAATACCATTACTAATATTATTGATAAACAGAACAGACTAACATGTGTACAATGTTGAGCTCTGTCTATAGTCTTAAGTTTTTTGCACCAAAACTGCCAGACAATAGGAGTAATTGTCCTTACAAATGACAATTTAATTACTTTTAAAAAACGTTTTTGTGTAAATAAGCATCCTATTAATTATAACAGGTAACCAGAACAAGAATTATTGCAAGAATGCGACTATTGCGAGCCAACGGTTAACATGAAATGATTACTGTTCAAATTACAATTCAATCGAACCTTGTTTCTTCTCTGTCGGTAAATCTCAGCAAGAAAACTTGAAAGTTACTTACATTTAGCATAACAAAAATCACAGAATAAAATAGTTGTTGTCGATCATTCATATTTTGTTATGAATTAGTAATTCATGTGCAGAATCACGACTGTCTTTAGCCGATCTGTCTTCAGCATGTATTACTGTATAGGTTCAACAATTTTAAGAAACACGTTTCATATAATATTAACAAAAAGTAAAATCACAAAAATACTGAACTCAGAGGAAAATCAAATCGGAAAGTCCATAATCACATGGCAAAATCAAATGACAAAACACATTAAAAACGAATGGACAAGAATTATTATTGATAAACAGAAAAAACTTAAAACTAAACTTTGTTGCACACTATTTACTTTAGCATGTTTAGTAAAGCTCTTGCTAATATCTATATATACAAAATGTACATGTATCAAAACAAGTAAAAAAAAACTCATAGGAAAATTCAGAACGGAAAGTCCCTATTCAAATGGCAAAATCAAAAGCCCAAACACATCAAACGAATGGATAACAACATTCATATTCCGGACTTTTTATGTAGAAAATGGTGGATTAATCCTGGTTTTAAAGCTAGATAAACATCTTACTTAAATGACAGTCGTATCAAATTCCATTCTATTGACAACAATGAGTGAACAAAACAATCCGACACAATAGGTCGAAATGTCACAAATAGTTGTACCACAGCAACACGAACCCCATAAAAACTTGGGGTGATTGCAGATTCTCCGGGAGAGTCAGCAGAACCTGTTCCACATGTGGCACCCGTCGTGTTGCTTAATGTATCAATGAAATGATCTCAGAATGAGGCTCTTTAACCACGATTATTGAATTTATTGATATTTTGCACTAAATGTAAGAATTTCTATTGACAATATGTAAGACACAGTTGAACAATGTTAATCCTGATGTCCGACAGACTTTTGTTTTATGAACATTTAAACGTTGTTATTGTGTCGATTGTTATTTGTTTTTTGAATTTCAAATTCAAAAGTAAAAAGTGGCCTCTTCTTTTGTATTATTTACGATTTTGCTTGCTTCATTATTCACGGGATTTAAAATGTTGAAGGGGATATTTTTTATCCCGTTCTTAACAAAAATAAGGAAATTTATTACAATTGTCAATGAAACAACTATCCACCAGAGTTGAAATAAAGTAGATGTCAACAATTAAAGGAAACCGCATGGCCTTCAAGAATGAGACAACTCATACCGCATAGTTGGCTATAAAAGAAAAACAAATATGACAGACATGAACTAACGACAACCACTGGACTAAATCTTGCATTTCTGGTAAACAACAGGTAATGATATGAAAGTAAAAAAAGAATTTCATAAATGGATAATATTTCTTAAGTTTAAATATCCTATATTTGAATAAAAAAACACTATTGTATCTCTTGTTTGAAATGCAATAACTCTTATGTCATATTTTGATGGATATTGGAGTTATTCAAGCTGGTATACTTTGATGATTTTTGTAAATTATTACTGTTACTTCCAAATGTTAAGGTATATTAAAAGTGTCTAAAGCATAAATCAGGAACAAAATGTTCATGGAAAGGTTGTTATCGGCCTTGTATTTCTACTCTTATTAACCTGAGTGTGGTTGTCTTAATGAACTTTTATCAAAATAGCTATGATAAACAAACAACCATGACAGTAACAATGATTCTGTATTGTTCATAGCTTTCATCTGAAGTTACATAAATATTTCCTTTGCCCAAACCTTGTTTTGTTGAATTTCTGTTAATGGACGATCGAAAGTAAATAGAAAAATAACAAAATCAACATAACAGTATTATTTGAATTTCTATGAATGCATTAATTGTAATCAATCTAAATAACGATGACTATTGTGATGTTGATAAATCAGTATAGACAAATAGCTTGTTTAGCCTTTCAAAATGATTGTTTACTCGGTTGATGGCAAATTCCATAATATAAATTGTATATTTTTGATAGAAAGGCCATATTTGAATTGGGTTATAATTTCAGATTGAAATCTATTAATACATTTTTTAATATTTTCCCCATTTGAAGTCTGATATAAATACCATATATTCGACAGACCAATTACTAGTAACAGAACCTCTGATCGATACAAATGAAAAACGTGTATATGCTGTACATCAAATGAATTCCTTTTGAACAAAAAAAAAAATCGGACGATATATTACACGCTGCGCTTATACGCCACGAGCATCACTGAAGAGACATGTATTGTCGAAATGCGCATCTGGTTCAAGAAAAATTGGTACCGTTAATTTTATTATAGCAATTAGTCAGTCAAATTACAAAAAATAGAAAAGATAATAAAACAAGCGAACAACACAAATTGAAGCAGCCAACAGGAAAAAAAGAAAAGAAAGAAGACAGGCACATAAAGAACACTTTTGATATAAGGCAATACAAAGATATCAAGCAAAGACTTCGGTACAAAACGAACCACAAAAAATTGGACCGTTGAAGTTGCCCATTACACATACTGTGTATTCGTTGGATACCAATGTTCGTGGGTTTCGTTGGTATAGGTGTACCACGAATTGAAATGTTCACCAAATAACATGTTTTCGATAGGTTTTGTATATGGAGATTAGCAAAACAACAAAATGAAATATCAACGAATATGCAAGTTTTTGGCAATCCAGGAAATTGATTCCAACGAAAATAAATGCTTCCACAGTAGAAGGTATTATGTGATAGCCTATTACAGATTTAACTGTAGACTAAAACAAAATGTTATATTCGTGATGCTGATTAAAACATGTAAAATTACCATTGAAAACAATTACAGTCAAACCTGCTTTAAACATAAAACTTTGTTTGTTAAGGGATAATTAATTTTAGGTCCGTTTGTAGTGCATTTCATATAGAATGAACCTGTATCAAAAGACCACCTGTATCATGAGACGACTGTTTTTGCTCTACCTTGGGTGGTCTCTTAAAACAAGTTTTACTGCAGTTGCATTTAAAATGATAACTTGTTATATCGAACTTTCCATCATCGATAAAAGTATACGTTGTATTGAATCAGGCAGATCGCTTAAATAAGAGCCCACCAGCATAATGTGCATAACAGAGTGAGAACGTAAAATCTGACATGCCTTCTAATAACTAAATACGTGTCAGCCTAAAAAATCGTTGGTATGATTAAAAATGAAACAACTCTCTACTAGAGATCAAATGACGAAGACGCTAGCAAAGTCAGCCAATTTTTGTTTTTTTAAATTTCCGTTGATGAATTTTTAAATTAAAATAAAAAGTAAGATCACTTTAACCTGCACGAAATGTGACGTTACATTGGTCGTGACACTTAATCTATTGGATTTTGGATGTGAACTGATAAGTAATAAGTTTTCGATGCAAGACTATTTATTAGTTGTTATTGGCTTTGAACTAACTTTCAGTCACTGGGAGTACTCTCAGATCTGTTCTTAAGTGTGTTTTATTGTTTTGGAATTACAAGTACTCGGGCACGTCCGCTCTGTGTTTTTGTTAGTTATATCTCTATTTGCACCCATCTGATAAGTTAAGCCCTTTTCAACTGATAACGGGGAGGTTAAACGCTAACTAACATATTTAACCCAGCCACTTTCTATATATTTGTGCCTGTCCAAAGTCAGGAGCCTGTGATTGAGTTCTTGTTGTTTATTGCTGTTGATCATAAGCGTTGTTTGTTAAATGTTTTTGTACAGTTATTGTAGTGTTATGTTACACCTCTGTCCCAGGATAAGAGAGCGTGCTAAGCGACCTATAACATGTTCTACCCCACTACATTCTGTATGTGCCTGTCCTAAGTCAGAATCATGTTATTCGGTTGTTGTCGTATTTTGATGTGTTACATATTTGGTTTTCGCACATCATTTTGTACATTTTTAGGCCGTTAGTTTTCTTGTTTGAATTGTTTTACATTTGCCATTTCGGGGTCCCATATAGCTGACTATTCCGTATGGGATTTTTTCATTGTTGAAGACCGTACGGTGACCTGAAATTGTTAATTTCTGTGTCATTTGGTCTCTTGTAAAGAACTGTCAAATTGGCAATCATACCACATCTACCTATTTATGTTGACAGTTTTGATATGTGCAATTTTAGTTAAATAAATGTAGCTCCACAATTCATGTATCAAACAGAGACCTGAGTAAACTTACACTGGGTAGTTGAGTTTGTACGTGTGTTTCTCGGTCTTATGTTTTCTGTTTGTTATAGACCGTTGTTTGTCTTTACCATTTTCCTATATATTTTGTTCGTTGCATCGGCTGTGAGTGCCCCTTAATAATTTTGACTATTTTTTTTAATGTATAAATGGTGTACAAATCGATTTGTACATGTACGTTTGCCCGAAAAATAGCATAATTTTACAAATAGGGTTTCACATTTGTTCTTTAAGGTCAAATAGATATTTTACAAAATAAAAAAAAAGTTAAATATAATAAGATAACTTTGAAGCTATATGAATGCAAAGAAAAAAAACTATTTTTCAATATGCATCAGAAGACAACCAACCATTCTATACAAAGCTGAACGCCTGTGAAAATCGGAAATATTTATATGGAAAGTTATGAATCACGTATTTATTTAATTGACTGATATCAAATTATCGTAAAACATGAACAAATTGGATAAAGATTATAACGCAATTAATTTCATAGTCTAAACTTCCAGTGTAAATATATAAAATGTACAAATAAAGATGCCAAACAATATTGACTTATAGAAATTAGTGCTAAATGTATTTAATCGATCTTACGAAGTTATAAAACATTGAAACATATGAATTGTAAGTCACGTGACTTGACAATTTTTCAATACATCAAAACGCAATTTTGTATGATGATTATAAGCTTCACCTAGAAGTATGACATCTGTATGGAAGACGTATATTTTGTCCTGTTTATCAATTTTCTGTAAAGCCACATCTAGTAAGTATTTATTTGTTTCTAACGATAATTATTAATCAATATAAAACGGACGTGCATACATTATGATATAACGGTGATTTGAGTATGCACAGTACTAGTTTATGACGATTTGTGTGTGCTTACCTTCCCCGAGCACCTGTGGTTATCCCGATTTGTAGTGGAGTTCGTGTTGCTCATCCTTATTTTCTCTGTTGTGTTTTATAAACTGATAATTGTTTTTTTTATTGTTTTTCTCTTATAACCCTGTATAATATTATTTTCAGGCTTAGAAACAATAAACCATGAGCTGATGCTGATAAATGTCCTGTTTAACGAGTCCAGATATTCTTCCCAGGTTATTCCACGTATAAACGTTACGGAAAATGTAGAAATTGTTATGAAGTGGAATTTTATAAGACTAGAAGGACTGGTATGTTGTATCATTTAAACATAAATTTTCTTTGTCATTTTGGTCTCTTGTGGAGAGTTGTCTTATTGGCAATCATATCACATCGTCTCTGTTATATTTAATATTTTAGGGTTTGGTTTCGTAATGTAGGCGTGCTTACTCACTTTGTAAAAAAAACATAAGCTTCTTTTACAGTCCTGCAATACTCAATTGACTGAATATAGGTAAGGTTTTCACAGGGTTTGAACTTACATAAATAACACAACTGGTCTGCTTACCTAGAAATGTACCCGAGATCACACCCGTATTATTGTGAAGTTCGTGTTGCACAGTTTTTTGTTTTCTGTTTTGTAAACTATTTTTTGTCCGTTTGTCACTTTGATTTTCAGCCATGGTGTTGTCAGGTTATTTACGACTTTTGAGTTTGAAGGTTCCTTCGGTATCTTTTACCTCTCTTTTTATGTAAACTTTACTACGTTTCTGTCGTTTCTGTCGAATATTGTAAAGATGCCTAAAAGAAATTTTGAAATTAGTTTATGTGGAGAAGATATTATTTAATTTTATAATATAGCTTTCTTAGTTTGTGTATACATCATACATTTATTCTATTTCAGTTCGAAAAGGAAGCACGACTTTCCCAATCTATTGGAATGGATTTGGTACGACATTTATTAAAGCAATCATTACAACGTATACATGTTATATCTGATAATAGAAGTAGTACATGCATCTACATTTGTACAGTTAACACATTAACTATAATATGCATTAAAGGGGATTTGGAAATAGTCAATCGAAACAATAAGTCAGTGAAAACAAGTTTTAAAAAAATAATTAAAAAATCTACAGATACCAAAGAAAAAAATATATATCAAAGACAGACATAAAACCCAATACAAGGCCAACAATGAAAATGTCACAAACGTTTTAACCATTTCTGGATTTGATTCATCAGAATCTGGTTATAATACGTGCTATGAAATGATAAGCAGTTGTCGCTTAAATACTGGCCAATATCATATTGGTTATGTGACGTGTAGTTATTTACAGTGTGTTCTTTTGTATTATCAGATGATTCACAAATATGTAAACAGATATTCCTTTCTCGTGAAATGTATAAATGTGTAAATATAGTGTTAGTATTTACAAATATATACTTGACAATCGTACGACAATTGTCCCCAGTTTTTTAAACATTAACATGTTTAAAGCAAGACTAATAATAACTGAACGAGATTATTGAATATGTTTCAAAAATAAATCATGCTTGAAATTTTGTTTTATTTCTTTTTGTCATAGAAATGGAAAGACGACTATTTAGTTTGGGACCCCTCTTTATACGGAGGAAAATCATACTTGACAGCAACAGGGAATGAAGTCTGGACACCTGATTTCACAATATTTAATCGGTTTGACAATTAATTTTATCATTTACATCTTTGTAAATGTGTTTATTTATTTATTGCCAGTTGGTTCTATTATAAATATCTGTGATTTTTAGGATTTTTTATTTTATTTATTTAATAACTAGTTAACTGACACAATTTACAAACAAGACTTGTCATATTTGTCCTCTTTACCATAAAAGCTTACTGAGTGGGATAAAGCATTTTCAATAATTAACTCATGTAACCGAATCATGCATAGCATATTGTTTTCTTTCATATGATAATTTGCATTTATATATACTGTTTTGAAATTTTGAAATTTACATTAAAAGCTACGGCTTTAATAGCTTAGAATTGGATTACCTGAGATGTATGTGGCAAAACTTTTAAGAATGTTTGGCCGTCGATGCTATTCTTCTTCGAACTATTATTTGACCTTTTTAATTTTGTTTTATTCAAGCGACACTAATGAGTCTTTTGAGTACTAAGTTTCAATCCTTATATCTATGATGACTTTATCTTAAAGAGGGACGAACGATACCAGAGGGATAGCAAACTCATAGATTAAAAATAAACTGACAACGCCATGGCTAAAAACATAGAAAACTAAAGACTAAGCAACACGAACCCCACAAAAAACTAGGGGTGATATCAGGTACTCCGGAAGGGTAAGCTCATAATATAAATATATAAATTCTAAATTCTAACAACATTTTTTTCAGACTTGAATCAAGCTTTTTATCGGATGGACTTCAAGCTGAAAAACTTCTTGTCAAATACGATGGAACAATTAACGCTCAACCTTATGGGGAACTGAGCACTATATGCAACGCTGATACAGTATCATTTCCTGCCGATTGTACGAAATGTAACATAATTATTGGAGCGTCTGTTGTCAGCCAGCAACACATATTCATTTGGGACGAAAATGAATCGTTAACTGGATTTGAAGATAATAAAGATAGTCATGCGTTCTGGGAAATCTGGCGATTAGAGAAAATGCCTATATTTTCGTCTTTTGCTGAAATTCATATATATTTGCTGAGGTTACCCGCACATTATATTTATAACATCGTGATCCCTGCATCTGCACTATCCATACTAGCTATTTTATCGTTCTTTATTCCTATAGAAGAAGGTGAACGTCTTGGTTTTGGAATGACTATTTTTCTATCGTTTATGGTCTTGATGCTGCAAGTAAGCAGTATTTTACCAGAAAACTCCAAAAGTGTTTCCTCTGTAGGTAGGTATATTTGTTAAACAATTTCAACGTCTACTTAAATTTGATCTGCTGTGCGTATGCACTATATATACAAATTATCGCAAACATAAGATTGTTTTATAGTAGAATAAAATATATCATAGCTGACTATAATATAAGTCAATAAGATGTACATTGAATTGGGAAAGTTAACCCGAAATAAAGTTTGTAAATATAAATAAGGCTGTTTTAATTTTCTGGTTTGTCATGTCGGGGACTATTATAGCTGACTATGCGGTATGGGCTTTGTTCATTGTTGAAGGCCGTACAGTGACCTATAGTTGTTTTAATATTGCTGTGTTATTTGGCCTCTTGTGGAGAGTTGTCTCAATGGCAATATCACATCTTTTTTATATGAAAAGAAGAAAAGCAATACAGGAAAATCTCGTTTACAATAATTTATCCCTTCTACAAATCACGCAGGGGCTTTGTGAATACCTTGAATAAAGATGAAAACCCGATCCGTATTATTGCTAAATGCTGAAATTAAAGGTGAACAGAAATGCAATACTAACCGTTAACATATAAAATGCCTATTTATCAACAAAATAGAAAATGATATATGTAACTCAATATAAATGTTTAGTTACCTTTCTATATTTGAAAGTGCCTGTACCAAGTCGGGAATATGACAGTTCTTGTCCATTCGTTTTTGATGTATTTTGCCATTTGATTTTGCCATGCGATTATGGACTTTTCGATTATATTTTCCTCTGAGTTCAGAATTTTTGTGATTTTACTTTTTAATAACATTTTAGAAACTATTTTGCGTCACAAATAATGTAAACATGTGTCGTTTATTTATCAGCTAACCAGGACAATACAGCTTAGCGGTAAAAATTCGTATGTGAGACGGATTAAACATTTTTCTTTTATAAAAAGAAACACACGTACAAGTTACATTTAAAATTTTAGTCATTCGATACACATTTGAACACACTTAATTACACAATAAAATATGTATATTAACATGATTAATGCAACAAATATAAGCATTACGTACCTTATTTATTTATTTCGATTTCAGGGAAATATTTTTTACAGCTGATGTGCAGCAGCTTTGTAGCTGTTTTTAATTCTGTTGTTTTGAGTTATTTTGGCAGTAGATCAGAAATTCCCACACGCACTTGTCCACAGACTTCTATACACCCCACTTCAGATGATAGTTTTTGTAAAACAGACCAAGTCATTGCTTTTAACGACCAACAAGTAGATACAGGTGATACCAAACAGGAACCATTAGACCAACACGATAACACAACAAATCACTGGAAGATTATTGCATATACAAGGCTAAGGAAATATTTTAGACCTCTACAAATATTTGATTTGGTTACTTTACTCTCCTGTTTCATAACTACAGTATGTGCACATGTTGAGCTGTTTAATGTCATGAATAATAATACATGCGCTAATGTGGAATAGAAAAAGCAGAAAATGATTTCCAGTAGTGCAATATTCAACGTTGAAGATAAGTTTTCGTCTCCGTGTGTGCGTTATTATAATGACTCGTCCTGCTATATGCATAATGTTGAATTACCATGTATATTTTAGATCATTACTTTTATATTTTGCTTTATTTTGTTTCCGTTGAAGAAGTATTTGTTCTCAAATTCATGGCCACAAATTAGATTTTAATTCTCATAACTTATTTTTATCAAATACTGAAGTGTAAATCGTAATTACAATGAACAATTCATGAACTTCTTATAATGTATCAGAATTGCGTGCGTTTTTTTAGAGAAGATGCCATCTCAATATTTAACATTGGTATGACCCTCGAAGGCAGTCGTGTTTTTCAGGACAATACATTGAAAAAAACCCTATCAATATAAAAAGACTTACAAGCGTGGAATATTGTTATGACAAATTGTATACAGGTATGACACAAATGTGTGATATAGATTAATAAAACTTGAAAATCAGCATTGTACCTGTAACACAGTATTGTTTGTTAGTGGATTCAGGATCCAGAATGAATTTATTTGGTCGTTCTCTTATTTTGCTTTTCAATGTTGACATTCTTTTCTTAAATAACTGAACACGCTTGTCACAGGCGTTACCGATCTCAAGTAAAAACTTAAGTTTAAGGCTCCTGCGATGTAAATTGTACTTACAAGTGCTCACTTTAATTGAGTTTCGTCCAAAGCTGATTTGTTAATTGCCATTTGTTCACCATATCTTAAAGACAAAAACATCCACAGAAAGCTGTACGTCCAAAAATATTGATGTTGATAATTTTAGATGATCATGCCGATGTCATACAAAATCGGTTTACAAAAATTGATAACTTAGGAGATGTGGTACGATTGCCAAAAAAGCAGATCTGCAACAAACACAAAATTAAAATCCCAACAAACTAAATATTCCGTTGAATTTAGTCACGTGTACTCAGCATAGTGTCTTCGAAAATATACAAAACCCACATCTCTTAAATACATGTAGCTTAGCAAGCTATAAAAAGCCCTAAAATGACAAATATATAACAGAAAATCAGAATGACATGATGTGTGTACAAATCAATATATGAAAAACGAACATGTAAAATGTATATAGCAACATACGACATCCAATGAATAACATGTCCCTTGACATTGTACAGGTACATACATGTATAATGGACAGTGGTAAAACAGCGCAAACCAAAATCAGTAAAAAAGGGCTAAACTCATGAGATCGATACAAAGCAATAACAACCAGTATAAAACACAAAATATAGATCTGGGAGTATTGACACTATTGACAGATTGTCCAAAGTCAATGATAATTGATAACAAAAATAAAGTTTATCTAAGAATAAAATATCAATATGTTTTGTGTGGATGAGCATCATTTCTTGTAGTTTGTTAGATTCTGTTAAACATATTTTTTCCTGAACATTAAGTCTTCATCTTAAGATATTTATGCATGTCCAGGTTTGAATTTTGATTATGTACATGTAATGGTTCATTGTTTTGTGCAAGGTGTATAAAGTTTTTCTGTAGTCAGAATTTGTGAAATGATTCTTTTCAAGTACATGTAGTAGTTTTATTTGTATTTTTGAAGAATAATATAAGTTGGTGCTGGCTGTTAAGATCTAACGGAATACAACACAATTTCGGGACATAGATACATTAATTAACAAGGGACTACTTAACAAGCAGTCACTGAGATGCCAGCTCCTGACCAAACTGATTGAAGGATTATGTCTTCGTCATATGAATATCAAGCACAATCCCTCCAGCTAGGGTTTTAGTATTATATTATCATAATATATATGAGAAGAAAAGAACTCGTGTTATCCCAACAACTGGTTTTAGTATGATTGTGTTTAATTCTGATGCAAAGACCCCTTAAATGAATCAATATTATAGCCAAAATATGCAATCTTAAATGACCTGACAACAGTACCGTAACTATATCCCTTCTAAATAAGTATGTTTAAAGGTTTTGTTAGCGTTGAAGTCCATATAGTATATGCGAAAGAACACTTTAACACGTAAACAAGGTGATTAACAATGTCAGTACCTAATATTTATACTTCAAGACCATTGTGTTTTATTTGTGAAGTTTATACGGAATGTTCGCAACAAGGTCTTGGTATTTTCTGATGACTGTTTAAAAAAAAAATGACGAAACGTTCTTTGACATAACCCTTGTTCAATAACTGTTTTTTTCAAACATTGATGACGTTTTACATAGTCTGTAAGCACGTGTATACCGATTGAATTGGGAAATGTATATTCAATATGCAGGTAAAATTTGTTATCGTGGTAAAGTGGTTGATTTTAAGGAAATTAACGATGAATCTATCCGGCTTCTGTAAACGATAACCAGTAATGAGATAGATAGTATCGACAACTAGAGAAAATATTGCTAAATTTATATTTATATAATAACTAATTAAGGACACCATCTCTCATCATGATTTGTAGTTTCAGACTATCTATCACTCTATGTTAATAAATAAACGCATCATATATCATGAAGATACCAGGATTAAATTTTATATTTACGCCAGATGCGCGTTTTGCCTACAAAAAATCATCAGTGATGCTCGAATCCCCTAAAAAGTTAAAAAGGCTAAATACAGTATGAAGTTGAAGAACATTGAGAACCAAATTCCTTAAAGTGTTGCCAAATGTAGCTAAGGTAATTTATTCCTGAGGAAGAACATCTTAGTATTCAGAAAAAATAAAAAGTTTTGTAAACAGTTAATTCATAAATATTACCATATCAATGATAATTCATGTCACCACAGACGTACTGACTACTGGTCTATCGATACCCTTGGGGAATTAAAACTCCAACAGTGGCATCGACCCAGTGGTTGTATATAAACTCATCATAGATACCAAGATTGCATTTAAGAGAAAAGACCATCGCCATTTGTCACTGACCATCGCTGTTTGGTTTGCCCATAGTACCTCAGCCTCCCAATTGCACCTCCACGTCTTAAGCTTTATAAAATAATTAACTAAATCAAATTTATTATTTCTTTTAACAAGTTTAAGTAGGTTTGATAACTGATATTATTAGAGTAAGTTGTTTTCCATATTGGACGGCTATTGCTTGCTGTTTAGAGAACACGCATTTACTTAATTCGAAATGTATCAACTTAATTCAATGTCGTCAATAATAATTCTATGTTAACGTTACGCAGACCAATCATATTTCAATATTACTTGTACTTAATCGATGAATGTATTCGACTCATGTGTCCATTAAGAGGTATTTTGTCAATATACCTAATGGAAATACAAATTTACTGTTACTTTAACGTAAACGGATGCTAATGTAGTACGTATTAAAACGTCGATTGAACTGAATTATAACACATTGCAAACATAACAGTAAAAAACACATGGTAATCCACGCGACTGATTTGTGGACACAATAATACAATAGATATTTACAAAACGGAAAAGGTGTAACAACACTGTTTGTTCCAAGTATTCACGATAGAAGAGGACATGGCTTCAAGTTTGACTGTATTTGCTGTTGCGTATTTATCGTTTATTTATCAAGGTTTATCTTGTAAGTATTACGTATTTATTGTAGTTGCGCTTCCCCTTTTTTTTTTATCGTGACCAAATGTTAGTTTGCAAAATGGTTTTAGAGTTACACAAACGTGTATTGAATTTCAAACACATTAACAAATAAGTAAAGTGTACTTTTAAATGGTTAAAAGATTTAATTTCGTATTATATGTCTGTACGTTGTTTTACATTTCTTTTTTCCAAACAGTTATAAATTTATTGTTTAACTTATTATATTTTAATTTTAAAATGAAATAAGAAGTGTGCCTTAATACGCCTGTTGATGTCATATGAAAATACTTCTTGTGATAATGATGTTAAAGAAATAGTAGGATTGAGGCCTAGGCAGGCGTATAAATCTAACTAAGTCCTCTACGAATTCTTTTTCTAATTTGATACCAATCTATAACTTATTATAGAAACAAAATGTTTCATTCGGTGATTGTTGATCAAAAATTTTGACTGCTAATAAGGTTGAGTGTTTCTGTATCGAAGAATATGAAATATGATCTTGATTAAAAATCATCAACACTGAATCATGGGGTTCATAATGAATTATAAGTGAGATGAAAGAGTCACTGTGGTGATAATTTATTTTAAATATTTTCCAAGAAAACTAATTTGTAGTTAAGCATTTAAACGATCGTGCGTGCTTCGGTGTATACGTGTGTTTCTTTCAGAATGTATTTAAGGGATCTCCCTTTTGTTTTTGTTTACCTATTCTGTAACCATAACTTTTCCTTCTCACTTGTTTTTTTGCAGTTTAATTTGTTTTTTTGAAGATGAGTCATTTCAAACGGTGAAGTAGTTGCCAATCTGAATAACAACAGTAATAACTAAATCTATAGCAGTAAATTTGTGAGGAATGTGATAAAAGAGGCATAAGCTGTCAGATTCATGTTCAAATTCTGTTCTTTCTCAAAAGATTTATATTTGACTGAAAGCATACTAAAACGTTTATCCAAATCATTAAAAGTCTAAAATAAGCAATTTCCGATGAATTGACTCGATGATGCGTATCAGCAGTTCGTTAGTATTTTAGTCTAGACGCCATCTAATTATTCACCACCGATATGACGTAAAAAGACTACCGAAAGTCATATAACCCAATATACACATAAAAAGATAAACATAGACAGCGAGCACGTGCAATTTGATTTTTCTAAGCCTGTTTGATTTGGTATTAAAGGTGAAAAAAAATGCGTTTGTGTACTGTGATTGTAACTGATTATGCCCGCGTCACACTGTTCCGATTTTTATATACGATGGATACCCGAATGCGAAAATTGTAAATTCGTACGAAGTTGGTCCCGATCTCGTTAAAATACCAAAAAGTGACCGAAGCAAGTACGATGAATAACGAAGTCTATACGATGGTGCCGAAATTATATACGATAGCAAAGTATGGACATACGAAGGTTAACCGAAGACGGGTATTTAAGCTTCATATCTCAGCCGAAGCCTACACGATGGATCACGAAGGATACACAATGGTTTACGATGATGGCGCGATGGCCATACGATGTCTAAAAGACGTCGTGTACAGCTTACGATGCATTTAAATTATATGCCGAAGGCATCACGCGTTTTAAATTGTTTGATCAATATTGAATATATATAATATTGTACATTTAATTTCTGGTTTAATCATAAGATGGAAGACCGTGGGCTTGATGGGTAAACATAGTTTATGTATCAAATATTCATATTCAATTTACCATTTTCTGCATGTGTCATATACAAATATAGTGTCCATATTTGTCCCCAATATGTTACTGTGTACGAGGGGATGCCACGCTCGGCATTCCCTTGTTTGAACTGTAACATGTGTGCACTAGTCTGAATAATCACCCATAATTATGCCCCTGTTTACTGATCTATCTTAAAGGTAAGGTAATGGGTTCGTGGATCCCTTTTATTCAAAAAGAGCTCTTTCCATGAAAATATCATAATAATATAGACAAAAGGATGGATGTGGAGAAAGCAACAAATGCGGCAACATATGACATATAGAAAACAAAATGGTTATGGAGTAAACATTCGTGTGGCAACAACTCAGACGATACACAAAAAATCAGAATAATGCAGAAAAAGTTGGTTTTCCTATATACGTGTACCTGCATTGTTGTTATACGAGGCGCGTTTATGATTTTCATTATGTTACTTGATATGAAAAATTGACAAAAAATAATATTTTACTTGTAAAAGTAAATTCTGAGTCTGTAATAGCTGCTCTTCTTGTTCCATTTGAATTAATAGAAACAGCGCTGTCGCCTTTCTTGTTCTCATAGAATCATATGATATGAGCTCCATGTTTTGTGAACGTCTTTTTTAACTGTCGTATTAGACTGACCAGTGCATATCGCGCATGGCACTTTAAATGTATTTTAGCGCGAAAACTAACTTACATGTAGCTGGATTTATTGCCGTCGTAGTTCCATCTTGTCGCCTTCGTACTTTTATTCGATGGCAACACGACGGGATTACGAGGTGTTCACGAAGTCGTGTTGCCATCGTAAGACCTTCGGGTAGCTTCGTGATTCATTCGTGCAGACATCTTAATTTCAAAACTACCCGATGGAAACGATGAAAACACGAATGCAATACGATGTTCAAAGATGCATTCCCGGTGACATTACGTTGGTGAGGATGGTGATACGAACTCAATACGAACCCTCAACATCGGACGCACCTTCGGGGATTTTTTAACATGTTAACAAATTCAGAACCCTTCCCGAAGTTGTCTCCAAAGGCTAGAAAAAGTGGCCGATGGTTCTACGATGGTTAAAGATGGCACTACGAATAGCCCGATCTGGATACGATCAGTCCCGATTTTGAAAATTTCCATAATCGTGTTGCCATCGGCGTAAAAATCGGATAAGTGTGACGCGGGCATTAAGAGTATCGTACAATAAATAAGGTATTACAGTGTTTTGCCATGGTCTTGAAAGTTTGTTTTTAATACATTAGTTTGAAATTCCCGTAAACAACAGTGGAGTTGTATTGGATATTACCATTGTGCTTTAATAAAAATTTGATAATTCAAAAAGATATATTTATATTTATATATCAGTTGTATCGAAACAATTGTTGTGTTTATTGTCTACCGTGTTTTTTTTTTTAAATAACTTTTAAGACTACCAGTTATTCAAAATAAAAGAACTACTGTTATTTTGTGTTTAGAATTTATGCAACAGCAGTTTATCGATATTCAACCGTCAGTAATCTATTGAGGAGACACTAATCAAGGTAGAAAACACATACTAAGGTAAACAATGTAATCACGTGACGGCCTAACAAAACCCTACATTGAAAGCGACGACAGACATTCGCGTATCATGCGTTGTGAATACAAAACCTTGCCAAGTCAAAATGACACTTCCAAGAATAGGACGCAGCACGTAAATCTGACCAAAAATCCGCTTCGAAGAATAAATTATGATTTTACTTTATAGTTATATCGTTCTGTTGTAGGTTTAGAGAACGTTAATCAGGAAATCATACTACGGAGTGACCTGTTTAATGAATCCACATATAGTTCACAGGTTATCCCACGTCGAAATGTTACAGACACTGTTCAGATAAGCTTGAAGTGGAGTTTTTTAAGACTAGAAGGTCTGGTATGATATATACTTACAGATAAGGAAGTTCGATGCTCAGTTTCAAAATAAATAGCTTTCCATAACACTAGTATATTATAGATAGACATTATTTGAGGAATCAAAAAAAGCAAAAAAAATATAGGGATCAATGTGCTTGTTTTCGAGATATTAGCCATTGGAATTTTGGTGGGAAAATGCTTACTCTTGATTTTTCATAGCTTTATCATTGACCAGTTAAAGGGCTCAAAAACTATTAAAACAAATCAGATTTCATAAGACTTTTACAAATGGCTTATAATTATACATGTTAAAGATTTATTAAAAGAAAAATGGGGGTCCATGGGCAAATTTTTTTAAGGCATTCAAATGGATAAAACCAGAGAATTTCGAAAATCTGACAAAAATTCCAAAACATTACAAGCAAACATCCATAAATTTAGTACATTAACTTCAAGAAAAGTAGTTGGCTGAAGAAAATGTTTACATGTTATACTAATTACAAGGTATCGTTTGTAATCAAGTTTGAAATCACTGTCAAATACAATGCTTATTTCCAATTAAATAATACATATCGAATAACTTACCACCATTGTATATTGGTGACAAATGTCATTAAGGAACAAGTATGTTGAATTAGATCGAATGTGTTAGGCATCTTGGCAAACTTGGTGTAACTTACTTATACGTGTTGCATTGCTACTTTTGTACTATTATACAAAATACCATCTAATATCAGTTGTTTTTGTTCTCTAATATTTTTAGTCAGAAAAAGAAGCGAGACTGAAACAGACTATATCAGTTGAATTGGTAAGCTGTTTTGTAATTTCAATAAATCTAATCAATTGAATACTAAAATTGAGAAAGGAAATGGGGAATGTGTCAAAGTTACAACAACCCGACCATAGAGCTAAAAACAGGCGAAGGCCACCAATTGGTCTTCAATGTAGAGAGAAACTCCCGCAGCCGGAGGCGTCATTCAGCTGGCCTCTTAAAAAATATGTATACTAGTGCAGTGATAAACGTTTACATTAAATCTAATCAATTGAATACTAGTACGTTAACATAGTCATTATTACCAAACCAGATCTGTTTTAAACGAAATAACATTTAAAGGACAATAAAAATAATCGGATTGTGAAACTATTAAAATGGGAGATTTTAACGAAACAGTACATTGTTTCAACTTTTTTTGTACATTTTTTATTCTTAGAAATGGAAAGATGAATTCTTAGTTTGGGACCCTTCTTTATTTGATGGAATATCCTATTTTACTGCAACAGGAAGAGAGGTGTGGACACCAGACTTCTTGATTTATAACAGGTTAGAATTGTTTGTTATCAAATACAATTGTAAATGTGTACATTTCATTCTTTAACTTGGTTGTTCGTACATTTGTACTAATGTTGTTAAATTAGACAATCGTGATGAGTTATTAATATTTTGTTATCTTACATTTGGACAGTATCAATTGCTTTTGAATTAAACAGTGCATATACAAAGTCTTACTCCCATTTCAGACTTGAATCAAGTTTTTTGTCTGATGGACTGCAAGAAGAACAAGTTCTTGTTAAGTTTGATGGAACAGTTCGTGCTCTGCCGTTTGGAGAGCTTAGTACTATATGTAGCGCCAATACCGAATTATTTCCAGCGGATTGCCAAAAATGTTCTATAGCTCTTGGTTCGACTGGAGTCAGTCAACAGCAAATATTTGTGTGGGACGACAATGTAGCAACCATCGGATATGATAAAAACAAAGATGACCATGCATTTTGGAAGATCACGAATGTTGAGAACACATCATTTCCGTCATTTCTTAAATTAGACATATATTTGAAACGATTGCCTACACATTATATCTACAACATAGTGTTTCCTGCATCAGCTTTATCTATACTAGCAGTCCTATCCTTCTTTATCCCAATAGACGAAGGTGAACGTCTTAGTTTTGGAATAACGATATTCCTTTCTTTTATGGTATTGATGCTTCAAGTTGGTAGTGTATTACCAGAAAACTCCAAAAGTATTACAGCTGTTGGTATGTACATTTTAATGTCAATTTTGAATTGCTAGCTTTCTATGATTATTATTTTAAGTTGACAATCGAAGTCATATTGAAATTTTATATAGAAATAAAAAGAAAGATAATATGCAAACATTAGAATCAATATTTTAAAAGCAAACGGGTGTGATGAGAAATAAACAAAAAGAAAAAAAATGCAATTCAATTGTACTGTTTATGTTTAAGAGTAGGCAACTATTTCTTTCACATCTATCCCATTAAACTTGAAAAATATACCACAACATCTGCTGTATATATATAGTAATTGACAATGCTCATCGCTAAAAAGCTAAACAATACGACAATATTGATGATATAAATGTTCCCTATCGAACATTCTATTTATTAATCTATATCTAAGAAGCAAAACGATATAGATTTATAGCTCCTAATTTATCCGATAAAGCACACATTTGTAATTGTTTGGCTTTATAACTATTTTGATCTGAGCGCCACTATTTCATAATTGTTATCATAATTTCCTGACTACATGATGTCAGCGTACAAGAAAAGATTGGAACCAAGAAATCCTAAGCTTATTCCGCCGATGTTAAAGACATCATCAGATCAAATATGACACATCTGCATCACAGATGATTACAAATATATCATTCCGCGTTTGAATGGATAACCTTTTCAAAGATTCTTTTTTCTATTTCCACTTTTTATATTTACAAGACGATTGCCACAGAAGAACAGACGACGCCATTCCTTCTGATATTTTTTTACACTACCTGTGATAGAATTCGTTCTCCTTAATTTTTAGTTTAGTTTTGTTAGGTATGTGGTTTAGTTACCAGTATGATTTATTTCCTTCAGATGAATGTATTTTTGTTAGTTTTAGTTTACTGTGTTTACCTATAAAGGAATGAAAATGTTTTAAGTATTTTGTGGTAAAATTCTCATATCACTTAATATGAAAACAATGCCTTTGAACGACATTCAGTATTAGATCGCCAAGCAAACTCACACATGCAACATTTTGCGGCATAATGCAATTTTGATATCGTCCGAAATTTATCGCTAGCAATTACTTATTCAACGAAAATATTACTATATATGTCTTATGTTTATCGGACGATAGAATTAAGTTACTGTTATTTTTCTATTTTGTTTCAGGGAAATACTTTTTACAGATAATGTGTAGCAGTCTTATAGTAATATTTAGCTCTGTTGTTCTGAGCTATTTTGAGAGAAAAGCAGACATTGATAAATGCACATGTCGACTGAATTCTGTTCATCCCAAATTACATGGCGATGTATGCAAAAATGAACACAAAATTGCGTTCGAAGAACAACAAAACTGTACTGACCATATCACGACCGGTATTAAAGAGCATTCTGACAAGACCATTGACCACTTAAATATGTTGAGATACAGAAAACTGATGCGATATTTTAGGCCCATTAAGTTATTTGATTGGGTAACTTTACTTTCTTGTTTGATAGTTACTATTTACGGGCATATTGAACTTTATATGATTATGAATGATGGAACGTGTAGAATATCGGATTTATATTAATCGTAATGCTATACAATTTTGCTATAACGACGGATATATTAATAGGAACAACTACTGATTTAATATTATCGATTTGTTAAGTATCACTTTTAGTTTGTGACATCTTTAATACTATAGTGAATTTATACAAAATAAACTGCGATATAATTGATATTGGGTGAATCACTTGTTTTTGCGGTTTTTTTTTTTTTTGGTGTTGCATTAATATTATATTCTCCCTCTCAGTCAATAGATATAACTGGATTCACTTACAGGCAATAAGGTAAATCTTTCTTAAATAAAGACAATAGCATTTGTTTTCAATAAGTGTACAAATGAGTTTTTTCATTGAACATGTGTTGAATAAAACTTGTTTCGAAGTTACGTACTTTATTTGTGGGAGAGCAATCTGTGGGGTCTTGGTGAGCCAATTAATTGGTGAAACAAAATAAGAAATTGCATAATTACTTTCAACCATTATCAAGTCTCAAAACAATGGAAACCGTCATGCTTGTTCTCTTCCCTTTTAAAAAATACAAATTGAACAGTCATATAACAACACTTACGTGAAGAGGAATACAGAAGAGAATGTGTACATGATCAAAATATAAACTCTGAGATAACGGTTCAAGTGATAACAAAAACACAATTTATAAACAACATTATCCTCTAATTTGTTGATTAGATATTATATCGTTTTACCCTTTAATATTTATGAATGAAAAAAGTAGGTACAAATGTATCAAGATACAACGTCAATAACAGACCAACTGTTAAACTGTTTTAAAAGTGGATTTGATCAAGAAGGTCATTAGACCGTGTTTGATGGAAGAAGCTTCCCTACTATGTATTGATATCAAATACAGAGATGTGGTACTTTTACCAATTAGACAACTTCTAGTATATACCTGGCCTTGAAGTCATAAAACTTTGCTCAGTGCTCGGAGCACAAAAAAAAAAAAATGCTCAAAACATGAAATCCAGCACTGTGATTGCTTGATTTTGGAGTATGAGTACAAAAAACTGACTCGAAAGACTTATGACTTCAAGGTCAGAGCTCAAAGAAAATTTTGGTGAGCAAATATGTCGTCTCAAAACCAACGGTCTAATCTATCAAATTAGGTATCAAATACAGAGATGTGGTACGATTGCCAATTAGACAACTTCTAGAAAACACCAGGATCCTCGGTCATAAAACTTTACTCAGAACTTGGAGTACAAAATTATTGCTCGAAACACCAAATCCAGTATTTTTATACAAAATGGTTGATTTTCGAGTCTGAGTACGAAAATTATGCTCGAAAGTTTAATGACCGCAAGTTCAGAGCTCAAAGAACATTTTGGTGGGCAAATATGGTGTCTCTTTTTTCTGGTCATTAGAAATATCTGAAATGGTGGCATTCACATTAATTTGACTAATCCTCAATCGATAAAATATCGTATCAGAGATAACTCTTACAATTTATGTTTCTTTCCTGGTTTATACAAATACAACAAAGAGTATTTAAAAAGGGAGCACATGGTTATATATATATTTATTCTATTTACTATTCATTTAATTTAGCTGACGTCCAATACATATAGGATATTTTCTGAAACGTTAATACATTGTATTTTTCATCATTCTTTGGACCTTAATGTGGCCAATTATGCCGTCCTCTTTTAAAACCCATTCTGTGAACTAAACCAACTTTTATAAGATATAACATACCGAACAAACTCTCGATGATAAAAAACTTTACTGAAAAAAGTAACAATTACTTTAAAAAAAATCATTAATTTATAGATATAGTAAGGTGTGGTATGAGTGCCGATAAGACAACTCTCCATCCAAAATCACAATTTTTAAAAGACAATCATTATTGGTCAAAGTACGGTCTTCAACATAGTGACTTGGCTATTCATATTAAGTTTGATAATTGATTTGAAGACAATAGCAATCAAAACCAAGGAGTAAACAAAGACTCAAAAAACAAAAAGACATTTACATCAACAGTTACAAATAAAAAATAAGAAACAACACTAAAAACCGGGAGTAAAATTGGCGCCATTGATTTCCACGATATGAGTTATGTCTCAACTATCCCGTCATATATGAGCTGTCCCAAGTCCGGAGCCTGTAATTCAGTGGTTGTCGTTTGTTTATGTGTTAAATATTTGTTTTTCGTTCATTTTTTTACATAAATAAGGCCGTTAGTTTTCTCGTTTGAATTGTTTTACATTGTCTTATCGGGGCCTATTATAGATGACTATGCAGTATGGGCTTTCCTCATTGTTGAAGGCCGTACGTTGACCTATAGTTGTTAATGTCTGTGTCATTTTGGTCTTTTGTGGATAGTTGTCTCATTGGCAATCATACCACATCTTCTTTTTTGATATTTTGTATGTGTATAGAAAAATAATGTTAAGACAAACTTATAAATTTACAATAATGAATTTTTAGCTAGCACTTCATGTTTGTTTACCTATTGAATAAAACTATCATACACGATAAAATATCATGACACTTCACATGGTAATCTGTATTACTTTTAATAGTTAGAAAACGAAAATGATACACTATTATTGGTTGATACGTTAAAGATATTTATAATATCAGAATAAAAGACATCTACGTAGATTTGACTTGTGTTTGTGTTTAACTTTCATCGATGAAAGTAACATCTTTCTTAAAGTATCGACTTCATTATATTTTTCCAAATTCTTATCATACAACAATATTTGTGATTGCCAAAGAAGGAGTTCATTGCTATATAAATGTATATTATTAAAAATCTGTATCCTGATGTTTCATCTTTTTGCATTTTAAAATATTTAAGTTTCCGTATTACTCTGATCAAAAATAGATAATTTGTTCATGTTTTATTATGAAATCAATCAACAGTGCTCATCAATGCTAACTTTTATGATAGCACTTGGTCTCCCTAGCAAACATACATGTAAGCAAGGTGTCTTTGATTAATTGATTCAATGTTTATAAGACCAATTGACTAACGATATTTCAAAGTTAAGTAGAATGGCATTAAACTCTAGAAAAGGGGAGTTTTATATACCAGGAGTATAATATAACTCACATCTGTGAAATTAGGACAGAAGTTTTACTTTAAGTTAATATAATTCAACGGTACAGTAGTTTAACATAAAGAGATGCTCGGTTAAATATTTTTGTATGATCCACACACTCGTAATGCTGTCACTACAAACCAGTAAAAGTCTGAAATGGCCTATATCAGTACTCGACTGTAATGATTGGTACTCGACCAGTTTGAAATTTACTTGATAATGCTTGACTGGTAGTCTGAACCATACTTAACAGTCTGAGCTTAATTGTACTCGACCAATGCTTAACCGTTTTATATGAGTCTGAACCATGCTGTACCTAGTCTGAACCATACTCGACCTAGTCTTAACCATACTTGACCAAGTCTTAACCAACCTAGACATATTCTTTGTATCTATCAACTGAATTTAACTAGTTTCGGAAAAAATGAAGAAAAATTACAATTGAATAACATTTTGAAATTAAAAATGTATTTAATATAGTATTGAAATTAAAATTCCACAATATTCAATCATAATATAACTTCAACACAGTATTCTTATTATAGGCAATACTTTATACTGGTAAACGGACAAAAGGACAAAAGTCACAGGACATAAACATGATAAAGTCACAAATTTGATAGGACAAAAAGTCACAATTAATTTGTTGTCAATTGTTTGAATATATAACATGTATAAGAGAAATATCTTGAAATATTTACATTTTTATTCATATTTAAATACAAAGTTTAGGAAATGTGTCGTATACTTAAAAAAAATAAAGATTTATTTGATTTTAATCATGCAAAGGATATATTTCTTGGCACCATGAAGACGTTAAAATTTTAAGTACCAAGCCACTTTGACATATTTATTTTTTTAACAATTATTGTGTCTGGTTTTTTGTTGTTCGCGCATCATTGTCAAGATTATAAAATGTAATGCAACTGTCGTACAAGTGAGTAGTTTAGCGCTATAAAACCAGGTTCAATCCACCAATTTCTACATTTGAAAATGCCTGTACCAAGTCAGGAATATGACAGTTGTTGTCCGTTCGTTTGATGTAATTGATCATTTGATTTTGCCATTTGATTGGGGACTGTCCGTTTGGTATTATTGTGATTTTACTTTTTTTTATTATCATTGATACTTTTTTGATAAATTTTGTTTAAAAAATTGGTTTATATACCATAGTTCAAGAAAAACACAAAACTGTTTTTGTAAAATAAGAAAAATAATCAGAAAAAATTAATTGTGACTTTTTGTCCTGTGACTTTTTGTCCGTGACTTTTTGTCTGTTACTTTTTGTCCTGTGACTTTCTGTCCTACATTCTTTATTCTTCACCACTAATCAGAAGAATTCTTTTATAATTTCTTAAATTTTATCCCTTTTTTGATATAAATCATATATATAAAAAAAAATATCCAAAAGTATAATAATAGATATATTTCTAATATAAGGTTAAAAAAATCATTTATTTTTTTCAGTTAAAAAAGAATTAACATTAACAAAAAAGAAGAGGTTATTTGGTCCAGTATGGTTCAGATTGATTAAGCATTGTTCAGAACTTTTGTTAAGTTTAGACTGGAGAAATAGGTCGAGCACAGGTCGAGAATTGGTTAAGACTGTTTCAGTCTGGTTGGCAAAGATAAGGGTCAAGTACTATTCAGTACAGTCGCGTATGGTTCAGACTGGGGTCAAGTAATGTCAAGTAATAGTCAGACCAATTCAGACTGGTCGAGTTAAACCAATACAGTCGAGTACAGATATAGGCCATTTCAGACTTTTACTTGTTTGTAGTGTGTTAACATCCCAAAATAACTAGTGTAGAACAAATCAAATAGGAAAATAGTCCAATCTATTCTAAAAACTGGAAACGGCCCTTCAGTGTTTGCTGTTAAGTTTGAGCCATATGTCTGTGTAAAAATGACCCATCGACATAAACTAACTAACTTTTAAACATTGTAACTTGAACGGAGAGTTGTTTCATTGGCACTCATCACACTTCTTATTTTCTTATTGATATTTATAATTTCCTGACAACATATTTAAAAGAAAACTTTGTATTGCACTTGTTTAATTTTTTTCTGGGTCTGTATAATCCCTTATGGACATGTTGCCAGTGTTTTGAATTTTACACTTGTTTTTGTTTTGTTCGAATGGACTTTATCTTAATAATAGAAATAAATATTTGACTCTTCATGGTTTCCCATGCGCGAAAATGTAACAAAACTCACACATAAACATTTGAACTATTTACTATTTACTTGGTGCTTTTCGATTTTTAATGATATTATGAATTGGTTTGAAAAAAATATTTAAGGTAACCGTTATGAAACAAATGCGTTTATCAATTTTGCGCATGCCCAAACTATTTATAGACATACAGAGCGATTTGCACCAACTACCAGGGCACACTGATGTAAATCATAGTTCATATAACAGAGGAGGATTTGAATTTCGTAAACATATCTTGGTCGTCATTTAATTCCTCTAACAAATTACACTCTTCAAGTAACTGTAATTTCTATGATGCCAGTGTTTGAAAACACGCATACTCAGTTGAATTGATCAATCATACGATGGATAGGTGAAAAAAGTGGTTAAACTTTTAAAATCCCGGCCAAACATCAATTATAGCTGCAGATCAACCACTTTTTGTATTGCGTAGGTAAGTTCAGTATGAATGGCCAGATTTGTACGGAGAATACAAGTTTATCGTTATATTTGGTGGAAAGTACATTAAAATGGCTTGTTCTAAAAATCATGGGGTTATATTGCCTGAAAGTGGATGGACTTGTGCTCTCACTGAAGCCGACATTGGAACACCTAGAACGTCATATTATTTTCATATATATTCAAATGAACCTAGGTCTAGACATGCGAATCAGATAATTGAGTGTGTTTTGCTGAACAATTAATGTCTAAACGCAGAAAATATATCTCATGACTCTGTATCGTTCAATTATTTGATAGACTGGTGCAAGGAAAGAGAGTCATCTCGACCACAGTTTAATATCTGTTGTTCAATTATATGAGTTAAGGACTTTTGTTCTTTCGGTGGTACGCCCATTTTATGAGTCAGATATCGTAACTCACATACAGTCCAAATAAAGCATGATACCGTATTTTTTGGTCCAGATCATGAAAATTATGTTCGACAGTAATGACTTTCCTTCACGAGCATCACCAACAAGGTGCCAATGGTTATTTCACTGTACGTAAGACCAGCAAGTTTTTTTTTATCACAATTGATCAGGCACAAACACAGAATAATGCAATTGTGAAGGGTGATGTTTGTGCCACCGAAGATTCCCTTGAGACGATGGATGGATGGATGTCAGTAGACTGGTAGAGGAATTTGAACGAAATAGTGGTTTTAGTCATTCTAAAACAGATGGACGAAGACGAAGACTCTACGAAAACACAAAAGGAATTTTTTGAAAAGAGTTAAAGGCTTTCTAAAGTGATGACCGAGTTTGGCAATCCATCTTCTGATTTTACTTTTTTCTAGAACAGTCGTAAGATTTGTACATAATTGATTTTTTAAGGAAATTATTGACTCGATGGCAGGTGAGATATGTATGCGATCTCTTTTCTATACTTTTCATTTCCTGAAAATGTAGACAGTTTGACTTGGAAGATGAATTTATCCATGAAAACAAAATTGCTTCTCTGTTTTTGTCTAAGGATGTCACTTTAAACAGTGTTATTAAATCTCAGCAAATGGGTATACTTGAAACATTGTGAAATTTGCGGCCAACTGATCCAAATTCTGACACACGTTTTGGGGGCATTAATGGTCAATTCCAAGCCACCACGTGCTAATTATTCTGCTATTATCTTCTTCCATGCATTCTGTGAATATGACACTGTGTCAGCATTTGGTGGCAAAGTGAATAGGTCAGCTTGGCAGACATTGGAATTATTTCCCGATGTATAGGATGTTGTTGCTCGCTTTAGTAATGTATGAAGACAGAGACATGGACATCATAGAAGCATTTGCTTGCATCATGTACGGCAACATCAACATTTGCCGTTAACAAGGCACGGTTTGAATCATTTGTAAGGAAGCAGCGCCCTTACTATGCTATTCTCTCTACAAGAAGTTCTCTTCCGGAGCACATCGAAAGAGAAGCATATCAAGATGGGCTCAACCGGATGTTTGCATTCGACAGGTAAACGTACCAAGTCATGAACACTGAGTTTGGATGAAAGAAAAACAAACACTGACAGTTGGAAACCAAAATGGACTTCTTTGGCTGCATTTGCACCCTCGTATCAGAAACTTTGGAAAAGCGGATGCAAAAAATCCAGCGTTGTTGATAACTGTAAATGATTCCGTTCTGGCCTACCTTGTACGTGTTTGTGTGTTGGCAACTATCAGATAATTATACGGAATGCAAACTGCCTTTTCTAACCAAACTGGGTATTTGAACTTAACAAATTAAGCCATATCTCTTTTAAATTAGAAGAAAATGAAAAAAATAATGAAATTTTAAACGTTTTTGTCGCCATTTTGGAACCGGAAGTTACTTTTTCGTCGCGTATGTATTGTGTCATCGTACTTTAATTAGGAACAGTCATCTACGTTTATCAAATTTGCATTGGATTATACCTACAACACAGATTTCAAGGGACTTACGAAATGTAGCCTTTTTCAACGTTTTTGCCAATATTTTGGAACCGGAAGTAACTTTTTCGTGTTTTATGTATTGTTTCATCGTACTTTAGGAACTGTTATTTTCGTTTTATCAAATCTTACTTTGGATTATACCTAAATCACAGCTTTTAAAGGATTTACGAAATGTAGCTATGTTCAACGTAATTGCCGCCATTTTTGAACCGGAAGTCACTTTTTCTTCATTTATGTATTGTTTTATCGTACTTTAGGAACTATTATTTACGTTTTATCAAAATGGACTTTGGATTATATCTATAGCACAGCTTTCAAAGGATTTACGAAATGTAGCGAATTGGATATGACACCATTTTTAAAATGAGCGGTGGCCATCTCGAAAAAATGAAAATTTTTGATGCCCAGCAGCTGATTTTTTTTTTAACTATCGTTTACTCAACCTCTATACCAAATTTCATGCTTGTATCACGATTTGAACAATTATCTATAGTATGTGTTTTACTATTAATCCTGGTTTTCTATCTGTTCTATTAGGGTTTTGAAAGAATCCTACCGATCAGATTTTTTTTTTTTGTCAATTTCAAACAACAAATGTTGCAGAGGAAATATAATATTTTCATCAATACTTACTAATTATTTTCGTCACGCAAAATTTATGAACGAGATACATCATTACAAAAGAAGCATTTGAAACAGTAAAGTCAATAGAAGTGCAAGATTCTTTTTTCAAACAGAAACAAGTTGATTCGTCTACACACCAAACAATGCTGACACCAGTAGTTTTTTGTAATATCTTTGTTTTTGTGGATCGTTCATTTTCGATAGAAGCTAAATAAATCTGTACAAATGGTAAGTAAAGTTAAAGTTGGAATATTGAATAAACGAAAAAGCTTATATTTTCCAAATTTCTCCTATGATAAAGATAATTGATTTAATTATGATTATTGTTAGTTTGAACAAGAACTAAAACTTCATATTTGTAAACAAATGATCCAGATATATTGTCCTCGTATTCAGATCAACATGTGGAATAGTAGATTTACTACACTGATATTGCGATGCAAATGTTTCAAACTAATCATCATGGTATGAACTAAATTGCCTAGTTCAGTGGTCAGTTCGATATATAGAGTATGTCCAAGAATTGATAAGTTGATAAGGTTTCCATAAAGTTGTGTCTTGAATTAAATTTAACAAGATTGTACTATTTAAAAAAGTTTTTCTTGTTTACTGGACAACCTTAATATTTATTGTTAATAGATTTAAATTTGTAACGCCATAGTTAGTTTCGTTTTGCATCGAAAGCATCTATTTAGTATTTTTTCAGTTAAGAATGTTTGTTTTATAAAACCAAATTTTCCTTTTGAACTATTTATCCATTTTCATGCATTTCATTTGTACATACTACTTTTTAAGGTCGATAATGCCTAAGATTTCTTTTAAATGTAGAAATACTATATATTGCAGTTTTTACTGTTTCAGACAGATCTGCTAGTATAATGGAAAGTCTTCTTAAACAGGTGAAAGAAATACAACAACACAGTAAAGGTAAATCAAAGGATCGTTAAAGTTGGTTTGTTTACCTACATTAAAGAGTGCGATTAAGCTTTTTAGCAATGCTATATTGAATTGATATTAAATAAAAAAAGTTTAAACGAAGTTTGTTTATGGCGAATCACAAACAACTCTTCTAAACAGCATGATCATAAACAAATGGTAAAAACTGAGATTTCGGAACATAAAAATGCGATTTTATTATGTTGAACATTTTCGCGATTTGTGTTTATCACCAAATGAACGTTTACCTAATGTGATGTTCTGGAAAGTAAAATATATAGATAAAAGCATTCTCAAGATACAAAAATGCAATGAAATGATTAACACATGATTTTTGACATCTTTGATTATATTGTAGGTCGAAATTGTGATGACCACCAAAAGAACCCAGTTGCCTTTTATGCTGGCCTGACGAAATATACTTCACTCTCTGGGTCTCACACAATTGTTTACGATAAAATTTACACAAACCTTGGTCAGGCCTATGACCCAAATAATGGCAAATTCCGTGCACCAGTCAACGGAATGTATTACTTTTCATGCTCCCTGTTGTCTTATGGTGGTTCTTTCCATTTCATATTGATGAAAAACAACACCCGACTTAGCCTGGGATATGGCCATGAAGGTGGTGATAGCGGATCAGTAACAGGAACAGTAATATTAAGCAAAGGTGATGTGATGTCTATCCAACATCATCCTGCAGTCGGATCAGAGAAGGTCCATGGTGATGAGTATAGCATCTTTACTGAATATTTGATTACACCATTATAAATGGACAGCATGTAATGATTAAAGATATGTCTTACTAGTTGTCTCTTGTTTGATTTACCTATGCAGACTTGTAGCACTAATTTTCTGAATTTATTGCTAGTACAAATGTACATTTAATAATCTTTCAAATCACCGTTGTATTTAAGAACTAATGTAGCACGTTGTAGCACTTTCTATTATATTGACCATGTTGAAAAGATATAGAAACATTACATTACATACGTTTGCATCACTAATATTAAAGGATAAAAAGCTGCGAGTGGTATCATACCAAATTAACGTTTAACAACTTGAATCGCATGTTTAACGTTTGTTTCTTAATGATTACTATATAACAAACAAATTCTGTTGAGACGAATTTCTGAAAAAGATTTTAAAACTGTAATTAGTAGCTGATATGAGATGTTGGGTGTACTAGTTTGAAGATATTAGTACCTTTTATCTTAAAAACTTGAAAATTGCAAATTTAAACATATCAAGATGACAACAAGATAGTGTGCGGAAAAAAAGTTGTTTATTCTTACACTTTTTGAAATTGCCACAAGAAGAAAAGTATTGAGGAAATTTAACTAAGATGTCTTATTGCTGTCATTTAATGAAGGTAACACAATGTTTATCATTAATTTTCGCTTGCCCCTTAATTTTTGTTTGGATGGTTGTTAGATGCTACACTTGAAGCTTTTTGTTGTGTTTGTATATGTTGTTTATCGCTTCTTTTCTTATCACATCGTTGTCTGTTTTGTTGGATTTGATTATGTTGTCCCCCAGTGTAATTGTTTTCTCTCTTTAGATTGACTTTTTTAAACATATTTAGTTGTTAAAAATGGCAACTGCACCAGACACAAGGTTTTTAACTTAGTAACGTCTTCTTCAAAACTGCGATATGTTAACATCGAAGTACAGTCAAATAGAAGTAGGAAAAGCATTCCATAGGTATTTCACAATATAATACATTGACCTAGATACATACAAAAAAGAAGATGTGGTAACATTGCCAATGAAACAACTCCACACAAGAGCCCAAATGACACAGAAATTTACAACTATATGTCATCGTACGGTCTTCAGCAATGAGCAAAGCCCAAACCGCATATTCAGATATAAAAGGCGCCGAAATGACAAATGTAAAAAAAAATTCAAACAAGAAAACAAACGGCCTAATTCAGGTACAAAATGAACGAAACAACAAATATGTAACACATAAACAAACGACAACCACTGAATTGCAGGCTCCTAATTTAGAACAGACACATTCATACATAATGTGGCGGGGTTAAACATGTTAACGGGATCCAAAACCTCCTCTATCCTTGGACAGTAGTGTAACATTACAACATAAGAACAAAGTATTAAAATCAGTTAAAAAAGACTTAATTTATCAGATTGATACAAATGGAAATACTACACAGAATGGACGCGCCAATTATATGCACAATAGTAAAATACCATGTCTGTTCAGTTGCCGATATCGAAAGAACATTATAGAGATAGGTGTATCATGTGCATAGTGTTCATTGTATTTTAGCTGCGACCCTAATGATAAAGATATATATATAAGAGTCCACATACCACAATTTAGTTTACGATTTAAGTCTGATTTTCAGCTCATGGTTCTTTTCTCAATAATATTCGACAAAAAAAGAGTTGTAAGATACCAAAATAGAATTTAGTTGAATAAGTCGATAACAAACTGACAACGCCTTGGCTTAGAAAGTTCAAGACCACAAGATAAACAAAGGACATTGAACATAGCATTGAAATTAAAGTCTAAGCAATGATTACCCCACAAAAACTTTAAATGCCACTATCATACCACATCTCCCCACTTTTATAAAGTACTCCAGAAGAGAATATGGCATACATTACAAGTAACACTAATCATCATTCTTATTTTAGTAATTACTTTTGTATCATTTCTTATTCCGATGGAAGATTTTAAACGGTATAGAACGAACTGCATATATATAAAAGTTTGAATTCCAGAGAAATGTGTATGTAAAGATTATAAAATGACAATACAAAACTTCGGATAAAAATATCCCTCAACTTTCGACTCAATTCGTCTAATATCGTTCCTTAGATTTAAAAATGTATACGAAAATTTTTGTTTATATCAAACCATTGCATGAATAATTAAAAACCAATTCTTCAGAGAACAATTGAAGGTCTTTCCATATCAATATTATCGATTATTGATGAGAAGCCACTTTCGATTTACTCAAATCATGGTTATACTGATTCGATAAATAAATGTTTCTTTATATTTCTGACTGCAATAAGAGAGATAAATGTCAACTTCAGGTTTACAAATGTCACTTTCGGTCTCACATGATAGCTTAATTTACACTGATTCCAAAAATATATGGTTTCTATCTCCTTTTGCCAGTCATTATTCTCAGAAAGAGAATTTCCCTACTGAAAATGAACTTGGATGCAAATATAAGTCATTATAGTTTGTTAAAACTTTTGAAAATTATAGTATAGTTCGAACAGATGAAAACTATTGCGATTTAATTTCGTTTAAAGATCTATAAATTTGTTTTAAGACACTTACATGTCAAACATATGATATTTTTCATGAATTATAAAATAACTATATTCTTTCAAATATGTTATTGTGGTAGTTGATAACTATATAACATAGCTAGTGGTATTCCTTCTGAAAACATACCCAAACATATTACTCAATCAAAATCTATTCACCCTTTTTAAACAAATCCATTAACTGTGCCAGTAATTTAATTGATTTAAAGTCATTCCTTTCCCGGAAATGATGGTTATTTAATAAAGCTTCAAACTATAAAGTGGAGTTAGATCACTGAAAATAAATCTCATGTATATACAAAATTAATGAATTGTAAATATTTAACTATTACATTTAGGCATTGTGTATACTGTTCATTTGACTATAAGTTCGAACAATGAAAGTTTTTTTTTAAACAACAGAAACCACATGGTAATCCACGTGAATGTATTTCGCACACGTGTTTCCGAACAAAACTTACACCATCAATAATTTACACATTTCTAGCCATCAAATATATCAGACAAGACAGCGTCTACTTTATTTCCTCCTTTCATCCTTTGTTCATAGAAGTTAAATGTTATAGGAATATGTTTTAAATGTGTTAGAATTCTTTTATTTATAACTCATCCTATTTGGTGAGGTTTTAGATTTTTTTAAGTTACGTACCACAACTCCAACAAAAATTCAAGAATATGTCCTTGTATTAATTTATATGAAATCGACAGTTATAATCAATGCTCACTTACAGGATATCACTTGATCTTTCTTTTTATAATTTTTTTATTTACAATATAGATTTACTCTATCTTAAAGCTGATCAAAATGGAAACAAAAAAATATGAAGGTCAATGGTCTATAAAGTACTTCCTCTGTGTTGTTTAGTGTACTCAATGAGTACATGCATGATATTTATGAGTGCAATGTACCACATGTTGCTTATTTTGTAAGCTGAAAATGTAACTGTTTGTGCAAAAATTAAAATCACAACAATACTGAACTCTGAGGTAAATTCAAAACGGAGAGTTCCTAATCAAATGGAAAAATCAAATGATAAAACACATCAAGAAAATGGACAACCACTGTCATATTTCTGACTTGGTAAAGGTATTTTCAAATGTAGAAAAAGGTGGATTGAACCTGGTAGTTTAGCTCTAAACCTCTCAGGTGTATACAATTGGGTGATAATAGTATTGTATTTTAAACTCCGACGGTATCAATTGGTTATTTGGTTATTGCAAAATTCAGTTTACTGGCGACGCGTTTGCAGAGCCAGTAAACGGGTATTTGCAATCATCGAATCACGAATTGATTCCGTCGCACCTTAAAAGGCAATAATGTTATCTTTATTCTAATGACACTGACAGAAGATAACGCTAAAACATGCATTTAAAGTAATTTATACGTCGTTGTGAATTGTTGATTGATGTATTGAAAATTGGATAAGTTATCCTCATCCAAATGTACGACAAACGATGATGCAGTAGAATTTAGTTTGAACTTCAATGTGGTACATGTAGAATAGCAGAGTATACACAATGTGCAATTGTATCTATAATTTAAGCTTCAAATTGCGTACGCACCTGGATACAATTTCCTATAAGTGAATTATATGTGAATATTTACAATGTACATTGAACATTGGATAACGCCAACTGGTAAATTATAGCTAGAAACAAGATTTTCTCAGTTGGCACAGAAACTGTATTAACATTTTGTACTGAGGCGTTTATAACTTTCAATTGATTTGGTTTTATACTTGGTTCAATAAGCGTGGGGTCAAACCAATGAGCTCTAGCGTTTGGTGTTAATATGATACCAGAAGTCGGTTTAGAAAATTTTAAAAACTTAAGCAAACAATTAGAACAATGTCATTTGCACCTTCTACTTGAGGTTTACTGTGAGCAAGGATATATTGTAAAATTATATAAATATTAATTGAGTATCTGTAAATTCTAATTCTGTAATCAATGATTTCCAATCGAAAAGTAGCGGAACATTATTGCATAAACAGCTCTTATTGATATATATATTTTTAAATTTTTGTATAACACGTGCTTTAATCTCTATCACATTAATTACAATCTTTCAAAGAACAAAAACAAGAAGTAAAATCTTAAAACATTTCGAAATCTACGCCTTCTATCAATTTCTCTCTCGATATTTGAAGAAGGCAACATTATTAGGCGACAGTAGAATACTGACGTTCTAAAACAATTGCATTACGATTCAGAAAAGACAAATCAAGCTAACAAAGTTATTATTATCGTTTTGTATTGCTATTTCAGGGTCTTGAATGAACACCTTACTTGCTTTTTTCCAACACTCAATCTTAAGGGGGCTCGCGGGTCTAAATCAACTTTTTTTTTCTAATATAGAATTTTGCTATTTTTTTCTATGATTAAACTTTATCTTATACCTAATAGAAATATAAAATAAAAATATGGGATCGCCGTTCATTTAAGATCACAATCTACCTTCGAAAGAAGCATACATTTTTGTTAATGTCCTTTTTTTCTGTTGAACTAATAGGAGAAATATTGGTAATATCGAAATAAAAAAAGAACTAAAATACAGAAATCGCTTTATTTTTACAATTATTTAGTTCATGTACAGCCTGTTTGAAAACAATAATAAAAACTATAGGTCACCGATGAGCTAAATAAGATATTTCAATTTAAACGTCAAAAAATGACATTTTTGCACCAAAGGGAGATAATTTGGAGCTTTTTCAATGATATAAACATTTTTAAAGTCATCTGTAGCCAAACCAAATCGATTTGTCCGGGTGATTTTTGTACCATATTATGAAGTAATAACTTATAGTGTAATAAATAAAATTTGTAATGAAAATACAAATGTTTAATTTTTTCCTTAATTTTTGATACCCACGAGCTTCCTTAAAACTATACAACTTGATAAAGATATGAACTAACTGATAAAATTCCTGATGAAGTAAAAAACACACCAACACATATCACTTAAATAAGGTTAAATTCATTTGTAAATTAATTTCATTTTCAATTTAATTGATTTAAAGTCATTCATTAACCGGAATTGGTGGTTATCCACCAACGTCTTTAACTTTAATGTGCTTTTAATCAGTGTAAATAAAACTAATGTACGCACAGAAGCATTGTAAGTATATCATTATTAATATCAATCATTGCATATTCAGTTCATTTGCATATGATATCGAGAAATCAAATATTTTTCAAATAACAACAGACTCCACATGGTAATCCACGTGAATGTATTTCATGTTACAAAATAAAGAACGTACACATTCAATGGTTAAAACATTTGTCGTCAATAAAGATACCAGACGGGACAGCATTTACGTCACTTGCTTTTTATCCTTTGTCAATACAAGATACATGGTATAGATTTTTCTTGTGATAATATGTTATGAATCGGACATTATATAATGCACTTAACTATTAGGGTACAGTGTTAAGGTAGCACAATACAATGATTTTTTTCATTCCCAATCAGGTAATTTTAAACTGATGTAATTCATTTCATCCTTCTTTATATTTTATAAATGAGGTACCAAAAGAAAGAAGAAAGATTAATCTTTCAAATTGTGATAATTTCATTATGACATTTTTATTACATAATCAATTGTTATGTAATTAGTTGCTACATTGTGATGTCCACACTTGAATGAATTTAGCGTCTTTGTTCTTCATAGCATCCCAAAATATTTTATAGATTCTTGTACAACACAGCTTGACCTCCAAAACTGTATCACAATTGGAAAGATTAATCATTCTTCTTTCTTTTGGTACCTCATTTATAAAATTTAAAGAAGGATGAGTGGAATTACATCAGTTTAAAGATGTCTGATTGGGGATGAAAAATCTTTGTATCGTGCTACCTTAAACAACGTTTTCTTATAACAAATCAAATGTTTTCACATAGAGATAACTTATTGCCTATTTGATCATGTTCATATTCCAAAACTGTTATTTCGTAGCAATTTCTTGAGGGTTGCTTCTTATAAGCTTAACAAACAATTAAACCAAAGTGTCCAAGTAATGCAGTCGATGTAATTCCTTGGTAGATATGACGGACGCAATCACTAGTAGTTTAACCGTTATGTAATATGTGTTTTACAGATGTTTTCGAGTTTTGTAACCACAATACTATCTTCTTTACCTTAAATAGGACGTATCGAATGAGACTAATCACTGGGTTTATACATCCATAAGCAATCCGACAGGTGCCATTTTAAAGCATAATCTGAATACTCTTCTGGAGCGCCTTAAATGACTTAAATTGCCATGTTGGAAGCATACCAATATGTTTACCTTTCTGGATCACCTAATATCATCCTCCGTTTTTGATTGGGTTCACGTAGAGTAGAGTAATTTGTGTTTTGTTGGCTTATTTTCGCTTGTTTGATTGCCGTTGAACTGTGAGTTTGTTTTCGAGTGTAAATATCACTAACCCTTCTATCTAATCAATTTATCAAATATGGTGAGGTTGTGAGACATTAACGTTGCTGAAGGATTTAAATTTCTTAGATCTGACACCAAAACCAACTAAATATATAAAGTACATCAAGGAAAACTTAGATTATTTCCAAAACATTCCATTTTATTCGAATGTGGTGTAACATGGCAACACTTTTCCGACAATTACATGACAATATTACACTGTTACAGTCATGACATCGTTTTAAATTTGCTACAAAGAGACAAATTGCTTTCTCTTGGTTCCTCTAATGTTCGTATAAAGTGATATTTTATTTTATGATACTTTCTCATTCAATTCGGCCAATTTATATCTACAATATGTTTATTATTCTTGAGATATCCCCTCCATCAATAGAACAATGTCCCGAATATCAGTCAAAAAAGTTGTTGATATTTAAGAAGCACAGTTTGTTCAGAAGGAAACAATTGCAAATAGAGCATAAAAGCTCCATATATGTTTTAAACACACGTGCAACATATATTATTTTTCATGAAATATGAAAAATAGCTATGATTATTCAAATATTTCACTATTGAATTGAGCCAAACGACTACATGTTTTATCTGTAATTCATTCTTTCAAAAGATGATAACCGTTTTGTATCTTCTATTTCATGGTCCTAAATAATCACATAACTAGCCTTTGAAAACGAACAACAAGAAAAAATATGTTTTAAGCAATACAATTTAATTAAGTTATAAAACAACTGGTAATATTCCTGATAGAAAAAAAAACATATCACGTAAATAAAGTGAACATCATCCTGTTTAATCAATTCCATTAACGGTACTAAAAATTTAATAGATTTAAAGTCACTCATTTCCTGGAAATGAGGATTATTTATCAAAGCCTTCAACTGGAATGGGTATTTTAATCAGTGTAAATAAATCTAAATGAACTGTAGATATATGATCAATAATATTAAGCGATGCTCATTCAATTCATTTGCATATAACATCTGACAATTAAACATTTTAAAAATAACAACCGACTCCACATGGTAATCCACGTGAACATATTTTATGTTATAAAACAAAATTTATACCATCAATAATTTATACATTTCAAGTCGGCAAATATCAGACGGGGCAGCATCAACTTGTTTGCTTATGTATCCTTTGTTTATAAAAGTTAAATGTTATAGAATTTTTTGACAAGATGTAAGTGTTATGATTCGGACAATATAACATACACTTTATTAACAGATGGGTTATAATAATGTTAAATAAATTGTTAATGTATGTTCAGATAAATATGTTTTATCTCTCCACTAGATGTATGGGATGACTTCGCGAACAAAGTTTTATAACAATTTCATTCATACGTACAAGGTGTCAAACCACCAATTTCTTCCTCCAATTTAGAACGTATGGGAAAGCAGGCCTACTCGAACACAAAATAGTGCATTTGATGTCACTGTTTACTTAAACTAAACACCAAATTGGCATAAATGAAACTTTTAGTGAAAGAGAAATATATTAAGACCATTTTGAGCCAAAATTTACTTGTCTTTGAGTTTGCATTCAAAATTGAGGATTAATGCACTCCAATGTATACTAATTTAAGATTTCCAGAAAACCAGGGGTTATTTTTAGTGGTACCTCTATTCGGAAGGCCTCTTCTTTCTTATATGATTTTAAACATATGTTAAATTGGCATATAGAAAGCTGATACATGTACAATTCGGGATATACCTGGTTTCTTTGAAGTTAAACTTAAGGTAAAATATTTAGAAAGCTGTGAAAATTGCAAAACTTGGTTGAACAGATAAGGACTTTTAATTGGTGGTCTGACACCTACAATGTAGAATACAGCATGCAAATATTGGTGTCAAAGATCTGGCGAGGGAATGATTTCAGTTCATTATTTTATTTTTTTAATTTTTTTATCTTCCTTTAAACATGTGCAACGGATGAATGATTAAAAGATTTGTATAAACTCTTTCTAATTTAATTCGGTCAATAAATGTTACATTAGAACGACCTATATCTAAAATATGTACAGTACTCTCAAATCGAGACATCCCATAGTTTAAAGGAGTGTTGATACAGATATAAGTCACTATAGTTTGATAAAACTTTTGAAATTTTAAGAAAAAGGTAAAATCACAAAAATAGTAAGCTCCGAGGAAAATTCAAAACGAGAAGTCCCAAATCAAATTATTAAGACATCAAACGAATGGACAACAACTGTCATATTCCTGACATGGTACAGGCATTTTTAAATGTTAAAAAATGGTGGATTGAACTTGGTTGAATAGCGCTAAAAATGTAACTTGTACGACAAGTATAGTTGTAACAGATGAAAAATATTGCTTTTTGATTTAACAGCTTTAAGCACATAAGATCTATAACTTTGTTTTATGACAATAACATGTCCAAATTATGACATTTTTCATGAATCATGAAAAATATTTTTTACTATGCAAATGTTAACTATATGACATAGCTGGCGTGATTCCTTATGAAAGCAAACCTAAACATATCACTTAAATAAAGCCACATTCATCTTTTTTAATCGAATCAAATAATTTTGCCAGTAGTATAATTGATTCAAAGCCATTCATTTCCCGGAAATGATGGTTATTTATCAAAGCCTTCAAGTAAAATGTGTATTTTAATCAGTGTAAATAAATCTAATGTTTATTCAAAAGCATTGTAATCATATGATTATTAATATAAAGCAATGCGTATTAAGTTCATTTGCATCTAAAATAGAACAATCCCAAAATATTTGAAAAATAACAGACTCCACATGGTAATCCACGTGAAAATATTTAATGTAACAAATCAAAACATACACAAAAAATAGTTTATACATTTCTAGTGAGCAAATATATTAGATCGAGCAGCATCGACTGTTTTGCTTATTTATCCTTTGTCTATACAAAACACTAATAGTTAATAAATATACTTTAAGTCTATAGTTCAAAGTTATAATCTACATGTATACAATGTGTTTTATTTAGCCTTTTTGTTTATATACCTTTATATAAATGTACCTCCGACATGTCCGACAAGCCATATTTTGATTTGGTTTTGAGTCTTACATTTAGCATGCTTTCAAAAATTACACAGACCAAAAACAAAAATCGAAAAGTTGACAGAAGATAATGTGCAAAATGATTCATTGCCAAGTGAACTTGTCGTTAGGAAGATGTGATATGAGTGCAAATGATACAACTCTCCGTCCAAAAAAAAACAATTTATGAAAGTCAATCTTTAGATCAAATACTAGAAAATAAACTACAGCAATATTTTTTGACTACTTTTTTCCAATTGTTTACTTTTTTTTATTATGCACAACGGATGATAAATTGAAAGATTTATTAATACTCTATCTCATTCAATTTATGTTAACATAAGTAAGATTTTTATCTTGAATATGTTCATAATTCTCGAGAATCCCATTTGAAAAGTTTACAAGGCTTAGCAGAGTTTGAACTGAAGAAACAATTCCAATTAATAACGATTAAAGCATATAAGCTCTATATATTTCTAGACACCAACATGACCAACTTGTGCAACATACAACATGTTTCATGAAATATAAAATTATCTGTAACCATTCAGATATAGTACTATTGAATTGAGCTAATAACTCCCTGTTTTATCTGAGATTTATTTTATCAAAAGATTATTTCCGTTTTGATTGTTATATTTCAGGGTCCTGCATGATCACCTTTCTTGCTTTTTATTTCAAAATAAAAAAAAGTCTATCAACTATACAACTTGTTTAAGATATAACATAGCTTGTGATATTCCTGATGAAAATGTAAACTACAAATATATCACTTAAATAAAGTCACATTCATCCTTTTTAATCAATTCCATTAATGCTGCTAGTGATTTAATTGATTTAGAGTCATTCATTTCCCGGAAATGATGGTTATTTATCAAAGCCTTCAACTAGAATGAGTATTTTAATCAGTCTAAATAAATCTAAATAATGAATTGTAAATATATGATTATTAATATTAAGCAATGCTTATTCAGTTCATTTGCATATAACATTAAAAATCAAACATTTTAGAAATAACAACCGATACCACATGGTAATCCACGTGAACATACTTAATGTTATAAATCAAAAATTACATCATCAATAATTTATACATTTCAAGTCGGCAAATATATCAGACAAGTCAGCATTTACTTCACTTGCTTATTCGCCCTTTGTTCAAACAAGTTGAATGTTGAAGGATGTTTTTTTAAATGTGTTATCATTCGGACAATATAACGTGAATTTGACAAGCAGATGGTGTATAGTGTAATTTTATTTATAATACATCTTGTTAATGTTTTAGCTTATCTAAGTTACTTAAAAATTCGCCAACAAACTTTTTTATATACATAAAGTCAAAAGTTATAACATGTATAATCAATGCTCACTTACAGGATATATCTACGATTTAATCTTTCTTCTTATGAATCATTATTTTTACATATACGATATAGTATTACTCGATATTAAAGCTGATTGGAATGAGGAAAAAACCAATTGTATGCCAATGGTCTATAAGTAACTACTAAATAATGTCTACGTGTTGTTTGGTGTATACAATGTGTACATGCATTATATTTATATGTGCAATGAATCAAATGTTACTTTTTTGTAAGCTGAAAAAAGGAAACGGTCAGTGCAATTGGTAGATAATAGTATTAATTAGCATCAATTGGTGATATGATTGTTTCAAATTGAGTTTACTGGCGACGCGTTCCTGGAAGTCGGTTTAGAGAATTTTGAAAACTTAAGCAAACAATTAGTACGATGATTTTTGCACCTTCATCTCGAGTTTCACTGTGAGCAAGGATACATTGCAATTATAATTGTTATTATATGGGGGGGTTTTTTTTTTGTTGTTTTTTTGTTATATAAGACGTGATTTGATCTTTATCTTATTAATCGGTATCTTTCAAAGAACAAATACACAGAAAAATCTTAAACCATTTCAAATCTCCATCCTCTCTCACTTTTCTCGATATATTTCAATATAACAACATAATAAGGCGACAGTAGTTTACTTATTTCCCAATAAAAAAAATGAAAAACGATTTAGGAAAAGTATTCAGGAGGCGCTGAAGTTACCAGAGGGACTTTCAAACACATAGATCGAAAATAAACTGACAACCCTACGACACATGACACAAAAGAGGAACGAAAGATACCAAAGGGACAGTCAAACTCATAAATCGAAAATAAATTGACAACGCCATTGCTAAAAATGAAAAACACAAACAGACAAACAATAGTACACATTACACAACATAGAAAACTAAAGAATAAACCCTACGAACCCCATAAAAAACTAGGGGTAGTCTCAGGTGCTCCGGAAGGGTAAGCAGATTATGCTCCACATGTGGTACCCGTCGTGTTGCTTATGTGAAGACAAATCCGGTAAAAAGTCTAATTCGGTAGGTCACATTCATGAAAGGGAAGGGGATTGTAGTTACGACGTAGGGAACATATCCGATATCATTTGTGAAACGGTTAATCCATAACGGTCAACCAACTCGTGATGGCGTTCGTAAAATTTACGAAGAGATGATTTCAACTTCACCATTTGGAACTCTTGGTTTAATAGCTTCCTAGCTATAGTGAGCAGCAATCCTCTATCAAGAAAACCATGATAGGAAATGCAAGCACGGGAATATCGTATCAATTTGGAGATATATACTCCGTTTGCAGGTGCTGCTGGAATGTTGCTACTTAGAAATGGAAAGTTCACAATTGGAAAGCTGAAATCATCTCTTTTGTCGTAAAGTTTTGTTTTCAACCGACCCGCATTGTCAATTTCTAGATGTAAGTCAAGATATGAAGCCGACTTAACTGTATCTGTAGTATCCTTTATCTCCAGTTCGATGGGATAGATGCGTTCCACAAAGTCACCAATTATTTAGTGACAGAACATCATCTATGTAGTGGAAAGTAGAGTTAAAGGATATCGCTAACTTCTTATCTTTCTCCCTAAGAAGTTCCTGCATGAAGTCAGCCTCATAATAATAAAGAATCTAGTCGGTAAGTAGAGAGCACAATTTGTTCCCATTGGAATGGCGACAGTCGGTTGAAAAACACGTCCTCCGAACGTAACAAATATGATGTCAATCAAGAAATCAAGCATCTTGATAATACAAGTTTCAGAGAATTTTTTGTTTGAATCACAGTGATCCTTTACAAAGTATGATTTATACCTCCCAAAGACAAAATACTTGTATCAAACAAGACACAACATAGAAAACTAAAAACAAAGCAACACGAACCCCACCAAAACCTGGGGTTGATAGCAGATGACTTATTACATCATTTCCTTGGAGTTCGAAACTTGTGTTGCACTTTTTTACACTGCAATATTTTTAACGTTATAACAAATCTCTGATTGTTTTTAACTATCGGTTTTTGTTTACGAAGTTTTGCGATCGTACGTTTTATACTCAAACTAGATAAAAGCATACAACTCGTTAACAAATTAAATTAAATGAGACGGTATGGTTATGTATAATTTTGTTTATATATTACCCGTACGTTTTCATTTTTAATCAAACTTTGTCAAACATTGTCAAAGTAATTGTAATATAATTGTGTCTATCAGAATCAATTAACACAATCTATCAACGTCCATTTGCATTTCTCTCTTCGCGGTTTTTCCCCAGCAAAAGCGTGTATCAAATGTCGAGGTATACAGAGATGCTTTGTGGTTAAGGTAATTCTAAACGCAAAAGCTATTAGCACGTTATAGTTCGGGAATGCTATATAATGACTTCTAAGATTGAACCTTAAAGTTAAGTTTATTGAAAGTAAATGAGATAATGTTCAATACAAACATTTGATACAAAATACAGGATAAACAAAGCTAATGTAAAGACAAATGTAATGTACATGTGCTATCATCGATGCTATTTCATGACGTATTTAATCGATCTTTATTTAACGGCGTTATACAACATTTTTTAAATGATAATAAACTCCGCATGGTAATCCACGTGACTGCGTGATGGTTACAAAACGACAGGAGTATTAAATCATCAGTTTCTTCATTTCTGGTTATTTAGAATAACGGATAGAATGGCATCTATTTCTATTATATTTTACTTTGTGTTCTTATCATTAATTGATAATATTTCATTTTGTAAGTATTATTTACCTTACTTGGTCTGTATAGTTCGTTAATTTTATAATATTTTAACATGAAAGTCACCATCAAACAAATTTTGAACAAATCTACCATGATCGTAACAGATCTTTTACGTTTTAAAGGCAACTGAAACTAATGTTAAACTAGTATAACTGTTTATCTTACAGCTTTTGGAGATGTAAATCACGAACTGCTTCTGCGGAGTGTTCTGTTTAATGATTCAACATATAGTTCTCAAGTAATTCCACGGCGAAACCTTACAGAAACTGTTAAGATAAACCTGAAGTGGACTTTTATCAGACTAGAGGGACTGGTATGTTTGATTTAATAAAAGTAGAAAATAAAAATTTCTATCCAATGATTTAGATAAAAAAAATTGGTGTTCTTTTAAATATCAAATACAATATAGAAGAATCAGATATATCATATTTAAATAATTTTTGAAATTACTACTTTTTTCAGCATTTCATTAATCATGTTATAGAATGTCTGCCTCGTGATCATAATATTATGCAGGGTTCGTCTTGATAATAAGTATAATAATGAATTGCACAAAATGTTGAAGGATAATAATTGTAAAGATGTTTCGTATTTCGTAACTTGAAGAATATATGTATATGTTATATAATGTGTTTGTTCTTCAATTAAATCCTAGTGTTTATCAATTGACATCTAACAGTTTTTACCTTGCTACTGTACATGCTTTGAAACACAGTTTTGCTATAGTCGGTTCTTTCTTTTCTCAGTCAGAAAAAGACGCAAAACTTACACAGTCCATATTTGCTGATTTGGTAAGATATTTTATATCAAATTATTTAAAACAAGTCGAACATGACAATAATAATTGATTATCTGGCCACCATATTTTCTGAGATAATGACAAATAGCAATCAGTAACACAATTTCTAGAATCACTGCGAATGTCTCAACTATTTAGTGCTTTCATAGAACTGAGACTTATCTAAATATTCATAAATTATGTTTAAAACTGTATCGTTTAACAATTCTGATATGATATACATTATTATTACCCAAAACAACTTTGATTAGGATCAGTCCATAGATAAATATACAGCATATAAAAAATATCTTAACTAAGATGGCGTCTTTCTTGTGATGTCTGTTGAAGATAAAAAAAAAATAATAATGGATAAAGGAGGTACTAGGAGAAACCGCAAAAGACCAATGGGGTCATGTCTACAAACGACAACGAACAAACAAAGACAGAAAAAATGCAACATGTTAAAACTATAAAGAATTAGCTAAGCAAACCCACTCAACATCTATGGATGAAAGCTAAACTATACAAATGTATCAAAAGCAGTTAAAACATAGACTACTGAAAGCCTAAGGTGACATGAACATTTGGTTTATTTTCTATTGAATAAAGTTTTATTTTACTTTTAGACATGGAAAGACGACTATCTAGTTTGGGATCCATCTCAATATGGAGGAAAGTCTTATATAACTGCATCTGGAAAAGAGGTGTGGACACCTGATGTCAGAGTATTTAATAAGTAAGATTTGTGTTTGCTCTACAAATGAACATATATATATATGATATATCCATCTATCTATTATGCTTTATTTATGCTATATTCTTACATAGATATTAAAAGAAGTGTTATGAGTACCCATGAGACAACTCTCCGTCTAAGTCACAATTTGTTAAAGTAAACCTTAATAGGTCAAAATACGGTCTTCAACACGGAGCCTTGGCTCACATCGAATCGCAAGCTATAAAGGGCTTCACAAATGACTATTGTAAAACCATTCAAACAGGACAACTAAATGTCTAATCTATATATAAAAAAAAGAGAAACGAGAAACATTTATGAACAACATCAATAATTGCAACGAAAACCACTGAACATCAGGTTTATGACTTAGGACAAACAAATGCATCAGATTTAAACGTTTTAAAAGTAACTAACATCACAAAGTAGAAAAACACACTATAAATTCTGAATAAATTAAGGCAACATTGTTATACCGCTGTTAATGAGTCATCATTCGATTAAGCAAAATGAAAAGCTACCCAAAAACACATTTATCATATACTGTTACTGATAACGACTCCAGTCGATACAGCGTTAGTTTACCATAATTTTCAGTCATTGCTATAAAATTGAACAATGCATTTATCAATCTTGATTCATTTCAGACTTGCATCAAGCTTTTTGTCTGATGGATTGCAAGCTGAAAGAGTTCTTGTTAAGTACGATGGAACAATTATGACACAACCCTCTGGAGACTTAAGTACAATATGTAATGCAAACATCGAATTATTTCCAGCAGATTGCCAGGAATGTAGTATAATTCTTGGAACGACCGCAGTAAATCTGCGACAGATGCTTGTTTGGGATCAAAATGAATCAATAAACGGATATGAAGAACATGAAGATGATCATGCGTTTTGGAAAATTTTGAAAGTAGAAAAAAGACCAGTGTTTTCGTCAACTATTATCTTTTATATTCATATGCAACGGTTGCCTTCCCATTATATCTACAACATAGTTTTTCCTGCCTGTGCCTTATCCATACTTGCCATCTTAGCGTTCTTTATTCCAATAGATGCAGGTGAACGTATTAGCTTTGGAATAACGATATTCCTATCATTTATGGTTTTGATGCTTCAAGTTAGTAGTGTTTTACCAGAAAACTCCAAAAGTATTTCAGCTATTGGTATGTTTATTTTATAATGAATTATGGGTGCTTACCTTTTATGTTATCATTATAAGTGACTAATTAACATAAAAGGGCAATACAATAATACAAGTGTTTAATAAATTATGGTGTGAAAAGAACTTTTTGGTAAATTTAATTAAACTGCATATTTTGAAATTTCGTAGCACAATGATTTCTGTAATTAACAACGATGAAGTTCCAATATTAACGTTTTCCGTTTTATTTTATGTATAAGAAGTATCAGACGCTTTTGCATAAAATATATAAACAAAAATATTTCTTTGTTTGCGTACGAAGTAATTTTCTTGATTTGCTCTTTTACGCAACAACCTGAACATTGTCAAAAGAAGACAAAAGACTGAAATGACTGCATTAAACTTGAAGGCAAATACCAAAGTAATGTTATAAACTTAAGAAATCTTTCATAGACCAATTTCGACTAAACTGATTATGTTATGCCACTTTAACCGTTGAAATGGGATAGTAATTGCGAAAATCTGCTCTTTCTTGTTTTAACATAAAATGAAGGAATAGATACAAGAGGGTCATTCAAACTCATAAATCGAAAATAAACTTACAACGACGTAGCTAAAAATAAAACGAAAAACAGACAAACAATAGTAAATAAAACGGAAAACTAAAGAAAACAAAAGCATTGAGACATATTAATGGACGATACAATGACTGTATGAAAAAGGCGTTTATTATTCTGATTTTATTTTTTATCACTTACTGGCTCACCAAGACAAGTATATATAATTCAATAGTTCACAATAGCATCATTGATCTAAACTGTCTCTATCGATTTCAGGAAAATACTTTTTACAGTTGATGTGCAGCAGTCTTGTAGCAGTATTTAGTTCTGTTGTTCTAAGTTATTACGACAGAAAACCGGAAATAGAAAAATGCAAATGTCGTAGGAATTCTGTTCATCCCATAATGGAAGATAGTATAGGTAAAGATGACCATGTCATTGCCTTCAACGACAATCACATAGATACTAACGACGACAAAAATAGGATATTTGTGCATTCTAGAAACACTGTTACATGGTGGAAGATTATAGGATATAAAAAGGTTATGAATTATCTAAGACCTGTGAAGATCTTCGATTTAGTGACTTTGCTTTCCTGTTTAATAGCTAGTATTCATGCACATATTGAACTGTATAACATTATGACTGATACAACATGTTCTAGTGGGACATAACATTAAAAGAATGCAATGTTTTCTTTAAATTTTCTTTAAATTAATGATTCGTTTAAATCGTTAGCTTGTCTTTTTTTTTAGAGTAACTACGATTATAACACGTATTGACTGCTATACCCCTAATTTTACCTAAATGTGTACCAATTATATCTGTTCGTTTTGTGCACATATCGTTGTCATTCAAGTGAGAAATTTAGCTAGCTATAAATCCAGATTTAAACCACCATTTTTACATAAGACAATGCCTGTACGAAGTCAGTAATATGACGGTTGTTGTATATTCGTTTGATACATATGTGTTTGAACTTTGATATTGCCATTTGCTTAGGGACTTTCTGTTTAGAATTTTCATGTCACGGGAGCCATGCAGAGACTCTAACAGATCAATTTCCTGTATCAACCGGTGTCAGGCAAGGATGCATTTCCCTCTGAGCTCGGTATTTTTGTTATTTTCCTTTTTAATGCGTATGTCTGGTCTTTTTTACAGCAAAAAAAAGTCTCCCATTATAGATCCAAAGACTCATGACAATACTCCTGAAAAAACTGAAACTATGCATAGTTATTCTAATATTAAGTATGTAAGACAAATGTTCAAGTTATGTGTAATGCCTTCCAAACTTAATAAAGCTCGCGCAAAGAAGATATGACGATGGACAAAGCTTAAAACATGTAAACTGCAATCAAATGAGACAAAATAGTAATCTGTAGACGATTTCCCGTATGATGCCAGGTCAACTTACACTATGAAAAAAGTATTGGAAAGGAAGTATTGTCTTTTCGATGAGTAGTCAATTTGGGTGAATTAAACTTGTCATGATGTGTAAAGTAAAGTTATATTATTTAATAAAATAACTTTTCTAACTATACGATTCAATTTTAACAAATGTGAGTTCAGAACGAAGCCATGTAAGAGAGTCAAAACAATACGAAGGACGTGTATTATGACTTACTTCACTTTATCCACTTCGTCCCATGGGGACATAGGGCGAAAACAGTGGTTGTCCATCTTTTCCCGTCTTTATCTAGTTTCTTTGCTTATCTTCATGTTTTCCAAATTTTCTGTAGATCATATGTTAGATTTCTGCGATCTAATGTGGTTTTTGGTCTCCCTCTTTTACGATGGCTCTGAGGATTCCAATATAACGCCTGTCTAGTTACATTTTTGTTGTTTTTGCTTTTGCGTCAAGTTTTTCCAATCCATTTCCACTTGCGTGTTTGAATCGTTCTTTGTATTGGTTCTTGTTCTCTCCTTTTCCGTAATTCCTTGTTGCTAACGGTGTTTGACCACTTGATTCTAATGATGTTTCTTATACATCTTTTCATGAATACTTGTAATGTTTTTGTAGACGCAACTGTTAGTCTCCTAGTTTCTGACCCTTATAGAAATATAGATTTTACATTTGTGTTGAAAGATCGTGATGTTGGTGTTTGTTCGCGGTGCTCTAGGCTTGTTTAAGGATAGCAACAGCTTTTTCTGCTTTTCTTTTTCTAGATTGGATGTCTACATCTGTCCCTCTTGATGTACATTTTTACTAATGACACTTCCAAGATATGTAAATTCTCGGACATCTTCGGCATCTCTCACTTTGGTTTTGTTAAGTTGTTTTGCGTTTACTCTCATAGATTTGTCTTTTTTTGCATTTACGTACATTCTTACTTGTTTTGCATGTTGTTTCAAGGTTGGCTGCTTCGTTTGGTGAGTCTTTGTTGCGATTGGAGAGCTGGCAAATATCGTCTGCAAAGTCAAGGTCTGTAATGTCCATGTAATACCCAGAGGAGTATTGTATGATTTCCGTCTCTTCTAATCTATAACTATCAGAAAAAGAGCAGAGGGGAGAATTAACATCCTTGCCTGACACCGGTTGATCAGGAAATTGATCTGTCATACCGGGTAGTCTCTAGATGGCTCACTTGAAAATGTTAAATCGTCAGAGAGCTGATTTGTTTGCCGTTATTCCATATTATCTAAGGATGTTTCACAGAACTTGATGGTCTATATTATCAAAGGCTCTCTAAAAATCTACAAATGTTAGGTATATGGATGTCTGTTATTCAATGGTTTGCTCAAGAATGATTCTTAATGTGGCAATTTGGTCAATATATGATCTGTCTTGTCTGAAACCGGCCTGTTCATCTCTCAGTAACCTATCAACTTCTTTCTTTAACCTCTGTAGGATGATGTGACATAGGAAAAATAATACCTCTCCATCTGCTACAGATTGATTTGTCGCCTTTCTTTGGTATATGTCATTCAGTAACAAAATAGAGCTTTTGTGCTCTACGTGTCCGTAAAGCCTTCGTTAGCGGATTAATGTATGTACGAAACGACCTTCAAACATATAAAAAAAATCTAGTTAATCTGTTATGACTATTATATCGTAGATTGAGGGTATATTGTATCAACTTTATCCATCCGTCTGTTGGTGCGTTCGTCCAAACAAAAATTCCGTTTTTTATGTACTATTATATTTTCGTGTATAGTTTGCCGTTGCCGTTGCATATACTAAACAGAATTGTATCATCCAACGTCGAATAATTCAATTTCGTATGACTTGCTGTCCTGGCTGTTATATTTGTGTTCAACGAACATAAGAATTTATGAACTTTTGTTATTAAGTTATTGTTCCTCGGTTTAATGCATGTGTTTCCTTCCAAAACATGCAACCATGGGACATATGGAAAAGCCAATGATATTGTTCAAGCTATAGTTTTTGTGTTATTTTTCATTTTGACATAGTGCAATGGTTTTTTTTTTTATTGTTTGCATCACTTTCAGAAAGTCAAGTTGCCTCAAGCATGTACTCTTATAAACTAAAAAAAAATGCAAGCCTAATATTATACTGGTTTCTAAACATAAGGAATCAATTAAACATTTCCAATGCTAATATATGTTTTTGAAGTATAAATATATATTAAACCAAGTCATTATACATGTACATGATACAAGGTATAAAGAAAATGAGACAATAAATTTTCAACATCAAAATTGTTATGTGTATTTGCTTAATCTTATGAATTTTGCATAGTTGCTTGTTCCAGCTGACGGGTTGCTATTAATACGATTGACAAATGGAGAATTGTCCGATTTCAGCAATCATTGTTGCCTCTACAATTTCTTCAAAGGACATTTTTTTAGGAGAGAAAGCATGACATCATCTTCTTCCTAATGGCCCTTTTAAATCGCATTAAACGGTCTTAACTTGTTTGAAATTTTATGGACTCCGAATTGTTAAACCGACGCTTCGAAATGAATATACTCCAGTAAGTCCATTGGGTTCATACAAGGACAAACTTGCAACCTTGAACAATTCCTACATCCTTCATAATTCGTAAACAATATACAATAACAATGGACAATGAGTTTTTACTGATCATCAACGTCATCTCGGGTTGAACTTTTGTGTCTTTTGTTTAGATTTAATGGAATTGATATAAAGATAAAACACGGAGATTTAAAGTAAATAATACATTAAATCTTTTTTAGTATAGCATATCAGTTCCATTAATTTGATTGTACGAAACGATCAATTGATATTCTGAAGGACATTTTGGTTCAAATTAACTAATACTTAATTTATAGTACCAGTTATTAGATACCACAGTAAAAATATTATCAATATTTTTCATTTTTTTTATGTTAGTATTGTTTGAACATTCAACATTCATAAACACAATATTCAGATATGTGACTGCATCTCCCCCTTATTAAACAAGAGCCAGTGATTCTTTGTGTTGTTAGTCTCTCTTGATAGCTTTTTATACAAATATTATGATTTTGAAAGAACAGCAACACATACAAAAACATTAACAATCAACATCAATGGAGCAGCAACCCGAAAGAGGTAGTCAAAATTTGTTGATAATTTTCCAGGTATATATGTGTCTTTTCATGTTGATAATTTTAGCAATTTAGAATAACATTTACAACATAGCTTCTATCAAAAATTGGAAAAAATAAAAATTCTAGAGATAACAGTTCATTATTAGAATAAACTCATCATAGATACCAGGATTGAATCTTTATATTCTAGTTTATCTTTTGTCCCCCCCCCCCTTAATCACTGCAGTTTATAAACGACTGTCATACAAATGGGAGTTTTATATAGCTTTAAACAAATCATTTGTCCGAGTCATTGCATGTTACACGTCGGCAAAATGACAGTTGTCCCTTATGTTCTATTGTTCTTCACAACGGCCAGTTGTTGAAAAACATGGACAAATATTAAAGCAGATTTTGTATAAATCTTTTTTTTTTAGAAACTTTACGGACGCTAGCTGAATGAACGGTTAAATGACTGATTCAAAATGATGTCAATAGCTCACATTGCTGTTCACAATCTAGTTACAATCCGAAATCTAATGTGCACATCATATGTGTATTCGCTAATTCATAGAAACTGGTATACGTAAGTAAGTATTGAATTATCTTGTTGGTTGAATCTTTCATATACAAAAGAAGATGTGGTATGATTGCCAATGAGACAACTCTCCACAATAGATCAAATTGTCACAGAAATTAAAAAAAATAGGTCACCGTACGGCCTACAACATTGAGCAAAGCCCATACCGCATAGTCAGCTATATAAGGCCTCAAAACGACAATGTAAAACAATTTAAACGAGAAAACTAGCTTCCTAATTTATGTACAAAAAGTACAAAAAATGAACGAAAAACAAATATGTAAAACAAAAACAAATGACAACCACTGAACTACACAAGGTATCAGACAACAAGAAGGCATAGTATACTACCAGTACACAAAAGTTTGACTCAAAGCTGACCGAGCTTTCCTCAATGTGGCGTGCCTAGCGGATACGCATTAGATGCCAACGTTCGTCAAACTCTGACATATCGGAAAAAGATGCATTTTTCGACTGATTTTTATCATTCAAACTGATTTAATTTGAAAACGAGTGTATGGACCCCTATTTTTTAAAACAGCAATTTGTTTCATTTTGCAAGGAGATTATGTGACCCAAATTTTATAAAACTGTAAATAGCGCATTATTTTGATAAACATGCAGCAAAAAATGACGTTTTTTCCTCTATTCATGCACGTTTGATAAATATAGAGTTATTTCGGAATAAAAATTGCATAATTTTTAGTGATACTTATAAAATGCAGAAATTACCAATTATTTAACAAAAACCATTTTGTGTTTATCTGTTAGAACAAAAAAGTTATGTCTTTCTTTCGAAAAAGAAAATACGGACACAAATCTGAATTTTGAGCAAATATACAAAATTTCGACCTCATTTTACTCAAAAAGTAGAACATGAAGGTATATTTTTTATTACATATTTGATTTAATGAGGTAAAAAATAGCCTATATGCAAATTTTCATCAACTTGTAAATACAGGTTCAAAACTGTATCGTACATGTATGCCCTTAAAGCCTTTGGTTTGACCAGTCGTATTGGTTGGAACCCGCGACTTCCCGCACTAATGGCGAACTAGTATAGAATTATTTCGATTCTAATAGAACAAATACGGTCATTAAAATACAGAAGCGAGGGTTGGTTTGGTTTGTGTTTGTGTATCTTTTTAACTCCCTGTTAGATAAAGCTCAAATATCTTTTAAAAAATCAGTAGCTTGGATGGGTTATTTCGTGAATAACCGCTAGAAGAAAACAACTGTTTAGTTCTTCTTATTCTCAAACCCAACATTTGCCATTTTTAATTTACATCATTTTCTTGCAAGCCTCCGTCAAATCCA